>CM040424.1:12150727-12750727 GCA_022702705.1 Papilionanthe hookeriana x Papilionanthe teres
TCTACACAGAGATATGAATTTTTGAAGTTTAGGGAATTAAATAAATAGAAAAATACCCTAATTTTCTATTTATCCATGCGGCGCCGCGTCAACCTCGGCAGCCTCCGAACGCACACGCGTCGCGCTCCCATTCGACGCCGCCACCCGAGTCGGCAGCCCGGGCCCCGCGGTTCTCGTACCGTCTCCCGGTCCGACGCCATCCGAGCCGTTCGTCCGCGCGTGTATCGAATGGACGGCATCCGTTCATCGTCCCCGAGCGTCCTCACCCGAGAGCCGTCCACACTAAATCCCTAAGATCTCACTCGATACTCAATGGATTTTCATGTTCTTATGCTCTATGGATTCGTCTCGAAGAGATGAACACATCTATACGGTTAGCATGCATCGAAATTAAGGCATTTGAAATGGAGAATCTCCAGAAGCTCGGGATAAAGAATTAGCTCATACCTTTGCTCGCAGAAGTGTGGCTTCAATCCGAGAGTTGTTGCACCTTCGATTGGATCCCGCAAGCTCCGCATGAAGTCTCCCGGTCTCAGTGAATTGTCCGGATGTGATTTCGACCAAGCCCGATCACAAAGCTTGGAGGCCGAGTAACCGGGTGGCGTGGATATGGGGCTTTTGCCGGTGGACACCTTCCCTCGGTCCGGTGAAGGTGTAGAACCAATCAATTTGGGAATTGGCTCATCGTGGAGAAGTGTCCCGGTTTTGGGTGGAATTTCAGCTGGGAAATCGGATTTTGTCGCTGGGGATTAGGGCAAATCGACACCGGGGATCAACCGCTCTAAGGGTGGAGAAGGGTCTCGGAACAATTTTGGCGGAGTTTCGGCAAGGTTTGCGCTCGCCTCCCTCATGGCCGAGAGGGGTGGAGTTTAAATCAGAGAGGGCGGAGGGCCTCCTGTGGGAGTCGAGGCATGGGATCAGCTGCTTCCGGTGAGGAGAAGAACAGCCATGGTGGCCACTGGGCATGGGGCAACTCAGCAGGTGAGAATTCCAAGCTCGGCTCACATGATGCTCTCGGTGTGGTGTTTTCCGGCGATCCAGGCAGCTGGCCGGCAGCATGGGTCACCATCTCGACCGTGGAGGTCGTGGCTTGGCAATGGTGAAGTCAATCGGGCTTGGACATGTGTAAAGTGTTCGAATTAAAATGGAATGGGGAGGGGGTCATTTTGGCCTTAATTTGGTCAACCCATTGGTTCGGGTTGGGTGCACCTCCCCATGGCCTGTTTTGGGCCGAGAGGATCGGCTGGGTCAGCCCAAGGGAGAGTGGTGTGGTCTCCATCCATGATGAGGTGGCTAAGCATGGTTTAGTGTGCGACATGCTTAAGGTAAAAAGGGGTTAAGGAGGATTAGGAAAGGGGCCCCTCCTTTTGCCATTAATGGCTTGATCACATGTCAAGCCTTCCATGGCTTCATGTGGCTTGTCCCTGGCTTGCATGGCTCACCTTTGGCTTGGGAAAAGGTTTGGTCAATTTCATGAAAATGGGTTTTAAGAATTTTTGGTAATTTGATGGAAATTTGTATGAAACTTGATTTGGAATAATTTGATGGTGAATTTAGGACTTAGGTAATGGATTTAATTAAGTGGATGACAAATGGAGATGTCATGTGGGCTTTAGGGTAGATTTTGGGCCTTTGGATGTGGTGAAGTGGGCTTTTAGAAAAGTTTAAGGGAAATGGGCTTTTGATTTTAGGATGGGCATTTGGATAAAAATTTTGCGAAGAAATTTGTCAAATAAATGTCATAGTTGGTTTAGGGATGTTCTATGAAGGGCTTGGAATCAATTTGATGTGATTTGGAGTTGAATTGGTTTGAATTTGGGTTTATTTGGTAAGTGGGCCTATGTAGGTCCAAGTGGGCCAAGTTGGGCTAATGTTGGGCTAGAATTGAAATTGATGTAAAATCAATGTTGAGAAATGTTTATGGCGGTGTTTCAAAGAGGTTTTGGCTTTGGTTGGGCTTTGATTTTGGGGTTTGGGCTCATTCTGGGTTAGGCTCTGGGTTTGGGTCAAAAATGGGCCCTTTAGCCTTCGGGTTGAATTTGAGTGTGGTTTGGGTCTAAATTTGGGCAAATCATGTTAGTGTTTTGTTTGTGGGAATGTTAAGGAAGATTTAGAAAAGGTTTGGGGTTAATTGGAGTTGAATCGGGTGAGTTTGGGTTAGGTTTGAGTCATAGGTCCAAATCGGGCTTTAAGGCCAAAAGTGAGATCGGATCCAAATGTCAATCAAATTGGGCATGGATTTGGTCTATATTGGTATTTGGGATATTGATTTGAAGTTTAGAATTGAATTGGACCAAAATTGGGGTCAATTGGGTAGGTTTGGTTCGACATCGGGTGCACTTTGGGTTAAAATGGGTCAAATTGGGGGTTTTGACAAAAGTAGGGTAAATTGACAAAATTAGCCCATGGTGTAATTGGACAAAATGAAATTGGGAATATTTGGGATTTTCTGGAATTTTCTGGGAATTTTCTGAATTTTTGGATTTTTAGGCCAAGAGGGGTATTTTGGGTATTTTGAGGGTATTGGGAGGTTTTCTTGGAATTTTTGGTATTCTTGGGTATGGATGATCAGTTTAAGTGATGTGGAAAT
The DNA here is from genome assembly GCA_022702705.1 of Papilionanthe hookeriana x Papilionanthe teres. NCBI lineage: Eukaryota > Viridiplantae > Streptophyta > Magnoliopsida > Asparagales > Orchidaceae > Papilionanthe > Papilionanthe hookeriana x Papilionanthe teres. Next base: position 12,153,318 of record CM040424.1, read on the forward strand.
GTTTGGGATTGATTTTGGAGAATTTTGGGTAATTTGGAAATTTTTGAGAAATTTGGTAATTTCAAGGGTTTTGGGTAAGTTAGCAGGTGTAGGGTCCCGGGGTCAAAAATCGAAAATTTGGAAAATTGAAGATCGGGTGAATTTAAGTGGAAAGAAATCATTTTGGTTGAGCCATGAAGCCATATCAAGCCCACATGAGCCATGAAGGGACTCATTCGAGGCATTCACTATGTTGTTCCTAACCCTCTTAGCCAAGGGCTTAGGGGTTAAGGACCATCCATGTGGATCACTTACATAAGTCAGGAGGTCAAGTTAGGTATGGGTGTGGTTTTAGGAGGTATGTGGAAGTGTAGTGTGTAGGTGTAGTGTATAAGTGTAGTGTGTGTGTAAGCCAACCCCTTCACTGCACTGTGCCACCTGTAGGCGCTCCTAAGGCCATGAGTCCCATAGGAACTCATCCTTTAAACTTCCACATTCGATTTCAACCCTCTAGGTGATTAGGGGTCTACAGTCAAGTTTGTGGAGTTTGTAGGGAGTTAAGAAGTGGTTTGAAATTCTAGAAGGTGGGTCCCAATTCTAGTCCTCTAAGATAGTCAAAGGAAAAGCCTAAGGCTAGATCCTAAGTACTAAAGAGAAGAAGAGAAGACCTCATCAAAAATGAGGTCAACAGCTGGATTTTCCTTAAGTACTCTTCCCTAGTCTCTGTCCTTTAATTATTTTCACCCTTAGCCTCAGATAGGCCTCGTCATTCGTATCCGGATGTAAAGAAATGTTTTCATTTTGGAGATGTCTTTAAATCAATTACTAATTTATCGGTCATCCTAATGTCACTTAAACAATTCTCTCGAACCTTAATAGCCTAAGGATCTTACCAGAGAATTTTGAAATCAAAAAGTTCTTTATATCGAATTTTTGATTTCCCACTCACCTCAAGCTTCTTCTCAGGAGTGTTGATCATTTTTTTTCTTTCAATCTTTTTTTCTTTTATTTTTTTTTATTTTGAAGCCTTTCACACTTTTTTATCTCTCCTGAGAATTACTATATCTGGTGAGCTTCTTTTTGTTATAAAGTAATTTATTCTGACTCAAAAATCTCCTGAAGAAAGATTCTTAGAATTTTATGGTACATTACTTGTCAAGCTTCCATCGGTCTAGTCGAATAGAAAAGTAAGAGATCTAAATAGTCTCCGAAACTACTCACATCTCAATGTCACCCATCTAGTCACTCCGAGGTGTTCTCGGGACTTAGGTGAAAGTTCATTAAAGTAAGGGATTCGGTCATCAAGACATAATTCAAATCCCCCGAACCATGAAGATCAGCAAATCCTAAGAAGGTGCATACATGGTCTGGCTTAAAACCATCCTCAGGATCTATCATAGATTCAACCTCAAGAAACATCGAAAGAAAATCCAAGATAAGATCAACTAAGGAGCACAGTTCCTTTCGGAAGCGTCTCAACGGCCTCTGTAAATTGAGCTGAAATATCAAGAGGTACAGGGATAAGAAGCCACTGCCTCTTGGTCAAGGTATATCTCTCGTTAGATAAGCGACGAGGTCTAACCGGTAGTGTCGGATATCAAGGTATCCCGATGAGTCATGGACTGATTTATCATGACAAAGTGTTTTAATCAGTTCAACATGAATATTAACATGGTGATAAAAATCAACCAAGTCAAACAAAATATCCACGAGGTTGGATATAGGAGATGAATCCATCTCACAGTGATGCTTTCTCACAAAGAATAAGCTAAAAAGTCAATAAGGTCCTAGATATGTGAGGCACCAAATCCTAGTCATGTTCAAAGTAAACTGACTAAATCAAATGCTTAGACATAAGTGGTCGTGGCAAAGAAATGCTCTCATCAAGAGCTTAGCCAAAAGGCAAACATAGCTCAAACTGAATGAGACACTCTCAAATATCCTGGGAGATGTGCATCACAGCTAAACATGGATCGACTAAGGCTAGCAAAATGGACTAGTCAATACAACATGTTATCAACAAAATATTTTTTTGGGGTGTCCCCCAATCGAAGTATAAAACTTCAACTATAGCCTTGCTTAATAAATGAAAAAGGTCGAATAAAGCACTCTTCAAAGCAAAGGCAAGTAAACTCCTTGCTGTCAAATGTGGAAAGTCATTCTACATGTGGCGTCGGAATTTCAAGAGACATGGTGACAAGAATTTGCCTAACCCAATGAGTATTCGCCGAAGTACGGTGATCAACTTATGTCCTCAAATAAGGAGGGAATCGACGGGGTATGCCCCAGATCTCCTTTTATCGACATAGGACAAATTCATCTAGCGCGATGAAGAAGAAGCCACAAAATTTTCCTCGTGATTTCAAGAAAAAGTTAGCACATCAAATATGGGCAAAAGCCACTCCAACATGATCATCAGTGATACCCGGCACAACATCTCGCAAGTGGCACTAAATACCACGCCAAGGGTTCCATGCAACACATCGGCGGGTCTCATGACCTGCACAACAGATGGCAAACATCCAGATCTCGTAGTGTACTGAGAGGTATATCTCGGTCTCCTACTATGAGAATCATGGGAGTATGGTAAGTAGAGGAGTTCTCATATAACATGCTTAGATATTTCAGAGATCTAAGCAAATAACTCATCTCTAGAAATAGGACCATGTCCTCTCAAAGAGGAAACTAGAGTCTCAACAGGTAAAGAGACCTGTGGCTGAATCAGCCACTATGGTTGCGAGCGAGTCCTGTTCTATTATTCCGGACGCCCTCGCCTAATGTAGGGACAGGCGAGACCTCGCAGAAACCGGAACAACCTGGGCCTGGACAATCGTCAAACCAACAAAAACATTTCCCCTCAAAGAGGAAGATGCTCCTACGATCTTCTAAGTCGGAGAACTCGTGGTAGCAACAACAATACGGATCGCAAGGTGAGAATGACTTGCATCCGAAGGAGGGAAGAATCCCTAAGCAAACCCGATCGGAGTGTAGTCCACATAACCAGATAGAGGAGAGAAGATGATTTTCGACTAATGGAATTTGGGCGTTATCCCGTGCTCGAATCGGAAACAAGTCATGGCGGGGACATGGTCCACATCGCCAGAAGATGAAGAGGTGATTCTCAGCCGACGGGATTTAGCACCATTCCGGGCCAGAACCAAAACAAGCCATGACGTCGACATGGTCCACAACGTCGGAGGAGGAGAAAAGGTGAATCTCAGCCTTCAAGATTTAAATATAAATCTCGGGCCAGAACCAATACAAGTCATGGCGGGGACATACCACGCCGCCAGAGGACAGTACCTTAGAAGGTAACTCTAGCACTCTTACGTAATGCAACATCCACGAGGATGAAAATCCTCAACATATGGAAGGACTAAAATAGAGGCTAGTAAACAGGAAAGAGCGTTGTAGCGTATCGCCATCTGGCACTAGTCCTTTCCTCGAGGGAAAAGTAATACTGATATGAGTTGCTACAACGAAAGTAGTACTACATGCACAACTCCTTTTCAAAGGAGGGCACGTAGCAAATGTCCAATGAGGATGTGGTCCGCACAACGGGGACAGTAGCAAAAATGACTCAAAACCGGGGCCGAAGGCACCTCCTAAACGAGAGTCAAAATGGGTATAGGAACCTGATACAAGTAATGCTGCTAAATTTGCAGCAATCTATTCCTAGTCCTCCTGGCCTTCCTGCCTAATCGAGGGACAAGTGGATCCTCGGGGAAAACTCGGAACGTAAAGAGAGTCGGGACAAATGTCACAACGACGACGATAGTGACAAACCTATCGCTAAAAGAAAACTCACCTGCCTATGGCAAGGAGACACGTGAGAACACGGAGGGACAAGTCTAGAAAAGACCGTCAGGTGCTGCGGCGCATCACTATCGAGCGTCGTCCTCTTTTTGCAAAAGAAGCGAACGAGACACGAGCCACCACAGCAAAAACAGCTAAATGTGTACGACTCCCCTTTAAAAGGGGAGGACACGGAGGAAAACGCCTCAGATAGCGCAGGCACAACTCAATATGCATGTCTCCCCTTTTATAAGGGAGGGCATAGAGCAAAACGTCTGAGAGAGCGTAAGAACAACTCAATATGCACGTCTCTCCTTTTAAGGGGGAGGGCACAGAGATAATGCCTCAAAGTGAGTAGGATTACGTAAGGTAACCCCACAGGGGTGCTCGAAAGAACTGAAGGTTATGACACCCTCAGGAGCACAGAAACGCTTGAGGAGAGGGGAAAGAGCTCTCCCTGGCGGCAACGATCATATCCATCTTTCTGCTCTTCCGCGTAGCGGGGCAAAAAGGGACAATGATCAAAAATAAGGAAAGGTCAAGAAACCAATCACAAAACTACAACGACATCGATGCATGCGATAATGCTGCAACCGAAATGTCGAGGGTGAGAGAAGGGACAAAATGCATCGAGTTGCTACCCCTAGAAACTGACACATGGGTTGAAAATCAAGGTCTCACAGAAGGCTCAACTGTGACTCGAAGGAAGAGAACCAGGTCACGATAATATGAGCGAAACTCCAAGTATGGAGAGAGGCTATAATCCCAGAAAAAGCGAAGCTCCAAGTATGGAGAGAGAAACTCCTCCCCAGCGGAGTCGCCAGTTTTGCGAATACACTGGGATCCATAAGACTCATAAGCGAAAACTCCAAGTATGGAGAGAGAGACTCTTCCCCAGCGGAGTCGCCAATTTTGTTTTCGCCATTCTTTTCTCTTCTTTTTTATTTTAAAAGGAGTCACCAGCTTGTTGATCGTCGTATACTTCCCCTATTCGAATAAATCTCCCTCCCGAATCAAATAAGTGATTCAAAGAGGAGAGGAACCGATTAAGAAGGGACATACGACAAAGTGACAAACAAGAGAAAAGAAAAACATGGAGAGTCTACGTGCGATAAACCTCGCAAGGATAAGTCAAGCATGTCCGCCCAAACAAGATCGGGCAGAGACACCTTGAACCAATATCCGCGAAAGAAGTATCTACGTAGACTACCCATAACTAGAGAGTCAAGTGTATGTACCTGTTCTGGGGTCAAGAGCACTCCCAGAGGAACGTATTCCTACTGGTTAATTACATCTTGGGGGATACCCAAGAATACTCTCGATAAAAGGAGTTTCGCTTTATATTATCATAGACACTGGGTATAGGAAATCAAAGGGAGATTATTCCGTGTGGGAAAGTCTCGACGCTTCAAAGCTCTCGCTAAGCCATCAGGCAGAGAGTGAGTCTCTCACATCCCAAATGGGGTCGCGGCTCATCGGCATACGGAACCCACGGAATAACCTAAATCATCTTGACGGGGGTACCCCAACACGTCAAAGCACATCCGGGCCATAAGGGCAGAGGACAAATCATCGTATCACAAACGGGCGACAGCTCATCGGCATCGGGCCGTCAAAATGATATCAACGAAGTCAAGGAGCGAAAGGGCTCAACAGAGTAGTCAAAGGAAGGAAGGAGTAATCCTAAAGGGGTAGAGGTAGCCAAGTCGGGGTATCACAAACCCGTCATCCAAAGAAGTAGGACCCTAAGTCTACCCGAACGTGAAGGTAGTCGACCCAACACATCCTGAGATCCCCGATCAGCAATCCAAGAATTGCATTATCCACGGGGACCTCGGTAGCCCTAAGGTCAAAGGAAGGAAACTCTATCCTATGACTATAAGCTGGAGCTCCAAGAGGTGGGTCTTACACCTGCCAAAGTGACAAGATGCCTCAGGAAAGAAGAGAAAGGGAGGTTCAGCTACAAAGATGCAAACGCTCCAAACAAAAGGATTTACACCCCATCTGGGTCGGGGAGCCTTCTAACACCCTAGGTGCACTAGACAACCACCTATAAAGGTATGCTGGGCCAGTCAGGTTGGAGAAGCACGGGGACTCCTCCTCGGGACATGCAAATATGAATGCAGTTATCTAGAGCGGTCCTTATGTAATGTGGAGGCCATATTAGTTTGACTTGGGTGATAGCCATGTAATGCAACCCATTTAAAGATCGTCCCCAAGTTCATGCAAGAAAGTAAAAGTGCATATTTTAAAATCTTGAATATTTTAATCCTAAAATTCATTTATCTTGAATATTTTATTAGGATTTTTTTTAACGTATAAAATTTACAATTTTAGGGTCCTTAAAGAGCCTAAATGATATCGTGAAATCCTAGATCACAGAAAGAAACAAGGAAAACACATGCAGGCATGCAAATATGCAATAAAAGCAAGAAAGAAAGCACTCCATAATAAAATAAAAGAGGCCAAAATGCCGCTGGGACCAACGAACATAATCCAGAAAAGAAAAATGCGGCCGGACTCCGCATATACATGCCCGGTCCTAATTCTATACATCAATATGAAAATGCAGAATTAAGATACGGGGCACGAGCATCCGCTCCTAGTCCCCTCCACGTGGTTCCTACGCCAAACGCCTTGGAACCCGTGCCCGTATCTTATTTCTGCTACAGGACTCTCCTAGACTCTAAAAGTACAAAGGAAAATAAAAAGACTCAATCCTGCATGAAAACAAGTGTTAGCGGGAAAGCTCACATGCAAATGACGTATAATGAGTCATGCTTTATAAATGGGGGAGCTAATAGCACCTGCAAGCAAATTGTTAGAAATCATCACTTGCTCCCCCCATAGCGGTACCTGTGTGTGTGTATAGATAAGCATGGCTCCCTGCAGAAAAGCGCCCTAACACACTACCATACACATGAAGCATGCAATCACATCACAGGCAAAGTGCAGAAGAAAGATACCTGGCTGGGGCAACCAATCCATCAAAGAACAATAGCCAGGCATCAAAAAGACTACCTAGCAACCTAAGTCCTAGCCTAGCACACCATCTAACGAAAGTGCACAAACCTAGTGCCTAAGTGCAGGGTAAGTCTGAGTATAGTATGACTTTGACGGGGTCATCATACCGACCCCGACCTAAAGATTCGAAGGATCTAAAAGGCGTCACGAAGAGGGGTGACACAAGTTAGATCTAATGGATCCTTAGCACAATCATACTTGTGCCGATCCCGATGACTTAACTAGCATTGCTCATTGGGATCAACCCAGCAAGCAATGCTCGTTAAGGCATCGCGACCGACACGGGGTCACTCTCCTAACGAGTAGGACAAGCCATCGAGGAATGGGTAAGCAAACGAGTCATGCAAGAAGCCCACATTGTGACTGCTCGACCGAAGTACGAAACAATCACAACGGGCACCCAAAAGGGCAAGCACACACATCATGCAAAATGCAAAGATGCTACATGCAAAGAGGATGCATAAAAGTGGTGAGGGTGAGTATACCGTGAAAGCAGTGACTCAGAAAGAGCGGGCATGCCGTAGCGGCAGCAACCCAAAGGATGGGTATGCCAAGGAGGCAGTGACCCGAAGGTGGGCATGCCGTAGTGGCAGAGGCCCGGAGGTGGGCATGCCGTAGCGGCAGCGGCCCGAGCAAATGAGTATTCCTAGGAGGCAGTGACTCGGATGTGGAATAATTCTCACTAGGGAGAATCATAAAAGTGCGGTGCAAATGCAAATGCAAAAAAAAAAAAAACAGAATAAGGTGCAACATGCAACCAGACCAACATGCACATGCCAGAAAACATGCAATAAAATGCAAAAGCATACAAACATGAGTGATCGGTCGACCGGACCGTGGTGGCTGGTCAGACCAAAGAAATGAGTGGATTAGTTCGGGGTAACCAATCCGACCCTAAAGGATAGGTGATCGACTTGGGACTGTCGATCGAACCCAACTGAGGATCAGGGATCGGCCCAGGACAGCCGATCAACCCGAAGTGCTCATACGAACATGCATACAATGCAACAAATGACCACATGCAAAAATGCAACAAGATGATCCATGCACATGCGATGAAACTCAAACAGTCGACGACACATCAAACTCATCCTAACGACCTCACATAGGTACGTAGGGTTGACGCACTTGGATCTGCGGCATCGCCGCCTCCAGTTTTGGCATGGCTATGTAGAGGGTTTCCCGCTCCGATTTCTCGCAGGGGAAACTCTCCACCGTTAAAGGGCGGACTAGCTACAAAGCTTTTTCCGCTCTACGAACACCCCGATCTTATAGGACGGACTAGCTACAAAACTTTTCCCGTCCTCTAAGATCGAACTCAACTAATCCCTCCAAGGGAGATTAGGAGCGCCAAAACCGTGGGAAATTGGGATTCCAACCCAGCAGTGCTAAAGCCTAATGCTTACAACAGGAAATCGCTCGGCTATGAATAGGACTGGCTAAAGCATAGGATTCCTAACGTGCGGCTCACTCTAGGTAAATCAACGATCCATCACATAGGCACGTCGACACACCAACTCACGCTGGAGCACGCACCCCGTGTGGGCGATCGAACCCACACGCCTAGACCGGACTAAACCTAGGGTCGGCTAAGGGATAAGAAAATATCACCGCCGCGAAGGTTGAAGACGCGCTCTCTTTATGCTGAAGAAGAGCCCACGCTTCCGGCGAACCGCCGGTGTTTGGTCCGTGCGTCAACGCACCTCGCAATAAATCATGCAACGAGGAAAATACGACGCAATGAGGAAAATGCGATGTACCAAAAAAATAATAATAAATAATTTTGGCATAAAAATATGACCAAAATATACCTTCACGAAATAAGATCGCTCGAACTTCTAAAAGCCGCGGCGTCGTCGCCACCCCGATGACGATGAGAAGGAAGCAAGGTTGCTGGTGGCGGGTCGCTTGTCGACAAGAGGTGACGAGTAACGGAGAAGAGATTCGTTGCTAGCGAGATGAAACGCCAATGAAGGAGCTGGCCACGTGTCACGGTTTCGTCCCAAGGGTGGGCTACGCAGCGGACAGCCTACCATCGGCGGGACTTTGCCGGCGAGGAGAAAAGGGGTTGCTAAGGCCGGCCAAGCGTGAAAAAAAAAATGGCGGAGAATGATCCAAGAGGAGGAGGGATGCCTCCTGCTTCTCCTCATGTGAATAGCAGATGGTCCGACTCAAGCGGACGGCGGCGTCGGCTATAGACGAGGGCGCCGGCGAGGAGGCTCGGCGAGGAGGCGGCGGCGGTTCGGCCCGGCGAACGAAGAGAACGTCGATGCGGGTTTCGCCAAGAGGGCGGCCGCGGGCCGGTTTGGCCGGCGGTTGGAAGCTCACGGCGTCGATCTTCGTCGACGAGGAAGGAGGAACGGTGGGCGGAGGTGTTTGCGGCCGAGGAGGAGGTGGATTCGCGAAATGGTCGCTAGGGTTCGTGAGGGTTGCGGCGTTGTCGCGATGGATTCGCGAGAGAGAGGGAGGAAACCGTGAGTTATATATGATAATTATAATATTATATATATATATATATATAATATAATAATAATAATAATAATATAATTATCATTCACGTATTTTGAGCCCGTATACGTCCTTGCAGTGAAATGGATGTCCTTCTTAGCTAAAATCGACATTCCAGAAACACTGGTGCAATCCTTTTTGTCATCCGGGGTCGTTCGGGGCCGCTCGGGCCACTTTTTGAATAATTGGGCCAAAAAAGAATAATTCACATATTTTAAGCCCGCCCACGGTGTCGTAGCAAAATGAACATCCTCCGTATGTAAAATCGATGTCCCGGATACGATCGTGTGATCCGTTTTGTCATCCGGAGTCGTTCGGGTGACTTTTGGACGATCGGGCTAAAATGATAATTTGCACAATTTTTTACCCCGCCCGCAGAGCCGCAGCAAAATAGATGTCCTTCCGGGCTAATATCGATGTTCCGGACACACTCGCGTGGTCCGTTTCATCGTTCGAGGTCATCTGAACAAGCTCGCAGGTGGATGAGCCAGTTTGAGCTAATTTCCCGCGCGACGCTTCGAGTAACACCTGTTGACCCTGGTATGCTCGAATGGACATCCCATGCATGTAATATATAAAAAAAATGATATCAACACTGAGATTTTCTCAAGGAAACCCTGCCAAACTTCACCAGAGGTTCCCTGTGACCTCCTAAGAGCAAGCCCACAAGCTTCAGCCATTAAATCCCACTGTCTAGAGCCAATTTCCCCATTGAAATTTGAGGAGAGACTAGGACACATTTCACCACAGCTCCACAGTGCACCAAACTCAAACTAATTGCACCCACACCTTCAGAGCACTGAAAGAAGAAGATCCCCCATCAAAGCCCCATCACAGAGAGCCTCTGCACCAGACTTTGATCAACACCTAAAATCAGCCTTGGTCGAATTCAAGTCTAGACATTTAACCATAGCAAAAGGTTTCATCTGGAGGTTTGTTGGGACCAATCGAAGCTGCCACAACCATCTGATTGAGGCCTCCCCTCTCAAACAAAGGTATTGAACCTCACCTTCTTCCCGAGCTTGTTTCAATTCTCCATACATGTTGGGTCAATTTCAAGCTAGGTTAGCTGTATAGATAGGTTCGTTTAGGTCAGATGAAGCTCTTGGAACAAACCTCATGCGATTTAGTTGATTCTAGATATATTTCTTAAGTCTAGAAGCTGGAAGACTCTCGGGATGAACCAGTCGAAGACGATGAAGGAGCACCGTTGGATCAAGCGTGTACTGGACGGATGGCTGAGATTGTGCCGGACATAACATTAAGACATAAAGCACGGAGCTGAGTCAGATGACAGCGTCGAATCAAGGAGTGTTGCGTGAACTTTTGGAGCTTCCTAGGATCCAGTTAGCGCCGAGTGTTTAAGTTAGAAAATATGGAAATTTTGAATTATTTAAATCAATGGATCTTTAAATATTCATAACTTGGTGTAGTAAAATCATAAAAATAAAAAACAAATTCCCTAATACTCTGTAAACAAAAACGAACAATGTGGAAATGATTTAAAGTTTATTTGATGCATGTTTTATATTTAAATAATTAAATACAGTCTAGAGTATTTTAAATCATAATTGGCTTATACATTTCACCATGACATGAAATTTAGGGGTTTTGATCTCTCTGTCATGGGGAATGATTCCTGATTTTATCAAGACCAGGGGAGATCTCTATGAGTAGATCCCTATTTTTAAAATATTGTGTCTATTTTGGTAAAATAATTATAATAATTAAAATTTGATCAGAAAAATGCAAGACAAATTTTCGTAGGCTACCTATGACCAGAGGTCCTTAAGAAAAATTTGAATTGAGCTAAATCTTTAAAATGAATTCAATTGTCATTTCAACCTAAAATTAAAGTGGAATTGATTTGAATAACTAAATATGTAAATGGCTAAAAAATCATTCTCCACTGTGGTTTAGGGTCAACGGGACTCCCTTAAAAAATTTGAAGTCATTTGGAATCCATCCATCTAATTGAATTTTCTAAGTTAAAATGCATTTTTACCCCTAAAATGATTTTTAGTAATTAAAATACAATCCAAAAATTTATAAAAATGGTTTTGGGGTTCTTCATGACCAGTGAAATTTTATGAAAATAAATTGGCAATTAAAATAAAAATTTCATTTTTAAGCCTAAAAGTGAATTTAAAAATAATTAAAAATGATAAAAATTACTAAAATTTTAAAATTGACTAAATTATCTCATTTGGTCTCCTAATTTTTTAGGAACCATCCAAATAATTTTCCCAAGCCCCTAGATCAAGATATTACTTTTCAAAGGCTTAAATTAATTTTTGAAGGCTAAAAAATGAATTTCCTTAACTTCCCATCAAAATAATTTTAATAATTAAATAAAAAATTATAAAAATATGAAATTTGTTTCTTGGGGTTCCCTAACCTTAGAAAGATTTAATAAAAATATAAAACATAATTTTCAACTTCCAAAATATTTATTAGTAATTAATACTCTAGAAATTAAAATAATTCTATTAATTAAATAAAAGCTCAAAAAATCATGAAACTTGGTTCAAGTCGTGCCCTAGTCTAGGTCACCCTCCAATAAAAATTTCAAAGCTAAAGCTTTTGTTTTCATCATGTTATTGAATTTTCATTAAAAATCCCTATTTTTACATTAAAATAATTATATAAATTAAATTAAAATTTGAAAAATCACTTTTTCTCCTTTAATGTTTTAATTGTCCCATAATTGGGGCCACATGAAAATTTCAAAGTCATTTGGGTTAAATTTAAGGAATTATGAAGTGATAAAGGCCATTAGGGGGAAATGTATAATTTTGAAGAATTTAGCCTTAATCAATATTTAGGCTTAATTAACGTGGGAAATGGGTAATGAATGATCTTAATTCTTATGATTGAATGATTGAAATGTAAAGGTATAAATTGTAGGAACCCATCTCATTTTTGTCACATTAAAAAGATAAAGTTTATGATTTAATTAATCATTATAACTTGGAGGAAGATTAAATTAAATGATCCTTATGGTTAGGGGTTGGTTTTGGAAGATGATAACTCAATAATCCAACACCCCCTTATTTGATTTTTAAATAATAGCTCAATAATTTGATAAGAATCTTCTTCATACAGCTAAACCTTTCTAAACATCACAAAATATACCCTCTCGAAATCTTAAGGGCTCCGTAGCGAGACTAGAGTTTAATTAAAAAATTGATTACTAAGGATTAGAAAATGAAACACAATTGTTCTTAAACCACTTTTGAAATTCTATAAGCCCTGTCAAAATAGATTAATATCTTCCATAAATTAAGTTTGCCTCTAGAGGCCCCACTTACATAATTCATAAGTGAAATATCAAATGATAACTACCCCACCTTTCCGTATAATTAAAACATTAGCTCACTGAGCATAAGGATATGAAAAAGGTAATTCATTTAATGATTATGATAAGTCCAAAATGACCTTAAAGAAGCTCAAAAGGATTGTGAAATGTATAGGTACCTGTCGGCATTATTTTTAGGTTGTGTTTTTTATTTTGAAAAGGGGGTCGCCTAACAGAAATTGTCGGTGAATTTTTAATTTAATTTAAATAAATAATTTGAAAAGTAGTATTTGATTTTGAAAATAATTTTAAATTTGAAAATTTTAAGATATGAAATCAAACCGATCTCACATCCCGAATAGTTTATATAAACGAGCACCACATCACAAACCGTGTATCTATCTCGAAGAATAGACACATCCGTTTGGTCCGCGAACCAATTTTATAAGCCGACAAATTCCCCGTTTAATATGAAAGCATTAAACAGGGTTTATATTACTCGGGTTCTTAAAATTCCCTATAAGGGCAAGCCCCTATAATTAATTACATCTTAAGTGACGGAATCACCTAAGAAAACTCTCGATAATAATCGCACTTCGCTCTCAAGAATTTAAAAGTTTATGTTTTCAAAGGATTGAATTTTTGAATTTCAATAGGGAATGGATCAAGTTTGGAACATTTTGTTTTGGGAATTCAAAGGAAGAAAGGTAGAAGAAATCACAGATTCGAAGCGAACTTCGGTAATTTCCCAACTATCCTATTGTTTAGCTTGGATTTAGGAAAATCCTAATGTTTGTTTAATGTTTTGATCTTGTCAATTTTAATTAGTTTGGACTTATATTTGTATGGTAAAATCACACAAATAGCCTGGAAGATGTGAAGGTTTATGTCGTATCAAACGACTACCTCGGAGTCCTAAGACCGGTTAGGGCTTAATTTGCAATGCAAATGCCTAACAAAAGGTTGAGGATTTATGTTGCACTAGGCAGACTACCTCGAAGTCCTATGGTTTGGTTATTTAATTCTAAGAAAGTTTTGGTGAAGTAGATCTGAGTTTTGCTGATGACGATGGTCGTGCTGCCCACTGTGCTCCAAGCTCCTTGTTGTTGCAGAGGTTTAGTTTTAGAAGTCATAAATCAGGAGATGAGAGAAGTGTTCTGGTTTAGAGAAGGTCTTAATTTCCAAATGTTTTTTAATATTTTAATTAAACAAATCTTAAAGTTGATTATAACAACACCGGTTAAGATCCCACGGTTCCATCCTTTCGGCATCGTTATTTTTATCGGATTCACTTAGTCCAGATGAATTTGCTAAACTCAACTGAATGAGTTCCACACTTTCATTTAGACCGTGGGACATCCCGTTAGCAACACGTAGGTTACATCATCCGAGGTATTCCCGATCATCCAACAAGACGTTTTAATTTAGTTGTAGTTGTAGTTTTATTGTTCTGTTTGTGATTAAATTTTGAGTTGTTTTATATTTTGAAATGTTGTGGCGGTGAATTTTATCTTGTAATGACTTTTAATTTAGTTTTGGTTTCAGTTTTAGGGACTATCCTAAAGGTGTGGGTTTTCATGCAACAATTGTTTATCATGCAAGAAAAGTAAGTGCGATGCGATTAAATAAATTGTAATAAGGTAAATTGCGATAAAATAAAAGTGTACCTGGAGGGTCTTCCCGTCATCCCAAGCTGTACTTAAAACACAATTAGAATATTTAAGCAAGTTCCTAGGTAAAGCTAAGGGAAGGGTTATGGTTTTCTACCAAGGTCCTACTCCTATAGCTAGTCATCTCCTATGACGTCTAGGTGTCGGTATTTTGGTTTGAGGACGATTTCCTTCATCAAAGAAAAATTAAGTTCAATTATTCTTATAAACATCCTATTATATCGAGGAAGTGCTTAAGAAGAATCTTAAACATCTTTTCAATATTTCTAGGATTATTTTAAGTCCAAGAGAATTTAATTATACAAATGAATTAATCGTCCGGGAGTTCAAGTTTTGTTATCTTGCTCAGTGAACTAGGACATTTGAATATCCTATAAGTGAAGTAACACTTAACTTAACGCTCCGTTTAGGAGTTATGACAACAAAAGCTTTCGAGGGCAAATTGATGTTCAAGTGATTTATGATTTAATTTTTTTTCAATTAATGGGTTTAAGTTTAGAAAAATGTTCAAGTTGTTTTAGATTTATTTTTGAATTCTTTGTCTTAGGTGATGTTATCTTTAATTCAGTTTAATTTAACTTTAATTTAATTTAGTTTGGTTTAGTTTTAATTTTAATTTAATTTGATTTAATTTAATTTAATTTTCATTTTAACTTGATTTTATTTTTTAATTTAATTTAATTTAATTTAATTTAATATGATTTAATTTAATTTAATTTAATTTAATTTGATTTAATTTAATTTAATTTAATTTAATTTAATTTAATTTAATTTAATTTAATATGTTTTAATTTAATTTAATTTAATTTAATTTAATTTAAATTTTAATTTAATTTTATTTTTAACTTTAATTTAATATTTTATTATTATTTTTTTTTATGTTTTAAAGATGATTTAATTTAAAGTATTAATTTAATTGAAATTTTAAAAGGGTTTGATTTAAATAATTTAACTTTAATTTAATTTAATGATTAAGTCTTTAGCGTTTTAAATCTTAAATTTGAATTATCATTTTAATTAGGAATTAAATATTATTGAGATGATTAATTTAGGGACTCTTAAATTAAAGAACAAATCTCTTCCTAATAATAGCCCAATTTTAATAATTCCAATTTTTACTATTCTTCCAAATTTAATTAATTATTTAATTAAGGTTTATTTTAATTATTTTTAAATTATTTAGTAGGTTTCTACCCTTTTAATTATTTAAATTTCAATCATCCAAATCAGATTAGGATCAAATATATTTTTTTAATTTTATTAAGCCTAAAGTTTTAATCAAAGGTTAAAATTTTAATTACCATTTTGCCCTTCAAGCTTAATAATTTCATAACTCACTAATTTGAGCTTAAATGAACTTGAAATTTTTATGTGACTTCACTCATATGTCAATAAAGACATGATAGGAGAAAATGTGATTTTTCTTTATTTAATTTATTTATGTAATTATTTTTGGTGGAAAATAGAGATTTCCAAGGAAAATTTAATAATATGACCAAGGGAAAGTTTCTGTCCTTAAGAAAATTATGAGACATTTCTAATGACCAGAGGACCACTTGGACCAATTTTGGTGATATTTTGAATTATATTATTTTTATTATAATTATTTTAAGTTTTGGAGTATTAATTAATTTAAAAATAAAATAAAGGTTGGAAAATAAATTTTTAATTTTTCAAAAATCTCTCAGATATCAAGGAAATCAGAGAATTAATTTTTACAATTTTCTGATTTTTCTTTGATTTATTAGAATTATTTTAGTGGAAATGCTAAAAAATACATTTTTTTAATTTTAAAATTACCTTAGGGCTTTAAAATTCAATATCTCATCATATAGACCTAAGAAAAATATGGGGTTTGTTCATAAGTGATTATAATTCAAAATATAACATTTTGGTGAATTTTATTTTTTTTGTGATTTTTATTATTTTTTAATTATTAAAATATTAAAATAATACAAAAAATCAACTTTTTTAGAAAATTACAATTTTATTTTTTTTAAATTCTCCTGATATCAGAGAGGCTCTAAAACTAATTTTGTGAATTTTTGAAAAGTATTTTGAAAGTTATGAATTTTTAAAGTTTAAATTGGCTAAATGGCTTAATCAACCCATTTAGTAGGGCTAATCAAGTCCATTTAACTTCAAATTTTTATGATGGATTCCTCTGATCTTAAAGGTCAGTGGAGAATTGATTTCAAGTCAATTGGATGTATGATTAGCTCTAATTAATTAGGGACCTATTTTGGGTGTTTAAGCCAATTAGGGTTATTCCAAGTGGATTAATTCAAAACCTATTTTTCCTAGGTTCCTCTGGTCATAATAAACATCCTCAAATTTTCCTAGAATTTATTTCACGACATGCTAATTATTGGATTTAAAATACTCAAAACAGCAACATGAATTTGAAAAATCAATAACTTCTCATAAGGGTGGCCTCTGACTTTGGAAAATTCAGGGCATGTTCTCAAATTCAGAGGCTTCAAAAGCCCTATGGTCTCATGCCATGGTGAATTTCCTATATGCATGGAGAATTAAAACAATACAGAGGGTAAATAAATTATTAAAAATAAAATACTTGATGAAATTAAATGATTTCTTTTCCACATTATTCTCCTCTCGTTCCATTGAGCAAGAGGGTATTTTTATTTTATTTTTCTGATTTTCCTACACAAAGTTATGCATTTTTGAAGTTTAGGGGAATTAAATAAATCAAAAATACCCTAATTTTCTATTTATCCAGGCGGCGCCACGCCATCCTCAGCAGCTCCGAAATGCCGCGTGTCGCGCTGCGATTCGACGCCGCCATTTGAGTCAGTAGCCCGGGTCCCGCCTTCCGCGTATCATCTGCTGATCCGACCCGATCTTAGCCATCCGTCTGCGCGTGTATGGAATGAGCGGCATCCGTTCATCGTCCCCAGCCGTTCTCACCCGAGAGCCGTCCACACTAAAACCCTAAGAACTCACTCATTTCTCAACGGATTTTCGTGTTCTTGTGCTCTATGGATTCGTCTTGAAGAGACGAATACATCTATACAGTGATCATGCATTAAAATTAAAGCATTTGAAATGGAGAATCTCCAGAAGCTCGGGATAAAGAGTTAGCTCATACCTTTGCTCAGAGAAGTGTGACTTCAATCTGAGGGTTGTGTCACCTTCGATTGGGTTCCAGCAAGCTCCAGATGAAGTCTCCTGGTCTGGTGAATTGCTCAGGTATGATTTCGACCAAGCCCGATCACAAAGCTTGGAGTCCGGAACGGATGGGTGGCCTAGAGAGGGGCTTTTGCTTGGTGGACCTCTTCCCTTGGTCCGGTGAAGGTGTAGGACCAATCGATTTGAGGATTGATCCACTGTGGATAAGTGTCCTGGTTTTGGGTGGAATTTTGGCTGAGAAATTGGGCTCTATTGGTGGGGATTAGGGCAAATTGTCACTGGGGATCAACTGCTCTAAGTATGGAGAGTGGTCTGGAGCAATTTTGGCAGGGTTTCAGTAAGGTCTAGTTCAACACCTCTCATGGCCGAGAGAAGGTGAGGTTTAAATAGGAGAGGGTGGAGGGCCTCCCAGTGGGGTTTAAGGCTTGGGGTCAGCTGCTTAGGTCAAGGGAAGAACAGCCATGATGGCCATTGGGCATGGGGCAGCTCAGCAAGTGGGAATTCTAAACTTTGGCTCACATGGGTGCTCTCGGCCTGGTGGTTTCCGGCGGTTGTGGTGGCTGGCCGACCGGGGTCGAGTCACCCTCGAGGTCGGGGAGGTCAGGGTGGGGCTTAGTGCGATCAATTGGCCAATGTCATGTGTAAAGAGCTTGGATTGAAATGGAATGGGGGAAGGCTATTTTGGGTTCAAATGAGTCAAACCATGATTTTGGGCTAGGTTCACCACCCAAGGCCGGGTTTTGGGCTAAAAGGATCACTTGGGTCGCCCAAGAGAAAATGGTGTGGTCTCCATCCATGATGAGGTGGCTAAGCATGGTTTAGTGTGTGACATGCTTAAGGTAAAAAAGGGTTTAAGAAGGATTAGGAAAGGGGGCCCTCCTTTTGCCAAATGTGGTAAGGTCACATGTGAGCAACTCACATGGCTTACATGTAGCTTAAGAGTGGCTTCATTGCTTGTCTTTGGCTTGGGGAAAAGCTTGGTCAATTTCATGAAAATGGAATTTGGAAATTTTGGTAATTTAGGGGTGATTTGATGGGATTTGGCATATGGCTTGATTTGGATTTATTTTATGATTGATTTAGGACTTAGGAGATGGTTTTATCAAATGGATGATGATAGAGGATTGTCATGTGGGCTTTGGGCCTTTGAAATTTAGTGAAGGTGGGCTTTTAAAGTGATTTATGGAAGTGGGTTTTGGATTTTAAAAAAATGGATTTTATGATGGGAATTTTGCAAAGGATTAGATCTAATAAGTGTTGAATTTAGTTTAGGAATGTTTCATGAATGGTTTGGAATCAATTTGGTGTGATTTGGAGTAGAATTGGTTTGAATTTGGGCTTCTTTGGTGAATGGGCCAATATAGGTCAAATTGGGCTAACTTGGGCCAATGTTGGGATAGGGTTGAAATTGATGTAAAATAAATGTTGGGAAATGTGTATGGGAGTGTTTCAAAGAGGTTTTGGCTTTGGTTGGGTCTTGATTTTGGGGTTTGGGCTTATTTGGGTTAGGTTTGGGTTTAGGTCAAAATTGGGACTTTTAGTTTTGGGTTGAATTTGAGTGGGGTTTGGGTCCAAATTTTGGGCAAATCATGTTAGTGTTTTGTTTTTGGGGATGCTAAGGAAGGTTTAGAAATGGTTTGGGGTTAATTGGAGTTGAATTGGGTTAGTTTGGATTAGGTTTGGGTCATGGGTCCAAATTGGGCTTTAAGGCCAAAAGTGAAATTGGATTCAAATGTCAATCAAATTGGACTTGGATTTGGTATAGATTTGTGTTGGGAATGTTGAATTGAAGTTTAGAATTGAATTGAACCAGAATTTGGGTCAATTGGGTAGGTTTGGCTTGACATTGGGTTCACTTTGGGTTAAAATGGGTCAAATTGGGGGTTTTGATAAAAGTGGGGTAAATTGACCCAATTAGCCCATAGTGTAGTTGAACAAAATGAAATTGGGAATATTTGGGATTTTCTGAAATTTTTGGAGAATTTTCTGAATTTTTGGATTTTTGGGTCAAGAGGTGTATTTTGGGTATTTGGAGGGTATTGGGAGGTATTTTTGGAATTTTTGGTATTTTTGGCTATGGATGATCAACTTGATTGGTGAGGAAATGTTCAAGGTTAATTTTGGGGAATTTTTGGTGATTTGTAAATTTTGAAAAAATTGGGTAATTTCAAGGGCTTTGGGTAGGCTAGGCGGGTGTATGGTCCCGGGGGTCAAGAATTGAAAATTTGGAAAATTGAAGATTAGGTGAATGTAAGTGGAATAAAATCATTTTGGTTGAGCCATGAAGCCATATCAAGCCCACATGAGCCATGAAGGGACTCATTTGAGGCATCCACTATGTTGTTCCTAACCCTATGAGTCAGGAGGTCAAGTTAGGTATGGGTGTGTTTTTAAGATGTGTGTGAAAGTGTAGTGTATAGGTGTAGTGTGTGTGTAAGTCAGCCCTTCACCAGACCAGGCCACCCAGGGCAGTCATAAGGTCAAAGAGTCCTATAGGAACTCATCCTTTAAACTTTCACATTTGATTTCAACCCTCTAGGTGATTAGGGGTCTACAATCAAGTTTGTGGAGTTTGCAGGGAGTTTAAGAAGTGGTTTGAAATTCTAAAGGGTGGGTTCCACTTCTAGTCCTCTAAGATAATCAAAGGAAAAGCCTAAGGCTAGATCCTAAGTACTAAAAAGAAGAAGAGAAGACCTCATCAAAAATGAGGTCAACAAATGGACCCCCAATAGGTGTGGTGAGCTGACGGAGCACACCACGCGTATTGGTGATGACCTAAGAGACCAACAAAACCAACACAAACGTCCAAGTGACAAACTTAGGACAAAGTAGAAGAGTTTCCGTTGGGGAGTGCCAAGTATATCTCTGAGACTGGAGATCCCTGAACTCTCGCTGAGGAAAGGAAAAGGAGGTAAATCCCAAATCAGGTGATCTGGGGGAATTTCGATTTAGATTTTATTTGGTTTCAGTTTAAGTTTTGGTGTGTGTTTTTAGATTTTAGCTTGAGTTTTAATTTAAATTGAAGTTTTGTCAAAATTAATTTCAAGGGATTTGATTTGAAATGAGAATTGGAATTTTGTGGTTTTAGATGTAACATCTTCAACCTCAAAAGAAAATTGAATTGATTGAATTGAACCACTACAATGAGGAGAGATCTCAGAGTAATGCGATATTGGATGTAAAATCCTTAACCTCAAGAGTTTGATTTTGATGTATTTCATCGCAATAGGGAAAGAATCCTAAAGCAATGCAGTCTCGGATGTAAAATCCTCAACCCCAAAAGTTTGATTTTGATGTATTTCATTGCGATAGGGAAAGAACCTAAAGCAATGCAGTCTCGGATGTAAAATCCTCAACCCCAAGAGTTTGATTTTGATGTATTTCATTGCTATAGGGAAAGAATCCTAAAGCAATGCTGTCTCGGATGTAAAATCCTCAACCCCAAAAATTTGATTTTTATGTATTTCATTGCTATAGGGAAAGAATTCTAAAGCAATGCAGTATCGAATATAAAATCCTCAACCCCAAGAATTTGATTTTGATGTATTTCACTACTATAGGGAAAGAATCCTAAAGCAATGCAGTCTCGGATGTAAAATCCTCAACCCTAAGAATTTGATTTTGATGTATTTCATTGCGATAGGGAATGAACCTAAAGCAATGCAGTATCAGATATAAAATCCTCAACCCCAAGAATTTTATTTTGATGTATTTCATTGCTATAGCGAAAGAATCCTAAAGCAATGCAGTCTCGGATGTAAAATCCTCAACCCCAAGAATTTGATTTTGATGTATTTCATTGCTATAGGGAAAGAATCCTAAAGCAATGCAGTCTCGGATGTAAAATCCTCAACCCAAAGAATTTGAATTTTGATGTATTTCATTGCGATAGGGAAAGAATCCTAAAGCAATGTAGTCTCGGATGTAAAATCCTCAACCCCAAGAATTTGATTTTGATGTATTTCATTGCGATAGGGAAAGAATCCTAAAGCAATGCAGTCTTGGATTTAAAATCCTCAACCCGAAGAATTTGAATTTTGATGTATTTCATTACTATAGGGAAAGAATCCTAAAGTAATGCAGTCTCGGATGTAAAATCCTCAACCCCAAGAATTTGATTTTGATGTATTTGATTTTGCTAAGATTTGTAGTGTTGATTTGAAAAGTGTGGAATTTTGGTGTTTCGAGGATTTCATGAAAGTTGTAAAAGCTTTTTGTGGAAAGAAACAAATTAGGAGAAAATATGTAGATGCTACATATCCCATTCAAAAGAATTGATTGAGAGTTGCTGGTTTGGATTGGATACAATTCCTCGCCATCAGATCCGAAGCGAAAACCTCGTGGCTCCATGTCAATGGAATCGACCGCTTCCATCCCAGACAAGGGAGAGAGTAGAACAGATTGGATTTCAGATTTGGAAGGTTGAGTTTGAATCTGATTGAGATTTGATTTGAGATCTGGAAGGTTGAATTTGAATTTGATTGAGGTTCGATTTGAAATTTGGAAAGATTGAATTTGAAATTTTATTGAGATTCGATTTGAAATTTGTGTTCATTTTGTTTGTCTGTTAACGATTCAAATTTATTGTATCATTCATTTAATGTTCTTGTGAATTTGGTGCTCATCATTTTTTTAGATTTTTAAGGAAAGTTTTCTTTTATTCTTTTTTTTTGTTTCTTTTCTGTTCTTTGTTCGAAGTTCATTTAACTTTAATGGCGTTTCTCAGTCAACTTGCACAAAAGAGGTGAAAGCCAAAAAAATGAGACATGGTCACTTTACTTTCATTCCAATCATGCTGAAGATACATCATACAACTCGATCTGGAATACATCTTATACAATCCATATAGACTCAAAACGGACTATATATGATCTTTGTCGATCCATCCAAAAAGGTATTTGTCAAAAATCCATGTCTGAATAGTGAGGTACATGGTCAATAACATCACCTTCCAAGCCATCCTTGGCAAGGATGTCGTATGGATGTACGTTGGAGGTGTGATATTTTCCATGTAACTCACAGCTCGTAAGGCCGGAGGCTCTCTAGCTCCGGGTCTGGCTGGAAGTGGTAGGGTGCTTTCCTGTCATCCATCCTTCTAAAAGTAATTGAGATTCTCTTCACAGGTACTCCCGGTATGCAATGCTTAGCGACATCTGCTCCATTGGCTTTCAGTATCATGACGGAACCTACCGGTAATGGTATCTTTACTGGCCCTCGAAACTCACCTAGGCCTGCTATCCGGAGGTCAGATCCGAACATGATATTACACTCGTTCAGAAAAGAAACTGTGCAGAAAGGTCTGACAAAGTCGTGGTGATCTATGTGCGGGGTTATGCAGTCACCCTGCTTGTAAATATTAATGATGCAACTGTTGGGTATGCAATTTGCTGGCAGTACCCCCCATGTTATGATTCTTTTTACCATCCTTTTGATGACTAATGGCATTGGATCCACCTGGCCATGACGGAGTATTCCCGGTGGGTTTCCTTCCGTCTTCTCGCGAAGTTGTAGCAGCATCCACATTGTATGGTAATTCTCCCTTTCCCTGGCATCCATCTCCGGGGTTCTGAGTAAGTGTTTTCTCTTAGGAGGCCTGCTCGGCCCATTCTTTTCAAATCCCGGATGCAGTCCACGATTTGTTGTTGTTCGTATTCTGAGAACACGTCTGTATGTAGCCCGAGGCTCTCTAGTATATTGATCCTTCTGCCTCTGATTCTCTCGAAGTATTCAAAGGTTTTCTTCTCGACATTCTACATTCTTTCTAGCTCATATTCTGGAATAATCTGCAAATGGTGAGGTCTGGTGACGTACTGTGGGATATATGGCTCAATCCCTTCACGTTCTCCTGCATACCTCGGCTCCTCGGGGATGGTCTCCGTCGGGACGTCCTCCGGAGTTGCTCTCGCAACAAGGTTATGCATTATCGGTGGCTTTATCCGGTGGCGTGGTAGCCTTCCTTCTTCTGTTCTTCTTGAGATTTCCCTAGTCTCTTCTGTTATCCTCGGAGCTGGCCTCCTTCCATCAGGTACCTGGTGAACTGGCGTCCTTGAAGTATATGCACTGGCAGTAGCAACTGCCTCGTCGTGCTGGTTCGCTGCTAGTTTAGTTAACATCTTGCGGATACGGCGATTTTTATTTCTTCGCTGGGTTGTCGTGAGAGTAGCTCTTCGTACTTCCCGATTTACGTAGGCGCGGCGCCGACAAGCCCGCCCTCTGCCGTAGCGACTACAAACTTGATTCTCTTGTCTTCTTCGGTGTTTGTTTTCCTTTTCTTCTGTCTGGAGTGGTGGCTTGGGCCACCCACTTTCATTACTTGTCCGATCGGACAATTCCTCTCGGTCAACCGGGACCCGGTCACTTTCGTCGTATTGCGAGCTCGCCGGTGCGAAGTCTGAGTCAATCTCTATTTTCGCTCCATCTTTCACCCTCTTTTCGTCGAGTGCAAGGCTTACGCCATTTCTAAAGTTCAGGACCAACCGCCCATTCGACATTTCCCTGCGAAAATACAAGGAAAAGGATCAGGGGCTGTACTAAGAACAAGAACATTAAGAAAATGTTTATTAAAGACAGTTTTTTTATAACTTTTTACATTTTTAAATTTAACAGGAATGAAGTGGGATAAGATCAGGAAAGAGATTTTGTTATGGAAGAGAAAACAAGGAAAACTTTATTATCATGATTTTATTTATTTTAACACATTTTTTTATTATTTTTGGGTTCAGACCCAGTCATAAGTAACTACTTCACCCGTGCTTCTAGGAATGAAGAATTCATTCCTTCGAAACATCAGGTAGCGTAATACTTCTTCAAGTATCGTCCGTTGATCGGAAGCATATGTCATTCTCCTTGGCAATTCACTAGCTGGTAGGAGCCTCCTGAGTATACTGCTTCAACCACAAACGGTCCTTGCCAAGTGGGTTCAAATTTTCCTCCTAACTTGCGGTGTACAAGGATAGGTCTCTTGAGAACGAGAACTAAGTCACCAACTTTGAAGGTTCTTGGGCGGACCAGTTTGTCATGGGCTTGAACCATCTTAGCTTGGTATAATTCTAAATTCCGTCTGCAGCTGCAAGTCTTTTCTCTTCCGGGCTTTCCAATTCTTCTAGTCATAATTTGGCATTTTCTTCCGTCGTGATTTTTTTTGCAAGCTGCGATTCGAGTGAAGGAAGCTGAACCTCTAACGGTAACACTCGCCTCGGACCCATACACCGGAGCGTAAGGTGTAGCTCGAGTAGGAGTTCGAAGGTTGTCCGGTAGGCCCATAAGGCTTCTAATAACTTCTTGTGCCAATTTCTCTTATTATCGTCCAAAGTTTTCTTTAAAATTTGAACGAGAGTTTTATTAAAAGCCTCGATCGGACCGTTTGCTCTTGGATAGTAAATTGTTGAATATCGCCGGTCGATTCCGTGTCTCCTGACGAAATTGTTGATTTGCGTGCTTCGAGTGTCGACCCATTATCCGAGATGATCTTGCGCGGCACTGCGAAACGGTAGACAACTTGGTTCTTGAAAAGCCGTAGCACGTGGTGTGCTTTCACTTCTCACGAGTGGAACTGCCTCTGCCCACTTGAAAAAGTAATCTGTAGCCACAAGAATGAAGCGATGTCCTTTTGAAGATGGTGGTTCTATTGGACCCACTATATTTGTACCCCAACATTCAAATGTCCACGACGCAATTGTCGGATGTAGCACATTTGGAGGTTGGTGTAGAACTCACTCCGTGCACTCGGCATTGGTGACGGCTCTTGGCGATTTTCATGCAGTCGGTCATCATCGAGGGCCAGTAGTACCCTAATCTTTTAATTTTCATTTTCATCTTCGGACCCGACTGGTGAGCACCACAGAGTCCCGAATGGACCTCTTTAACAATTTCAAGGGGCTCGGACCCGCTTAGGCACCTTAGCCACATTTGATCAAAAGACCTTCTGTATAACGTGTTGTTTATCAATGCGTAGGACAAAGTTCTTTTCTTGATCTGATGGGCTAATGACCTATCGTCTGGTAGTTTTCCTGTTTGCAGGTAGTCTATTAATGGTTGTCGCCAATCTTCTGTGTTTTCACGTCCTCTGTTGCAACTGATTCTTCTTCTTTTTCTGATTTGTGTATTATGTCTATGTCGAGTTGTGATAGGACCTGACGTCCGTGAACTGACACTTCCACTGATTCATCTTGCAAACATGCAAATTCTTTTGCGAGACGGGCTAACGCATCTGCTAAAGCGTGTTCCTTTTTGGGAATTTTGTAGATCGTCACATTCGGAATCCGTTCCAACATATTGTATGGCATACTTGGAAGTATTGCTCGAGTCTTGGTTTTAAAATTCCGTACTCGTCCGGCGATCTATTGAATGATTAACTCGCGAATCCCCGTAGATGTTGATGTTTATTATCCCCATTTGAATAGTTAATTCCAGTCCCGTTATGAGGGCTTCGTATTCGCTTCGTTGTTTGTACACGGCTCGTCGAGTGGTAGGAGTATCTTAACATCCCCCGCTCCGGTGTTATAAAGATTAATCCGATCCCCGCCTTACCGGGCACTATCACTTGCGATTCTTCGTCTTTGTGTGCTTGAAGATGCTCCGTCGAAATATAATTCCCAACGTCGATCATCGGGGTCTTCTAGGCTCATTATTTGTTCATCCGACAAATCGTCATTGAGAGGAGATTCCGCCGCAAAGGGTGTGCTTGCGAGGAAGTCTGCTAAGACTTGTACCTTTACGGCACGAAGAGGCACGAAAGTTATATCGAATTGAATAATATCATTGACCATCTGGCAAGTCTGCCGGAAAGCGTTGGACTAGTCATCAAGTATTGCAATGGATTAAATTTCGAGATCAGGTTAACCTTATGAGAAAGCATGTAGTGCCTGAGCTTTTGAGCGGCGAAGATCAGGGCCAAACAATGCTTTTCAATTGCGGGATACCTTATTTCCGTCGGAAGTAAACGACGACTTAGGTAGTAAAGAGAATTTTCTTTACCCTCATCATTGACCTGGGCTAATAGGGCTCCGAGAGAGTCGTCTAAAGCCGCGGTATAAAGTATCAGCGGTCTACCTGAGACTGGGGCTGCTAAGACAGGAGTTGTCATTAAATATTGCTTAATGCCCTCGAAGGCCTTTCGGCATTTCTCTTCCCAAATAAATTTGGCGTCCTTTTAACTAATGCCGAGAAAGGTCGACACCTACTCGACAAGTTCGAGATAAAGCGTCGAAGATATGCTAGCTTCCCTTGAAAAGATCGTGGTTGTTTTAAGGTTTTGGGAGGCGGCA
This sequence comes from Papilionanthe hookeriana x Papilionanthe teres, assembly GCA_022702705.1. Lineage (NCBI taxonomy): Eukaryota > Viridiplantae > Streptophyta > Magnoliopsida > Asparagales > Orchidaceae > Papilionanthe > Papilionanthe hookeriana x Papilionanthe teres. Next base: position 12,180,008 of record CM040424.1, read on the forward strand.
TTTCTAAGATAGCTTTAATCTTTTCCGGTCGATTTCAATTCCACGATGTCGGACAACGAATCCTAAGAATTTCTGGAGGTGACGCCGAAGGCGCATTTTAAGGGATTCATCTTAAGGTTAAATTGTCTTAATCGTTCAAAAATAATTCTCGAATCATACGAGTGGTTGTCCTTTACTTTGCTTTTGATGACCACATCGTCCACGTAGCATTCGACTTGATTGTGGATGAGTTCATAAAAAATTCTTGTCATCGCTCTCGGTAGGTTGCTCCTGCGTTCTTCAGTCCGAATGGCATCAACGTGTAGCAATATACTCGATCGGTGTTACGAATGTTGTAAATTTTTCATCTTACGGAGCCATTTTTATCCGGTTGTATCCCGAAGATCCATCCATGAATGAGAATATTTCATGTGTTGAAGCAATGTCGATCATTAGTTCTGGGATCGGTAGAGGGAATTCATCTTTTGGACATGCCTTGTTCAAATCTCTGAAATCCACACAAATTCTGATCTGACCATTCTTCTTCCTAACTGGTACCACATTGGCTAACCAAGTCGGGTATTGTTCTTCACGGACAAATTTGGCATCTATTAGCTTTTTAACTTCAGGCTATGACTTGTTGTTCGATTTCTAGACGCATTCTTCCGGGACCTTGTCCGATCGGGACGAAGTAGGATCCACTCCTAGCTTATGGACTGCGACTTCCGGAGCTAATCCTGGCATCTCATCGTAGTTCCAAGCAAAACAGTCTTTAAATTCTATCAATAACTTGATTATTTCTTCGGAGTCTTCTTTATTGAGTAAGGAGCTAACAAAGGTAGGTCTAGGTTCTTTGTTAGTACCTAAGTTAACTTCCGTTAACTCATCTATTATAGATTCAATCTCTTCTTCGAATTCTGGTGGAGCGTCTCCAATTTGTAAATCTTCAAATTCTTCTGTAGTTTCCATGCAGTTTTCATTAGACTCGCAAGTGACAACCAAGCAAAATTCAGTATCGTCAACTGATCCTACTGTGCCGAATCCGAGACCATGCTTTGAATTGGGTAGACGACCGGAGTTATTCCATAATTTTCAAAATTTTGTGATTGACCTTTTCTCCATTGTCGAGGTAAGAAACCACGCTGAATTAAATTTTGAACACAAGGAGAGTACCACTCAAAAGGTAATTCCATTAATTCTGAAGAAGTGACATCTTCAAATTGTACATTATTTTTAGTTTTGGAGGAAGGAGCACCACGGTAGAATTTGATGGGCTTTGCACCGCCGCTACGTACCTCTTTGACCACCATACCCTCGATCTTATTAGAATGGATCGGGGTCAGGGTCATAGTATGTACATAGTGGTTAATCTTCTCGTACATCAATTTATATCCTTCATTCTTTTCATCTTCGAGAGGAATCCTAAATTGCGGCTTCTTCCGACTTATTGTCGCTGCTTCTTGTTTGATCTCTTTTTCTTCTTCAGAACTATCTTCCCAATTAACATTAATGGCTAGTTTCCTCTGTCCAACAGTCCTAACGTCTCTGCCACGACCTCGTCCCCGGCCTCGACCTCGGATGCGAGTTGTGGAGAAACCTTCACCATCTCGCCGTAAAGGAGTGGTGAGTGACTGTTGGACCAGAACTTCAGGTTCTTCGTCATCCCGGATTTCTTTTGCTTCATTCGTTATGGTATTTCTGGAGAAGATTGTTTTCTTCGTGTGTGCATAATAAGCTGCATCTTCATGGATTCCAATTTCATGTACGGAGAATGGTTGTAAGTCACCTTTGATGCACTGTTCCCCTCCATCGTAGTATTTGATGCACTGATGTAGAGATGATGGTACCATCCTGTTTTCATGTATCCATGGTCGGCCCAGTAGAGCGTTGAATGACATTTCTGAATCAATTATGTGAAATTTTGCGGTTGTCTTTGCTAAGTCACCGGTCTTCGTTAGCAGTGTTATTGATCCGAGGGCTCTTTCTCCTTTCTGGTTGAATCCTCTTAATAACATTTTGTCTGATTCGAGCTCGCGAGCATCAATTTTCAAATATGCTAGTGTTCGAAGACTCATTATATTGATTTATGCTCCTGGATCCACCAATACTGCGAGAGTGTAAACTTCCCAATTGTAAGCGAAATGTACAACGGTCGGTTGTGGTCTGCCGTCCCAAGTAGTAGGTCATTGTCTGTGAAGGTGCACCTCGCTGTTCCTTTAACGAACAAACCTCATCTAAGGAATCTCCGGCCATTTGAGCTAAGAAAATTTCTGGATCAAGTAAGGCCTTGATCAGAGCTTCTCTCATCTCCTTTGATAAGATGAGAGCGTCGTAGATGCTCAGGTTGGCCGGTAGTTTCCTAAGATGGGCTAGCACGTTATAGTCCACTTTATTTCCATGTGTCTCGATTTCTTCCCGAATGGGTATTTCTTCTGCCGGGGTTGGTTCTTCCTGAACAACCACCTGCTTTCCTTTGTCCTTTGGACCCATTCTCGGAGGTAGAACTCTTCCACTTCTTAAGTTAACTTTTGTAATTTCTTCTGAATCTAGTATTGAGTTTGTTGGTGTTTCTTCTCGAATCGGAATGACGGAGTTCTTCCGGATTAGCTTCGAAGTCTGAAGGCTCTAACTCTATCGTGACTGGAGCGCCTCGAAACTCGCAAATAGATTCGTTGCTTGTTAAACTCTCGTAGCCTCCTTGATGGATGTCTTCTTCGTCATTGTGATCGTCGAGATTGTGTATGATTTGAGAATTGTCATTTGTATCGAAATCGATGTCTGAATTGTCGCTAGTTACGTAGTCGTTAGAAACAGTCAAAACGTAGCCAACGCTATAATCCTTATCATTATAAGATCCCACCGGAGTGGGCAGATAATCATACAGAGTCAGAGGTTCGAGAGATTTCTCCCCTGAATCGGAAACAACTATCTTAGGATAAGCAGCCTTTAGTCTAGCCTTAAGAGCTTCAGTCTTCTCTTCTTCGTCGATTTTCTTCTTTTCTTTAATCGTCTCTTGTTGAGGTGGTCCTTCTATCGCAAGTGATAATGCCGACTTGAAAGGTTTCGAACTCTGAATTGAGGCTCGCACCGAAGTGGTTTGGATGCGATCCAAAATCTTCTTTGAAGACTTTGTCCAAGCGGTAGTCCAACCATCATCAGTCGCATAGGGATCTATCTTAAACCTCCCTTAAACCTTTTTTACCTTAAGCATGTCACACACTAAACCATGCTTAGCCACCTCACCATGGATGGGTACTTCACTACCCCAATTCAGCTGATCCAAATGATTCTCCCTCGGCCCAAGGTCAAGCCTTGGATGGTGAACCTAGCCCAAAACCAAGGGTTGACCCAAACCAAGCCAAAATGGCCTCTTCCCCATTCCACTCCAAGCCATCCCCTTTACACATGGCGACCATCAATTGACTTCACCATTGCCAAGCCCCGACCTCCCCGGTCGGGATGGTGACACTTGCCGCCGCCCGACCACCAGGCCGCCGGAAAACACCACACCCGAGAGCATCATGTGAGCCCAAGCTTGGAATTCTCACTTGCTGAGTTGCCCCATGCCCAATGGCCACCATGGCTGTTCTTCTCCTCACCAGAGCAGCTGATCCCAAGCCCTAACTCCCCCTGGGAGAGCCTCCAGCCAGCTCTATTTAAACACCACCCCTCTCGGCCATGGAAGAGGTGCTGAACCAACCTTAAGGAAACTCTGCCAAAATCATTCCAGACCACTCTCCACACATAAAGCACTTGATTCCCATCGGATTTCACCCAATTCCTCCGGTCGAGCTCAATTTTGAGTTCAAACTTCAACGACAAAAACCAAGACACTTCTTCACAGTGGACCAATCCCTAAATTGATTAATCCTACACCTTCACCGGACCCGAGGAAGAAGTTTACCAGGCAAAAGCCCCCTCTCCAGGCCACCCATCCGTTCCGGACTCCAAGCTTTGTAATCGAGCTGTGGTCGAAATCCTACCTGGACAATTCACTGGGCCAAGGAAGTTCATCTGGAGCTTGCTTGGACCCAATCGAAGGTGACACAACTCTCAGATCGAAGCTTCACTTCTCTGAGCAAAGGTATGGACTCACTCTTCTTCCCGAGCTTACAGTGATTCTCTATTTAATTTAAGTTAATTTCAATACATGTTTACCGTATGGATGTGTTCGTCTCCTCAAGACGAATCCATAGAGCATAAGAACACGAAAATCCGTTGAAAATCGAGTGAGAAATTAGGGTTAGAAGGTTGACAGTCACGGGTTCACGCCAGTCGTAGACGATGACCAGGAGCCGTCAGATCGCGCGTGTATCAAGCGGATGGCCAGGATCGCGCCGGACGAAGCAACGGGACTTGAACCGCGGGCCGCGTGGCATCCTAGTCAGGTGGCGCCGCGCGGTCGTTCGGAGATGCCGAGGATGACAGGGCGCCGCGTGGATAAGTAGAAAAATAGGTTATTTTCCTATTTATTTAATTCCCTAAACTTCAAAAATGCATAACTTTGTGTAGGAAAATCAGAAAAATAAAATAAAAATACCCTCTTGCTCAGTGAACAGAGGAGAATAATGTGGAAAAGAAATAATTTAATTTCATCAAGTATTTTATTTTTAATAATTTATTTACTTTCTTCATATTTTCAATTCTCCATGCATGTATACAGTTCACCATGACATGAGACCATAGGGCTTTTGAAGCCTATGAATTTGGGAACATTCCCTGAATTTTCCAAAGTCAGAGGTCACCCCTATGGAGAGTTATTGATTTTTCAATTCTAAGTCACTATTCTGAATATTTTAATTCCAATAATTAGCATGTTGTGAAATAAATTCTAGGAAAATTTGAGGATGTTTCTTATGACCAGAGGACTCTAGGAAAAATAGGTTTTGAATTAATCCACTTGGAATAACCCTAATTGGCTTGAACACCCAAAATAGATCCTTAATTAATTAGAACTAATCATACATCAAATTGACTTGAAATTAATTCTCCAAGGACCTTTAGGATTATAGGAACCCACCATAAAAATTTGAAGTCAATTGGACTTGGTTAGCCCTACCAAATGGGTTGATTAAACCATTTAGCCAATTTAAACTTTAGAAATTCATAACTTTCAAAATACTTTTCAAAAATTCACCAAATTGGTTTTGGAGCCTCTCTAATATCAGAGGAATTTAAGAAAATTAAAATTGCAATTTTCTAAAAAAGTTTATTTTTTGCAATATTTTAATATTTTTAATAATTAAAAAATAATAAAAATCACAAAAATAATAAAATCCACCAAAATGTCACATTTTTAATTTTAATCACTTAGGAACAAACCCCATATTTTTCTTAAGTCTATATGATGAGATATTAAATTTTAAAGCCCTAAGGTAATTTTAAAATTAAAAAAAAATGTGTATTTTTTAGCATTTCCACTAAAATAATTCTAATAAATCAAAGAAAAATCATAAAATTGTAAAAATTGGTTCTCTGATTTCCTTGATATCAGAGAGATTTTTAAAAAATATAAAATTTATTTTCAACATTTATTTTATTTTTAAATTAATTAATACTCCAAAACTCAAAATAATTATAATTAAAATAATATAATTCAAAAAATTACCAAAATTGGTCCAAGTGGTCCTTTGGTCATTAGGAATGTCCCATAATTTTCTTAAGGATAGAAACTTTCCCTTGGTCATATTTTTAAATTTTCCTTGGAAATCCCTATTTTCCACCAAAAAAAATTACATAAATAAATTAAATACAGAAAAATCACATTTTCTCCTCTCATGCCTTTATTGACATATGAGTGAAGTCACATAAAAATTTTAAATTCATTTAAGCTTAATTTAGTGATTTATGAAATTATTAAGCTTGAAGGGCAAAATGGTAATTAAAATTTTAACCTTTAATTAAAACTTTAGGCTTAGTAAAATTAAAGAGTAAAATATTTGATCCTAATCTGATTTGGATGATTGAAATTTGAATAATAAGGGTAGAACCTATTAAACAATTTAAAAATAATTAAAATAAACCATAATCAAATAATTAATTAAATTTGGAAGAATAATAAAATTGGAATTATTAAAATAGGGATATTATTAGGAAGAGATTTGTTCTTTAATTTAAGAATCCCTAAATTAATCATCTCAATAATATTTAATTCCTAATTAAAATGATAATCCAAATTTAAGATTTAAAATGCTAAAAGACTTAATCATTAAATTAAATTAAAGTTAAATTATTTAAATTAAATCCTTTTAAAATTTCAATTAAATTAATACTTTAACAATTAAAATTAAATCATCTTTAAAACATAAAAAATAAAATATTAAATTAAAATTAAAAATAAAATTAAATTAAAATTTAAATTAAATTAAAATTTAAATTAAATTAAATTAAATTAAATTAAATTAAATCATATTAAATTTAATTAAGTTAAATTAAATTAAATTAAATTAAAATAAAAATTAAAATCAAGTTAAAATTAAAATTAGATTAAATTAAATAAATTAAATTAAAATAAAAACTAAACCAAATTAAATTAAATTAAAGTTAAATTAAATTGAATTAAAAATAACATCACCTAAGACATAAAGAATTTAAAAATAAATCTAAAGCAACTTGAACACTATTCCAAAGTTAAACTCATTAACTGAAATTAAATTAAATCATAAACCATTTGAACATCAATTTGCCCTCGAAAGCTTTTGTTGTTATAACTCCTAAATAGAACGTTAGGTGAAGTGTTACTTCACTCATAGGATATTCAAATGTCCTAGTTCACTGAGTAAGATAACAACAAAACTTGAATTCCCAGACGATTGATTCATTTGTATAATTAAATTCTCTTGGACTTAAAAATAATCCTAGAAATATTGAAAAGATGTTTAAGACTCATCTTAAGCACTTCCTCGATATGATGGGATGTTTATAAGAATAATTAAACTTAATTGTTCTTTGATGAAGAAAATCATCCTCAAACCAAAACACAAGAACCTAGACGTCATAGGAAATGACTAGCTATAGGATTAGGAACTTGGTAGAAAACCATAACCTTTCCCTTAGCTTTACCTAGGAACTTGCTTAAATATTATAAATTGTGTTTAAGTGTAGCCTGGGATGACGGGAAGACCCTCCAGGTACGCTTTTATTGCAATTTACCTTCTTGCAATTTACTTTATTGCAAATGCACTTACTTTTCTTGCATGATAAACAACTGTTGCATGAAAACCTACACCTTTAGGATAGTCCCTAAAACTGAAACCAAAACTAAATTAAAAGTCATTACAAGATAAAATTCACCGCCACAACATTTCAAAATATAAAATAATTCAAAATTTAATCACAAACAGAACACAAAACTACAATTACAACTAAATTAAAACGTCTTGTTGGATGATCGGGAATACCTCGGATGATGTAACCTACGTGTTGCTAACGGGATTTCCCACGGTCTAAATGAAAGTGTGGAACTCATTTAGTTGAGTTTAGCAAATTCATCTGGACTAAGTGAATCCGATAAAAATAACGATGTCGGAAGGATGGAACCGTGGGATCTTAACCGGTGTTGTTATAATCAACTTTAAGATTTGTTTTAACTAAAACACTGAAAAACACTTGGATTTTAAGACTTCTCTAAAACCAAACTCCTCTCTTCTCTTTTGATTACAATCTTCTAAAACTAAACCTCTGCAACAACAAGGAGCTCGGAGCATGGTGGGTAGCACGACCATCGTCATCAGCAAAACCTGAGTCTACTGCAGCAAAACTTTCTTAGGATTAAATAATCAAGCTATAGGATTTCGAGGTAGTTTGCCTAGTGCAACATAAACCCTCAACCTTTTGTTAGGCATATGCATTGCAAATTAAGCCCTAACCGGTCTTAGGATTTTCGAGGTAGTCGTCTGATACGACATAAACCCTCACATCTTCAAGGCTATTTGTATGATCATGTCATACGAACATAAGTCCTAATTAATTAAAATTGGCAAGATCAAAACATTAAATAAACATTAGGACTTTCCTAAATCCAAGCCAAACAATAAGATAGTCGGGAAATTACCGAAGTTCGCTTCGAATTTGTAATTTCTCCTACTTTTCTTCCTTTGAATGCCCAAAACAAAATGTTCCAAATTTGATATATCCCCTAATGAAATTCTAAAATTCAATCCCTTGAAAACTTAAACTTTGAGATTCTTGAGAGCAGAACTACTGATTATTATCGAGAGTTTTCTTAGGTGATTCTCGTCACTTAAGATGTAATTAACTATAGGGGCTTTCCCTTATAGGGAATTTTAAGAACCCAGGTAATATAAACCCTGCTTAATTCATTTATATTAAGATGGGGAACTTGTCGGCTTATAAAATTGGTTCGCAGACCAAACGGATGTCACAAATCTTCTAGTTCATTTAATCGAGTCCCATCACCAAACAATGTGTCTATTCTTTGGGATAGATACACGGTTTGTGATGCGGTGCTCGTTTATACAAACTATCTGGGATGTGAGGTTAGTTTGATTTCATATCTTAAAATTTTTAAATTTAAAATTCTTTTCAAAATCAAATACTACTTTCTAAATCATATATATATATATATTTAAATTAAAACTAAAATCTAAAATTCGCCGACAATTTCTGTTAGGCGACCCCCTTTTCAAAACACATAACCTAAAAATATGCCGACAGGTGTTACCTTCACGGACAATGACCTACTACTTGGGACAGCAGAGCACAACGGATCGTTGTACATTTCAGTTACAATTGGGAAGTTTACACTCTCCAGAGTATTGGTGGATCCAGGAGCATCAATCAATATAATGAATCTTCGAACGCTAGCATACTTGGAAATTGATGCTCGCGAGCTCGAAGCGGAAAAAATGTTATTAAGAGGATTCAACCAGAAAGGAGAAAGAACCCTCAAATCAATAACACTGCTAATGAAGACCGGTGACTTAGCAAAGACAACCGCGAAATTTCACATAATTGATTCGGAAACATCATTCAACGCTCATCGGGCCGACCATGGATACATGAAAACCGGATGGTACCATCATCTCTACATCAGTGCATCAAATACTACGATGGAGGGGAACAGTGCATCAAAGGTGACTTACAACCATTCTCCGTACATGAAATTGGAATTGATGAAGATGCAGCTTATTACACACCTCCGAAAAAAATAATCTTCTCCAGAGATACCTTAACGAATGAAGCAAAGGAAGTTCGGGATGACGAAGAACCTGAAGTTCTAGTCCAACAGTCACTCACCGCTCCCTTACGGCGAGATGGTGAAGGTTTCTCTACAACTCGCATCTGAGGTCGAGGCCGGGGACGAGGTCGTGGCAGAGACGTTAGGACAGTTTGACAGAGAAAACCAGCCATCAATGTTGATTGGGAAGACAGTTCTGAAGAAGAAAAAGAAATCAAGCAAGAAGTAGCGATAATAAGTCGGAAGAAGCCGCAATTCAGGATCTCTCTCGAAGATGAAAAGAACGAGGAATATAAATCGATGTACGAGAAGATTAACCACTATGTACATACTATGATCCTGACCCTAATCCATTCTAATAAGATCGAGGGTATGGTGGTCAAAGAGGTATGTAGCGGCGGTGCAAAGCCCATCAAATTCTACCGTAGTGCTCCTTCCTCCAAAACTGAAAATAATGTACAATTTGAAGATGCTACTTCATCGAATTAATGGAATTACTCGTTGAGTGGTACTCTCCCTGTGTTGAAAATTTAATTCAGTGTGGTTTCTTACTTCGACAATGGACAAAAGGTCAATCACAACATTTTGAAAAATTATGGAATAACTCCGGTCGTCCACCCAATTCAAGGCATGGTCTCAGATTAGGCAAAGTAGGATCAGTTGACGATACTGAATTTTGCTTGGTTGTCACTTGCGAGTCTAATGAAAACTGCATGGAAGCTACAGAAGAACTTGAAGATTTATAAATTGGAAACGCTCCACCGTAGTTCGAAGAAGAGATCAAATCTACAATAGATGAGTTAACGGAAGTTAACTTAAGTACTAACAAAGAGCCTAGAACCTACCTTTGTTAGCTCCTTACTCAATAAAGAAGACTCCAAAAAATAATCAAGTTATTAATGGAATTTAAAGACTCGTTTTGCTTGGAGCTACGATGAGATGCCGTGATTAGCTTCGGAGGTCGCGATCCATAAGCTAGGAGTGGATCCTACTTCGTTCCGATCGGACAAGGTCCCGGAAGAATGCGTCTAGAAATCTAACAACAAGTCATAGCCGAAGTTAAAAAGCTAATAGACGCTAAATTTGTCCGTGAAGAACAATACTCGAATTGGTTAGCCAATGTGGTACCGATCGGGAAGAAGAATGGTCAAATCGAATTTGTGTGGACTTCGGAGATTTAAACAAGGCATGTCCAAAAGATGAATTCCCTCTACCGATCCCGAATTAATGATCGACATTGCTTCAACACATGAAATATTCTCATTCATGGATGGATCTTCAGGATACAACCAGATAAAAATGGCTCCAGAAAATGAAAAACTTACATCATTCAGAACGCCGATCGGAGTATATTGCTACACAGTGATGTCATTCGAACTGAAGAACGCAGGAGCAACCTACCAGAGATCGATGACAAGAATTTTTGATGATCTCATCCACAATCAAGTCGAATGCTACGTGGATGATGTGGTCATCAAAAGCAAAGTAAAGGAAAACCACCGGTATGATTTGAGAATTGTTTTCGAACGATTAAGACAATTTAACCTTAAGATGAATCCCTTAAAATGCGCCTTCGGCGTCACCTCCGGGAAATTCTTAGGATTCATTGTCCGACATCGTGGAATTGAAATCAACCCGGAAAAGATTAAAGCTATCTTAGAAATGCCACCTCCCAGAACCTTAAAACAACTATGATCTTTTCAAGGGAAGTTGGCATATCTTCGACGCTTTATCTCAAACTTGTCAGGTAGGTGTCAGCCTTTCTCGTCATTAGTTAAAAAAGACGCCAAATTTATTTGGGAAGAGAAATGCCAGAGGGCCTTCGAGGACATTAAACAATATTTAATGACACCTCCCGTCTTAGTAGCCCCGGCCTCGGGTAGACCGTTGATGCTTTATACCGCGGCTTTAGACGACTCTCTTGGAGCCCCGTTAGCCTGTGTCAATGATGAGGGTAAAGAAAATGCTCTTTACTACCTAAGCCGTCGTTTACTTCCGACGGAAGTAAAGTATCCCACAATTGAAAAGCACTTTTGGCCCTGATCTTCGCCGCTCAAAAGCTCAGGCACTACATGCTTTCTCATAATGTCAACCCGATCTCGAAATTTAATCCATTGCAATACTTGATGACCCGTCCAACGCTTTCGCGGACTTGCCGGGTGGTCAATGATATTATTGCAATTCAATATAACTTTCGTGCCTCTTCATGCTGTAAAGGGACAAGTCCTAGCAGACTTCCTCGCAGCACACCCTTTGCCAGCAGAATCTCCTCTCAATGACGACTTGCCAGATGAACAAATAATGAGTTTAGAATACCCTGACGATCGACATTGGGAATTATATTTCGACGGAGCATCTTCAACACATAAAGATGAAGAATCACACGTGATAGTGCCCGGTAAGGCAGGAATCATACTAATCTTTATAACACCGGAGCGGGGGATGTTAAGATACTCCTACCACTTAACAGAGCCGTGTACAAACAACGAGCGTAATACGAAGCTCTCGTAACGAGACTCGGAATTAACTATTCAAATGGGGATAACAAACATCAACATCTTTGGGGATTCGCAGTTAATCATTCAACGGATCGTCGGACGTAACGGAATTTTAAAGCCAAGACTCGAGCAATACTTCCGGTATGCCATACGGTTGTTGGAACGGATTCGAATGTGACGATCTACAAAATTCCCGAAAAGAAAACACTTTAGCGGATGCGTTAGCCCGCCTCGCAAAAGAATTTGCATCGCTTGCAAGATGAATCGATGGAAGTGTCGGCTCACGGACGTCACGTCCTATCACGACTCGACATAGACACAATACACAAATCGAGAAAAGAAGAAGAATTAGTTGCAGCAGTGACAGAAAACACAGAAGATTGGCGACAACCATTAATAGACTACCTGCAAACAGGAAAACTACCAGACGATAGGTCCTTAGCCCATCAGATCAAGAAAAGAACTCTATCCTACGCATTATTAAACAACACGTTATATAGAAGGTCTTTCTATCAAATGTGGCTAAGGTGCCTAAGCGGGTCCGAGGCCCGTGAAATTGTTAAAGAGGTGCATTCAGGACTCTGTGGAGCTCACTAGTCGGGTCCGAAGATGAAAATGAAAATTAAAAGACTAGGGTACTACTGGCCCTCGATGATGACCGACTGCATGAAAATCGCCAAGAGCTGTCACCAATGCCAAGTACACGGAGTGGTTCTACACCAACCTCCAAATTTGCTACATCCGACAATTGCGTCGTGGCCATTTGAATGTTGGGGCACAGATATAGTGGGTCCAATATAACCACCATCTTCAAAAGGACATCGCTTCATTCTTGCGGATACGGATTACTTTTCCAAGTGGGCGAGGCGAGTTCCACTCGTAGAAGTGAAAGCACACCACGTGCTACGGTTTTCAAGAACCAAGTTGTTCTACCGTTTCGTAGTGCTGCGCGGGATCATCTCGGATAATGGATCGGCATTCGAAGCACGCAAATTAACAATTTTTTCAGGAGACACGGAATCGACTGGCGGTATTCAACAATTTACTATCCAAGAGCAAACTGCCTGGCTGAGACTTTTAATAAAACTCTCGTTCAAATTTTGAAGAAAACTTTGGACGATAATAAGAGAGATTGGCACGAGAAGTTATTAGAAGTCTTATGGGCCTACCAGACAACCTTCAGAACTCCTACTCAAGCCACACCTTACGCTCTGGTGTATGGGTCCGAGGCAGTGTTACCCTTAGAGGTCCGGCTTCCTTCACTCAGAATTGCGAGTTGCAAACAAAATCACGACAGAAGAGAATGCCAAATTACGACTAGAGGAATTGGAAAGCCTGGAAGGGAAAAGACTTGCAGCGCAGCAGAATTTAGAATTATACCAAGCTAAGATGGTTCAAGCCCATGACAGACTGGTTCTCCCAAGAACCTTCAAAGTTGGTGACTTAGTTCTCGTTCTCAAGAGACCTATCCTTGCACACCTCAAGATAGGAGGAAAATTTGAACCCACATGGGAAGGGCCGTTTGTGGTTGAGGCAGTCTACTCAGGAGGCTCCTACCAGCTAGTGAATTGCCAGGGAGAACGACATATGCTTCCGATCAACGGACGATACTTGAAGAAGTATTACGCTACCTGATGTTTTGAAGGAATGAATTCTTCATTGCTAGAAGAACGGGTGAAGTAATTACTTATGACTAGGTCCGAACCCAAAAAATAATAAAACAAAACAAAATAAAATGAAAAAAATAATAAAAAATGTGCTAAAATAAATAGAATCATGATAATAAAGTTTTCCTTGTTCTCTCTTCCAAATTAAAATCTTTTTCCCAATCTTTTCCCACTTCATTCCTGTTGAATTTAAAAATACAAAAGAAAAAAAAGAGAAAAAAGAAAACTCTATCTCTAATAAACATTTTCTTAATGTTCTTGTTCTTAGTACAGCCCTTGATCCTTTTCCTTGTCTTTTCGTAGGGAAATGTTGAACAGGCGGTTGGTCTTGAACTTTAGAAATGGCGTAAGCCTTGCACTCGACGAAAAGAGGGTGAAAGATGGAGCGATAATAGAGATTGACTCAGACTTCGCACCAGCAGGCTTGCAATACGAGGAAGGTGACTGGATCCCAGTTGATCGAGAGGAACTCGCCCGAGCCGACAAGAAGAAAGTGAGTGGCCCAAGCCACCACCCAGCAGTAAGAAAAGGAAAACAAACACTGAGGAGGACAAGAGAATCAAGTCTGTACTCGCTACAGCAGAGGGTAGGCTTGTCAGCGCCGCGCCCACAGAGATTTAGGAAGTACGAAGAGCTACTGTCACAACAACTCAGTGAAGAAATAAAGATCGCCGTATCCGCAAGATGTTAACTAAACTAGCAGCGGACCAGCGCGACGAGGCAGTCGCTACTACCAGCGCATATACTTCAAGGACACCGGTTCGCTAGGAACCTGAAGAAAGGAGGCCAGCTCCGAGGATAACAGAAGAGACCAGGGAAATCTCAAGAAGATCAGAAGAAGGAAGGCTATCACGCCACTAGATAAAGCCACCAGTAATGCATGACCTTGTTGCAGAAGCAACCCCGGAGGATGTCACGACGGAGACCATCCCCGAGGAGCCGAGGTATGCAGGAGAACGTGAAGGGATTGAGCCATATATCCCACAGTACGTCACCAGGCCTCGCCATTTGCAGATTATTCTAGAATACGGGCTAGAAAGAATGCAGAATGTTAAGAAGCAAACTTTTGAATACTTCGAGAGAATCATAGGCAGGAGGATCAATATACTAGAAGGCCTCGAGCTACATACAGACGTGTTCTCAGAATACGAACAACAACAAATCGTGGATCGCATCCGAGATTTGAAAAGAATGGGTCGAGCAGGCCGCCTAAGAGAAAACACTTACTCGGAACCCCGGAGATGGATGCCAGGGAAAGGGAGAATTACAATACAATGTGGATGCTGCTACAACTTCACAGAAGATAGGAAGGGAAACCCATCGTGGATACTCCGTCATGGCAAGGTAGATCCAATGCCATTAGTCATCAAAAGGATGGTAAAGGGAATGATAATGTGGAGGGTACTGACAGCAGATTGCATACCCAACAGTTGCATCATTAACATTTACAAGAAGGGTGACTGCATACCCCCGCACATAGATCACCACGACTTTGTCAGACCTTTACGCACGCTTCTTTTCCGAACGAGTGTAATATCATGTTCGATCCGAACTCCGGATAAGCGAGCCCGAGTGAGTTCCGAGGGCCGAGTAAAGATACCGTTACCGGTAGGTTCCGTCATGATACTAAAGGGCAACGGAGCAGATGTCGCTAAACATTGCATACTGAGAGTACCAATGAAGCGGATCTCAGTTACTTTTAGAAGGATGGATGATAGGAAAGCACCTTACCACTTCCAGCCAGACCCAGAGCTAGAGAGCCTCCGACCTTACGAGATGTGAGTTACATGGAAAATATCACACCTCCAACGTACATCCATACGACATCCTTACCAAGGATGGCTTGGAAGGTGATGTTATTGACCATGTACCTCACTATTCAGACATGGATTTTTGACAGATGCCTTTTTAGATGGATCGACAAAAGATCATACATAGTTTGTTTTGAGTCTACATGGATTGTATGAGATGTATTCCAGATCGAGTTGTATGATGTATCTTCAACATGATTGGAATGAAAGTGACCATGTCACATTTTGGCCTTCACCTCTTTTGTGCAAATTGACTCGGAAATACCATTAAAGTTAAATGAACTTCGAACAAAGAACATAAAAGAAATAAAAAAGAATAAAAGAAAACTTTCCTTAAAAATCTAAAAAAAATGATGAACGCCAAAATTCACTTGAACACTAAATGAACAATAAAATAAATTTGAATCGTTAAAGGACAAACAAAATGAACACAGATTTTAAATCAAATCTCAATCAAATTCAAATTCAACCTTCCAGATTTCAAATCAAATCTCAATCAAATTCAAACTCAACATTCCAAATCTGAAATCCAATCTGTTCTACTCTCTCCTTGTCTGGGATGGAAGCGGTAGATTCCATTGACACGGAGCCACGAGGTTTTCGATTCGGATCTGATGGCGAGGAATTGTATCCAATCCAAACCAGCAACTTTCGATCAACTCTTTTGAATGGGATATGTAGCATCTACATATTCCCTCATAATCTGTTTCTTTCCACAAAAAATCTTTTACAACTTTCATAAAATTCTCGAAACACCAAAATTCCACACTTTTCAAATCAACACTACAAATTTTTGCAAAATCAATTACCATTCAAAATCAAACTTTTGGGGTTGAGGATTTTACATCCGATACTGCATTGCTTTAGGTTCTTTCCCTATCGCAATGAAATAATCAAAATCAAACTTTTGGGGTTGAGGATTTTACATCCGATACTGCATTGCTTTAGGTTCTTTCCCTATCACAATGAAATACATCAAAATCAAACTTTTGGGGTTGAGGATTTTACATCCGATACTGCATTGCTTTAGGTTCTTTCCCTATCGCAATGAAATACATCAAAATCAAATTCTTGGGGTTAAGGATTTTACATACGATACTGCATTGCTTTAGGTTCTTTCCCTATCGCAATGAAATACATCAAAATCAAATTCTTGGGGTTGAGGATTTTACATCCGATACTACATTGCTTTAGGTTCTTTCCCTATCGCAATGAAATACATCAAAATCAAACTTTTGGGGTTGAGGATTTTACATCCGATACTGCATTGCTTTAGGTTCTTTCCCTATCGCAGTGAAATACATCAAAATCAAATTCTTGGGGTTGAGGATTTTACATCCGATACTGCTTTAGGTTCTTTCCCTATCACAATGAAATACATCAAAATCAAATTCTTGGGGTTCAGGATTTTACATCCGATACTGCATTGCTTTTGGTTCTTTCCCTATCACAATGAAATACATCAAAATCAAATTCTTGGGGTTGAGGATTTTACATCCGATACTGCATTGCTTTAGGTTCTTTCCCTATCACAATGAAATACATCAAAATCAAACTTTTGGGGTTGAGGATTTTACATCCGATACTCGCATTGCTTTAGGTTCTTTCCCTATCGCAATGAAATACATCAAAATCAAATTCTTGGGGTTGAGGATTTTACATCCGATACTGCATTGCTTTAGGTTCTTTCCCTATCGCAATGAAATACATCAAAATCAAACATTTGGGGTTGAGGATTTTACATCCAATACTTCATTGCTTTAGGTTCTTTCCCTATCGCAATGAAATACACCAAAATCAAACTTTTGGGGTTGATGATTTTACATCTGATACTGCATTGCTTTAGGTTCTTTCCCTATCGCAATGAATTACATTAAAATCAAATTCTTGGGGTTAAGGATTTTATATCCAATACCGCATTGCTTTAGGTTCTCTCCCTATTGCAATGAAGCACACAAAATCAAGCTGTTGAGGTTAAGGGTTTTACATCCAATACCGCATTACTCTGAGTTCTTTCCTCATTGTAATGGTTCAATCCAATCAATTCATTTTTTTTTTTTGAGGTTAAAGATGTTACATCTAAAACCACAAAATTCCAACTTTCATTTCAAGTTCAAATCCCTTTAAATTAATTTTAACAAAACTTCAATCTAAATTGAAACTCAAACTAAAGTCTGAGCTCACACATCAAAACTTAAACTGAAACAAAAATGAAATCTAAATCGAAATTCCCCCAGATCATGTGATTTGGGATTCACCTCCTTTTCCTTTCCCCAGCGAGAGTTCAGGAATCTCCAGTCTCAGAGATAAACTTGACACTCCCCAGCGAAAACTCTTCTACTCTGTTCCAAGTTCGTCACTTGAACTTCTGTGTTGGTTTTGTTGATTGCTTCAGTCAACACCAATACGGGCGGTGTGCTCTATCAGCTCACCATGCCTATTGGGGGTCCATTTGTTGACCTCATTTTTGATGAGGTCTTCTCTTTTTTTTAAGTACTTAGGATCTAGCCTTAGGCTTTTCCTTTGACTATCCTAGAGGATTAGAATTGGGACCCACCACTTAGAAATTCAAACCACTTCTTAACTCCCTGCAAACTCCACAAACTTGATTGTATACCCCTAATCACCTAGAGGGTTGAGATCAAATGTGGAAGTTTAAAGGATGAGTTCCTATAGGACTCTTTGGCCTTAGAACTGCCCTGGGTGGCCTGGTCTGGTGAGAGTTGACTTACACACACACTACACTTATACACTACACTTTCACACACCTCCTAAAACCTCACCCATACCCAACTTGACATCCTAACTCGTGAAGGATATTCACATGGATGATCCTTAACCCCTAATCCCTTGGCTAAGAGGATTAGGAACAACATAGTAAATGCCTCAAATGAGTCCCTTCATGACTCATGTGGGCTTGATATGGCTTCATGGCTCAACCAGAATGATTTCATTCCACTTACATTTACCCAATCTTCAATTTTCCAAATTTTCAATTTTTGACCCCCGGGACCCCGGACCCGCTTAGCCTACCCAAAACCCTTGAAATTACCCAAATTTTCCAAAATTCTCCAAAATCATCCAAATTCCTCAAAAACAATCCTAAACATTCTCCCACCACTCAAATTGACCATTTTTACCCAAAATACCCAAAATTCCAGAAAATACCCTCAATACCCTCCAAATTACCAAAATGCCCCTCTTGACCCAAAAATCCAAAAAAAAATCCAAAAATTCCCAGAAAATTTCAAAAAATCCCAAATATTCCCAATTTCATTTTGTTCAACTACACCATGGGCCAATTTTGTCAATTTACCCCACTTTTGTCAAAATCCCCAATTTGACCCATTTTAACCCAAAGTAAACCCAATGTCAAACCAAACCTACCCAATTGACCCAAATTCTGGTCCAATTCAATTCTAAACTTCAATTCAATATCCCCAACACCAATCTAGACCAAATCCAAGCCCAATTTTATTGGCATTTGAATCCAATTTCACTTTTGACCTTAAAGCCCAATTTGGACCCATGACCCAAACTTAGCCCAAACTAACCCAATTCAACCCCAATTAACCCCAAATCTTTTCTAAACCTTCCCTAACATCCCTACAAACAAAACACTAACATGATTTGCCCAAAATTTGAACCCAAACCCAACTCAAATTCAACCCAAAGCCAAAACTCCTTACATGGGCCTACACCTAAACCTAACCCAAATAGGCCCAAGCCCCAAAATCCAAACCCAACCAAAGTTGAAACCTATTTGAAACAGCCCTACAAACATTTCTCAACAATAATTTTACACCAATTTCAATATTAGCCCAACATTATCCCAAGTTAATTCAATTTGGCCTACCATTGTCCACTTTACCAAAAAGCCTAAATTCAACCCAATTCAAACCCAAACTACCTCAAATTTGTTTCAAATTACTCATGACACATCCCTAAACCAAACCCAACAATTATTTGGCCCAAACTTTTACAAATTTCCCATCCACCAATTTATTTCCAAGCTTAAAAAGCCCACTTTCTCAAACTTCCTAAAAAACCCATCTAAAACAAATTTAAAAGCCCAAAACTCATTCCAAAGGCCCACATGAAATTTCTCTCATCATACCTATAATTTAAAACACTTCCTAAGCTCCAAAATCAATAACCAAATAGTTCCTAATCAAGCTTCATGAAATTTGTCCACTAAAATACCAAAATTCCTTAAACCCACTTTCATGAAACTAAGCCCACTTTTCCCAAGCCATATATAAGCCATGAAGCCACTCTTAAGCCACATGCAAGCCATGTGAGTTGTTCACATGTGACCTTACCACATTGGGCAAAAGGAGGAGATCCTTTCCACATTCCCTTAAGGAAATTAACCATGTCCATGTCTCCCCTAAACCATGTTTAATCCTAATTGTACTTGGATTATGACTTGACCCCACTAATCAAGCTGATCCAAATCACTTTCTCTTCAGCCTAAACCAAGCCTCGGGTGGTGCACCTAGCCCAAAAGGATGGGTTGACCCATTTAGAGCCAAAATAGCCATGCCCCCATGCCATTTTGATCCAACTCCTTTACACATGTCCAAACCCAATTGACTTCACCATTGCCAAGCCCTGACCTCCCTGGTCAAGATGGTGACTTATGCCTGCCGGCCAGCCGCCTGGGTCGCCGGAAAACGACATGGCCGAGACATTGGAAGGAGCCAAACATTGAAATTCTCCCTTGCTGAGTTGCCCCATGCCCAGTGGCCATTGCAGCTGTTCTTCCCTTGCTAAGAGCAAGTCGATCCCGATCCCTAACTCCCCCGGAAGGCCCTCCAGCCTCTCCTATTTAAACCTCACCCCTCTCGGCCATGAAGAGGTGTTGAACCAACCTTAAGGAAACTCGCCAAAATAACTCCGGACTCTCCCCCACACATGTAGCATTTGATCCCCACCTGTTCTCTTGCCCTAATCCCCACTAATCGAGCTCAATTTTGGAGCTCAATTCTCAGGCCAGAACAGGACACTCCCAAATCCTCCATCAAAGTCAAATTAAACTCACCCACACCTGCACAAGACCAAGAGAAGGAGTTTACCAGTGATAGCCCCCTCTCCAGGTCACCCATCTGTTCCAGACTCCAAAGGTTGAAATCGGGCTTGGTCAAAATCATACCTGGACAATTCACCAGGCCAGGAGACTTCATCTGGAGCTTGCTTGGACCCAATCGAAGGTGACACAACCCTCAGATCGAAGCCACACTTCTCTGAGCTAAGGTATGAGCTAACTCTTTATCCCGAGCCTCTGGAGATTATCTATTTCAAATGCTTTAATTTCAATGCATGATCACCATATAGATGTGTTTGTTTCTTCAAGAAGAATTCATAGAGCTCAAGAACAAGAAAATATGTTGAGAAATGAGTGAGTTCATAGGGTTTTAGTGTGGACGTCTCTCGGGTGAGAACGGCTGAGGACGATCAATGGATGTCGTCCATTCAATACACGAGCGGACGGACCACTCAGATCGGGTCGGATCAGCGGATGATACGCGGAAGGCGGGACCCGGGCTGCTGACTCAACTGGCGGCATCAAAAGGCAGCGCGACACGCGGCGTTTCGGAGATGCCTAGGATGAGCCAGCGCCGCCGTTTTAAATAGAAAATTAGGGTATTTCTTTGATTTACTTAATTCCCTAAATTTCAAAAATCCATAACTTTGTGTAGAAAAATCCTAAAAATAAAATAAAAATACCCTCTTGCTCAGTGAATAGAGGAGAATAATGTGGAAAAGAAATCATGTAATTTCATTAAGTATTTTATTTTTAATGATTTATTTACTCTCTGCATTGTTTTAATTCTCCATGCATATAGGAAATTCACCATGGCATGAGACCATAAGGCTTTTGAAGTCTCTGAACTTGAGAACATTCCCTGAATTTTCCAAGGTCAGAGGCCATCCCTATGAGAAGTTATTGATTTTTCAAATTTATATTGCTGTTTTGAGTATTTGAATTCCAATAATTAGCATATTGAGAAATAAATTCTAGGAAAATTTGGTGATGTTTCTTATGACCAGAATGACCTAGGAAAAATAATTTTTGAGCTAATTCATTCTGAACAACCCTAATTGGCCTAAACACCCAAAAGTGAACTTTAATTAATTAGAGCTAATCATACATCAAATTGACTTGAAATCAATTCTCCACTGACCTTTAGGATCAGGGGAACCCACCATAAAAGTTTGAAGTCTATTGGACTTGGTTAACCCTATCAAATGGGTTGATTAAGCCATTTAGCCAAACTTAAACTTTAAAAATTGATAACATTCAAAATACTTTTCAAAAATTCACCAAATTAGTTTTGGAGCCTCTCTGATATCAGGGGAATTTAAGAAAATTAAAATTGCAATTTTCTAAAAAGTTGATTTTTGTATTATTTTAATATTTTTAATAATTAAAAATAATAAAAATCACAAAAATAATAAAATTCACCAAAATGTCACATTTTGAATTTTAATCATTTAGGAACAAACCCCATATTTTTTCTTAAGTCTCTATGATGAGATATTAAGTTTTAAAGCCCCAAGGTAATTTTAAAATTAAAAAATGTATTTTCTAGCATTTCCACTAAAATAATTCTAATAAATCAAAGAAAAATCTAAAAATTATAAAAATTGGTTCTTTGGTTTCCTTGATATCAGAGAGATTTTTAAAAATATAAAATTCATTTTTCAACCTTTATTTTATTTTTAAATTAATTAATACTCCAAAACTCAAAATAATTATAATAAAAAAAATATAATTCAAAAAATCACCAAAATTGGTCCAAGTGGTCCTCTGGTCATTAGGAATGTCCCATAATTTTCTTAAGGATAGAAATTTTCCCTTGGTCATGTTATGGAATTTACCTTGAAAATCCTTATTTTCCACCAAAAATAATTACATAAATAAATTAAATACAGAAAAATCACATTTTCTCCTCTAATGTCTTGATTGATATGTGAGTCAGGTCACATAAAAATCTCAAATTCATTTGAGCTCAATTTAGTGAGTTATGGAATTAGTAAGTTTAAAGGGCAAAATGGAAATTAAAATTTTAA
Source organism: Papilionanthe hookeriana x Papilionanthe teres (assembly GCA_022702705.1). Taxonomy (NCBI): domain Eukaryota; kingdom Viridiplantae; phylum Streptophyta; class Magnoliopsida; order Asparagales; family Orchidaceae; genus Papilionanthe; species Papilionanthe hookeriana x Papilionanthe teres. Next base: position 12,202,239 of record CM040424.1, read on the forward strand.
CCTATAATTAAAAATTTCAGGTTTAATTAAAAGGGTGGGTAAAATATTTGATACTAAGTTGATTTTGGATGTTTGAAACTTAGGTAATTAAAGGGTGGAAACCTACCAAATAATTTGAAAATAATTAAAATAAACCTTAATTAAATAATTAATTAAATTTGGAAGAATAATAAAAAAATTTGAATTATTAAAATAGGAATATTATTAGGAAGAGATTTATTCTTTAATTTAAAAATCCTTAAATTAATCACCTCAATAACATTTAAATACTAATTAAAATGATAATCCAAACTCAAGATTTAAAATGCTAAAAGACTTAATCATTAAATTAAATTAAAGTTAAAACATTTAAATTAAATCCTTCTAAAATTTCAATTAAATTAATACTTTAACAATTAAATTAAATCATCTTTAAAACATAAAAAATAAAATATTAAATTAAAATTAAAATTAAAATTAAATTAAATTTAAATTAAATTTAAATTAAATTAAATTAAATTAAATTAAAACATATTAAATTAAATTAAATTAAATTAAATTAAAACATATTAAGTTAAATTAAATTAAATAAAAAAAATAAAATCAAGTTAAAATAAAATTAAAATTAAATTAAAAAAATAAAATTAAATTAAAATTAAAACTAAACCAAATTAAATTAAATTAAAATTAAATTAAATTAAATTAAATATAACATCACCTAAGACATATAGAATTCAAAATAAATCTAAAACAACTTGAACACTATTCCAAATTTAAACCCATTAATTAAAATTAAATTAAATCACAAATCACTTGAACATCAATTTGCCCTCAAAAGCTGTTGTTGTCATAATTCCTAAACGGAGTATTAAGTGAAGTGTTACTTCACTTATAGGATATTCAAATATCCTAATTCACTGAGCAAGATTAATAAACATTAAACCCATTAATAAACTTTTGATGAAGAAAATCGTCCTTAAACCAAAACACAAGAACCTAGACGTCATAGGAGATGACTAGCTATAGGATTAGGACTTTGGTAGACAACCAAAACCCTTTCCCTTAGCTTTACCCAGGTACTTGATGAAACATTTAAATGTCTTAACATGTGTTTTAAGTGCAGCTTGGGATGACGGGAAGACCCTCCAGGTACACATTTATTTTATTGAAATTTACTTTATTGCAAATGCACTTTACTTTTCTTGCATGAAAAACAACTGTTGCATGAAAACCAAAACCTTTAGGATAGTGCCTAAAACTGAAACCAAAACTAAATTAAAAATCATTACAAGATAAAATTCACCGCCACAACATTTCAAAATATAAAACAACTCAAAATTTAATCACCAACAAAACAAAACTACAACTATAACTAAATTAAAACGTCTTGTTGGATGATCGGAAATACCTCAGATGATGTAACCTACGTGTTACTAACGGGATTTCCCACGGTCTAAATGAAAGTGTGGAACTCATTTAGTTTAGTTTAGCAAATTCATCTAGACTAAGTGAATCCGATAAAAATAACGATGCTAGAAGGATGGAACCGTGGGATCTTAACCGGTGTTGTTATAATCAACTTTAAGATTTGTTTTAATTAAAACATAAAAAAAATACTTGGAAATTAAGACCTTCTCTAAACCAAAACACGTCTCTCATCTCTTGATTTATGATTTCTAAAACTAAACCCTCTGCAACAACAAGGAGCTCGGAGCATGGTGGGCAGCACGGCCATCGTCATCAGGAAAACCTGGGTCTACTTCAGCAAAACTTTCTTAGGATTAAATAACCAAACCATAGGACTTCGAGGTAGTTTGCCTAGTGCAACATAAATCCTCAATCTTTTGTTAGGCATTTGCATTACAAATTAAGCCCTAACCGGTCTTAGGATTCCGAGGTAGTCGTCCGATATGACATAAACCCTCACATCTTCGAGGCTATTTGTGTGATCACATCATACGAATATAAGTCCTAATTAATTAAAAATTGGCAAGATCAAAACATTAAATAAACATTAGGGTCTTCCTAAATTCAAGCCATATAATAGGATAGTCGGGAAATTACTGAAGTTCGCTTCGAATCTGTGATTTCTCCTACCTTTCTTCCTTTGAATTCCCAAAACAAAATGTTCCAAATTTGATCCATTCTCTAATGAAATTCCAAAATTCAATCCCTTGAAAACTTAAACTTTGAAATTCTTGAGAGCAAAACTACTGATTATTATCGAGAGTTTTCTTAGGTGAATCCTGTCACTTAAGATGTAATTAACTATAGGGGCTTGCCCTTATAGGGAATTTTAAGAACCCATGTAATATAAATCCTGTTTAATGCTTTCATATTAAGCAGGGGAACTTGTCGGCTTATAAAATTGGTTCGCAGAACAAATGGATGTCACAAATCTCCTAGTTTATTTAATCGAGCCCCATCACCAAACAGTGTGTCTATTCTTCGGGATAGATACACGGTTTGTGGTGTGGTGCTCGTTTATATAAACTATTTGGGATGTGAGATCGGTATAATTTCATATCCTAAAACTTTTAAACTTAAAATTACTTTTAAAATCAAATGTTATCTTTTAAACTATATATTTAAATTAAATTTAAATATTAAAAATCCGTCGACAATTTCTATAGGCGACCCCCCTTTTTTTTCAAAATACAACTCAACATAAAATAAGCCGTACATACCCATATTATGGTTTCCTTTTCTTCAAGATAGGTATGAGACCACCTTAAATGGAGTAAGGCATCCTATTCTCATCTTTGAGATAGATGTAAGGCTACCTTAAATTAAGTATGGCTTATGATTCTCATTTTGGGGTCAATACCCAAATTTTGATTCTCTTCCATTCAAGATATGTATGAGACCAACTTAAATGGAGCAAGGCATCCTCTTCTCATCTTCGAGATTGGTGTGAGTTCACCTTAAAAGGAGTAAGGCATCAGATTCTCTTCTCAGCACTTTGAGGCAGGTACGTGACCACCTTAAATGGAGTAAGGTATAATAGTCCTCTTCTCAGCACCATTGCTACCTCTTGGGTTAAATGTGAGTCCCAGTGCTTTCCTCTCAATGTAGCATCCTCTCTTCTTCAATCAGCTTTTGAGTTGAATGTGAGTCTCTATACATTCTTTATCGACTCGGTCTTCACACTTTTATAAATTCAAATTTCCATAAAATCCAAAATCAAAATCTTAAAAATCAATATTTGAAATCTGAAATTGAAATATGAAATTAGAAATCCAAATCAAAATCAGAATCTAAAATAAAAAACAAAACGAATCAAACCTGTCCTGGCTATCAGATTCCTTGACGGTTGTCATTCTAAATTCATAAAACACCCCTTTGTAAGGGTTAACAAACACAAGATCACGACAAATATCTATAATTCACATTTAAAATTTGATAATTTAAAAATTCACCTGCTAATCCCCAGCGAGAGTTCTAATTTTCTCACATTCAGTCAACTTCAAATCAGGTGTGTTTGATCATCTCAAATAATGCCAATGCGCGTGGTAAGTTTGGTTAGCACACCACATCTATTGAGGTTCCATTTATTGACATTATTTATGGTGAGGTTATTTTTCCCTCTTAGTACTTAAGATCTAGTCATTAGAATTCACCTTGACTATCCTAGAAAACTAGAGATGGAACCCACCACATATAAATTTAAACTACTTCCTAACTCTTTTTGAAACTCTACATGGATGGTCATAAACCTCCAACACTTGGAAAGTTAGGACCAATGTATGAAGATTTAGAGATGAGTTTCCATAGGATCATCAAACCTTAGGGTTAGCCCTCGATGGAGTGGTCTTGGTTAGTCCTTCACACATAATCACTTGAACCAATTCATCCAATCTCAAAACTTTAAATAATTCACCTAATCTTTTTCTACTCTTTCGAAAACTTATGTAGGTGGTCCCCATTTCCTTAACTCTTGGCTTAGGTGGGCAGGATGATCCTGATTTCTGATATTTATACTTATGGTATGTCGGTCGTTTAAAAATATGGGGTTTTAATTTTTTATATATATAAGATGGAAAATATTATTTTTAATGTTAAAAACATGTAATCAAAATGATCTCATACATACAATAGTTTAAATAATCAAGCACTGCACCTCAAGCTACGTATCTATCCCGAAGAATGGATACATTGCTTGGCGGGGTGGCTTAGGAAAATTAATTAAACAATCCATGATATCTGTTTTGGTCTGTGACTCGACTCTACGTTCCATGCGTAACTTTAATTTCTGTAACAAGTATATGATATAATCTTTTAATTGCAGAGTTATTAATCAACACAAGTATACATATCGTTCAAGTAATACAGGGCTCTAGTGGAGTGCTAGATATTGATCCCACAGAGAATATTTTAGAGGCTACAGACTTAAGATTATAGAAATCAATTCACAATCACAACTAAATTGAAATTGCCTATCTGTCCCTAATACGCAATCGATAATAATATAAAGTTATATTTTTACTAGTTCTACTAACAGATAACTAATTCTACTAAAGTGAAGTTCAAATATATAAGCAAGAATCTTTCTCCTTTGTTAAGATATTTAAGTGAATAGATAATTATAATTAGTTTAAAATGGTATTGTGCCAAAAAGGAGCATACATATTCTTTACCCTTTGGTCCAGGCATAAAGAACATTGACTAATCCTATGCTTGGTTACTGAATATGTGGCAAGGCTGGGAGGATACCGCCTCTCGCTTTGGAGCTCCCACGTTCCCCTCGCCTGAGGGCTAACATCTACACTATAACACCCAAACGATAGGACCGAATTGAGGATTTTAGCCTGTCACTCTAAAATCTCCAATTCTACGCCCGATGAATATTATTTCCCAGTTTATTTGTACCCTGCTTCAAAGGATTTTGATCTCTCTGAATCTCGAATGTAATCCTTACTATAGTTGTTAAACTCAACATATTTTAACTATTCAATTGGTCAGATTAAAAGTAAATTAAGATTTAAGAAAAAGATTATCACAACTTCTTTAAATTTTTAGGGCATACTAATTCTATTTATCATTCCACAAAAATAACAAAGCTAGGAGAGAGACAAAAAAGCTACTCAGATTTCATGGAGAGGATACAATAAAACTTGGATTTCATATATAAAAGTAAAGTTCTACAAACTAAAATAAATAACACAACTTATCTTAAATTCCTCCCCAAGCAAACTCCTTGAAGTTCCTCTGAATCTCTTCCTTTCTTACGGAATGTGGAATTCTCCTTCGAAATAGCAATGTAGAAGAGATCTCTCACTTCCCTTCCAACTTTACAATCCTTCGAAGAATTCCTCACCAATATCTCTATCTAAACTCACTATTTATCACTCAGTAAATAACAATAATAAAAACTATTGGACTCCTTCTAGAAACAATGACTTGAACTGGCCCCGCTATCTGCAGTCTCAACCTCCGCCGTTGGCGGCCTCCCTTGAAATATATTCTAAAATCTCGAGAAAATCACGACGTTGGTGCCATCGACATCGCCGTGGGCGCCCTAAGTTAAATTTTCATAATTTAGCTCTTTTTGCTCCAAATTCGCTCCTTTTTGCATATTTTTGCTCCATTGTCCTTAAATCTTCATACCTGCAGAAAAATATCAAAAATACCCTTCTTTAAAGTGCAATATCATCAAAATCAATATAAAATAAGCAAGAAAATCTTAACACTTTTTCCTTAGGTCAAAATCACCTCAAACTTAAATATTACTTGTCCTCAAGTAATCCTTAGTACTACATAAAAGTTATGATTCATTGTGGTAAAGTTTTAATTCATAAATACTATAATTTTGATTTAAATAAATATTATAGCAAGAATTCTTAGAAAGATTTTCAAGTAATTAGATTAATTCTGCAAGTATAAGGCTATCTAGTCATCAAGTCTAAGAGTTCTAGTTTTCTATTCATTTCAAGAATGACTATATGTTGCAATATCAATTCACTTAGAATATTTAGATGATAGGAACTTCATGAGAATAATATTAATAAAGAAACTAGTCATAAATATAAGTTCAGAAATTCTTTTAGTTTTCCCTTTAGGTTAATCCAAGTGCAGCCAATTTTAATAAGGCTTCTCCTCAAGCTTCTCCTTACTTACTTTTTATTTTCTTTTCTTTTCAGAGATTATTTTTCAATCCTTTTCTTTTTTCTTTTTCTTCCTTTTTTCTTAAGTGAGGATCATTATATCTAGATAGTCTGTTAATAATTTTGAACTTCACTCTTCTTTTCCTAAATTCTAAACTTTAAAACAATCTTTACCTCATATGTAATTCTTAGTTTTTACATAATTGAGTCCCAATCTTTTCTTTCTCAACTAAATTCCTAAGATTCTTAATATTTGAAAATATAGTTTTCTTTACTTTAAATAGTTAACTATATTTTTATCCTCTTATACTAAATATCTTAACCTACAAAATTAATTTTTATTACCAAAAATATTTCTTTAAATGTTCTATAATATTTAGATAAAATCTAAATATAGTTATGTGAATTAAATTTTATCACAAAAATCATATTATAATTTTTTTTGAAAATATGTTAATTGAGGGCATATAATAGTTAATAGTTTTCTCCTCCCCAAACATAAAGTTTTCTATAATAGAAATAATACAGGGTGGAAAGAAAAACTCTAGATATAAAAAATTCATACCTTTGCACTTTAGGCATTTTTGTCTTTTTGAAATTTGCAGGTTCTTATAAAAAATTTTTAACTTCAACTGACCTGTAATATTTGAAAAACTTTCTACACAAATAACAGTTTAGAAGATTTTCTAGGGTAATAAAAATTTAAAACAAGTATATAAAAGTAAACATTAAACAACAACTAACTACACCACACAGGACATATGCATTTCACAACACAAAAAGACAGTTTATTATTTTAAACTAAAAAGTTCAAAGTTACTATTAGAATCACAATCATCATAAACATCCAGAATTGAAAATACAACTGCAAAACTAAACAAATATCCCAGAAACAAAGCATAGTCCACATATTACAATTAATAATAATGAAAGTAGTACAACAATACTAAAATAAACACATCACATCACAATCACAAAATAAATCCTCAAAATCACATACAATGTCCTCATCACCCTGGTCAGCAGGAGGATTGGGTTGATACTGAGTATACCAGGGGCATTCTGAAAAAATGACATCAGGCACTCCTCTGTAGTACCTAGCCTGAGCATCATAATACGCCATCTCAAAATCAGAGTGCCTCTGAATACTCACTATCATGGTCATGTATTCTCTCTAGTCATTCAATCCTGTGATCAATTCTGTCTAATTTTTCATCCAACTGCTTAAAACTTTTTCACTGCAGGGTCATGGCTAGTATAAGGAATGTCTCTACTAGTAAAAGGTGCCTTGCTTCCACTCCCAGTTCTCCATTCCTCATTGGATTCATAATTCTTTATATTTGCTTTACTAATGGGTTTCATCAGATACACCTATTCTTCAATTTCTCTTGCTTCAACTCCAGATAATTGAGAAAGTGCATAAATTAGCCCAAGATGCCCTAAATATCCACTTGTCTCACTCTTTGTAGTGGCCATAATATTCTTGTAAATTATTCTCCTTAAATTTATACTTTTGTTGTTTTGAATACAGAAATTCAGAACAGCTTTGTCTCTCGAGACTTCACTATGATGATAGGTGGGTAGCAGAGTCGAACAAATGAAATAATGCCATGCCTTAGCAGTGGCATTCATCATGGAAATTGGAAAGTTAATCTGTTCACGATTTTTAATTTTTCAAACTCCTTTCTCATCGGAGAGAAAGTTAATAACATCGTTTAAAGGACCCTCCATTGTTCCAAATGTTTCATACTCGCTAGAAAAATAGTCGTGAAGCTCATAAAAAGTGTTAATGCGGTTAGCATTAAAGTTAACAGAGAATCCTCTTACTTAGACAGAATCATCCTCGAGTTAAGTCAGATTAGAGTAGAATTCTCTTACAACTTCCATAGCAGCTCTATTTACTATGTAGCAGAAGTTCTTCCATCCTCTCTCTTTGATAACTCGTTCCACCTCTCCTCTGGGATTTTTGAAAACTCAATCTTGTATGCACTTCTTACTTTGAAAGATTGAAGTATACCTCGATTGTGCTTTAGCGTTTATAAATTGAGTCTCGTCGTGTTCAAGTATTCTCTTTTGTCGTGGAGCCATTGTTTGATCTATCAAAATCACAAAAATCCAAACTAATCTTAAAAATAATAACACAATGGCTTCTAAAGGGGGTTTAAAGCAATCTAAATTAAGTTCCATGAATTTCTTCCAAGTCTTTTCTCCACATTTTCAAATTTTCCAAAATTTCTTAATGTGGAAGAAATTCATGGTGAAAATCAAAAATTTTTTACATAGGAGTGAAGCTCTTACCAAGGGAAGATGAAATCCGGTGTTAGAATTTGTTGAAATTGCTCCAAATCCGAGATCTATCAAGCCCTAGGTCAACTTGTTGGGTAAAACGACGAAGAAGATGATGAATAGTGGCATTAGTCCGGTCAAAATCGCGGTTAAAAGGTAATTTTTCGGGATCTCGCTGTTGGCTGGGTCTTTCACACCGTTGGCGGTCTCTATTGAATTAAATTCCAATACCCTAGGGAAAATCACGCCATCGGTGGTCTCGAGCGTGCCGTCTGCGAGATTCTTAATATTGATCATTTTTTCAATTTTTTGTGATTTTGATCAATTTTAAGCCTCGTCGTCATCCATTCGATCATTTTAATGATATATTTTAAGTGATTAAGTGATGTATTAACACAAATAAATATACACACAACAAAACTTTCACATTTATATATTAAATCCAAGTGTTTACAATCCACAATACATAACACTCATAAATAGATATTTTCTCAACCTAAATCCATCTAATCAGCGTCGCAATCCAAACCACAACACTCAAAATGCTGAAAACAAACATTTCAATCATTATCTCAACTATACTAAGATTAAAAAGCAAACTAAGAAAGCAAACACACAAGCAAAGTTCAAATCAAACACAAATAAACAAATAAAACAATTCTACTACTCTTCCGAATCTGTACTGATTTCTCCTCTGATATCACCCATTGCTTGAACATGGACAAATAGGTTATAAAAAGGTCAGAAAGGGAATTCTTCAGTTGAATTATTTTTAGCCCAACCCATTCTCTTCATTAAGCGTATCAGACTAGCTTCAAATTGCCCAGTTTGATCAAAATGCTCCTTCATCCTCTAATCGATATGATCAAATAAATCAAACATATTGTTAACTGCACTCATTAAATTTTGTACCTGCTTTTCCAGACTCTTGATTCTGTGTAAGATCATCAGTGTCTTGTCTGCTACTAGAGGTTGAATAGGAACAGAGTTCTGCGATGCTTGATCCATAATCACGCCCGTGTCATTCTCCTCATCATTGGCTCAGAACATACTAGATTGGTCTAAAGGTTTCCAAGGTAACAATATTTTTTCCCAAATCTCGTACGATACTTGAAACAAATTGCATATTAAGAAGATTGTTGAAGGATGTCCAAGCCCTTAAGATGATCCTTGAAAGATCAGGCCAAACACAGACTTCACAATAATTGATCCAAAATCAATGGGCCATTCCATTTGAATGCAGTAGTTTAAAATTACAGTTTCTTTTGTGAATTTGCCAATTTTCATCGTCGGAAATAACTTAGCAGATATAAAAAAGTGCCAATTCTTTAAAATAAGATTTAAAAGTGTTTCAGAAAAACTAACGTACCCATTTTCTCTAACTTCCCAGTCATCGGTTTTGCCCATCAAATACTTGTATATTTCGTTCATCTTTTCCCTCATCGGCATGAAATTTAAATAGTCGCAGACAGGAACATTCTCAAGTATGTGTAACTCATTAATCCTTCCAGAATTAAATGTTATCTATCTACCTTGCATAGAGATGCTTCCTTGGTTGATTCCATGTAAATTGTCGTAGAATTCCTTAACCACTAGAATGACTACTGCGGTAGTAGTATAGCAAAAAACTTCCCATTTTCGCCGCATAATCATTTCTTCAATTGGTGATGAAGAATCACTTAATCCTTATTGAAGAATCCTCTTTACTTGATAAGCCTTCTCTTGGACATCACCTTGTTCAAAAGTCGTTGCGCCTCGGCACTGACGAACTTTCTACGTTTATAAACTTGAAATCTTGGGTAATCTACTGAATTGAAAGCCATTAGAGAGGAATTAAAAGAAGTTTCCATTCATTTTTGGGATTTGGAGTGTTTAGGAACCGTCCATGGGAGTTTATAAGGGATGAATTCACTAAAAATTGCCAAAATCCGCCATTTCGAACTCGAAAAACAGCCCACTCGCCGATCCCGCTGTCGGTGGCCTCGATGGCGCCGTCGGCGAGCCTTGTGCAATTAAATTCTAGGGTTCTCAGGAAAAACCCACCGTCGGCAGCATCGAGCGCGCCGTCGGCGCCCTAGGCAAAATTTACACATTTACGCCATTGTCAAAGACGTTCCAAATTTTCTTTATGGATCCAATTTCTTGATAATCAAAGGTTAAATACAAGTAGTAGAATTCAATATTTCTACAAACTAACAACAAACTCAAACAAACACTCAAACAAATAAAGATAACTATGGGTTGCCTCCCATAAAGTGCTTGGTTTAAGTCGTCAGCCCGACCTATTCAGGTGTTGTTCAAGTTGACTGAGCATTAAAACCTCTTTAAAATTTGGTCTTTTACCCTCAAAATATGGTTTTAATCTATGTCCATTAACTTTAAATCTATTCACAATTTTCTGATCTTCAATTTCAACAGCTTCATAAGTATAAACATGAGTCACAGTAAAGGATCCTAACCAACGAGACTTAAATTTCCTAGGAAATAATTTCAGCCTTGTATTGTAAAGTAAAACTTCTTGTCCTGGTTCAAATTTCTTCTGGTTAATCTTTCGATCATGCATTAACTTCAGTTTTTCCTTATAAATTTTGTCGTTATCGTAAGATTCATTTCTTAATTCTCTAATTCATTCAATTGTAACATTCTCTTCTCACCAGCATTTTTTAAATTATAGTTGAATTCTTTAATCACCCAATATGCTTTATGCTCCAATTCTACTGGTAAGTGACAAGTTTTCCATAAATAAGCTTGTAAGGAGTCATACCAATAAGACTTTTATAAGCAGTCCTGTATGCCCATAATGAAGTATCCAGTCTCGTAGACCAATCTACTCAATTCGGATTTACAGTTTTTTTCTAAAATTTGTTTAATCTCTCGATTAGAAACTTCTGCTAAACCACTGATTTGAGGATGATAGGCAGTAGGGAATCTATGAACAATATTAAATTTTTGTTCCAATCATTGAATATATTTATTCCTAAAATGGGATCCTTCGTCAGTGATAATCACTCTCTGCATTCCGTATCTTGTGAAAATATTTTTCATTAAGAATCTTGAAACACTTTTAGCATCACAATGAGGTAAAGCTTGTGCTTCAATCCACTTTAATACAAAATCAACTGTAATTAAAATATATAAGTTCCCGAATGAAGGAATAAATAGTCTCATATAATCTAATCCCCAAACATAAAAAATATCAACTTCTAACATGAAATTCAGAGGCATTTCATTTCTTCTAGATATATTATCTACTCATTGACATCTATCACAAGTTTTGATATATCTGTAAACATCTCTAAAAAAAGTAGGCCAATAAAATTCAGCTTGTAAAATTTTATGCGCAGTTTTATCAATCCCAAAATGTCCTCCAAATTCAGAATCGTGGCATTTTTGAATAATCTGTTCCGTTTCTTCATAAGGCACACATCTCCTAATAATAAGATCGTTATATTGCTTATATAAATATGGTTCATCCCAAAAATATGCTTTTGCATCATGAATGAATTTTTTTTGTTGTTGCGGAGTTAGCATAAATGGCAAAATATCACTTACTATATAGTTAACAATATCAGCATACCAATATATTTTCCACTTGTTAATATTATAATGTTTTTCATCAGGGAAACTATCTATAATTTTATTGTCGGTATCAGATAATTAATGATATTCCAGTCTCAAAAAATGATCAGTAATTTGATTGTCAGTTCCTTTTCTATCAATCACCACAAAATCAAATTCTTGCATTAAAAGTACCCATCTAATTAATCTAGGTTTAGTATCCTTCTTTTGCACCAGATATTTAATTGTAGAGTGATCAGTATGCTCAATACATTTAGTTTCAATTATATATGATCTGAATTTATCAAAAGCATACACAATAGCCAGTAACTCTTTTTTAGTAACTATGTAGTTAAGTTGAACATCAGTAAGAGTTCTACTAGCATAGTATATTACTTTACAAAATTTTTCATATCTTTGATCAAGAACAGCTCCAATAGCATAATCACTAGCATCACATATTAATTCAAATGGTTTCTTCCAATCAGGTGAAACTATTACAGTTGTTGTGATTAGCTTTTCCTTTAATAACTCAAAGGCATTCAAGCAGTCTTTGTTAAATTCAAATTTCTTATCTTTTTCTAAAAGTTGGCTTAGAGATTTAGTATTTTTTGAAAAATCTTTAGTATAGCGTCTGTAGAAACCAGCATGTCCAAGAAAACTTCTTACCCCTCTCACTGTAGTCGGAGGTGGTAATTTAGCTATTACTTGAATTTTTACAGGGTCAACTTCCATGCCATTTTCTGAAGTTTTATGCCCTAATACAATTCCTCATGCAACCATAATTTGACATTTCTCCCAATTTAGAACTAAGTTAGTTCTTTGGCATTGCTCCAAAAAATTTTCAAGATGATTTAAGCATGTGTCAAATGATGTTCCAAACACAGAGAAATCATCCATAAATACTTCTATTTCTTTATCAATTAATTTACTAAAGATAAACCTCATACATCTTTTGAATGTTGTAGTTGCATTACATAGTCCAAAAGGCATTCTTCGAAAAGCAAGAGTTCCATAAGGACTAGTAAATGATGTTTTCTCTTGATCCTCAGAAGCAATAGGTATTTGATGGTAACTGGTATATCCATCCAGAAAGCAGTAATACTTGTGTCCAACAACTCTATCCAACATTTAGTCTAGAAAAGGAAGACGAAAGTGATCTTTTCGGGTGGCGGCATTTAATTTCCTATAATCAATATAAATACGCCAACCAAAAACTTGAATGATAAGTATTAATTCATTATTTTCATTTATTTCGACAATCACTCCTCCTTTCTTAGGAACACAACGAATTGGACTTACCCAAGTGTTATCCGAAATAAGATATATAATTCCAGCATCTAACCATTTTAAAATCACTTTTTAAACTACATCTTTCATAATAGGGTTCATTCTCCTTTGTGGATTAATTCTTGGTATATTCTTCATTTAATAAAATTCTGTGCATACAAATCGAAGGACTAATTCCTTTAATATCAGCTAGAGTCCAACCAAAAGCTTTTTATATTTTTTTAATGTATCCAATAATTTTTGTTCTTGAATTTCATTTAAGTTTGAGGATACAATTATTGGTAATGTTGAAAACTCTGCTAAAAATGCATACTTCAAATGGTTTGGAAGATTCTTTAATTCAAGTTCAGGGGGTTTTACAACAGATGGTATTAATGTTTCATTTTCAGGTGTTGTTGAGTTGAGCGTTTCAAATTTCTCCTAAATATAATCAGCTTCTTTGCTATCAATTTCTTCATATTTATCTTTTTCTATATCTTCTTTTTCTTCATAATTTTCCTTAAAAATATTCTCTTTTCAGATAATCTCATATATCCTTTCTGAAACATTCATCATCTTTTTATATTGAAGGATATTTCATTGACCTTGAGATGTTAAATGTTACTTCTTGATCATTTACTCTCATTATCAACTCTCCTTTTTAAACATCTATCATTTCTCTTCCTGTAGTTAGGAATGGTCATCCTAAAATGATTGGAATTTCTTTATCTTCTTCCATATCTAAAATTATAAAGTCTACAAGAAAGATAAACTTATCAACCTTAAACAGAACATCTTCTACAACTCCTTTAGGATGTGTAATAGATCGATCAGCTGACTGTAGAGTTACAAAAGTTGGTGCAATCTCTCCAATTCCCAACCTTTTAAAAGTTGATAGAGGCATCAAATTTATGCTAGCTCCCAAATCACATAATGCTCGCTCATTAAAATTTTCACCACTAGCACACGGGATAGTGAAACTACCAGGATCTTTAAGTTTTTCAGAAAGCATTCTCTGAATTATAGCACTACACTCTTCACTGAGTGCAACAGTCTCATAATCTAGTAACTTCCTCTTTTTGTTGAGTATATCCTTCATAAATTTAACATAATCAGACATTTATTCCAAAGCTTCAACAAAAGGATTATTTATTGACAATTTTTTCAAAATGTCTAAGAATTTAGCAAATCTTTTTCCTTTATCTTGTTACTTTAGTCTTTAAGGAAATGGTGGTGGAGGTCTTTCAACAGTAATTTTTATAGGTTTTAGAGGAAAATTAGGATATAAACTTTTGTTTTCTCCTTCAGTTTCTTCTTTTTCCTTTTCAACTACAGCTTCTTTTTGAACTCTTGTTTCAACTCTTTTCCACTTCTCAATTGAATAGCTTTAATTTGTTCTTTTCCTTGATCTTTAGGATTTACTTCAACATTGCTAGGTAAAGTTCCAACAGGTCTATTTCTTAGTGCAATAGCAATTTGCCCCAATTGGTTTTCTATATTTTTAATAGCAGCACCTTGACTTTGTAATTGATTACGCATATTCAAAACTAATTCTTCCATAGATAAATTCTTCTCCTTAAATTGTGAATTATTATAAAAACTTGGTGGATTAGAAGGTTTATAATTAGAACTACCCTGGTTATTTATATTTCCTAATGGGTTTACAGGATTGTTCCCCCACTGAGGATTAACAGGATTTGCATTACCTTAGTTACTCCAATTAAAGTTTGGATGATTTTTCCAACCTGGATTATAATAGTTTGAATAAGGGTTATTTTGTCTATTATTTATTAAATTTATAGTTTCATATGAAGATTGAGCATCTACAATTTGTCCTAATGAATTTTCTTCTAACACGGGAGGTGTTTGAGAATGATTCATTCCTTATTGATCTATTTTCTTTGAAAGAACAGTAATTTGAGAAACTATCATAGTTAAAGTATCAGAATCATGAATACTGGCTACTCTCTTAGGATTCACCCTTTCATCAGGCCATTGAAAATTATTGGTAGCCATTTCTTCTGTTAACGCATAGACTTCTTCAAAAGGTTTAGACATTAGTGATCCACCGCCAGCACCGTCAATAATAGATCTAAGAGATCCTACTAATCCATTATAAAATGTTTGAATAATTAACCAATCTGGTAAAGTATGATGTGGACATTTCCTAAAACGTTCTTTAAATCTTTCCCAAGATTCATATATCGATTCTCCCTCATACTGACTGAAAGATGTGATATCATTTCTATGCTTAGCAGTCTTAGATGGTGGAAAATACTTCGATAAGAATTTTTGTGAAAGTTCTCCCCAAGTTCTAATAGATCTAGGTGCTAACGAATGTAAACAAGCCTTAGCCTTATCCTTAGCGAAAAAGGAAAAAGTCTAAGTCTGATAGCTTTATCAGACACTCTGTCATACTTAAAAGTAGCACAAAGTTCTAAGAAACTTGCTAGATGTAAGTTAGGATCTTTATTTGAAGTTCCACCAAATTGATTGTTCTATACCATTTGGATAATTATAGGTTTAAGCTTAAATGAATTAGTGGCTACATCAGGATTTTGGATAGTGAAGTAAATTTCATCTAATGTAGGGTTAGCGTAATCTCTTAGTGGTCTAGATTGATGTTCATTTTCTATTCTTTGGTTTTTTACGTTGTTTTCCATTGTTTCAGAATTTATAAGTTCTTTTCTTAGTTTTCTAATTCTCCTAACAGTGAATTCTAATTCTAAATCGTAGGGTATAAGATTTTCAGAACCAAATTTACGCATAGAATCAAAATTAGTACACAGCAAAACAGGAAACTAAATAAGTTGCAATTCTATTAAAAAATTTTCTAACAATCCTAAATTATCTGTTACTCTATTTATGTTATATTCAATTATGTTATATTCAATGAAGTTATATTCCCCGACAATGGCTCCAAAAACTTGACCCGACTCTGGCTGCCATGCGTAATTTTAATTTCTGTAACAAGTATATGATATAATCTTTTAATCACAGAGTTACTAATCAATGTAAGTATGCGTATCGTTTAAGTAATACAGGGCTCCAGTGGAGTCCTGGATATCGAACCCACAGGGATTATTTTAGAGGCTACACACTTAGGATTATAGAAATCAATTCAGAATCACACATAAATCAAAATTGCATATCTGTCACTAAAACACAATCGACAATAATATAAAGTTTTAATTTAACTAGTTCTACTAAAAGATAACTAATTCTACTAAAGTGAAGTTCAAATATATAAGCAAGAATCTTTCTCCTTTGTTAAGATATTTAAGTGAATAGATAATTAGAATTAGTTTAAAATGGTATTGTGCCAAATAAGAGTATACCTATTCTTTACCCTTTGGTCCAGGCATAAAGAACATTGACTAATCCTATACTTGGTTACTGAATCTGTGGCTAGGCTGGGAGGATACCGGCTCTCACTTCGGAGCTCCCACGTTCCCCTCTCCTGAGGGCTAACATCTAAACTTCAACACCCAAATAATAGGACCAAATTGAGGATTTTAGCCTGTCACTCTAAAATCTCCAATTCTACGCCCGATGAATATTATTTCCCTATTTATTTACACCCTATTTCCAAGGATTTTGATCTCCCTGAATCTCGGATGTAATCCTTACTATAGTTGTTAAACTCAACATATTTTAACTATTCAATTGGCTAGATTGAAAGTAAATTAAGATTTAAGTAAAAAATTATCACAACTTCTTTAAATTTTTAGGGCCCACTAATTCTATTTATCATTCCACAAAAATATCAAAACTAGGAGAAAGACAGAAAAGCTACTCAGATTTCAAGGAGAGGATACAATAAAACTTGGATTTCATATATAAAATTAAAGTTCTACAAACTAAAGTAAATAAACACAACTTATCTTAAATTCCTCCCCAAGAAAACTCCTTGAAGTTCCTCTGAATGTCTTCCTTTCTTACAAAATGTGGAATTTTCCTTCGAAATAACAATGCAGAAGAGATCTCTCACTTCCCTTCTAGTCTTACAATCCTTCGAAGACTTCCTCACCAATATCTCTATCTGAACTCACTATTTAACATTCACTAAAAAACAACAATGGACACTAGTGGACTCTCTATTTGACACTAAGAAACTCTTAGAAGACCACAAAAGTACTTGTTAAAGACTCTTAGTGATTTTTAGAGGACTAAATAGAACCCACTTTTTCGGCCTAGAATTGTTTTTTTTTAAAGTTGTTGAAGAGTCTCAAAGGGTTTTCCAAGCATCCCTTCGAAAATCATCCAAATTCGACGTATTTTTTGAAAGAACCACCGATCCCACCGTCGGCAGCCTCGAGCTCCGCCGTGGGCGGCTTGCTAGAAATAATGCCTTGAACTAGCCCCGCTGTCGGCGTCCTTGACCTCAGTTGTCGGTGGCCTCCCTTGAAATATATTCTGAACTCTCGGGAAAATCATGTCGTCGGCGCCATTGACCTCGCCGTCGGCACCCTAAGTTAAAATTTCATAATTTAGCTCTATTTGCTCCAAATTCGCTCCTTCTTACATATTTTCGCTCCATTATCCTTAAATCTTCATACCTGTAGAAAAACACAAAAAATACCCTTCTTTGAAGTGCAATATCATCAAAATCAATATAAAATTAGCATGAAAATCTTAACATTTTTTCCTTAGGTTAGTCTGTGAACCATTGAAGAGATGAGAGAAGTGTCTTGTTTTATAAATGTTTAAATTGAGGTGTCATAATGTCTTATTAGGGGAATACTTAAATTTTTTATAGCGACACCGGTTAGGATCCCACGGTTTCCTCGTTACTGTACTAATATTTTCTTCAGATTCACTTAATCCAGATAAATTTACCAAATTCAACTAAATGAATTCAGTACTTTCATGAAGACCGTGAGAAATCTCATTACCCATAGTAGGTTGCCTCCTTTGAGGGATTCCTGATCATCCGATAAAGACGTTTTAATTTAGTTGCAATTGTGATTTTGTTTTGTTTGTGATTAAATTTTGAGTTGTCTTATATTTTACATTGTTGTGGCGGTAAATTTGATTTTTGTTTTGTTTTGATTTGGTTTGTTTTATGGCTATCTTAAAGTTTCAATTTTGACATGTGAGTTTAGAAGCAGGAAAATACGGTAAGGTAGTGCTGGAAAAGAAAATGCTGTAAACTGTAAAAGCGTACCATTTCTCTTCTTGCGCTCCTGCTTAAAATCTAGCCTTTTGCATTGCATATATTTTTTTGTAGGGAATTTAAAATTGCATGAAAGGAAACTAGAAAACAGGTTATAAAGTAACCACCATATTATATTCCATAACTTGGTGAGTTTTTATTTATTCATTAAAGGGGATGACTTTCTTTAGTAAAGTATAATAGGTTTGATTGACATGTGAAAAGTTACAAGGAACACCCTAAATATTCACAACCCTTTTGAATTGTCTCAGGTTAATTTGAAATTATTATACTTGCTTAATGACTCATCCATAATATACCCTTACGTTTGTTGATCCTTAATGTTTTAATTATTCCAATGAGTGGGTTAACCATCACTTGATATTTTATTTATAAATTATGTGTGTACAGGTCCTTAGGGGTAAATTGATTTATTAAGAATTTAGAAAATTTAATTTTAGAGTTGGGCTTGTAGTGTTTTAAAATGCTTAATATTGATTATATTTCATTTTTCTAAACCTTGTTAAGTCAAATTAGATTAAGCCTAACACACAACTAAGCCCTTAAGACTTAATGAGTAAATTTGTAATTTTAGGAAGTATTAAGTTTGTGATGTATTTAATCCTTATCAATATATTGAATTTTTATGAAACCAGTAGTTAAGGTTTCCAATTTAGTGTATTATTATTTTCCAAAGTCAAACCCCTTGCTTCATAATCATTTGATTTCAATTATCTTCCAATTATAATAATGAAGAAAATTACCATTTTATTCTTAATGTGGAAAATATGAGATTGTTTTCTACCATTATATCCCTTATATTTCAAACATCTAAATATGTCAATTATAATCATTCATTACCCGTTCCCTTTTGTTATGCCAAAAAATTTGATTAAGGCATAAATTTCAAAATTACAATTTTGCCCTTAAGGCCTTATCACATCATAATTTATTAAATTTAACTCAAATGACTTTAAAGTTTTTATCTTACCCTACATATTGGATAATGATCACAGAAAAATTCATTAAGAAATTTATATCTATTTTTGATAAAATTGCACTTTAAAGAAAGGTATTTTCTTTATTTTATTGCAGGAATGAAGATTTATAAGTGATGGAAGTAAAAAGCATGAAATGGAGCGAATTTGGATCAAAAAGGAGGAAATTCATGCTAATATAACTACTTCTCCAAAGGCGAGATCGAGGCCGCTGACGGTAAGATCGTGAAGAGAATTTCTAAAGAAATTATAACTACCTCGCCGACAGCGAGCCCGAGTCCGCTGACAGCGAGATCGGGCGGTTTGAAGACCTTCTAGAAGCCCCGCTGACGGCGAGGTCGTTTCCCGCCGACGGCGAGCCAGTTTAAAATGCAAATACATTGAACCTGGACACTTTTTAAAGAGGTGTTTAAGCACCCATTGGACCTTTGCTTAACTCTATAAGTAGAAGCCGAATTCTAGTGTCTTAGTGTGTCTTTTGAGTCTTCAAAAAGTTTCTCTAGAGTCTTTTATGTGTCTATTTTAGTAAGTCTGAGTGTGTTTAGTGAGTTTCTATAGTTTATTTGAGTGCTATTTAGAAGTTTGCTGTACTAGAAGGAAAAGTCAAAGGAACTTCAAGGAGTCTGCTTGGGAAGGAAATTAAGATAAGTATCTTTGTTTATTGTTGTTAACTTTAAATGAAATCCATGCTTTGTTTTATTCCCATGCATTCTGAATAGTTTTCTTAGTCTTTCTCCTTGTTTATGAAAATTATGGGGATTGATGAAATTAAAAAGAATCACCTAATATATTAAATAAATTGTGATAATTTTTACTTAAAAATTTATTTACTTTCAATCTGGCCAATTGAGTTGTTAAAATATGTTGAATTATCAACTATAGTGAAAATTACATCCAATATTCAGGGAAGTCAAAAGCCTTAGAAGGCGGGTGCAAATAAATAGGGAAATATTAATTATCGGACGTAGAATTGGACATTTTAGTGTGACAGACTAAAATATTCAATTCGGTCCTACTCGTTTAAGAGTCGAAGTGTAGATGTTAGCCCTCGAGTGAGGGGAACGTGGGAGCTCGAAGTGGCGACCGATATCCTCCCGACTTTGCCGCAGATTCGATAATCAAACATAGGATTAGTCAAATGTTCTTTGCACCTGGACCAAAGGGTAAAGAATAGGAATGCTCCTATTTGTCACAATACAATTTAAAAATTCTATTTAAATTCATCATTCACTTAATTTTCTAAAAACAAGGAGAATGATACTTTTTATGAACTATTTAAATCAAATTATTTCAAGCATTAGTTTACTTTAGTTTGCGATAGTTACTTTTAATTTCTGTTTACTATATTAGTAAGTAATTCCTTTTAATTTAGCTGATAACAAATCTGTTAAAAACTTCTCTGTGGGATCGATACCCAGGACTCCACTAGAGCCCTGTATTACTTGATATGATACGTATACTTGCGTAGAATCCACATTATACATTAAGTCATATATCTACATTTAAAGCGGGATCAAGTTTTTGGTGTCGTTACTATAAACATAAATTACATACATATTAAAAGTGGGTCAAGTTTTTGGAGCCGTTGCCGGGGAAGTAAAAAAAAAATTATTTACTAGAGTAACAGACTATTTTAAATTTATTTTATAAAATTATATGCGAAAATTTGGAAACGAAAATTTAATACCATACGATTTAGAATTAGAGCGTACAATTAAAAGAATTAGAAAACAAAAAAGAGAAATTATAAATTTAACACAAATGGCAAATATTCCTGAAAATGAAAATATCAATCAACCAAGACCATTACAAGATTATGCCAACCCTACATTAGATGAAATTCATTTAACTATTCAAAACCCTGATGTAGCTGCTAATTCATTCGAACTTAAACATGCAATTATCCAAATGGTTCAAAATAATCAATTTTGTGGTTCACCTACAAGATCCTAATTTACATCTTGCTAGTTTTTTAGAACTATGTACTACTTTCAAATATGAAGGAGTATCTAACGATACTATTAGACTTAGACTTTTTCCTTTTTTATTAAGGGATAAGGCTAAAATGTGGTTAAATTCATTAGCACCTGGATCTATTACAACTTGGGGAGAATTATCACAAAATTTTCTATCCAAATATTTTCCACCATCTAAAACTGCTAAGCTTAGAAATGATATAACTTCTTTTAGTCAGTTTGATGGAGAGTCTATATATGAATCTTGGGAGAGATTTAAAGAAATTCTTAGGAAATGCCCACATCATGCGTTACCAGATTGGTTAATTATCCAAACTTTCTATAAGGCATTAGTAGGATCTTTAAGATCAATCATCGATGCTGCTGCTGGAGACTCATTAATGTCTAAACCATTTGATGAAGCCTATGCACTAATCGAAGAAATGGCAACCAATAATTTTCAATGGCCTACTGATAGAATGAATCCGAAAAAATAGCTAGTATTCATGACAATGATGTAATATCTATGTTAGCCTCACAAATTGCTGATGTATCTATAAAATTAGATCATTTTTGGAATGAATTACTCTCCAAATATATCAGAAGAAAATTCATTTAGACAACTTTTAGAATCTCAATCTCAATATGAAACTATTAATGCAATTAACAACAGACCCAATAATCCTTATGCAAATTATTATAATCCTGGATGGAAAAATCATCCTAATTTTAATTGGAATAATAACACAACTAATCAACCATAGATGAATAATATGACACAACCATTAGGAAATCCATCTAATCAAGGAAATCCTAATTATAAATCTAATTATCCACCTGGATTTAAGAACCCACAATTTAAAGATAAGAATTTATCTATAGAAGAATTAATATTAAATATGGGTCAACATTTACAAAATCAAGGAAATCAATTACAAATGCAAGGAAACTAATTACAAAATCAAGGAACAGATATTAAAAATATTGAAACTCAACTTGGATATATCGCTACTGCACTTAACAATAGAATACCTGAAACATTTCCTAGTAATGTAGAAATAAATCCCAAAGACAAGGGAAATGAACAAATTAAAGCGATACAATTACGAAGTGGAAAAGAATTAGAACCTCGAATTCAGAAAGAACTTGAAAGTCAAAAAGAGGAAGTGGAAATTGAAAAGGAAAAGAATCAACAACATCCAAACTTAGAAAATAAAATTTCTGTTGAAAAACCTCCACCACCATTTCCTCAACGACTAATTCAACATAAAAAAGATAAACAATTTGCTAAATTCCTTGAAATTTTAAAGAAATTAACAATAAATATTACTTTCGTAGAAGCTTTAGAACAGATGACAAACTATGTAAAATTCATGAAAGATATTCTAAATAAAAAAAGAAAATTTACCGATAATGAAATGGACTCACTTAGTGAAGAGTATAGTGCTATTATTCAGAAAAAACTTCCTGAAAAATTAAAAGATCCTGGTAGTTTCACTATACCCTGCGCTATTGGAGAAAAATTCTATGGAAAAGCTTTGTGTGACTTAGGAGCAAGCATCAATCTAATGCCTCTATCAATTTTTAAAAGATTAGGATTGGGATAATTTTCACCTACTTCAGTAACTCTTCAGTTAGCTGATCGTTCTATTACATATCCTAAGGGAGTTATTGAAGATGTATTGGTTAAAGTGGACAAATTTATCTTCCCTGTAGATTTTATTGTTCTACATATGGAAGAAGATAAAGAAATTCCTATCATTTTAGGAAGACCATTTTTAGCCACGGGAAAAGCTATGATTGATGTTCAGAAAGGAGAATTAACTATGAGAGTAAATGACCAAAAAGTTACTTTTAATATTGCTAAATCAATGAAATATCCTGCGCTAGAAAAAGTTGATGAGTGTTTTCGAATGGAAGTACTCGATCATTTACAAAAAGAACATTTTAGGGAATATTATGAAGAAAAATTAGAAAAAGAAAATATTGAATTAATTGAAAAATCTGAAATCAATGAAGAACTAGATTACATTCAAGAGAAATTTGAATTTTCAGATAACACAGAAAACACTGAAAAAAATATAGTTCCATTGATTATTAAACCTCCTAAACTTGAGTTAAAAATGTTACCTAATCATTTAAAGTATGCTTACTTAGGTAATTCTTCAACTCAATGAATTATTATTTCATCTGAATTAAATGAATCTCAAGAACAAAAACTCTTAGATATATTAAAAAAATATAAAAAAAATTTTGGTTGGACTTTAGCAGATATTAAAGGAATTAGTCCTTCAATTTGTATGCACAGAATTATTTTAGATTATGAACATAAATCTAAAGCAGATCCACAAAGGAGATTAAATCCAATAATGAAAGAAGTAGTCAAGAAAGAAATTTTAAAATGGTTAGATAATGGTATTATATATCCTATTTCGACGATGCTTGGGTAAGCCCAATTCACTGTGTACCTAAGAAAGGAGGAGTGACCTTAAAAGCTAATGAAAATAATGATCTTATCCCTATAAGACAAGTCACTGGATGGTGAATATGTATTGATTATAGAAAATTAAACACAGCCACCAGAAAAGATCACTTCCCTTTACCATTTCTAGACCAGATGTTAGATAGATTAGCCGGACATAAGTATTTTTGTTTCTTAGATGGATATACCGGTTATCATAAAAAACAAATTGCTCCTGAGGATCAAGATAAAACTACATTTACTAGTCCTTATGGAACTTTCACTTTTCGAAGAATGCCTTTTGGATTATGTAATGTACCTGCAACATTCCAAAGATGTATGATGTCTATATTTAGTAAATTAATTGATAATGTAATAGAAGTATTTATGGATGATTTCTTTGTATTTGGAACAACATTCAACACATGCTTAAATCATCTTGAAAAAGTATTTGAAGTATGTGAGAAAACTAATTTAGTTCTTAATTGGGAGAAATGTCAATTTATGGTTACAGGTGACATTGTATTCGGGCATAAAATTTCGGAAAAAGGCATGGAAGTAGACCCTGCAAAAATTCAAGTTATAGCTAAATTACCACCTCCAACTACGGTGAAAGGGGTAAGAAGTTTTCTTAGACATGTTGGATTCTACAGATGTTATATTAAAGATTTTTCAAAAATTACTAAACCTCTATGCCAACTTCTTGAAAAGGACAAGAAAGTTGAATTTACAACCGAATGCTCGAATGCTTTCGAATTATTAAAAGATAAATTAATTACAACACCTATAATAGTTTCACCTAATTGGGAGAAACCATTTGAGCTTATGTGTGATGCTAGTGATTATGCTATAGGAGCGATTCTTGGGCAAAGATATGATAAGATTTTCAAAGTTATATACTATGCTAAGTAAAACTCTAAATGATGCTCGAAATAAATTATACGATTCATCGAAAGAGAATTATTAGTAGTTGTATATGATTTTAATAAATTTCGGCATTATCTAATAGGAACTAAATGTATTGTACATACTGTCATTCTGCTATTAAATATTTAATGCAAAAGAAAGATTCTAAACCAAGATTAATCAGATGGATATTATTAATGCAAGAATTTGATTTTGAGATCATTAACAAAAAAAGAACTGATAATCAAATTGCTGATCATTTATCAAGATTAGAAAATCATGAATTATCTAATATTGATAATGAAATTTTAGATAGTTTTCCTGATGAACAACTTTATAATATTAATGAGTTGAAAATACCTTGGTATGCTGATATAGTAAATTATATTGTAAGTGACATTATACCACCTATATTAACTTTGCAACAACAGAAAAAATTCATTCAAGATACTAAAACATATTTTTGGGATGAACCATACTTATATAAGCAATGTAAGGATCTAATCATTAGAAGATGTGTGCCTTATGAAGAAACTGAACCAATTATTCAAAAATGTCATGATTCTGATTTTGGAGGACATTTTGGGACAGATAAAACTGCATATAAAATTCTACAATCTGGATTCTACTGGCCTACTCTATTTAGCGATGTATAAAGATATATAAAAACCTGCGATAAATGCCAAAGAGTAGGAAACATATCAAGGAAAAATGAAATGCCTCTGAATTTTATATTAGAAGTTGAAATTTTTGATGTTTGGGGATTAGATTTCATGGGACCTTTTATTCCTTTATTTGGAAACTCATATATATTAGTAGTTGTTGATTATGTTTCCAAATGGGTTGAAGCACAAGCTTTACCTAGGTGTGATGCTAAAAGTGTTTCGAAATTTTTAATGAAAAATATTTTTACTAGATTTGGAATGCCGAGAGTGATTATCACTGAGGGAGGAACTCATTTTAGAAACAAATATATTCACAAACTAGTAGAAAAATATAATATTATGCATAAGATATCTACTGCTTATCATCCACAAACTAGTAGATTAGCTGAAGTTTCTAGTCGAGAGATTAAGCGTATATTAGAAAAATCTGTATAGCCTAATAGATTAGACTGGTCTATAAGACTAGACACTACATTATGGGCATACAGGACTGCTTATAAAACTCGATTGGAATGACTCCTTACGAGCTTATATATGGAAAAACTTGTCACTTACCGGTTGAATTAGAACATAAAGCATATTGGGTGATTAAAGAATTTAATTATAATATGAAAGAAGCTGGTGAAAAGAGATTGTTGCAATTAAATGAATTGGAAGAATTAAGAAACGAATCATATGATAATAATAGGATTTATAAAGAAAGAATGAAATTATGGAATGATCGGAAGATTAATCAGAGAAATTTTGAACCAGGACAAGAAGTTTTGCTTTATAATAATAGATTGAAATTATTTCCTGGGAAATTAAAATCTCGATGGTTAGGACCTTTCACCATAACTCAAATATTTTCATATGGAACTATAGAAATTGAAGATCCAAAAAAAGGACAAAGATTTAAGATAAACGGACATAGATTAAAACCATATTTCGAAGGTAGAAGACCAAATTTTAAAGAGGTTTTAATGCTTAGTCAACCTGAACACTAACTAATTTAGGTCGGGCTGACGACGTTAAACCAAGCGCTTTATGGGAGGCAACCCATAATAGTCTTTCATTTTAATTATCTGCAAATTAGTGAGTCTATATTATTAAATCAAATCTTACTACTCATTTTTTATTAGAATCATCACAAAGTTGAACTTATATGATGAGATCAGAAAATGTTCGGACCAGAGCGAAATTGGGAGATTTTTACGAATCTCGCCGACAGCGAGCCCGAGCCCACTGACAGCGAGATCGTGTGCCATGACCTGAGTCAGTTTTATAACTAAGTCGCCGACAGCGAGGCAGTTGAAAATTTGGTTTCTTAAAGATTTTTCTTGTGGTTTTTGATGAATCTAAGCCATTCCTTCGTAAGAAATTATTCCAAATCCAATTTTACACCATTTTCTTCTTTAGGAACGACTAGAGACCAATCCTTTCCATCCAAAATGGCCTCAAAATTATTAGAAACCACAAAAACTGAAGTTTTCAACCGAAGTCGTCAGTTCGGAGGCGCAGCGTATCTTCAACAAAGGCTTGATGAAGAAAAGTCTTATTAAAGAAAGATGATTTGTCAACAAAGGAGTAGAGAATTCCACTACAAAAATCGAAGAAATGATCGCACAGCGGCATTGGGAGGTATTTTGTTATACGACATCCACTGTAGTTATTCCAGTACTTAAAGAGTTTTACTCTAATTTACATGTGATCAACAATGGAAATGTGTACGTCAGAGGAAGATGGGTAACATTTACTCCTTCAAGGGTAAATGAATTGTTTTCTATAGAGAATACCTATGTTTGTCATTATTCCAACTTTGTGCCTTCAAGATACAATATGAACGAGATCTACAGATACCTGATCGACGAGCCGGATGATTGGGAGTTACGAGAAGACGGGTATGTCGGCTTTTCCGCATAACTTCTAAACCCTCGTCTCGATGCACCGGCATTTCTTTATATCATCAAAATTATTACCTACCATGAGAGTAAATAAAGTTTCAAAGGAATGCGCTATTTTAAACTATTGTATTCAAATTGGATTACCTATCGATGTTGGATCATAATAGTAAAGTCTACATTGGGATTAATTCTGCATGGGTCAGTGCATGGACTTGGACACCCATCTACTATATTTGTTTTACGCAGTCAGTACCAAGTTTCTTATGAGGCTTGGGAAAAAGTACTTTTACCATGGAAACACTGGATCCTACTGATATGTTTCCTACTTTAGATAACAATGATGGAATTATCATTATTTCTGACAGAGCATCACAAAACAATCCTTTAGCAAGGCCCTTTACTAATAAGACTAATTTCATTCTGAAGAAGATTAAAGGATTGGAGAAAGAATTACAAAATGTGATGAATTCCATTGACAATATCTCTGATATGTTTGATCATATTGATTGGAGAATGAAGGAGCACTTTGATCATACTGGACATCTGGATTAATGAAGAATCTACTGCACAATTCCCTTTCAGGCCTTTCTATAATTTATTTGTGCACCTGCGTCGCATCGAAAATATCAAAGAAGATGTTAGTATAGACACTGAAGAGTAGGAAAGATTTCTATATTTATGTTATATTTGTATATATATATATATGTGTGTGTTTTGGAATTAGATTTTATTATGAGTCGAAGTTTGATTTGATCATCTCAGATTTGATGAGATTTTATGTAAATTGTTATGTCTCAGCATTTAGAGTGTTGTGGTGTGGATTGCGATGTTGAGTATTATGAATTTGAACATTTAAGTTAAGTATGTGTTAAAGTTGTTAGTGTGAAAATTGTAAGTTTCATGGATTTCATATATAAAGTTATATTGTTTGTGTTGTGTGACTTTTTTTTAGTATAAGTATCTAATCTTTGCATTATTATTAAATTAAGTGATCGGAAGATTGATTAAAGGCAATTCGAGGTTGAAAATGATTGACAAATTTCAAAAATTTAAAATTTTAGAACCTCACCGACGGCGAGAATTATCTCGCCGACAGCGAGAAAACCCGCTGACAGCGAGACCGAGCTCGCCGACGGCGGATTTTTCCTGAAACTTTTGCCTTATGAAATTAATTAGCTCTCCGACGGCGAGAAAAACTTCGCCGATAGCGAGATCGCGAAAAGACCTATATTTGACCAGTCAACTGACCCTATTCATCATCCCCTTCCTCAAAACTTCGAAAAAACCGACCTAGGGCTTGAGAGATCTCGGATTTGAGGCGATTTCAACACTTTTTGACACCAGATTTCATCTTCCCTTGGTAAGAGCTTCACTCCTATGCAAAAAATTTTTATTTTCACCATGGATTTCTTCTACATTGGGGAATTTAGAAAAAATCCAAAATGTGGAGAAAATACTTGGAAGAATTTCATAGAAATTGATTTAAATAGATTTTAGATGTTGTAGGAAGCCTTCTTAGTAATATTTTGGAGTTTAGTTAAAATTTTTGCAAATTTCACAGATCGAAAAATGGTTCCACGACAAAGGCGACGAATAGATTATGATGAAACCCGATTTATTAATGCAAGAGCACAAACTCGATATTTTCAAAACATTCAAGCAAGAAAGTGCATACAAGATTGAGTTTTCAAAAATCCTGGAGGAGAGGTGGAGCGAGTTATAAAGGAGCGAGGATGGGAAAACTTCTGTTACGTGACCAACAGAGCCGCTGTGGAAGTTGTGAAGGAATTTTATACAAATTTAACACAGGCTGAAGATGCACCGGTTAAGGTTAGAGGATTTTTTGTAGATTTCAATGATGCTAGAATAAACGCTTATTATGAAGTACGAGACACCTACACCAGCGAGTATGAAACTTTTGGAACTATGGAAGGACCATTAGAAGAGGTGATCGACTTTCTCACTGATGGGAAAGGAGTCTGGAAGATAAAGCAGCGGGAACGGGTAAACTTCCCTCTTTTTATGCTAAATGCAACATCTAAAGCCTGACATTATTTTATTTGTTCTACTTTGTTACCTACCTATCACCATAGTGAGATAACAAGAGATAGAGCAGTTCTGAATTTCTGTATTCAGAACCAGAAGAGTTTTAATGTAGGAAATGTTATTTATAAAAACATATTAGCCACAGCTAGAAATGAAAGTGGAGGAGGACTAGGACATACTGGTCTTATCTATGCACTTTGCCAATTATCTGAGATAGAGGCAAGAGATGATGAAGAATGGATTGAACCTATGAAACCCCTTACTCAGGCTAATATAAAGAAATATGAATCCCACGAAGGATGGAGATCTGGAACAAGGGATTATGTACCTTCTTCAAGTAGAGATATACCCTCTACTAGTTATGATCAACCCCCTCAGTACACCACTCCTACCCTTCAAGATCTGATGAATGAATTAACCCTGAGTAGAAAGAGTTTTGAATTATTTGGAGAAAATATGGAAAGAAGATTTGAGCATATAGACCAAAGGATCGGAGGCTTGGAAAGAAGACACGATTATGATAGCGAATATCTCCAGGGACATTCAGAGTACGAAATTGCATACTATGAAGTTGAACGTCGATATAGGAGTGGTGATTTAGATGTTGTCTTTCCTGAGTGCCCCCGATATTCACAAGTACCGACCTGCTCGACCTTCTCGACTCGGAGATCAGGGAGATGAAATAGCTTGGGATTTTGATGCAGAAGATTAGAATCTTTGTTCAGTTTATTTAGTTCGTTTAGATTTATTGTTTTGTAAACTTGATTATTCTGTGTGTAATATTTTAGTACTTTCTGTGGACTTTGGACTCGGTATATTTATTTATTTGCTTGAGCTGTGATATTAGATTTCTTATGTGTGTTAAATTAGTTTGCAATTTTTTTTAGGATGTTAATTTAAAGTTTTTATAAGTTATAAATGTTAAACATTGTTTAGGATGTTTTAATATGTTTTAAAATAGATTAGTTAAATGTATATGTAGTAATAGATTAAGTTTTCAATTGTTATGTTTAATGCTTATTTTAAAATTTCCATCCCTACACTTTCTTTTAAATATTATATGTGGAAGAATACTAACAAGATACGAGTTACGTAAGTAATGAAAAAGCTCGCAAAAATTTCAAAGAAAAGAAATACCTAAAGCTCAAAGGTATGATGAATTTTATTATATACTTACCCTTTTTCACTATATAGTATAGATAGAAAAATTTAAGTTTGGGGGAGGGAAAAAATACGAATTTAATTATTAAAATTGTTCTCAATTTCTACTTTCAAAAATTATTATTAAATGATTTTCTATAGTAGTTTTTCAATTCAATAAACATGAGTTACTTTATTTAATTATTATATAAAGTTAAAGAAAATATTTCTAGTAATTCAATTAATTAATGGAATAAGATATTTGGTTAAAAGGAATAAGAATATAGTAAACTATTTAAAGTAAGGGAAACTATATTCTAAAAATTGAAAATTCTTAAGTATTTAAGTGAAAAAGAAAGGAAAGAAACTCATAAAGTAAAGGCTATGAAATATATATAAGCAAAGAAATATTTTAAGTTTCAAATTTAGGAAGAGAAATTGAAGTTCAAAATTATTAACAGGCTATCCAGATACAGTAATCCTCACTTGTAAAAGAAAGAAAAGAGAAAAGAAAAAAAAAGAAAAGAAAAGAAAAGAAAAATATAAGTGACGAGAAGCTTGAGGAGATGCCTCATCAAAAATTGGTTTCAATGGAATCAACCTAAAGAGTAAAACTTAATTATATTTCTAAACTTATATTTATGGATTGGTACTTTACTAAATAGTATTTTCTTGAACTTCCTATCATTTAAATATCTAAAGTAATTTACTATTTTAAATATAGTCATTCTTGAAATAAATAGAAAGCTAGAAATCTTAGACCTGATAACTAAATAATTTTATGTCTATAAAGTTAATTTAATCACTCAGAAATATTTATATTTTACTTTATTATAATATTATTTAAATTTAATTCTTATTATCTGAATTGAAAAATTCTTTTATAGAAATCATTATTTTTATTTAGTATCAAAATTACTTGAGGACAAGTAATAATTAAGTTTAGGGGATTTTGATCACAGAAAAATTCATTAAGAAATTCATATCTATTTTTGATAAAATTTCACTTTAAAGAAAGGTATTTTCTTTATTTTATTGCAGAAATGAAGATTTATAAGTGATGGAAGCAAAAAGCATGAAATGGAGCGAATTTGGATCAAAAAGGAGGAAATTCAAGCAAATATAACTACTTCACCGACGACGAGATCGAGGCAGCCGACGGCGAGATCGTGAAGAGAATTTCTGAAGGAATTATAACTACCTCACCGACAGCGAGCCTGAGCCCGCTGACAGCGAGATCATGATGTTTGAAGACCTTCTAGAAGCCCCGCTGCCGGCGAGGTCGTTTCCCGCAGATGGCGAGCCAGTTCAATATGCAAATACATTGAACCTGGACACTTTTTAAAGAGTTGTTTAAGAACCCCTTGGACCTTTGCTTAACTCTATAAATAGAGGCCGAATTCTAGTGTCTTAGTGTGTCTTTTGAGTCTTCAAAAAGTTTCTCTAGAGTCTTTTATGTGTCTATTTTAGTAAGTCTGACTGTGTTTAGTTAGTTTCTTTAGTTTATTTGAGTGCTATATAAAAGTTTGCTGTATTAGAAGGAAAAGTCAAAGGAACTTCAAGGGGTCTACTTGGGAAGAAAATTAAGATAAGTATCTTTGTTTATTGTTGTTAACTTTAAATGAAATCCATGCTTTGTTTTATTCCCATGCATTCTGAGTAGTTTTCTTAGTCTTTCTCCTTATTTATGAAAATTATGTGGATTGATGAAATTAAATAGAAGCACCTAATATATTAAAATAAATTGTGACGATTTTTACTTAAAACTTAATTTACTTTCAATCTGGCCAATTGAGTTGTTAAAATATTTTGAATTATCAACTATAGTAAAAATTACATCCAATATTCAGGGAAGTCAAAAGCCTCGGAAGGCGGGTGCAAATAACTAGGGAAATATTAATTATTGGACGTAGAATTGGACATTTTAGTGTGACAGACTAAAATATTCAATTCGGTCCTACTATTTGGGAGCTGAAGTGTAGATGTTATCCCTCGAGTGAGGGGAACGTGAGAGCTCTAAAGTGGCGACAAGTATCCTCCCAGCCCTAGCCACGATTCGATAATCAAACATAGGATTAGTCAATGTTCTTTGCACTCGGACCAAAGGGTAAAGAATAGGAATGCTCCTATTTGTCACAATACAATTTAAAAATTCTATTTAAATTTATCATTCACTTAATTTTCTAAAAACAAGGAGAATGAAACTTTTTCTGAATTATTTAAATCAACTTATTTCAAGCATTAGTTTACTTTAGTTTGCGATAGTTACTTTTAATTTCCGTTTACTTTATTAGTAAGTAATTTCTTTTAATTTAGCTGATAACAAATCTGTTAAAAACTTTCCTGTGGGATCGATAACCAGGACTCCACTAGTGCCCTGTATTACTTAATATGATACGTATACTTGCGTAGAATCCACATTATACATTAAATCATATATCTACATTTAAAGCGGGATCAAGTTTTTGGTGCCATTGCTATAAACATAAATTACATACATATTAAAAGTGGGTCAGATAATTAAAACATCACAGGGAAAAATGTGATTTTTTTTATTTTAATTTAATTTTTATGTTACTCGTTCCCTTTTGTTAGGTCTAAATATTTGATTAAGACATAAATTTCATAATTACAATTTTGTCCTTAAGGCCTTATCACTTCATAATTTTTTAAATTCAACTCAAATGAATTTAAATTTTTTATGTTAACTACTTATGAGATAATTAAAACATTAGAGGCTCGAATTTTAATTAAAAGGGATGTAACCCTCCCTTTCCACGATTCTGTTTGGATTGGTGACTCTAATTCTGGCATTGGGCAACCAGTGGAAATGAAATATGTTCCACCTTATTATACTAATCTTTGGATGTTTAGACATTGTCTAAACTATTCATTTTATTGCTAATCCAAACTTGAAAACTGTAATACAAAATAAAAAAGTAAGTCTTATTGATTGTCCAAACAATCCAGATACTAAATGTATAAATAATCGTTTGGAAATAATCAACAAGAATCCTTTACTCTTAAATCTAAAAGGGATGGAATTACATGGCTCTATTGCTAATAATTCGAACAATTCACTGACTATTAATAAGGATGTATGAAATGATGACCTTATATTAAGTATACATGATAATGAAATAAGGGTTGTAGATGTTGTTCAATATGGGGAAAAGAATTGCAGCACCATTAAGGAGATTGGTACTGCTGAGTTGGATAACGATAATATGAAATGTGTCAATTTGAATAATATTTATAAACAGTTGAATAACAATATTTTGATTAATAATTATGATCCTATGGTGGCTAATTCTATCTTGGTTCCCAACATTGATCCAATAGTGGATGATTGTTTGTCTACTAGAATAGCATTAGAAGATGAATGGATGGTTCAAAAGGCTACTAGAAAAAGAAAAAATAAAAGTACTAGCGAACATAGCTATGTTAATTTTATAGTTTTTATTCAATTTCATGGTGGAGATGATATGGAGAATGATCTTTTGGTGAATTCCTCTAGAATTACTATAGGAATGAAATATTTTCTTGATGATGTTTAATTTCATGATATGAAATATTGAGGCATTGCAAAGCATGATGCATCTAAGAGACTCAAAAATTTGATTAGTACTCATAAGATTTACTTTCTTGGAATTCCTAAGCCATTAGTGGCATCTAGAAACAATAACAAATATCTTAATAAAATTGGTAATTTTCATTTGTTTTTTAATACCAATAACAAGATCTGGTTTATTTGGAAAAACGTAGTGAAGATTGATATATTTGTTAACCATGATCAATTAATTTATATTGAAGTTCGCATATAGGATGAATATTTCTTTCTTTCTATTATTTATGTCAGATGTGCTAGGTAGAAAAGATTAAAATTATGAACTTTTTTGCAGTCCAACAGATCTACTTCTACTACTAACCAGCCATGGTTGGCTGGTGAAGATTTTGATCTCATTTCTTCACCTAATGAGAAAAAGGTGAGAATATCTTAACATGAGTCTCATTACTAATTTTAATATTTCTCTTTATGATGCTAATATTTATGATTTGGGGTTTAATGGTAACCCTTATACTTGGAGCTGAGTAATGTATTTGAGAGACTAAATACATTTCTTTCTAATGTTGTTTGGGCTAATAAATTCTACTTACATGAGGTATATGACCTTGTTATAACTACTTCTGAACATGCTCCTTTACTGTTGCAAATTAAAGAGAGTAATATTACTTGTAGTTATTGGTTTAGATTTCTTAACATGTAGACATTACATAATTCTTACTTAAAATTTATGAGAGACAATTGGCTTTGTAACATCAATGGGAATTATGATCTCAAACTTTGATTTTACACAAAGTTTTGACTCAAAAGGTTAAGAACTGGAATTGGGATATTTTTGGCAATATTCATAAAAGGGTTGTTAATGCTGAAGACAAAGTTAAATCCCTTGAGTTGGAATTTAGTAATAATAATATTTGCTGGGATACTCTGTTTCATGTTCAACAAGATTTGAATAGTGTCATTGTTATAGTGGAAAACTATTTTTCTCAAAAGGCTGCTAAAAAGAATTTCTTAGATGGTAATAGAAATTCTACTTACTGTCATGCTTACATTAAAAGTAGAGAAATATGAACATGAATTCTAAAGTTATTACTAAGGATGAGAGTATCATTATTCTCTTTCTGAGATTGAAAAGGATGGTATTATTTTTTACTGAGC
This sequence comes from Papilionanthe hookeriana x Papilionanthe teres, assembly GCA_022702705.1. Classification (NCBI taxonomy): domain Eukaryota; kingdom Viridiplantae; phylum Streptophyta; class Magnoliopsida; order Asparagales; family Orchidaceae; genus Papilionanthe; species Papilionanthe hookeriana x Papilionanthe teres. The sequence continues at coordinate 12,237,367 of CM040424.1, forward strand.
TCTTTAATTTTGATAGTTTTATCCTTTCTAAAATTAAAGTTGAGAGTTACGCTAATTGTGATGAGGTTAATGGAAGGAATTGACTTATATTTTTTTTAAAGAAGAAATAGAAATATTATTAATAGCATGGAATATGGCAAGGTGGTTGAGCCTGATGGCTTCACTATTAAATTCTATAAGCAATGTTGGGATATTATTAATCCCAACTTGGTTGATACTATTCAAGACTTTTTTACGGGCAATGAACATCCAAAGTATTTTAAAACTTTTAATATTGTTTTAATTCTAAAAATTAATAATGATACTACTTAAGACAATTTTGAACCCATTTTTTTAAATATGGTGGTGTCTAAAATAAGCCCTAAGATTCTGGTGAAAAGAAATCAACCATTACTACATGAGGTTATTTGCTTGAACCAAATAGCTTTTGTTAACTCAAGAAACATTTGTGATAATGCTTTAACGATTCACGAATTGCTATTGGACATGGATAATAAAGTTAATGGTGGTAATTTGATTTTTAAGATTGATATCAAAAATGCTTTTGATACTATTAGATGGGAATTTATTCTTGATGTGTTCAATGTTATGGGGTTTAAAGATGACTTCTGCAATATGGTAAGTAGTATGCCTAATAAAAATTATTACTCTAACTTAATTAATGGTAAGTCTTGTGGTTTCTTTTAAATCTTCTCGAGGTATCAAACAAGTGATCCTCTCTCCACTTACCTTTTCATTGTGTCTACTGACTATTTATTGAAATTTATCAAAAACCTATATTTGAAAGACCCTAACATGTACTATATCCATAAAGGTAATATTAGTATTTCTCATTTAAGTTTTGTGGATGACTTAATTATTTTTTACAATGCAAATAAAAAAATCTATTAAAAGGATTTGCAAGGAAATTACCATCTTTCAGAATACTTCAATTATTTTTTCAATACTTCTAAATGTCCCATATATTGCTCTAGATATGTTTCTGCTACTAGCAAAAATTGGATGGTGGGTTACACAAAGTGTAGTTAAGCTAATCTTCCTTTAGTTTATCTTGGTTTTACCTTAGAAAAACTATTAAGAGGAATGTTATTTTCCAACATTTAGGTTGATAAAATTAGGAAGAGGATTCTTGATTAGGAGAATAACTTTCTCTTTTTTGGGGAAGAGATACTATCTTTAAAAAGCATACTTACTTCCTTACCTCTCTATGTTACACAAATCAACATCATGCCAAAGAACTATAAGAATAAATTGGAAAATTTATTCAAAAATTTTCTTTGGAATGACAATGGTAGGAAGAGTATTCATTGGAAATATTGGAATAAGATTTGTAAAACACTCGATAAGGGTGGCCTTGGTTTTAGGAGTTTAGCTAATACTATGCACATTTATTATATGAAATTATGATATAGATTTAGAATGAATAATTCTATTAAGGCAAATTTTTTGTAAGCCAAGTTTTGCAATAACTTACATTTTCTTGCTGTTGCGAAAACTGAAATTGATTCTTTTATATGGAAAGGAATGCTCAAAACTTTTAAATTGACCGATAGCCTTATTACCTGGGACAATGGTATGGGAGAGGTCTCCTATTTGTATTATGATTGGCTAGGAAAATGTAGACTTGTGGATTGCTACAGTGGGCTATAAGACATTCATGTCAAAGTTAAAGATCTCTGGTATAAGAATGGTTGGAATATAGACAAATTAAAACAACTGTTTAGATACGATGATGCTAAATTCATAACCAATAAACCTTTTAATAATAGGGTAAGAAATATTCCAAATATTAAAAATAGTATTGGGGATACTATTTCGAAGACCTTTGCGTATACTTTTCAATGTTTTCAGGGGTTAGATCTGAAATGGAATTGGAATATATGTATAAAACCTTTTCAAGCCTTCTTTACATGGAGGCCTTTTCACAATATTATACCTACTGATCATATTCTTAAGCTTAAGGGCCTTTGAATTACTTCTATCTGCTTAGATGTAGAGAACATGATGAATCTATTAATCACATCTTTATTTCTTGTAGGTTTGTAGTTGAGATTTGGAAGAAGGTTGCTATTCCTTTTAATAAAACTTGGAATGTAAGTATCTATAAAGATGTAGTGGCTATCTATGAGGAATGGAAATCCTGTGGACATCCATTTTTCTCTAATATTCCATATCTTTTTTTTTTTTTTGATTTATTTGGTTTGTGAGGAATATGATTAAATTTCATAATGGGTTTCTCAAGATCAATTACATATTTGGAAGGATTAGTAAATACTTATTCAAATATCATAACTTTAATGGTTATAAAGGTAAGAATAGTGACAGGCTTGAGAAGGTGTTTGCTATGTTTAAAATAGAACACAATCCTTCAGCTAAAAATAATTTTGTTGTATATTGGGTCAAACCTCATACACCTTATATTAAAATTAATATTGATGGTAGTTGGAAATCTACTAATGCTGGTGTTGAAAGTTTGTGTAGGGATTTCTTAGGCACTGTTATTTGTTGGTATGTGGGCCCATCTGTTCCTTGCTCTACGTTAATTGCTGAAGTTGATGCATTGGTGTTCAACTTAATGATAGCAATAAGTATGGTTGGAAATATAATAATTTAAATTGGATTCTCTATTGCTTTGGAAGTATTGCAGGTTAAAAGAGGAGCACTTATGGTGTATAAACATTCAGATGATGATGATTGTTGATTTAGCCATGAATTTATGTATATGTTGGACTCACACCAAAAGAGGAGGTAAAAAGTTGTGAATTGTGATACTAAGCTTGGAAGCTTTCTTACCATTGCTGTTGTTTCTAAATATGCTCCTGTGACTCTTAATTAATTTGTGTATTCTGATTTGACGTAGTTGTTTTTTCTTATGGGTACTTTAATAGCGTAAGTTGTATTTTTTTCTATTTTGGGAGAGGAACCTTAGGTTTTTTCTTTTTTCAGTGAGTTCTACGGGGTGTGTAGTAGGTTCCTCTTGCCATGTGTTGCATTTTTTATTTGGTGAAATAAGATTTCCCTATGGAGATAAGAAAAACCATATCCTAGTTAGTCTTTCTAGCCCACTTGTTAAGGGAGGGATCTAGACTTTCATTGGCTCTCATCCGCACTAGGAAAATTATTAAAAAAATTTGTCATTCCAATGCATTCTATATTGATTGTATAAATGAAGAAAGATCTGTAAAATTCCTTACTACACCCAAAAGGTCAATTTTATATATTGGCTATAAAATTATGGTTTCCAGTGCCTAGCATGGTTTAATGAAGAGTAATGACATGTGCTTTATACCTTATAAGTGCACCTTGACATTGTTCATGTTATTCATTATAACTACCATAGGCTTTACTCCCACAATCAAATTTATTGTTGTTGATTTTCTAATAAAGTGTATTTTAAATTTATTAAACATAACAAAAATATTAAGTGAATTTTAAATTGCACTTAATAAGAAAAGTACAAATAAAAACATTCATTTATAAAGGTAACAAAATTATTAACCATTGAATACTATTGTAAGGAATAAAGAAGAAATATCTATATGATTTGATTCAAAGATGCTTAAACTAAAGTTGGTTCAAACTTAGTAGATATTACTTTACTTTTTTAGTACATTCCATATGGATTTCAAAACTAATCAATGAATTCAAAACTTTATTCTTTTAATTTTTTAATTTTATAAAATGTTTTAGTCAATTATGTAATAATAAAAAAAATTATTACATAATTTATTTAAGTGAAAAATCTTTATTAATGCAAGGTTTCATTAATTTAAAAGATAGGTATTTAGGTTTATGAATATAAAAATTAATGAACTTGTCTTGATAACATTTGAATACTCAAAGAGAAATAGTATTACATTTCCGAATGAACACAAAAATTAAGATTTAACCGTAAAGTAAATATAACTCATATTTCTCATAAAAAATTTATTCATAAAACATCTCATTTAAATTCAAATCGTTACTATAGTCGAGATGTACTCTATCAATTCCAATTTCATTTACAGGAGTTTTTCTTTTTCTTTTTTTTTTCCGTCTCTCATATAGATGAATCTTTAGGATTAATTGACTATCAATCCTTCGGGCAGTTTTTTATGATTACGATTATATGAGCAATAGCATAAATATCCGTCCCCCAAGTGTGACATGGGAAAATTTTTATATCAGGACTCTGCACGTAGAGCTACGTGCGGAGTTCAGTAACATCGCGCCGCGTGGCGCGTGTCGAACAAAAAAAAAACAAAATAACACAAAGAATATTTCCCCGTGTTATTCATGTGTTATTTATGTGTTATTGTGTGTTATTCATGTGTTATTGTATTATTATAACACTGAGAATATTCTAGGAGCAGAATAACACCTAAATAACACACAATAACATCTGAATAATACACAATAACACATGAATAACACATGAATAACACGGAGAGAATATTCCCTGTGTTATTCTGGCCGAATGCTATTTTTTTTGTCACGCGCGCCACGTGGTGCGATTTTACAGGCCTCCGCACATAGCTCTACGTGCGGAACCCTGATGTAAAAATTTTTGGTGTGACATGATACAAAGATGTTTTCTTCAACGTGAAAAAAGTTGGAATTTTATTGCTCTTTCTATTGCTCAGAGCAAACATTCGTCTCATTCAACGTCAACTTTATTTTCAACTCTTAAAAATTATCTTTATAAGTCTAAACCATGTAACAAGAGAGATTATGTTTAAAGGATTTATAATATTATCTAACAACAAGATTAGGCATTATATTTCCGCATAGTCTTCATACGAGTTTAAGATGAGCTTCACAAGATTGTTGCTTTGTTTGGCCATCTCTCCCTAGCCAAAAAGGTTAGTATTTTGCTTGCGAGCATCTTTTAACCTTTCTTCTTAGATATTTGGAATTTGATAGTAAGCTCCTGCACTTACAAAAATGTTTTTATTTAACAATAATCTTTTGTTTAGTATTACATTTATTAGAAAGTTTAGGAGGATGTTCAGCTAATATCGCATAATCTTTAAATTGATACATCCACAAATAAAAATGATGTACTTTTTACCTTTCCAAATTAGGCGTCATTAAGTTTGGAATTGTTATTCAAAATGGTTAATATAAAAAAATATTTGAAAAAAAATAAATAAATAAACTAACCATATATAATGTATTACGTTGATTTTGTGGTCCCCCATAAATTACATCACTCAACATTGAAATTTAGCCTTTAGAAAGATACAATAATTTTAAAGAATACAACACAACAATTGATGATGATGAACATTGACAACATATCCTGCAAATAATATGGCTTTCTTTAAACTTACTTATTAACTGCATAAGAAGCTTAAAACATCACTTTTTATTTACTATAATTGACTATATCTAGACAACAAAATAAATTTTATTTTAATTGATTACTTTTCATACGTATTTAAACATAATTTATGGATTTTTTATAATGGTTTCCATATATTTTAAACAAATGAATTTATGATCTGGAGAGATTCTTACTTCACTAGCAGATTAGATGTGATAAAATTGTAGGAATCCAAACTTGGACTAGAGGCCATGGCAATTATTTTAATTTAATAAAATTTTTATCACCATAATTTAGAGTATATACAAGCTTATTAGATGCCTCGGAAAGGCAAATATTATTTCATAATTTTATTATGTTTTTAAGTGGTCTGAAGCCTAATTAAAGTTAAATAAATTTACTATACCGGCTCACATTAATGCTTTCACGCCAACCCATTCTTCTTCAAACAGATTGAAAACTCGGCAAAGGAATTTGTTTCACTGATCCATCTTAAATTGTTCCACTAAGTTTTGAGTTTGCCTCGCGATGCTTTTCAATATGGTGCGGCTAACAGAGGATAAACCGTGATCAGCTTTGTTAAGTGTCGAGGTTGTGGAAGGAGGCCAAGTTTCGGTTGTCAAATCCGAATGAGTGGTTTACCAAAGCATCTATTGACTTGCCCGTTTCTTACTCCTAACCAACCCAATTTCCGGTTCTTGATGAAATAGGTTGGCCGAATGTAAATTATATTGAATGATTTACAGACATACCACTGAATTCTCATATAATCACATATCTAACACTTAAAACCTAATTTTTACATATATATGATCTTATCTATGAATGAAAAAGTATGTTTATGTTAAATTCTATATTGTGCTTCGGGGTCACGCTCAAAGAATAGAGCTTTGGTTGAATAAGAGGAAGACAATAAATATAACAAATTCTCACGGAATGGATTTAGTAGACATTTCTGTACAAATGACCCCTTTTTATAGGTTTAGGGGGATTCTAGTAAATAACATCATTCTCCCTCAATGTGAACGTTGCATCGTCTTTTTCATCATTTGACTATGGTAACCACTGTCGGCATTGTTTTATAGCCACTTTATATTCATAACCGCTCGATTTGGTCGAATCATCTTTGCTTGATCGGCCAAAAGTCATTTGACATATTGATAGATCTTCGGCCGGCCTTTCTGAAGGTGTCCCTCATGATGACTCATTGTCCTTTGAGAGCGTTACTCCTCGAGGCATAGAGTGCCTTGCCATAATCTAATGGGAAGCTATCCTTCAATCGAAGGATCCTCATCGAATTTTATGTGAGAGTTCCACTGAACGATAGTTAATCTTAGGAGTGCCGTCGCATCGATATAGCTTTTGAAGGTATAATTCTGTCACATTCTCTTTTTCGGAAAAAGTTTCATTCAGTCAGTCGAAGAAACAACCAATCTAAGTGATGCTCGATGGCTCGATCCTTTATTATTATCTTATTATCCTTACGCGATCCACCGAACCTCGACGAGTCACGTTTCTGATTAACTTATCTAATTCTCCGATTCTTTTACTTCTTTGAGAGTACAACTGCTATCAAAATAAGAGAATTAAATACAAAAATTACTTATTTATTGCATGATTAGTACTGTCAATAATTATACTCCTAGAATTTTCATGCTACTTTTCCTCATAACTAAGGCGCGATCAGTGTTTCTGCTCATTTCTAAAATTTCTGCCCTTTTGTTGTTTACAACAGAGGTCGAGGATGTCTGATGCTAAAAAACATGTGAAAAAGGAATTATTGTTGAGAGCCTTTGGGCTTTCAAGTTTTATGTTTCGCCCTTCAGGGGGTGAGAAAAAGAGAAAGCCAAAAGTTCCTGATCGGCTTTAATGAAGAAACCCATTGAAGAGGGCTGACTGACAGAGAAGAGGTCAGGATACGAGAAACAAATCACTAGTTCCAAAGGGCTGGAGAACAGGTTCAGGTCTGAGAAATCTAATTGGGTAAGCTGGCGGTGGTGAAGCAATTGAGGGTAGAGGAGATTATGAATTCTATTGACTCTCTACAGCTTTTATAGGTGGAGAGTCAGATAGGAGTATGCATCACTAATGCATCTATCTTTGCTCTTGATACACTCCTCCTGTAACCGACTCAGTTTTCATTCCTAGAATAGGAGTCTACTACAGTGATTGTGCTAGCTCTGCCACAAGAAGCTAACTTACCTGAGCCTTTTATCGGCAAGGCTGTCCACGGTGATGTTCCAACGACTATTTGAGGGAGCTCCGTACGTCGAAGATGATGATATTGATTGGTGATTTTGGTGTTCTTCATCATTTAATTTTATTTATCCACTCTAAAGACTCCTTTTAATGTTATAGATCAAGTTGTGGAGATCATCGACACCTATCCCAAAAGTGATGTGCAACCCTGTACTCCAAAGGTGCTTGTTAGACCTTCATCCCCTCCATCAGTTGAAGCAACATTCGGCCATTTGCGTTCTCCTACTTACCCTTAGCAAGAAACAGACGGTCAGTAGGGCTCTCACTATTCACTGATGTGCCACACAAGGATATAATCAAGGTCACCTTTTCCTTGATAGTGGGCCTTCTAAGGGAGACTGTAGACTTGGGGGTGGAGTTGCTAGTCCACTATTGGATATGGATACTCTAGGTCAAAATGGCAAGTCCTTAAGGCAATCCAGTGGAATTTTAAGCTCCTAATTTGATCTCTCATGTTCGAGCCAAAGTAGATAAGATAATAAAGTATATATAAGTTTGGTGGACATGCATTGTAACCTAATTTGATGAGTCAAGTACTTGTGCGGCCCAAGGCGACTGATGGCACTTGTGTAAGATAATTTTTTTCATAAATAAAATATTAGCTCTTTTTAAATCTTTAAAAAAATTAATCATTGGTCACTCTCAATTCTCACACCACTTTAGTTTGTATTTCCAAAGTAATATGTAAGGATGTGAGACATTCTGAATTCCTAGTGTAACCTCTATATATATATATGGTTAAGTGAAAACTCAAATATATACTTCCATTTTTCATCCACTTCATCCACTGTTTGATTTCTCCTATACCTCTATGGCTTCGAAATATACTCTTCAAATGTTTGGTTTGGTAAGGGCAACTGAAAGAACGACCTTGATGGATTTCGGCTTTGAACTGCTAGACGACACTTGTGTATATGATACAAGTGATGTTATCAATATAGGGGATGAAAAAGTTTGTGCTACCGACTATTCTGGAATCTGTATTGGTGGGAGCTTCAATTGCCCTTTTGTAGAGAGCTTCACTCGATCTACAACCAATATGGAGTCATCCCCACAAAGGTCAAGAAAATTCAATTCTGGCTGTTATGACCAACTTCATTTTCCTGCTCTAGAAGGATATTTATTGGTCACTAAAGTTGCCCCCCACATTTTCTCCTTCAGAATTGAGACAGAAGAGTATGTAGTTATTGGCTTGAACTAAAAGTTTTACCAAATAGACTTGGAGAATAAATTAATGGATTGAAAATATTGATTTTTGGGGGGTTCCTTTTATGACTTGGCATCAAGAACTGGTGATCGATGGCTTGTATAAGAAGAAAGGGTTCCTACCCTGACTCAAGTCCGTGGAGTCATACATTCTTGGTAAGCAGTCGCCGATGGTTCAATAAATTAACCTCATGACTGTGAATCGGGTGTTGAGTCAAAGAAAATATGATCCATGACACCGAAGTTATGTGTTGCCTCTAAAGAGGCATAATAGAAGAGTTTGTCGGATAAGGCTATCTAGATCTCAAAGAGGGAGCTAAGGAAATAAAAAAGAGCAGGTGCCTCTCAAATAATTGGTATGGAAGAGGAACTAGAAAATGAGGGGGCAGAACTCTAGGTTTGATCTAATACATTCAGTCTCCAAAACATCAATAGTTCTTCAAAATAAGGTTATTGGGGAGCTAATTCTAATCGAACAAAAATCTGCTCCAATTAAATTAGGTGATTCAAAGGAATACAGAGTCGACTCCTTCATGTAAGTTGGAGACCAGGGAGTCCTCATAGCATCCTTACACACAAGAGGTTTCCCAACCATCTACTTCATGTTTCATTCGTCTATCTAAATGAGGCTAAGAAAACTGACAATCTCTATAATCCCCCTCAACATTGTATTGAAATAGTAAATTTTGAATGAGTGGTCTGAGTTGAATGAGGAAGCTAAACATAAGAAGAAAGGCAAAGAATAGCTTCTGACTCCAATTCTATCTCACATCACCAACAAAGAGAAGAAACAGGGTGGGGGTTGGGGTTAAAGATTGATGGACCCACTTATAGAAGAAGACAATGAAAATCTTCATGAATTTATATTTAGGATTGGGTTGATATATACAGCGAGGGACTAGTTCCCCTTGTACTCTACATTGGCCAAGTATGCATCCACGATGGCAAAATTCCTTTTATCAGCCAACCTCAAAGGATTTGGATAGCCTCTGCCACGTGGAGCTCTATCATTTTTTCAATCATTTCCATCTGCTTAGGTTCTTTTCGATGCATTACATACCTTTCTTTACTTGATGTTGAGGGAGAGAGGCACCAAGGTCAAGTTGAGAGCTCAAGGATACCAAGAGCTGACAAAGCTATAAATAATGAGGTAACTGAGGTAGAGGCAAAGCTGAAAGATGTGAAAGTTGAGTTTGAGATAGCTTCAAAGTAGGTATCCATCATCCAAGAGGAAAGTGTTGATTTTCAGACAAGATAGCTAGGATGACTATAGTCGAAGAACTCTTTATTATGTAAATTAAGTATTTCAAGGAGAGTTGAAAAATAATGGTTGAAGAATTTATGAAAGTAGGGTTGATTGACCCTAAGTATCTGGATATCAATAGTTCAAAAAGCTCCTTGACGTCCCCATTACATTTGAACTTTGAAATAAATATGAGGGTGACAACATGGAAGATGGAGGGTCCAATAGTTGATGCAACGATTCAAAGATTTAGATTCTTCTTTTTTGTTTGTTTTCTTACATGTAATCAAGATGATATACACGATGATTTTGTATCAAATGACTACATGAATAAAATATCACATTTTCTTTTACTTGTAATATTTTGTCTGCTTGAAATTACCTTGTTTATCATACTTTAAATTACTTTGTGCACTCATTCACCTTGTGTGTTGATCTTGGTTGATAAAGATATGAAAATTAATTTTGTTCCTGCATGTCTGTTGGACATCACTGTGTCACTATTAGCCATTCAAGAATTTTGTAAGTCATTCAGATGTCAATTCTTTGGTAGTGCTATGTTTTACTTAACTATGCCAAAATATTTTAATCAATTAATCTATGATTAGTAGGGGGTATCTGATTCTAATACTTTCGGTGGGGTTTCTTTCACACAACATTGTAACTACCAGGCTGATGACCACATCTGAAGATTAAATCAAAACAAGAAAACTTCAAGGCAAGGATCTATGCTTAGACATAAGAATACTTCATGTAGTCTTCTGTCATTTATCATGGCTGAGCTTCTGAACTCTTCTTTAGGTTGCCTATTGTGTTATTGTGACCGAGCATCAGAATGCTTCTTTTGTTCATGTTTTATGGATATCATAGATCCCCAAGTCTTGTTTTGATGTAAAGCTTATTGACTTTTTAGTTCCCAAGAATTGTTTTATCTATGTTATAATTGGATGATTAGTGTCTTTACAAGTGGACAACAATTAAACAAAAGTTCATGTAATTTAAATTCATAGGTTTAAGGAAGCTATTTTTTCTCAGATAAGGTTGCAATGTGAAAATTTTTAAGATCATCTCCACTCCAATTATGGTGAACATTTTTTATGTGTAATATTTTAGCTTGTAAACTTCTGAGGTGACTCCTTTGTCGAATATGAAGGGATTGCTCCATGTTTGATCAAGCTTGTCGACTGATTGTCCTACCCTCCTAGATCGACATCTTTTAAACTAGGTCGTTAGGAGAGAATGATTTCTTCAGACATTATTTTTGATTTATTTGGAAATTCTTTTCTTTATCTCTTTCTATTCAAGCAATGCATTGGTTTGATCTTCTTCTAGAAAATTGAGGGTAACCGTCACTCCTTCACCATTTGCATCTTGTGAATCGAGAAGATACTCTTATTCAAAATAATTTGCGATGATGACTTTCTAACAACGTTGATTGTATTTGATTAGTGCATCACTTCCATTCTAAGAAAATGCTTGTTATTTGTTTTTTCCACTCACTGATGGAGTGGTTTGAACAGTTCATAGAACAAATGAGGACAAGTCCACCCAATTCTCTTGCACATTTTCTTTTGTAAAAGATTTAAGATAATATTTTTTATAGCCTTCACTTGCCCATTTATCCTAGGGTGATGTATGAATGCAAATTTAAGGTTGATACCCGACTTTGATAGAAATCTCTCACCTTTTAATCAGTGAATTGGGTTCCATTATCAGTGATGAGTATCAAAGGTAAGTAGTACAAATAGATAATGTCTTTCAAGATAAAATTTCAAATGAAAACTATAATATTTCATGTTTGAGCTTTAGATTCTACCCATTTGGAAAACTAATCTATGACCATCAAGAGAATTTTTTGTTGCCCTTTGGAGGGAGTGGTGGGCGGGAGGGTAACTTAGTAAGTATATCCACACACAAGATAGTGAAAGGTCTGAGACTGACAAGTAGTTTTAATTTTATAGTAGGTTGGTGCTACAACTGTGCGTATGACACTTCTTGCTCCTTTAATAAAAATCTTATGTGTCCTTAACGAGAGTTGGTAGGAAATTCCCTCGCCTCTAGACATGATGGGCTAAGGTCTTTTCATTAGTGGTTGTCGTATTCATTATAATACACCTCATAGAGAATTTCTTCCATCTCTTTTTCTTTCACAGGCCTCAAAAGTAATGAAGTGGTTGACTTCAAAAAATCTTATCTTCGATGAAGTCGTATCGGGTGGCTCTAAACTTAAACCATCAAGGATTTGTTACTTCTTATAAGATTTTTCTCATTTTTAAGTTGTGGACATAAGGATCCATCCAAGATTTTATACCCTTATATTCCACCTCCATTATCTCTAAATCCTCTGTGGTCAGTCAGAAAAGTCTTCATGGTGTTCAAAGCATATATTCCATGACATTAGTCAGCCATTTAATTTTCTTCTCACCTAACATTTTTATTTTAAATTTGCAAACTATCTTATCACTGTCTTTACCATGTTCGGATATTTGGCCATCATCTAATTTAGAGCTTTGAATTCTTTGTTAACTTGGTTAACAACAAGTTGAGAATGTGATCTAACCATTCGATGCCAAACAACCATTTTGTGTGCTATGCTTAGTCAGTCTATAAGTGCTTCATATTCTACTTGATAATTAGTAGACTGAAATTCTGGGGTGATTGAATGGTAGAGTTTCTCCTTGATCAGCCACCATGATCCCCAAAATTTCTTGGTTGGAGGATCCATTAACGTACATGGTGCAAGTTTATTCTGTTGTTTTGGCATCTTCACTCGATCTTTCGGGTTCAAAAAAGTCAGATATGAAGTCAACTAAAATTGAGCTTTAATTATCTTTATGAGTACGTAACTGATGTTGCAATCACTTAGTTTCATATCTCACTTCAAGAGCTGACATGAGTATTCTAGGTGAGTGAGTAGATAATTGAGTAGATGATTGGTAGTAACTCTAATAGTACACATTCATAATATGGTCAAAGCCTCCCTATAGGGACAAGAAAAGCAAATTCTATCTTTTTTCCTATTTGGGTACCTAACCTTAAATCCCTTAAGGATCAACTAGTGTAATAAATGGGGAATTGTTTCCCTAGCTCCTTTAAACTAGGACCAATTGTATGGCTGTACGGCTTATTTTTAGGTTATGTTGTATTTTGAAAAGGGGTCGCCTACAAAAATTATTGGCGAACTATAGATTTTAAATTTAATATATATAATTTGAAAAGTAGTATTTTGGTTTTTCTTTAAATAGTTTTAAATTTAAAAATTTTTAAGATATGAAATCAAACCGATCTCACATCCCAAATAGTTTATATAAACGAACGCTGCATTACAAACCACATATCTATCCCGAGGAATATACATACTGCTTGAGGATGGGGCTCGATTAAATAAACTAGAAGATTGTTTACATCTGTTTGGTCTTCCAACCAATTTTATAAGGCGACAAGTTCCCCTGCTTAATATAAAGGAATCAAGCAGGGTTTATATTACATGGGTTCTTAAAGTTCCCTATAAGGGCAAGCCCTTATAGTTAATTACATCTTAAATGACGGGAATCATTTAAGTAAACTCTCGATAATGATCAATTATTTTGCTCTCAAGAATTTCAAAGTTTAAGGTTTTAAATAAATTGGATTTTGGAAATTTCAATAGCGAATAGCTCAAATTTGGAACAGTTTATTTCGAGAGTCCGGAGGAAGAGAAGTAGGGGATGTCACAGACCCGAAGTGAAGTTCGGTGACTTCCCAGACTATCATGTGATTTGGCTTCAATTTGAGAGTATATTTAATGTTTCAATCCTGCCAATTTTAATTAATTAGGACTTATATTTATATGACTTGATCATATAAATAGCCTCAAAAATATGAGGGTTTATGTCATACCAAACAACTACCTCGGAATCCTAAGACCGGTTAGAGCTTAATTTGCATAATATGATTATGCATATGTCTGACAAAAAGTTGAGGATTTATGTTGTACTAGGCAAACTACCTCGAAATCCTATGGCTTGGTTATTTAATTCTAGGAAAGGTTTAACTGAAGTAGACACAAGTTTTGCTGACGACGTTGGCCATGCTGCCCACTATGCTCCAAGATTCTTGTTGTTGTAGAGGTTTAGTTTTAGAAAGTGAAAATCAGGAGATGAGAGAAGTGTTTTGGTTTAGAAAAGTCTTAGAGTCCAAGTATTTTTAATGTTTTATTAGGGGAATCTTAAAGTTGATTATAACAATACCGGTTAAGATCCCAAGATTCCATCATTCCGGCACCGTTATTTTTATCGGATTCACTTAGTCGAGATGAATTTGCTAAACTCAACTGAATGAGTTCCACACTTCCATTTAGACCGTGGGAAATCCCGTTAGCAACACGTAGGTTACATCATCCGAGGTATTCCCGATCATCCAACAAGACATTTAATTTAGTTGGAGTTGTAGTTTTGTTGTTATGTTTGTAATTAAATTTTAAGTTCTTTTATATTTTTGAATGTTGTGGAGGTGAATTTTATCTTGTTGTGACATTTAATTTAGTTTGGGTTTCAGTTTTGTGGCTATCCTAAAAGTTTCAGTTTTCATGCAGGGTGACAATCTTGTTTATCATGCAAGTTTTGTAAGGGAATACAATAAAATACAGCGTGGGTAAATAAATTGCAATAAAATAAAAGCTTACTTGGCAGGGTCTTCACATCATTCCAAGATGCACTTAAAACACATGTTAAAGAATTTATATATTTGCAAGAAAACACCTAGGTAAAGCTAAGGGAAGGTTCTGGTTGTCTACCAAGATCCTAATCCTATTGCTAGTCAATTCCTTTGACGTCTAGGTTTTTTTTTGTGTTAAGGATGATTTTCTTCACCAAAGAGCAATCAAGTTCAATTGTTCTTCTGAAACATCCCATCATATTGAGGAAGTGTTTAGGACGGGTCCTAAACATCTTTTCAATACTTCTGGGATTATCTCGAGTCCAAATGGATTTTATTGTATTGGAGAATTGATCATTTCAAAGATTAGTTGATTTTTTTCTCTTGCTCAGTGAACTAGGATGTTTGATTATCCCATGAGTGAAGTGACATTTCACTTAATTCTTTATTTAAGAGTTATGATAATGAAAGTCTTTAAGGGGCAAATTGGTTTGTTAAGGAACTTAACCACCCTTAATTAAAATTGAATTGTTGACTTAAGATGATTTAATTTTAAAATTCAATTTAGTTTCTTCTAAGTTACTTAGATTGAAAGAGATATTTGAGTTGTTTAATTTCATTAAGTTTTGATTATTTTAATTTTTTGAAATAGTCATATTAATTTAAGTTAATTTTAATTATTAATTTAATTATTAATTGATTTAATTTTCACATTTTAATTAAAGGCTGTTTTGAGATCATTTAATGTTTTGAATTTTGTTTTTGATATGTTATTAAAATGATTCTAGACTAGTTTCAAATATTTTAAGTTTCTTTTAATTTGATTATTAAATAATTTAATGTTTTAAATTTTAATTAACTACTAAATTATTTTAAAGTTTTAAATTTTAATTGATTATTTAAATTGTTTAATGTTTTAAATTTTAATTAATTATGGATCATTTATTATTTAATTAACAATTTCATTTATAATTATTAAGAATTGAATGTCATTCTATTATTTCAATTAGGTATTTTAGATCAAAGAATTAGTATCTTCTTAAGTCATATCCCTAATTTTAATAATCCAAAAAATTTAATTAATCTTCCAAAATTTAAATGATTTAATTAATTAAGGTTCCATCTTGATATCTTTAAGGTGATTAATGGGTTTCTACCCTTTTATTCCCTAAGTTTCAATCATCCTAGGGAAGATTAAAATCAAATATTTTACCCTCCCCTTTTATTTGGCTTAAAATATTAATTAGGGTTAAAATTCTTAATTACCTTTTTGCTCTTAAGCCTATTCACTTCATAATTCACTAAATTGAGCTCAAATTAATTTGAAATTTTTGTGTCACTTCACTCATATGTCAATTAAGACATTAGAGGAGAAAATGTGATTTTTCTGTTTTTAATTTAATTTTTATAATTATTTTTATGAAAAATATGGGTTTTCAATTAAAATTCAACAACATGACCAAGGTAAGTTTTCTGTCCTTAGGAAAATTAGCAGAGGCTACAAAAGCCTTATGGTCTCATGCCATGGTGAATTTTATGCATGCATGGAGAATTAAAATACTCAAAACAATATTAAATTAATTAAAAATAAAATTCTCAACAAAATAGATCAATCCTTTCTCCACATTATTCTCCTTTGTTCACTGAGCAAGAGGGTATTTTTCTTTTATTTTTATGACTTTTCTATGCAAAGATATGAATTTTCAAAGTTTTTGGTATTTAAATAAATAAAAAAATTCGAATTTTCCTACTTATCCACGCGGCGCCAACTCTACCTACGGTGGATCGAAAGCCCACGTGGCGCACTTCCATTTGACTCTGCCATCTGATTCGGCAGCCACGCGGCCCGCAGTTTATGTTCTGTTGATTCATCTGGCGTGATCCTAGCCGTCCATCCGATACAAGCGCGATCCGACAGTCCCTGGTCATCGTCTACGACCGGTGCGTCCCGTGAGTTGTCCACCTTCTAACCCTAGGATCTCGCTCGATACTCAACCAAATTACTTGTTCTTGTGCTCTATGGATTCGTCTCAACAAGATGAACACATCCATATAGTTTTCATGCATTGAAATCAATCCAAACAAAATGGAGAATTGATGGAGGCTCGGGAGGGAGGAGAGGTCAATACTTTGGCTCTGAGAAGTGAAGCTTCAATCAGAGAGTTGTGGCACCTTCGATTGAGCCCAAGGAAGCTCCAAGAAAAGTCTCTGGCTCTGGGGAATTGCCTAGGTATGACTTCGACCAGGGCCGATTTTAGACTTTGATGGCTGGAGAGATTGGGTGGTCTGGAGAGGGGGCTTTCACTGGGAAACTCCTTCTCTACCTCTGGTGAAGGTGTTAGAGGAGTTAATTTGACTTCTGTGGAGATTTGAGGATTTTCCTGTTCTGGCCTGAGAATTGAGCTCCAAAATTGAGCTCAATCAGTGGGAATTAGGGCAGGAGGACAGTAGGGCTCTTCTTCTCTAGGCTGGGAGAAGGTCTGGGAGCAATTTGGCGGAGTTTGGTGGAAGAATTTTCAGCACCTTTGGCGAGGCCAAAAGGTGGGTATTTTATAGCCATGGCCGGAGAGGGGAGCTCATGGCCAAGAAATGAGTGGTTTAGGCCTCTTAGGGTGAGGGCAGTGCAGGCAGGGTGGCTGGTGAAAGGATTGGCCACTGCCCATGCCAAATTTTGGGTTTCAAGGACACATGGGCTGCTCGGGCGTGATTGTTCCGGCGGCTGGGGTGGCTGGCAAGGATGGTCAGGCGGCTGGGCAGGCTGAGGAGGAGTGGAGGAGGAGTTTAGCTCAATTAATTGAGGCAGGGAGGTTGCTTAAAGGGAGATTAAGGATGGGACATGGCCTTAGCCATGTGGCTTAGCCCATTGGTCCAAAGTGGTGGACCATTGGTCCATGGATCATGGGGCATGGGTTAGGTCAAGTCAAACCCACCCTAGGAGGCCTAGGGGCATGGTTTAGGGGATTCAATTTGGAGATTTAGGGGTAGGTGATAACTTTAGGGCAAATTTGGGGGTTTTGATTTCAAATGAATTTTGAGTTGGGTTTGAGTTCAAATTGAGAGCCAATTGATGTTGTGTTTGGTGTATGAATGTATTAGGGAGAGTTTAGAGTTGATTTGGGGGGAAATGGAGTTGAATTGGGTTGGATTTGGGTAGGTTTGGGTCATAGGTTAAGATTGGGGTTTTGGTTTAAGGTTGAAATTGAACTCAAATGTGGATCAAATTGGGCTAGGATTTGGTTTAGATTGGTATTGGAGATGTTGAATTGAAGTTTAGAATTGAGTTTGGGCAAAATTGAGGTCAATTAAGTTGATATGGTTTGACATTGGGTTCATTTGAGTTAAAAATGGGTCAAATTGGGGATTTTGGCAAACTTGGGCTAAATTGACAAAATTAGCTCATGGTGTAGTTGAACAAAATGAAATTGGGAATATTTGAGATTTTCTAGAATTTGCTGAGAATTTTTGGAATTTTTGGATTTTTGGGCCAAGAGGGGTATTTAGGGTATTAAGAGGTTATTTGGAGGGTATTGGGGTATTTTAGTGGATTTAAAAGGTAGGGATTGTTTTGAAATGATTCTTAGGATTTTTAAGAATTTTAGGTAATTTTTGGGAGATGATTTTGGTCGTTGTGGGGGCCATTTAGGTAATTTTGTGTAAACTTAGGGGACCCAATGTCAAAATCAGAAATTTTGGCAACATGAATGGAGTTTCAAATAAGGAAGAATGAGATTATTTTAGTGGGGTTAATATTGGGTAAAAAGTGATTTGTAATGGAATTAGGGTTTGGAAGCATGAGCCATGGACTCAGCCAAGTCCAACCACTTCGGGACCAAGTCTAGCCAAATGGTAACCACTTTATGATCCTTCACATATTGACCTTAGCCATCTTAATCAATGATTAGTGTCTTGGATTCAATCAAGTGAGTTTCACAAAGGGTAGAAAGGCAAGGGTTTAGGGTTTAGGTTAAGCGGCTTAGGGGTGTGTGTGTGTGCAAGAGAAGCTCAAGTCACCCAAGGTAGTCCTAAGGCTTGAACATCCTATAGGAATTCACTATTGGTTGCACATATAGGTTTTTAACATTCTAAGGTGATTTAGACGTTTACAACCATCCAAGAGTGGTCCCAAGAGGAGTCAAGAGGTGGCTGAATTGCTAAAGGGTGGGTCCCAATTCTAGTCCCTTGGATAGTCAAGGAGAAGTCCTATAGCTAGATCCTAAGCATTAAGAGGAAAGAAAAGACCTCACCAAAAATGAGGTCAACAAATGGACCCCCAATAGATGCGGTGTACTAACCAAGCACAACGCACGTATTGGCGTTGACCGAAGAGATCAACAAAACCAACACAGACGTCCAAGTGACACACTTAGAACGAAGCATAGAAAATTCCCGTTGGGGAGTATCAGGTAAATCTCCTGGACTGAAGATTCCAGAACTCTCGTTGGGGAAAAGGAGGTGGATTCCAAATCACAAGATCTGGAGGGATTCAATTTCAAATTCGTTTCAAGTTTTATGTTTGAGTTTTGAATTAATTTGAGTTCTAATTTTGGTTAAAATTTGACTTAAGATTGATTTCAAGGGTTTAAGAGGAGAGAACCTAGGTTCCAACCTCAGGAGAGAGAGTCGGAAGTTAGATATTGACCTCAAAAGAGAGGGAACTGGAAGTTAGGTAACAGTCTCAGAAGAGAGTCGGAAGTTAGGTACTGACCTCGAAGGAGAGGGAACTGGAAGTTGGGTACCAGCCCCGAAAGGGTGAGAACTGGAAGTTAGGTACCAGTCTCGGAAGAGAGGGAACTGGAAATTAGGTACCAGCCCCGAAAGGGTGAGAACTGGAAGTTAAGTACCAGTCTCGGAAGAGAATCGGAAGTTAGGTACCGACCTCGAAAGAGAGGGAACTGGAAGTTAGGTACCAGCCCCGAAAGGGTGAGAACTGGAAGTTAGGTACCAGCCCCGAGAGGGTGAGAACTGGAAGTTGGGTACCAATCTCGGAAGAGAGTCAGAAGTTAGGTACCGAACTCGAAAGAGAGGGAACTGGAAGTTAGGTACCAGCCCCGAAAGGGTCAGAACTGGAAGTTAGGTACCTGTCTCAGAAGAGAGGGAACTAGAAGCTAGGTACCAGCCTCGAATGGGTGAGAAATGGAAGTTAGGTACCAGTCTCAAAAGAGAGGGAATTTGATTTCGAAGATTTAGTGGAAATTTTAATGTAGCAAAAGGTTGAGATGGAATGTGAGAGTTCTTCACATCCCGAGAGAGTAGATCAAAGTTTGATTGTTTGGCGAATGATATGAATCCATGCCATCAGAACCAAATCGAAAATTTCATGGTTCCGTGTCAGTAGACTCAGTCGACCTTCTTAAAAAAGGAAAGAAACCTCGGAGAGTCGAAAAGATTTCGAGAATAGCCGGAGGCTGGGGATTTTAGATTCAGAGTTTCGTTTTCATTATTCGTTGCTCTTAGTGATTTGATTTTATTTTGATTTTCAAGTTTCATTTCGATTGAAATTTCATTTTGAGTTGGATTTTCATTCATTTATTTGGTTTAAAATTTGAGGTTTTAGGTTGATTTGCTTTAAGCTTCAGTTTCGTGTTTTACTTAAACTTTGAATTTGAATTCTTTTTTTTACTTACTGGTAGAGGTATCTTTACTGGCCACATCTGCTTGGCCACATCTGCTTGGCCACATTCCTTGTAGTATGAGAACAGAGCCTACTGGTAGAGGTATCTTTACTGGCCCTTAGAATTCTCTGGGGATGACTATCCGGAGTTCCGTCCCGAACATGATGTTGCATTGGTTAATGAAGGAAACAATGCAAAAGGGCCTCACAAAATCGTGATGATCTATATGAGGTGGAATGCAGTCTCCTTTCGCATAGATGTTAATTATACAGTTGTTTTGAATGCAGTCAGCGGGTAAGATGCCAAGCCACCATCCTCTTTATCATCTTCTTAATCAGAACTGGCATTGGATCCGCTTCATCATAACGGATTATCCCTGGCAGATTTCCTTTCTTGTCATCAGCGAAGTTGTAACAGCATCCGAATTGGATTGTAATCCTTCCATTTCCTCTTTTCCATTTCTTAGGCTCGGAGTAAGTCCTGCTGCATAGTCGTCCTGCACAACCCTGCTTCTTCAGCTCAAAGACGTAGTCCACGATCTCACTCTGCTCGTAGTGAGAGAAGACATCTGTATGCAACTCTAATCCTTCTAGGATATTGACATATCTGCCTCGGATCCTCTGAAAGTATTCAAAATTTTGCTTTCGCACCCTCAAGATCATTTCCAATTCGTGCTCTGAAATTATCTGCAACTGTCGGGGTCTAGTGACGTGCTGTGGGATGTAAGGCACCACACCGTCACGCTGTCCTGGAATCATCACTGTCTCAGGTACAGGCTCTGTAGTAACCTCCTCTGGAACAACCTCTGTAATGGTGCTCCTGAGGACCGACCTCTTCTGGATAGCTTCTGTGGTCGCTGCAATTTCCTCCTTATTCTGCTCTTATGTCAATTTCTTCAGCATCTTGTCGATACAGCGATTCTTGTTTCTTCTTTGAGTCGGGGTCAAAGTGGCTCTTCTCTCCCCCTGTATTTCAGTAGGGGCAGCACTGACGAGCTTTCCTCCTGTGGCCGTTATTTCTGAATTCATTTCGTTTTCTTCAATCGAGCTGATCTTCCTTTTCTGATTTATAGTGTGTTGAATCTTCTTGCTAAGTTTCATTATTGTCTTTCCACAGAACTGCCCAATGTCTACGGTAGTTCAAGCGGTTTCTTCATATTCCAGCTCCAACTATGCAAAGTCTGAGCCAACCGCGATCATAGCACCAGCTTTCAGCTCTTCTTCGTTAAGTGCAAGACTTACGCCATCCTTGAAGTTCAGGAACAACTGCCCGTTCGACATTTCCCTGAAAAGAAAACAAGGAAAGGATCAGGGGTTGTACTCAGAATGAGAACAATAAGAAAATTTATTTATTAATGGAAGATTCTTATTCATTTCTTTCAAATTTTAATAAGAGTAGGAAAAGATAAGAATATATCATGAATGAGATCAACTCGAAATGAAGGATCAAAATTTTATTATTATAATGATTTCAAATGTTTTCTCTTAGTGTGTTTTTTAGTGATTTTTATTGTTCATTTTTATGTCTTGGGTTTGGACCCAGTTTTAAGTGATTACTTCACCCGTGCTTCCAAGAATGAGATTTCATTCTTCGAAACATCAGGTTACGTAATACTTCTTTAAATATCGTCCATTAATTAGAAGCATAGGTCGTTCTCCCTGGCAAATCGCAAGTTGGTAGGAACCTCCTGAGTAGACTATCTCGACCATGAACGGCCCCTCCCAAGTCGGTTCAAATTTACCTCCTATCTTGCGGTGTGCAAGAATAGGTCTCTTGAGAACTAGAACCAAGTCACCGAATTTGAATGTTCTTGGGCGGACCTGTTTATCATGGGCCTGGATCATCTTGGCTTGATACAGTTCCAAATTCTGCTGCGCTGAAAGTCGTTTCCCTTCCAAGCTTTCCAGTTCTTCTACTGTAGTAATTTTCTCTGCAACTGCAATTCTGAGTGATGGGAGTTGAACTTCTAAGGGTAAAACTGCCTCGGACCTGTACACTAGAGCGTAGGGCGTAGATTGAGTAGGAGTTTTGAATGTCATTCTATAGGCCCATAAGGCTTCTAACAACTTCTCGTGCCAATTTCTTTTGTTATTGTCCAATGTTTTCTTTAGAATTTGAATGAGAGTTTTATTAAAAGCCTCAGCCAGGCCATTCGCTCTTAGGTAGTAAATCATTAAATAGCGCCAGTCGATCCCGTGCCTTCTGACAAAATTATTGATCTTCGTGCTTCTGAACACGGACCCATTATTTGAGATAATTCTGCGCGGTACCCCAAAACGGTAGACGACTTGATTCTTGAAGAACTGCAACACATGGTGTGCCTTCACTTCTCTGAGCGGAACTGCTTCTCCCGTTTGTAAAAGTAATCTGTAGCTGCAAGAATGAAGCGATGTCCTCATGAAGAAGGCGGCTCTATCGGACCCACTATATCTGTGCCCCAACACTCAAATAGCCACGACGCGATCGTCGGATGTAACACATTTGGAGGTTGATGTAGAACCACTACATGCACTTGGCACTGGTGAAAACACTTTGCGATCTTCATGCAATCGGTCATCATTGAGGGCTAGTAGTACCCTAGTCTCTTAATCTTCATTTTCATCTTCGGACCTGACTGATGAGCGCCACAGAGTCCTGAGTGCACTTCTTTAACAACTTCACGAGCCTCGGACCCGCTCAGGCACCTTAGCCACATCTGATTGAAAAACCTTCTTTATAACGTATTGTTTATTAATGCGTAAGACAGAGTTCTTTTCTTGATTTGATGGGCTAATGACTTATCGTCTGGTAGGTTTTTTGTTTCCAGGTAATCTATTAATGGTTGCTGCCAATCTTCTGCATTCTCTGTTACTGCTGCAATTGATTCTTCTTCCTCTTTTTCTGATTGGTGTGTCGCATCCATGTCGAGCTGTGAGAGGACCTGTCGTCCATGAACTGACATTTCAACTGACTCATCCTGTAAGCAAGCAAATTCTTTTGCAAGGCGAGCTAACACATCTGTAAGGGCATTTTCTCTTCTAGGAATCTTGTAGATTGTTACATTCGGAATTTGTTTTAACAGTTTCATTGCATACTGAAAGTACTGCTCGAGTCTCGGTTTCAGAATCCTATACTGTCCTGCGACTTGCTGAATGATTAACTATGAATCTCCATAGATATTGATATCTATTATACCCATCTGAATGGTTAATTCCAGTCCGGCTGTGAGAGCTTTGTATTCTGCTTCGTTGTTCGTACACGGTTCTGTTAGATGGTAGGAGTACCTTAACATCCCCCGCTCCGGTGTTATGAATATTAGTCTGATTTCTTCCTTACCAGACACTATCGTTTGTGATTCCTTATCTTTATGTGCTGAAGATGCTCTGTCGAAGTATAGTTCCCAACGATGATCATCACGGTCTTCTAGGCTCATTATTTACTCATCTGGTAAGTCGTCGTTGAGAGGCGATTTTGCCGATAAACGGTGTGCTGCGAGAAAGTCTGCTAGGACTTGTCCCTTTAAGCACGAAGAGGAACGAAAGTTATATTGAATTGCAATATTATCATCGACCATCTGGCAAGTCTGCCGGAAAGCGTCGGTCGGGTCATCAAACTATTGCAATGGATTAAACTTCGAAATAAGGTTGACCTTATGAGAGAGCATGTAATGCCTGAGCTTTTGAGCAGCAAAGATCAGGGCCAAACAATGCTTCTCAATCGGGGGATACTTTAACCTCCATCGGAATTAGACAACGACTTAAGTAATAGAGAGCATTTTCTTCACCCTCGTTATTAACCTGGGCTAGCAGGGCTCCAAGGGAGTTGTCTAAAGCCTCGACATAAAGTATCAATGGTCGACCCGAGACTGGGGCTGCTAAAATAGGAGGTGTCATTAAATATTGCTTAATGTCCTCGAAGGCCCGCTGGCATTTCTCTTCCCAAACAAATTTGGCCTCCTTTTTAACTAATGCCAAGAAGGGCTGACACCTACCTGACAAATTCGAAATAAAGTGTCGAAGATATGCCAACTTCCTTAAAAGGATCGTAATTGTTTCAAAGTTTTTGGAGGAGGCATTTCTAGGATAGCTTTAATCTTCTCCGGATCGATTTCAATTCTGTGATTTCGTACAACAAATCCTAAGAATTTCCTAGAGGTGACGCTGAAGGCACATTTCAAGGGATTCATCTTAAGGTTAAATTGTCTTAATCGCTCGAAAATAATTCTCAAATCATACAAGTGATCTTCTTTCAGTTTGCTTTTGATGACCACATCATCCACATAGCATTCGACTTGGTTGTGAATGAGATCATCAAAGATCCTTGTCATTTCTCTTTGGTAGGTTGCTCCTGCATTCTTCAATCCAAACGGCATTAATGTGTAGCAGTACACTCCAATTGGCATTCTGAAGGCTATGAGCTTTTCATCTTCTGAAGATTTCATGTGTTGAAGCAATGTCGATCATCAGTTCTGGAATTGGTAGCGAAACTCATCTTTTGGGCATGCCTTGTTCAAGTCTCTGAAATCTAAGTAGATTCTGATATGACCATTCTTCTTTCTGACCGGCACCACGTTGGCTAACCAGGTTGGGTATTTCTCTTCAAGGACAAATTTAGCTTCTATTAGCTTCTTAACTTCAGCTATTACTTGTTGTTCAATTTCTAGACGCATTCTTCTGGGATCTTGTCTAACTGGAACGATAGTGTGATCCACTCCTAGCTTGTGAACTGCGACCTCTGGAGCTAATCCTGGCATTTCGTCGTAACTCCAAGATTCTGATCTGACCATTCTTCTTTCTGACCGGCACCACGTTGGCTAACCAGGTTGTCTTCACGGACAAATTTAGCTTCTTAACTTCAGCTATTACTTGTTCTTCAATTTCTAGACGCATTCTTCTGGGAGCTTGTCTAACTGGAACGGCAGTGTGATCCACTCCTAGCTTGTGAATTGCGACTTATGGAGCTAATCCTGACATTTCGTCGTAACTCCAAGCAAAACAGTCATTGAATTCCATTAATAGCTTTATCATTTCTTCATAGTCTTCTTTATTGAGTAAGGAGCTAGCAAAGGTGGGCCTAGGCTCTTCGCTAGTACCTAAGTTAACTTCCATTAACTCGTCTATTGTAGACTTAATTTCTTCTTCAAATTCTGGCAGAGCGTCTCCGACTTGCAGATCTTCGAGATCATTTGAAGCTTCCAAGCAATCTTAATTAGGCTCGCATGTGATAACCAAGCAAAATCCGTATCATCAACTGATCCTATTGTGCCGAATTCGAGACCATGCTTTGAGTTTGGTGGTCGACTGGTATTATTCCATAGCTTTTCAAAGAGTTTTTATTGTCCTTTTGACCATTGCTTAGGCAAAATACCACGCTAAATTAAATTTTGAACACAGGGAGAATACCACTCAAAAGGCAATTCCATTAATTCAGAAGAAGTAACATCTTCGAATTGTACATCATTTTCAACTTTAGAAGAAGAAGCATCACGGTAGAACTTGATCGACTTAGTACCACCACCATGCACTTCTTTGACCACCATACCCTCGACCTTACTAGGATAGATTGGGGTTAGGGTCATAGTATATACACAGCAGTTAATCTTCTGTTACATTGCTTTGTATTATTCATTCATCTCATCTTCGAGGGAGATCTCGAACTGGGGTTTTTTTTTTATTTATCGCCTCTGCTTCTTTCTTAATTTTTTCTTCTTCTTTAAAGTTGTTCTCCCAATCAACGTTGATGACTGGTTTCTTCTGTTCAACTGTTCCACCACTTCTTCTACGACCTTGTCCCCGGCCTCTACCTCGTGTGCGAGTTCTTGAGAAACCTTCACCATCTCGCCATAAGGGAGTGGTGAGTAACTGTTGAACAAGAATTTCAGGTTCTTTGTCATCTTGTACTCCTTTTTCTTGATTTGGTATGGCATTTCTGGAAAAGATTGTTTTTTTTAGGCGCGTAATAGGCTGCATCTTCATGGATTCCAATTTCATGCACGGAGAATGGCTGCAAATCACCTTTGATACACTGCTCTTGTCCTCCTTCATAATATTTTATACACTGGTGTAGAGACGACGGTACCATCCAGTTTTCATGGATCCACGACCGACCCAGTAGAGCATTGAACGATGTCTCAGAATCAATTATGTGGAATTTTTTGGTAGTCTTTGCTAACTCACCGATCTTCATTAACAGTGTTATTGATCTGAGAGCTCTTTTTCCTTTCTGGTTGAAGCCTCTCAGCATCTTCTTGTATGCTTCGAGATCACGGGCATCAATCACTAAATAAGCTAGCGTTCGAAGGTTCATTATATTAATTGATGCTCCCGGATCAACTAACACCCTGGAGAGTGTGAACTTTCCAATACTGACTGAAATGTACAACGGTCGATTGTGATTAGCTGTTCCCAGTATTAGATCATTGTCTGTGAAGGTAACACCGCGCTGTCCTTTCAACGAGCAAACCTCGTCTAAGGAACTTTCTTCCATTTGAGCTAATCAAATTTCTGGATCAAGTAAAGCCTTGATGAGAGCTTCTCTCATCTCCTTTGACAGGATCAGAGCGTCGTAGATGCCCAGTTTGGTTGGTAGCTTTCTAAGATGGGCTAGCATATTATAATCCATTTTGTTACCGTAGCTGCTCAATTTCTTCCAGAACAGGCAATTCTTCTGCCGGGGTTGGCTCTTCCTGAGCAACCACCTGCTTTCCTTTATCCTTTAGACCCGTTCTCAGGGGTAGAACTTTTTCGCTACATAGATTGACTTCTGTTATCTCTTCTTCATCTGGTGTTGAATCTGCCGGTGACTCCTCTTGAATCGGAACGACTGGCTCTTCTAATGTTGCTTCAAAATCTGATAACTCCAATTCTATCGTGATCGAAGCTTCACGGAATTCACAGACGGAATCGTCACCTGTTGAACTTTCATAGTCATCCTTGTGATTGTCCTCTATTTCGTTGGGGTCGTCGAGTTTTTGTATGATTTGAGAATCGTTATTCGCATCGAGATTGAAATCCAGATTAGGTTGGTTGTCGTTAGTTACGTTATCGTTATAAACAGTCAAAACGTAGCCAACACCAAAACTCTTATCATTATAAGATCCCACCAGGGTGAGCAAATAATCATACAGAGTCAGTGGTTCGAGGGATTTCTCCCCCGAATCGGAAACAACCATCCTAGGATAGGCAGCCCCTAGTCTACCCTTCGGAGCCTCGGTCTTCTTCTCTTCCATGATCTTCTCCTCCTTCTGGGGCATTTCTTCGATTGCAAGCGATAGTGCTGGCTTGGCAGGTTTCAGACTTTGAGTTGAAGCACGCACCGAAGCGGTCTGGATGTGATACAAAATTTTCTTTGAAGACTTAGTACAGACAGTACTCCATCCATTGTCAGTCGCATAAGGTTCTATTGGAACAATAGGATTCGTTGAAATAACATTGACGGAACCTCCTTTTTGGGGCTCCTTCATGTATTCCTTCGGAATCGTTATGTTCCCTCTCTGAAGATTGTCCTCGAGTCAATTCTTGAAGGTGAAGCAGTCTTCTATCTTATGTCCGAGCATCCTGTGGTAGGGACAGTAGTTCGGATGATCCTTCTTATCGAGTTCTTCTGGCCTCCTGGACTCTAGCAATTGAAAGTTGGGTGTCTTCATAAAACTATGAAACATCTTAGCCACTGCTTCAGTCTTGAAGGGTTATTCTTTATTCAAAAGTTCCTTCAGGACATGCGGTTGATGAAGCGGTGGCTGATCATGCTGTAGTGACTGGTAACTTGGTCGAAGATGTTGATAGTTCTGCTGAGGTTGTTGATAAGTCCGTTATGGTGGTTGATAACTTGGCTCTGGCTGCTCTGGCTGTATCTGCACTGGCTGCTTGCCTTTATCCACTGCCGTGACGATTCCTGATTTCTTCTCGAAAGTTTTCACGGGCTTCTGTTTATCAGTCTTGTCCATGAAACTTAGCTATTTTGCCTCCTCCTGCAAGCTCCCGGCCTTGCTAAGCAACTTCTCGAAAGTCTAAATTGTGAATCCCTTAAGGAGAAGTGCTATAGGGCCATAGATACTCTTAAGCAGGATACCGACCGCATGTTGTTCCTGAAGCTGTGGCTCACACTTCATGCTCAAGTTCCTCCATCGAAGTATGTAGTCCACTAAACTTTTGTTCGGTTTTTTGTTGCTCCACCACTAGGTCACCGATGGTGATGTGGTGCCGAGCCCCAGCAAACCGCTTAACGAAGAGGCTTTCCAATTTTGAAAAGGTCTTGACTGAGCCATTCAGAAGTTCTGCATACCAATCGAAGGCAATCCCTGACAAACTGCTGATGAACTGACGAAAGAGCCAAAGTATCGCTCCCACCGGCATTGCAGTAACTAGCACGAAAGTGTGCTACATGCTGTCGGGGGTTCCCAGTATCGTCGAAAGTCTTAAACAGAGGTGGTACGAAGCCCTTTGGGTATTGGACTGCATCAAACTCTTCAGGGTAAGGTCTACCCGTTTGAATAGATGTTCCGCTTATAGACTACGCTAAGGCTTCTCGCACCTGCTGTTCCACCATGTTCTTAATGTCCTTTTTGGGAATCATGTTTTGTACATAATCCTTCTTAGGCTGTTCATCTCCATTAACAGATGTAATATCTTTCCCTCCGTCTGTGATGTGAATGATCTCTGGGGGTGTTTCTTTCTATGGTTGCAGCTGACTCTGGAGAGTGGCTAAAGAGGTAGCCATTTCTTCCATCCTCTTTGCCATCTGAGAGATCGTGTCATCCTTTTCCTGAAGCTGTGCTCTCATTGCTCTCAGCTCATCTCTCTCTGAAGCTGACGGAGCCCGTTGCAAAGTTGATGATGCTCAGGTTTCAACCATGTTAATCTCGACAAACTCTTCATCCTTGGACTCTGATGAATCAACTTCATCTCTTAATTCTTCTCCTCTTTCCCTTGCCAACCGTCGGATGTCTGTCCTTAACTTCCCTATGGCATCCTCAAGTGGTATTCTCCGAACGATCTCGTGGTTATCTAGCGACGACTATCGAACCTTCTTTTCAGGAGTTTGCCTTGGAGCTGCAGTACTTTCTTCAGATCCGGGCTCTTTAATGAGACTTATCTTCCCAGAATATTGTGTGGGTATCGGTTCAGCAATAATAGGTCGCCACACCATCCTTCTTGTAGTAGAAGGCCTAGGACCAGATGGTCTGTCGGCTGTACGTAGGTAGGTGGTGTCCTCCCTAATATGATGACCCGATACAACAACTGGCAGACTCCTTTCAATAGCTCGTACCTTCTTTCTTGGCCTTTCTGTGGCAGTAACAGGCTCTACTCGTGGTCTGAGGCGGGATTTAACTAGCACTCGTCCCATTCTTCTAAGAATTTCTGACACGGGACATCCCTCTCTTCTAGCCAGTTTCTCCACTACCACCCGCAATCAGGTAAGCGGTGTAGTCTTGATTTTCTTCCTCTTGCTATCACTGTAATATGCAGGTCAGGGTAATGCAACGACGATCTTCTGGGCATCTTCCTAATCAAATGCATCAGAGTGAGGGTGGAATCTACTTCCTTCCAACAGCGGGAAGTACTCGGGCAGTTCTTCTTCTTTCTCTGGAATCTCTTCAAGGAAGGTGGAATCAGCAGCCCTAGCCTTTCTGGTCTTAGCAATCTTTCTGTTCTTATTCCTCCTTTGTGTCCGGGTTAAGGGTCTAAACTTTGAGCTAGACCCTATCTTGAAAACAGATGGAATTGCAGCGAAGTCCGAACCCTCCATGGTAACAGGCTCATCACATACTTGAACTTCCTTCCCCTTCAGTTTGGCGGGAGCCGGGGTAGGTGCAGCAATGACTAGACCAGTGGGGGTAGAGACGACAGTCCTCCTATGAACAGCAGTACTTCTTTCATCTGGGACCCTTTGGAGGGGATGAAATTCTTGAATTGATTTCAGGTTGAACTCAATTATAGGCTCCTCAGTTTCTGATACTTTGTTCATCAGTGCAAACAGTGTAACGTCAGTAAACTTAATGTCCGTATTGTCGAACCCTTGTCCGAAGCGAATGATTCCATTGTCAGGCAGTTCATCCTTGTATACAGCCAAGTTTAGTCCGTTGGTGAAGGAGAAAATCAACTTCGGGGCAGACATTTTCTGCAGGGTAAGTTATGATTGTCAGTCCCGGATTATGCTCCCTTCCGTCAGGACGAAAAGAAAGGAATTAAAAAGAGTCCGAACACATTTTCATTTATCTTTTCGTTTTATTCGTGCATTTGTAATTTTAAAAGAGTTTGTTTATTGAGAGGTTGTTGATTAGAAGGTTTATTCATTAAGAACGAAACAATTAAAGGAGGAAGATTAGAATTAGAAAGAGTAAGAAATCCAATCCAGAATTGGAAAGGGAGAGAAAGTCTCATAAGACTTCTCAACTCGAAGGACCGCTCCTAAGCTAACACCGATTGGGAGTCCACCCCACCTCTTTGGAGAGGTAACAAAAAGAAGGATTCCAGACCTCTCTGTTTAGGGGTGTCTATACAGTCGCTTCGAAATCCAAGAGGAGTTGGCTATACCCGTTCAAGGTAGAAATGAATGTGGTATGCCAACGAAAAGAATGGTAGTTTGATCCACTAGGGGTATGGACTCACTACCAATTTATGAAAGCAAAACCATCTGATCAAAATGGAGAGAAGAACTATTCCCCAGCGGAGTTGCCAGAAATTGTACGGCTTATTTTTAGGCTATGTTGTATTTTGAAAAGGGGTCGCCTACAGAAATTATCGGCGAACTTTAGATTTTAAATTTAATATGTATAATTTGAAAAGTAGTATTTTGGTTTTTTTTTTTTTAAAAATAATTATAAATTTGAAAATTTTTAAGATATGAAATCAAACCGATCTTACATCCCAAATAGTTTATATAAACGGACACCGTATTACAAACCGCATATCAATCCCGAGGAATATACATACTGTTTAATGATGTGGCTCGATTAAATAAACTAGAAGATTTGTGGCATCCGTTTGGTCTACGAACCAATTTTATAAGCCGACAAGTTCCCCTGCTTAATATAAATGTATTAAACAGGGTTTATATTACCTGGGATCTTAAAGTTCCCTATAAGGGCAAGCCCCTATATTTAATTACATCTTAAATGACAGGAATCATTTGATAAAACTCTCGATAATGATCAGTGGTTTTGCTTTCAAGATTTTCAAAGTTTAAGGTTTCAAACAAATTGGATTTTGGAATTTTCAATAGGGAATAGCTCAAATTTGGAACAGTTTATTTTGAGAGTCCAAAGGAAGAGAAGTAGGGGATGTCACAGACCCGAAGTGAACTTCGGTGACTTCCCAGACTATCATATGATTTGGCTTCAATTTGAGAGTATATTTAATGTTTCAATTCTACCAATTTTAATTAATTAGGACTTATATTTGTATGACATGATCATACAAATAGCCTCGAAAATGTGAGGGTTTATGTTATATCAAACAACTACCTCGGAATCTTAAGACCGGTTAGGGCTTAATTTGCATAATATGATTATGCAAATGCCTAACGAAAAGTTGAGGATTTATGTTGCACTAGGCAAACTACCTTGAAATCCTATGGCTTGGTTATTTAATTCTAGGAAAGGTTTAGCTGAAGTTGACACAAGTTTTGCTGACAACGATGGTCGTGCTGCCCACTATGCTCCAAGCTCCTTGTTGTTGCAGAGGTTTAGTTTTAGAAAGTGAAAATCAGGAGACGAAAGAAGTGTTTTGGTTTAGAAAAGTCTTAGAGTCCAAGTATTTTTAATGTTTTATTAGGGGAATCTTAAAGTTGATTATAACTATACTGGTTAAGATCCCACGATTCCATCATTTCGGCACCGTTATTTTTATCGAATTCACTTAGTCCAGATGAATTTGCTAAACTCAACTGAATGAGTTCCGCACTTTCATTTAGACCGTGGGAAATCCCGTTAGCAACACGTAGGTTACATCATCCGAGGTATTCCCGATCATCCAACAAGACGTTTTAATTTAGTTGGAGTTGTAGTTTTGTTGTTCTGTTTGTGATTAAATTTTGAGTTATTTTATATTTATGAATGTTGTGGCGGTGAATTTTATCTTGTTGTGACTTTTAATTTGGTTTGGGTTTTAGTTTTTTGGATATCCTAAAAGTTTCAGTTTTAGGGTCAAAATCTTGTTTAACTTGCAAGTTTTGCAAGGGAGAAAGGTAAAATACAGCGTAGGTAAATAAATTGCAATAAAATAAAAGCGTACTTGGCAGAGTCTTCACATCATTCCAAGCAGTACTTAAAACACATGTTAGAGCATTTATATATTTGCAAGAAAACACCTTGGTAAAGCTAAGGGAAGGTTCTGGTTTTCTAATAAGATCCTAATCCTATTGCAAGTCAATTCCTATGACGTCTAGGTTTTTTTTTGTGTTAAGGATGATTTTCTTCACCAAAGAGCAATCAAGTAGAATTGTTCTTCTGAAACATCCCATCATATTGAGGAAGTGTTTAGGATGGGTCCTAAACATCTTTTCAATGCTTCTGGGATTATCTCGAGTCCAAATGGATTTTATTGTATTGGTGAATTGATCATTTCAAAGTTTAATTGAGTTTTGTCTCTTGCTGAGTGAACTAGGATGTTTGATTATCCCGTGAGTGAAGTGACGTTTCACTTAATGCTTTATTTAAGAGTTATGATAATGAAAGTCTTTAAGGGGCAAATTGGTTTATTATGGAACTTAACCACCCATAATTAAAAT
This sequence comes from Papilionanthe hookeriana x Papilionanthe teres, assembly GCA_022702705.1. NCBI lineage: Eukaryota > Viridiplantae > Streptophyta > Magnoliopsida > Asparagales > Orchidaceae > Papilionanthe > Papilionanthe hookeriana x Papilionanthe teres. The sequence continues at coordinate 12,270,335 of CM040424.1, forward strand.
TGAATTGTTGACTTAAGATGATTTAATTTTAAATTTCAATTTAGTTTCTTCTAAGTTACTTAGATTGAAAGAGATATTTGAGTTGTTTAATTTCATTAAATGTTGATAATTTAAATTTTTTGAATTAATCATACTAATTTAAGTTAATTTTAATTATTAATTTAATTTTAATTGATTTAATTTTCACATTTCAATTAGAGGCTGTTTTGAGATCATTTAATGTTTTGAATTTTGTTTTAGATTTGTTATTAAAATGATTCTAGATTAGTTTCAAATATTTTAAGTTTCTTTTGATTTGATTATTAAATGATTTAATGTTTTAAATTTTAATTAATTACTAAATTTTTTTAAAGTTTTAAATTTTAATTGATTATTTATATTGTTTAATGTTTTAAATTTTAATTAATTATGGATCATTTATTATTTAATTAATAATTTCAATTATAATTATTAAGAATTGAATGTCATTGTATTATTTCAATTAGGGATTTTAGAACAAAGAATTAGTATCTTCTTAAGTCATATCCCTAATTTTAATAATCCAAAAATTTTAATTAATCTTCCAAAATTTAAATGATTTAATTAATTAAGGTTCCATCATGATATCTTTAAGGTGATTAATGGGTTTCTACCCTTTTATTCCCTAAGTTTCAATCATCCAAGGGATGATTAAAATCAAATATTTTACCCTCCCCTTTTAGTAGGCTTAAAATATTAATTAAGGTTAAAATTCTTAATTACCTTTATGCCCTCTTAAGCCTATTCACTTCATAATTCACTAAATTGAGCTCAAATGAATTTGAAATTTTTGTGTCACTTCACTCACATGTCATTTAAGACATTAGAGGAAAAAAATGCGGTTTTCTGTTTTTAATTTAATTTTTATAATTATTTTTATGGAAAATATGGGTTTTCATTGAAAATTCAACAACATGACCAAGGTAAATTTTCTGTCCTTAGAAAAATTATGGGATGTTCCTACCTACCATGGAACCACTTGGACTAATTTTGATGATTTTTTGAATTATATTTTATTTATTATAATTATTTCAAGTTTTAAGGTATTAATTAATTTTAAAATAAAATTAAAGCTGAAAAATGGTTTTTATATTTTATTAAACCTCTTTAACATCAAGAAGTTCGAAGAAATAAATTTTATATTTTTCTGATTTTTTTGATTTATTAGAATTATTTTAGTGAGAAAGTTTGAAAATTCTTTTTTAATATTAAAAATTACATTAAGCCTTTAAAATTCAATATTTTAACCTAGAGACTTGGGAAAAATATTTGGTTTATTCCTAAATGATTAGGGAGCAAAATATGACATTTTTATGAATTTTAATATTTTTGTGATTTTTATTATTTTAAAATTATTAAAATATTAAAAATATGTAAAAAATGAAATTTTTTAGAAAAATCCAATTTTAATTTTATTAGACTCTTCTGGTATCACAGAGGTACCACAATCAATTTGGTGAATTTTTGAAATGTATTTTGGGTTTTATGAATTTTTAAAGTTTAAAAATAGCCATGTGATTTAATTAGTCTATTTAATGGGTTAAACCATTTCCAATTGATTCCAAATTTTTATGTGGGACTCCTCTGACCTTAAAGACCAGTGGAGAATTGTTTTCAAGTGGTTTTGATGTGTGGTTAATCCTAATTAATTTAAATTCAATTTTGGGTGGTTGGGCCAATTAGAAGTATTTTAAGAAAATTAAGCCAAACCATAATTATCCTTGGGTCTTCTTGTAATAAGATACCTCCCCAAATTTTCCTAGAATTTTCTAAGCAATATGCTATTTAATGGAATTAAAATGGCAAAACAGACATATAAATTTAGAAAATCAATTACTTGCCACAGAGATGGTCTCTGTCCTAGGAAAATTCAGGGAATGTTTCCAATAACAGAGGCTACAAAAGCCTTATGGTCTCATGCCATCGTGAATTGTATGCACGAATGGAGAATTAAAATACTCAAAACAGTATTAAATTTATTAAAAATAAAATTCTCAACAAAATTCAATTCTTTCTCCACATTATTCTCCTCTGTTCACTGAGCAAGAGGGTATTTTTCTTTTATTTTTATGATTTTTTATGCAAAGATAAGAATTTTCAAACTTTATGGTATTTAAATAAATCAAAAAATCCAGATTTTCCTACTTATCCATGCGGCACCAACTCAACCTTGATGGATCGAAAGCCCAAGCAGCGTGCTCCCATTTGACACCTCCATCTGACTCGACAGCCACGCGGCCCGCGATTCATGTCCTGTTGATTCATCTGGTGCGATCCTAGCCGTCCATCCAATACAAGCGCGATCTGACTGTCCCTAGTCATCATCTACGACTGGTGTGTCCCGTGAGTCGTCCACCTTCTACCCTAGGATCTCGCTCGATACTCAACCAAATTACATGTTCTTGTGCTCTATGGATTCGTCTCGACACGACGAACACATCCATATGACTTTCATGCATTGAAATCAAGCTAAACAAAATGGAGAATTGCTGGAGGTTCGGGAGGGAGGAGAGGTCATACCTTGGGTCTAAGAAGTGAAGCTTTAATCAGAGAGTTGTGTCACCTTCAATTGACCAAGGAAGCTCCAGATGAAGTCTCTGGCTCTCGGGAATTGCCTAGGTATGACTTCAACCAGGGCCGATTTCAGACTTTGATGGCTGGAGAGGTTGGGTGGTCTGGAGAGGGGGCTTTCACTGAGGAACTCCTTCTCTACCTATGGTGACGGTGTGAGAGGAATTAATTTGACTTCTGTGGAGATTTGAGGATTTTCGTGTTACGTCACGAGAATTGATCTCCAAAATTGAGCTCAATCAGTGGGAATTAGGGCAGGAGGACAATATGGCTCTTCTTTTCTAGGCTGGGAGAAGGTCTGGGAGCAATTTGGGGGAGTTTGGTGGAAGAATTTTCAGCACCTTTGGCGACGCCAAAAGGTGGGGATTTTATAGCCATGGCCGGAGAGGGGAGCTCAGGGCCAGGCAATGAGTGGTTTAGGCCGCTTAGGGTGAGGGCAGTGCAGGCAGGGTGGCTAGTGAAAGGATTGGCCACTGCACAGGCCAAATTTTAGGTTTTAAGGACACATGGGCTGCTCGGGCGTGATTTTTCTGGTGGCTGGCGTGGCTGGCAAGGACTGTCGGGCAGCTGGGCAGGCTAAGGAAGAGTGGAGAAGGAGTTAGGCAGGGAGGTTGCTTAAAGGGAGATTAAGGATGGGACATGGCCTTAGCCATGTGGCTTAGCCCATTGGTCCAAAGTGGTGGACCATTGGTCCATGGCTCATGGGGCATGGGTTAGGTCAGGTCAAACCCACCCTAGGAAGCCTAGGGTCAGCAACCAAGAAGTTGGTTTGGTCAATTTGGATTGGTTTGGTTCAAATTGGCTCATGTGTACATATGGGATCACCTGGGTTTGAGTTGGGCTAGCTTGAGTTTGAGTTAGAATTGGATCAAATTGATTGATCAACATTGTTTAGATGATTGTAAGGAAGACTTTTCATGAAGACATGATGTGGATTTGAGTTCATTTGGGGTTTCAATTTAGAGGATTTTGGAGTCTTAGTCAATTTTGGTCACCATGGGTTATGTTTGGTTTAGGTTTGGATAGGGTTTGCTTCAAGGCCAATTGATGGTTCAAAATGTTTCAAATAATTATTAGGAAATGTTTAGGATAGAAATTGGGTGGAAATTTTGGGTTTAGGGGATTCAATTTGAGATTTAGGGGTAGGTGACAACTTTAGGGCAAATTTGGGGGTTTTGATTTCAAATGAATTTTGAGTTAGGTTTGGGTTCAACTTGAGAGCCAATTGATGTTGTGTTTGGTGTAGGAATGTATTAGGGAGAGTTTAGAGTTGATTTGGGGGGAAATGGAGTTGAATTGGGTTGGATTTGGGTAGGTTTGGGTCATAGGTTAAGATTGGGGTTTTGGTTTATGGTTGAAATTGAACTCAAATGTGGATCAAATTGGGCTTGGATTTGGTTTAGATTTGTATTGTAGATGTTGAATTGAAGTTTAGAATTGTGTTTGGGCAAAATTGAGGTCAATTAAGTTGATTTGGTTTGACATTGGGTTCATTTGGGTTAAAAATGGGTCAAATTGGGGATTTTGGGAAACTTGGGCTAAATAGACAAAATTAGCTCATGGTGTAGTTGAAAAAAATGAAATTGGAAATATTTGAGATTTTCTAAAATTTTCTGAGAATTGTTGAAATTTTTGGATTTTTTGGCCAAGAGGGGTATTTAGGGTATTAAGAGGTTATTTGGAGGGTATTGGGGTATTTTGGTGGATTTAAAAGGCAGGGATTGTTTTGAAATAATTCTTAGGATTTTTAAGAATTTTGGGTAATTTTTAGGAATTTTTGGATGATTTTGGTGGTTGTGGGGGCCATTTAGGTAATTTTGTGTAAACTTAGGGGACCCAATGTCAAAATCAGAAATTTTGGCAACACGAATGGAGTTTCAAATAAGGAATAATGAGATTATTTTAGTGGGGTTAATATTGGGTAAAAAGAGATTTGGAATGGAATTAGGGTTTGGAAGCATGAGCCATGGAATTAGCCAAGTCCAACCACTTCGGGACCAAGTCTAGCCAAATGGTAACCATTTTATGATCCTTCACATATTGACCTTAGCCATCTTAATCAAAGATTAGTGGTTTGGATTAAATCATGTGAGTTTCACAAAGGGTAGAAAGGCAAGGGTTCAGGGTTTAGGTTAAGTGGCTTAGGGGTGTGTGTGTGTGCAAGAGAAGCTCAAGTCACCCAAGGTAGTCCTAAGGCTTAAACATCCTATAGGAATTCACTATTGGTTGTCCATATGGGGTTTTAACCTTCCAAGGTGATTTTGAGGTTTACAACCATCCAAGTGGGGTCCCAAGAGGAGATGAGTGAGTACTTCCAAATTTTTAAAGGCTAGCTAACATTCAATTAACCATTTAAATTTCCTAGCTTTCCTTAGTTCTTTAAATAAAGCAACGTTTTTGTATTGGTTTTATTTTGGTTTTGAAAATAATTTTGATTCAATATATGTCTACTTTGATTTTTTTTAAATATTTATTATTTTGAAAATTGATAACGAACTGATCTTATATATTTGGTTTTTTAAATAATAGAACACAACATCACAAGTGATATGTCATATATAAAAATGAGAATATCACATAATAATGGGCTCAATTATGCAAACTATGAAATTTAGGATATTTGTTTGATCTGTGAAATTTCTAATAGATCCTTCCCCTACCTAAATCAAAGACTAAATAGGGTTTAAATTATTTGGGTTTTTAATTCTCCTATAGGTGCAAACTCTATCGTAATTACATCGTAAGCGACTCAAAACACTTCAAAAAAATCTTGATTAAGGTTGGGCTTTCGTCTTCAATAATTCAATGTTTGATATCCACTATTGGGTGTAGGAAAATCAAGTAGGAATGGCTCAATCTTAAATCGTTACTTTGGATAACCAAATGAGGGAAAAGTAAGGGATGTCATAGATTCTAAGGAGAACCTTAATGACTTTCCAAAATATCCTATGGTTTAGTTTTATGTTTTGAAGGTGACGTTATTTGATGTTTACTCCTGCCATTAAGTTAGAAATTATGTATTTACATTTACACAACATAAAATTATGCAAATAGCCTGGGAAGATAGGAGGATTCATGTCATATTGAAAGAGAAATCTCAAAATTCTAAAAAGAGATAGCACATATATGACATGGCATACAACCGTGAGAAAGCCTAAAAGATAGTGTGAGGATTTGCGTCATGCTAAATGAAAGATCTTGAAGTCGTCATGGTTTGTGTTGTTTAATTCTATAGAAGGTTTAGTTGAAGACCATCTTTCGCTTCATGTATTTGGTCTTGATCGTCGCCTAAAGGTTCACAGCCACCTGACTGTGTTGCCGCCTCATTCTGTGAAAAGAGGACGGAAGAGAAAAATCATGCCTTAAACAGGTTATCCTATGTTTTTTGTTGTTTGTTTATTGTGATTTTGTGAAGTGTATTTTGAATTTGTGCCCGTTGTTGTTAGAAAAATAATTGAAGAATATGGGGGATATTTTAGTTAAGCGACGCAGCCATGATCACACGGCTTCGTCATTCTGGCATCACAGACAATTTTGCATTTACTTAGTCTAGTTTTATTTAGACTGGAGAACTCCTAGTAGCAACTGTAGGTTACCTCCTCCAAGAAATTCTTATAAAACCATAGGGTGGATATTATTATTATATTATTATTAATATTATATCTTAAGTGAATGATTTGTATTGATTTAATAAAAAAATTTATGATATTAGTTAATTTAATGTAGAAAATAATTAAAATTACTTTTTGTAAAATGAATGTGTTAATAGGTTTTCATCTAAGCGTATGTCCTATGATTATTATCCTAGGCTTCTTTTTCACATGTTAGGAATTAAGAAAATAACAAAATAGTAATATGACATGTATAAACAACATATATACAGTAAAGTGTTGTATAAACGAAAGGGCTACTGCATACCTGCCTCCATTGATGGCGTTTCAAAAAAATTTCAATTATGTATTACAGGTGTATAAGAATTAAATAAACATTTGAAATTTAAATATGAAAGCATAAACATCTATGTTTATATAATGGGCGCCAGATATATGGAATATCAGAATTGGGTAAATGAATTTAAGTTAGGATTGAGCTCAGATATAGGTTTTTTTAGCCTTAACAATCCCACAGGAAACAAAAGCATCAATGTTCATAGTCTAATACTGGTAGAAGCCACTAGAAAAACACTCTATGGATGGGCAACACTAAATCTGTATGAACTTTCTGAAAATGTAGACATATAAAAGGAAGTATTCAAAATTCTCAATCTTATAAATATAGTTTTTGTATGTAATTTTTCTGTTTTAAGATTTCTAGTAACCAATATAACAATGAAAGGTCCACAAGTCATTTAAATTACGGGTTAGAGCCACCAATGACCCAAGAATGAAAAGAGCAATGACCTGACCCACAAATATGCAGATATTTAGACACTAATATATTGCCAAAAAATTGTCCCAAATTATATTTAGAGGCTAGTGTGAAGAAATGAATTGATTTAGGAAATAGGTAATAAGCCTTCTTTCGGGTAGTTTTAGGGAGTTATTCTAATTGTGGTGCTATGGCGCCAGATTATGGTGCTATAGCGCAATTCAAAATTTTTAAATGTCAAATTTTTTCATCCCCACGAAATTTTCATCAATAAAATATTTTTTTTTCTTCTCCATCATGTAAGACACAATACCACTTGATAAACTCAACATAACAACAATCACTAATCAAATCAATCCATATTGATAACTATGGTTGGTTGCCACCCACAAAGTGCTTGGTTTAACGTTGTCAGCTCGACATATTCAATGTTTTAATTCAGTTGACTTGACATAAGGATATCTTCAAATGTAGGATTATCTCCACTTATAGAAGCTTTTAACCTGTGTCCATCTACCTTAATCATTCTCCTAGTTTTAGGATCTTCAATATCAACAACACCATAGTGATAAACTCTTACCACAATAAATGACTTTCAATAATCATTCTCCCAGTTTCAAGATGTCCCAGTTTTTCTGTAAATAATTTTAATCTTGTGTTTTATAATAGGACTTCTTATTTAAGCTCAGAATACTTTTTTTAAATCCTCTGCTCATGCCACAATTTCATTTTCTCCTCATAGATTTTGACATTTTATAAGATTCATTTCTTATTTCATCAAGCTTATTTAATTGCAGTATTTTTTCTCTCCACCATCTTTCAAATTATTGTTGACCTCATTTTTGGTGAGGTCTTCTCTTCTTCTTTTTAGTGATTAGGATCTAGCCTTAGGCTTTTCCTTTGACTATCTTAGAGGACTAGAATTGGGACCCACCTTTTAGAAATTCAAACCACTTCTTGACTCCCTGTAAACTCCACAAACTTAGACTGTAGACCCCTAATCACCTAGAGGGTTGAAATCGAATGTGGAAGTTTAAAGGATAAGTTCCCATAGGACTCTTTGGCCTTGGGACTCACACTAGGTGACTGATGCAGTGAAGGGGCCGACTTACACACACTACACTTATACACTACACCTACACACTACACTTCCACATACCTCCTAAAACTACACCCATACCTAACTTAACCTCCGACTCATGTAGGTGATTCGCATGGATGGTCCTTAACCCCTAGCCGCTCGGTAAGAGGGTTAGGAACAACATAGTGAATGCCTCAAATGAGTCCCTTCATGGCTCATGTGGGCTTGATATGGCTTCATGGCTCAACCAAAATGATTTCATTCCACTTAAATTCACCCGATCTTCAATTTCCCAAATTTTCGATTTTGGCCCCGGGACCCTACACGCTTAGCTTGCCAAAGCCGTCGAAATTACCCAAGTTTCTCAAAGATTTCCAAATCACCCAAAATTCTCCAAAATCATTACCAAACATCTCCACATCACTTAAATTGATCATCCATACCCAAAAATACCAAAAATTCCAAAAATACCTCCCAATACCCTCCAAATACCCAAAATACCCCCCTTGACCCAAAAATCCAAAAATTCAGGAAATTCCCAGAAAATTCCAGAAAATCCCAAATATTCCCAATTTCATTTTGTCCAACTACACCATGGGCCAATTTTGTCAATTTACCCTACTTTTGTCAAAACCCCCGATTTGACCCATTTTAACCTAAAGTAAACCCGATGTCGAACCAAACCTACCCGATTGACCCCGATTTTGGTCCAATTCAATTCTAAACTTCAATTCGATATCCCCGATACCAATCTAGACCAAATCCAAGTCCAATTTGATTGAAATTTGGATCCAATCTCACTTTTGGCCTTAAAGCCCGATTTGGACCCATGACCTAAACCTAACCCAAACTCACCCGATTCGACTCCAATTAACCCCAAACCTTTTCTAAATCTTCCTTAACATTCCCAAAAACAAAACACTAACATGATTTGCCCAAAATTTAGACCCAAACCCCACTCAAACTCAACCCGAGGCCAAAAGGCCCAATTTTGACCTAAACCCGAACCTAACCCGAATGAGCCCGAACCCCAAAATCAAAGCCCAACCAAAGCCAAAACTTCTTTGAAACACCCCCATAAACATTTCTCGACATTGATTTTACATCAATTTCAACTCTAGCCCAACATTAGCCCAACTTGGCCCACTTGGACCTACATAGGCCCACTTACCGAATAAATCCAAATTCAAACCAATTCGACTCCAAATCACATCAAATTGATTCCAAGCCCTTCATAGAACATCCACTAAACCAATTATGACATTTATTTGACAAAGTTCTTCATAAAATTTTTATCCAAATTCCCATCCTAAAATTAAAAGCCCATTTCCCTTAAACTTTCCTAAAAGCCACTCCTTGAATTCAAAAGCCCAAATTCATCCAAAGCCCACATGACACTTCCTTTCATCATCCATTTAATCAAAATTGTCCCTATGTTCCAAAACCATCAATCAAATAATTCCAAATGAAGCTTCATCCAAATTTCCACCAAATTATCCAAAATCCTTAAAATCCTTTTTTATGAAATTGACGCAAACCTTTTCCCGAAGCCGAATGGAGCCATGGAGCCATGCACAAGCCATATGCGAAGCCATGAGAGCCTCTTTACATGGCACCATGCCATTTTGGGCAAAAGGAGGAGGCTCTTTCCTTAATTCCTAAAGGTGATTAACCACTCCCATGATTCCCCTAAACCATGCTTAAGCTTTAATTGTACTTGGATTGTGACTTGACCCCACTAATCGAGCTGATCCGAATCACTTTCTCCTCGGCCTAAACCGAGGCCTTGGGTGGTGCACACTAGCCCGAATGGGTGGGTTGACCCATTTAGGTCCAAATTTAGCCATGCCCCATTCTACTTTGAATCGAACCCTTTACACATGGCATTTGCCGATTACTACACTAAACCCCGTACGACCCACTGACCAAGATAGTGACCATTGCTAGCCAGTACGGCCACCGAGCCGCCGGAAAACACCATGGTCGAGAGCTCGCATGTGGCTAACATTGAAATTCTCACTTGCTGAGCTGCCCCATGCCTAGTGGTCACCATGGCTGTTCTTCTCCTCACCGAGCAGGCTGATCTCATGCCTCAGCTCCCCACGGGAGGCCTTCCGCCCTCTCTGATTTAAACTCCACCTCTCTCGGCCATGAGAGAGAGCTAAGCACAAACCTTGCCAAAACTACGCCAAAATTGTTCCGGACCCTTCTCTACCCTTAGAGCACTTGATCCCCGATGAAATCCCCTGCCATTTCTCCTACTGCGAGCTCGATTTCGAGTTAAAATTCCACCAAAACCGGGACACTTCTCCACGGTGAGCCAATTCCCAAATTGATTGGTTCTACACCTTCACCGGACGAGGGAAGGTGTCCGCCGATAAAAGCCCCATCTCCGGGCCACCCGGTTGCTCCGGCCTCCAAGCTTTGTGATCGGGCTTGGTCGAAATCATATCCGGACAATTCACCGGACCGGGAGACTTCATGCGGAGCTTGTCGGGATCCGATCGAAGGTGCAACAACTCTCGGATTGAAGCCACACTTCTACGAGCCAAGGTATGAGCTAATTCTTCATCCCGAGCTTCGGAGAATCTCCATTTCAAATGCCTTAGTTTCGATGCATGTTAACCGTATAGATGTGTTCGTCTCTTCGAGACGAATCCATAGAGTATAAGAACATAAAAATCCATTGAGAATCGAGTGAGATCTTAGGGATTTAGTGTGGACGGATCTCGGGTGAGAACACTTGGGGACGATGAACGGATGCGCGTCCATTCGATACACGCGCGGACGAACGGCTCGGATGGCGTCGGACCGGGAAACGGTGCGAAAACCGCGGGGCCGGGCTGCTAACTCGAGTGGCGGCGTCGAATGGGAGCGCGCCGCGTGGCCTTTCGGAGGCTGCGAGGATGCGGCGGCGCCGCGTGGATAAATAGAAAATTAGGGTATTTTCTTATTTATTTAATTCCCTAAACTTGAAAATTCATATCTCCGTGTAGGAAAATCATAAAAATAAAATAAAAATACCCTCTTGCTCGGTGAACGGAGGAGAATAATGTGGAAAAGAAATCATTTAATTTCATCAAGTATTTTATTTTTTATAATTTATTTACTCCCTGCATTATTTTAATTCTCCATGCATGCATACAATTCACCGAGGAATGAGACCATAGGGCTTTTGAAGCCTACGAATTTGGGAACATTCCCTGAATTTTCCAAAGTCGAGAGGCCATCCCTATAAAAAGTTATTGATTTTTCAAGTTCGAGTTACTTGTTTTGAATATTTTAATTCCAATAAATAGCATGTTGTGAAATAAATTCTAGGAAAATTTGGTGATGTTCCTTATGACCGAGAGAACCCTAGGAAAAATAGGTTTTGACTTAGTTCATTTAAAACGACCACTAATTGGCTTAAACACCCAAAATAGGTCTTTAATTAATTAGAGTTAACCATGCATCAAATTGACTTGAAATCAATTCTCCACTGACCATTTAGGATCAGAGGAATCCACCATAAAAATTTGAGGTCGATTGGACTTGGTTAGCCCACTAATTGGGTTGATTAAGCCACTTAGCCATTTTAAACTTTAAAAATTCATAACTTTTACAATATCTTTCAAAAATTCACCAAATTGGTTTTGGAGCCTCTCTGATATCGGGGGAACCTAAGAAAATTAAAATTTCAATTTTCTAAAAAAGTTGATTTTTAATAATATTTTAATATTTTTAATAATTAAAAAATAATAAAAATCACAAAAATAATAAAATTCACCAAAATGTCACATTTTGAACTTTAATCACATAGGAACAAACCCTATATTTTTCCTAGGTCTATTTAGTGAGATATTAAATTTTAAAGCTTTAAGGTAATTTTAAAATTAAAAAAATGTATTTTCTAGCATTTTCACTAAAATAATTATAATAAATCATAGAAAAATCTGAAAATTGCAAAATTTGCTTCTCTAGTTTCCTTGATATCAGAGAGATTTTTGAAAAATATAAAATCCATTTTTCAACATTTATTTTATTTTTAAATTAATTAACACTCCAAAACTTAAAATAATTATAATAAAAATAATATAATTCAAAAAATCACCAAAATTGGTCCAAGTGGTTCTCTGGTCATTAGAAATGTCCCCTAATTTTCTTAAGGACAGAAACTTTCCCTTGGTCATGTTATTAAATTTTCCTTGAAAATCTCTATTTTCTACCAAAAATAATTATATAAATAAATTAAATACAGAAAAATCACATTTTCTCCTCTCATGTCTTTATTGGCATATGAGTGAAGTCACATAAAAATTTCAAGTTCATTTGAGTTCAATTTAGTGAGTTATGAAATTATTAAGCTTAAAGGGTAAAATGGTAATTAAAATCTTTAATCCTTAATTAAAACTTTAGGTTTAATAAAAAATTAACAAGTAAAATATTTGATCCTAAATCTGATTTGGATGATTGAAATTTAAATAATTAAAGGGTAGAAACCCATTAAACAATTTTAAAATGATTAAACTTTAATTAAATAATGGATTAAACTTGGAAGAATAATAAAATTGGAATTATTAAAATAGGGATATTATTAGGAAGAAATTTATTCTTTAATTTAAAAATCCCTAAATTAATTATCTCATTAATATTCAATTCTTAATTAAAATGATAATTCAAATTTAAAATATTAAAAGACTTAATTATTAAACTCTTTTAAAAAAATTTCAATAAAAATTAAAAATTAAATTAAATTAAAATTAAATTAAATTAAATTAAATTAAATTACAATTACAATTAAATTAAATTAAATTAAATAATTAAATTAAATTAAATCAAATTAAATTAGATTAAATAATTAAATTAAATTAAATCAAATTAAATTAAATTAAACAATTAAATTAAACTAAATTAAATTAAATTAAATTAAATTAAATAATTAAATCAAATTAAATTAATAATTAAATCAAATTAAATTAAATTAAACAATTAAATTAAACTAAATTAAATTAAATTAAATTAAATTAAAATTAAATCAAATTAAATTAAAATTAAATCAAATAAAATTAATTAAACATCAAATCAAATTAAATTAAATTAAATTGAATTAAATTAAATTAAAACTCGATTAAATTAAATTAAATTAAATTAAGTTGAATTAAATATAATATCACCAAAGACATAAAGAATTCAAAATAAATCTAAAATAACTTGAACAACTATTCAAATTTAAACCCATTAATGGAAATTAAACTAAATCGCAAATCATTTTGAATACTTAATTTACCTCGAAAGCTTTAGTTATCATAACTCCTAAACGAACATTAAATGAAATATTACTTCACTCTTAGGATATTCGAATGTCCTAGTTCATCGAGCAAGATAACGATAAAACTTGAAATTCTTGGACGATTAATTCATTTGTATAATTAAATTCATTTGGACTTAAAACAATCCTAGAAATATTGAAAAGATGTTTAAGATTCCTCTTAAGCACTTCCTCGATATGATAGGACATTTATAAGAACAATTGGACTTAATCTTTCTTTGATGAAGAAAATCGTCCTCGAACCAAAATACGAAAGAACACAGACGTCGAAAGGAGATGACTAGGTATAGGATTAGGAATTTGGTAGAAAACCAAAACCCTTACCTTAGCTTTACACTAGGAACTTGCTTAAGTATTCTAATTATGTTTTAAGTGTAGCTTGGGATGACGGGAAGACCCTCCAGGTACGCTTTTATTTTATTGCAATTTACTTTCCTGCAATTTACTTTCTTGCAAATGTACTTTACTTTGCTTGCATGATAAACAACTGTTGCATGAAAACCCACACCTTTAGGATAGACCCTAAAACTGAAACCAAAACTAAGTTAAAAGTCATTGCAAGATAAAATTCACCGCCACGACATTTCAAAATATAAAACAACTCAAAATTTAATCACAAACGGAACACAAAACTACGATTGCGACTAAATTAAAACGTCCTATTGGATGATCGGGAATACCTCGGATGATGTAACCTACGTGTTGCTAACGGGATTTCCCACGGTCTAAATGAAAGTGTGGAACTCATTCGGTTGAGTTTAGCAAATTCATCTGAATAAGTGAATCCGATAAAAATAATGATGCCGGAAGGATGGGACCAGTGGGATCTTAATCGGTGTCGTTATAATCAACTTTAAGATTTGTTTTAATTAAAACACAAAAAACACTTGGAAAATTAAAACTTCTCTAAACCAAAACACTTTTCTCATCTCCTGATTTATGATTTCTAAAACTAAACCTCTGCAACAACAAGGAGCTCGGAGCATGGTGGGCAGCACGGCCATCGTCATCAGCAAAATTTGAACCCACTTCAGCAAAACTTTCCTAGAATTAAATAACCAAGCCATAGGACTTCGACGTAGTTTGCCTAGTGCAACATAAATCCTCAACCTTTTGTTAGGCATTTGCATTGCAAATTAAGTCCTAACCGGTCTTAGGATTCCGAGGTAGTCGTCCGGTACGACAATAAATCCTCACATCTTCGAGGCTATTTGTTTGATTTTATCATACAAATATAAGCCCTAATTAATTAAAATTGGCAAGATCAAAACATTAAACAAACAATAGGACTTTCCTAAATTCAAGCGAAACAATAGGATAGTCGGGAAATCACCGGAGTTCACTTCGAATCTGTGATTTCTCCTACTTTTCTTCCTTTGGATTCCCAAAATAAAATGTTCCAAATTTGATCCATTCCCTATTGAAATTCCAAATTTCAATCCCTTGAAAATCTTAAACTTTGAAAATCTTGAGAGCGAGAATTATTGATTACTATCGAGAGTTTTCTTAGGTGATTCCCATCACTTAAGATGTAATTAACTATGGGGCTTGCCCTTATAGGGAATTCTAAAGAACCCGGGTAATATAAACCTCGTTTAATGTTTTCATATTAAGCGGGGGAAACTTGTCGGCTTACAAAATTGGTTCGCGGACCAAACGGATGTCACAAATCTTCTAGTTTATTTAATCGAGCCCCACCATCGAGCGGTGTGTCTATCCTTAGGGATAGATACACGGTTTGTGGTGCGGTGCTCGTTTACATAAACTATTTGGGATGTGAGATCGGTTTAATCTCATATCTTAAAACCTTCAAATTTAAAATTATTTTCAAAATCAAATACTCATTTTCAAATTATTTATTTTAATTAAATTAAAAATTTGCCGACAGATTTCTGTTAGGCGACCCCTCTTCAAAATAAAACACAACCTAAAAATATGCCGACAATTATAATTAAACTCTTTTATGGTTCAATAAGTTTTATGCTCTATTTCAACTAGTAAAGGACATGTTTTTCCATATATGAGCCGATATAGTAACATTCCTATAGAAGTTTTATATGCAGTCCTATATGCCCAAAATGTACTATCTAGCCTAGCTGATCAAACATTTTTGTTAAGATTAACACTTTTTTCCAATATTTCTTTAATATCACAATTAGATACATCCGCTGGACCACTAGTCTAAGCATGATAAGCTGTGACAATTCTGTGCTTTATTCCAAACTTTTGAGTTAATGTTTGAATCAGTATATTTTAAAATAATTACTCGTCATTCTAATAAATATTTTCTTGAAAAATTTAGCAACAATCTTGTCATCAAAACGGGGTAATGCACTAGCTTCAATTCATTAAGAAAATAATCCGCAGGTATAAAAATAAAGTTTTCCAGAAGATGATATAAATAGTCTCATAAAATCTAAACCCCAAACATCAAAACTTTCAACTTCCAAAGTAAAATTTAGGGACATTTCATTTCTTCTAGATATATTGCACACTCTCTAACATCAATCACATGTTTTTATATAATTACTAACATACCTTAATAAAGTAGACCATTAAAATCTAAATTGTAATATTTTAAATGCAGTTTTATCAACCCCAAAATGTCATCTGAAATATTATTTCATATACATATTCAAAATACTACGTCTTTACATTGTTTATACAAATAAGGGTCATCCCAAAAGTAAAATTTGGAATCATGAATGAACTTTTTTATTTTATGGCTATCTAAGGTTAGGTGTTACTAACTAAGTAGTTAACTATTTATGCATACCACAGTATTCATCATTCATTAATCACATAGAATTGTTCATAAGAAAAATTTTCATTTAATTCATCATTAAAGTTTACACTATTTTCCTTATCAAGCCTTGACAAATGGTCAGCTATCTAATTATCAATACCATTTCTTTCCACAACTTGAAAATCAAAATTTTGCACCAGAAGTATCCATTTAATTTATCATAGTTTTGCAATATTCTTCATCATTAATTTTTTTAATTACAAAATTATCGTTATGCACAATACATTTTGCTCCAATAAGATAAGGTCTATATTTTGTCATAAGCACACACTATAGCTAATTATTCTTTTTCAGTAGTTGTATAATTAATTTGATCTTCATTAAGGGTTTTACTAGCATAGTATATAACATTAAAGATTTTATCATATCTTTGGCCTAAAACAACCCCTATAGCATAATCACTAGCATCAAACATTAATTCAAAGGGGTTTTCCCAATCAGGTGAAACAGTAATTGGTGCAGTGAATAATTTTTCTTTTAATAAATTGAAAGCATTCAAACATTCCACAGTAAAATAAAAGTTTGTATCTTTTTCTTAAAGATGACAGAAAGGCTTAGCAATTTTTTAAAATTATTTAATATAACACTTATAAAAGCCAGCATGTCCTAAAATACTTCTTACTTCTCTCACAGACGTAGGAGGAGGTAATTTAATGATAACTTAAATTTTAGCTGGATCTACCTGTCCTAACATAATTTCTCTTGTAAGCATAAATTGATATTTTTCCCAATTGAGAATAAGGTTTATTTCATTGCAGCGTTTTAGAACTCTTATTAAGTGATCTAAACATGAATTTAAAGAGGTTTGAAAAACTAAGAAATCATGCATAAAAAATTCAATTTCATTCTAAAAAAAATTGACATCATACATCTATGAAAAGTTGCAGGTACATTGCATAATCCAATTGGCATTCTGCTAAAAGCAAAAGTTTCATATGGACTAGCAAATGTTATATTCTCTTGATCCTCAGGAGTTATGAGTATAATATCTATAATATCTATCAAAAAGCAAAAATAATGATGCCCAACAAGTTTATCCAATATTTGGTCTCGAAAAGGTAATTGAAAATGATCTTTGCTAGTGGCAACATTTAATTTTCTATAGTAAATACAGATTTGCCACACCCTGACTTGTTTTGTAAGAATTAATTCATTTACAACTACAATCACTCCCTTTTTCTTCAGAACACAATGGATAGGACTAACCCAAGAATTTTTGGAAATAGGATAAATAATTTCAGCATTCAATCACTTTAAAATTTCTTAATTAATAACTTCTTTCATTATAGGTTTCAATCTCCTTTAAGGATCAGCTTTAAGCTTATGATTAACTTTCATCAAAATTTTGTGCATATAGACTGAAGAGCTAATTCATTTAATATCATCTAATTTCCATCCAAAAGCCTTCTTAGGATTTTTCAGTGTCTCCAATATTTTTTCTTCACACTCTATAGTTAAATATGAAGATAATAACTGGTACTATAGATGAGTTCCCAAAAATGCATATTTTAGATGAGTAGGGAGCACCTTTATATCAAGTTCAAGAGGTTTTTCTATAGAAGGAATCAGAGATTTAATCTTTTCAGTAATATCTAAGATTTCAAAATTTTTCTGAACATAATTTGAACCCTTAGTAATTTTCTCATTTGATTTTTCCTCAAAATCACTTTTATTTCATTCTTCATTTCAATTTGATCATATATGACTTCACATCATTCTTTCAAAATGATTAACAAGCATGTAATCAAAAAATGTGCATGCTAGCATTTACTATCTTTTCCTTTATCAGAATAATTTATGATTTAAGCACATTAATTGTAACTTCCTGGTTTATTGACTCTCATGGTTAGCTCTATTTTTTGCACTTCTATCTTCAGACTTCTGGTGGAAAGGAATGGTATCTCTTGAATGATAGGAATTTCATTATCTTCATCCATATCAAACACAATGAAATTAACAGGGAAGATAAATATATCCACTTTAACCAACACATGTTTTATAATCCTCTTAGGATGGGAGGTAGATCGATCAGCTAACTATAGAGCTATAGTTGTGGGAGATATCTGATGCGATGTGACTTTATATATGCTTTAAAACACAAGAATTTGTTACCACTTTTTAGAATATTTAATTTCCAGCAAATGGCTTTAAAAACTTGATGTGCGAGGTTTACTTTTATTATTTTATATTTAGATTTTATTGGTAAAAGTCACAATTTTAAACACAAGTATACGTATCATTGAAATAATACAGGGCTCTAGTGGAGTCCTAGTTATCGATCCCATAGGGATAGTGAAATAAAAAGTAAAATATTTTGAAATTTTCTTAAGAAAATTATATATACTCTTTTTATATATATATTTAAATAGCAATTTTTACTAAAATAAAAGAATCAATAAACAATAAATTAAAATAAGCAGTAATTAAAATTCTATGCAAGTATAAAAAATGACTTTCTCCTTTTTCAACTAATCCAAGAACTATAGATTAATTATGTTTTGTAGGGAATTAAGATTATGGTATTGTGCCAAATAGAAGCATTCCTATTCTTTACCCTTTGGTCCAGATGAAAAGAACATTGACTAATCTATAGTTAGGCTCAGGATGTTATATTAGTAGAATGGGTTAATCTAGGCTCACACTACTAGATGTCCAAGGGTGGCTATTGTCGGCCCTACCAGTGACCCGTTACCTTTCTATAAACCAAATTATTAGAATTTAGTCTGTCACTCTAAAAACAAATTAATGTTACGCCCAATAAATGATATCTTCCTATTTATTCGCACATCACCTTAAACAATTCGTGTATAGCATGTGATTATCTAAGGATTCATGTGATATCTACTAGTTAAGAATTTATCTCCGGATAGGTATCAAAATTCTTCAACAGGTTTTAACAAATTAAATGGATAATTTAAAAAGTAAACTAAGATCAGGTATTAATATCATCACAATATTTTAAAATATTTTATATTTAATTCACCTACGAAATTTAATTAATTTATTATTTTTTCATAGTTTAAAGAGAAAGATAACTAACTACTCAGTACTCATTAAAATAACACAACAAAACATATTTATAAAACTTTGAACCAAAGTACAAATACTTATCTGAAGTGTTCCTTCAAGAGCTCCACTGACTTCTACTGACTCCAAAGCAATGATGAAAAGACTCCAACAGCAATAAACACTCAAAATAAACTCACTAGATACAAAATAAAGTGGCACCCTAAGTATGGAAGAGACTAAATAAAACTAGAGATGAGAAAGAATATGCTAAAATGGGTATGTGTACTAAGAGGGGGGGTTTTGGTGTGATTTTCTCTGTAGAATGGGCTCCTATTTATAGAGTTCTGAATTTGGCGAGGGGTTGCTTAAGACACCTCTTCAAAATTCGTCCAAATTCAATGTATCTTCTAGAAGGTAAATGTCACACCTAGGCACCGGGATCTGGCGCCTAGGCTCCGGACTCCATGACCAGGTCTTTCGCACCTCTACACTTTTGGTCGCACCTCTTCGGGATCCAGACTGTTTCCTTGTGTCCAAATACATTGTATCACATGTCCTATATATTAGGAGTAACTTCCAGTCTTCTAGAAGCTCCAATAACCACTTAACACCGTCAAAATAACTGACCATAGTCAACAAAAAAACTTGACAGTGTATGTATCGAATTGGCGCTTGGGCGCCGGACTCTAGAGCCTAGGCGCCAGGCCAATAATTCCAAAATTTGCTCCATAAGCTCCATTTTTGCTCCTTTTTGCTCCTTTTTTCCTTCTTTTTCTTTCTAGGACTCTTTTCAATCATCTACATCTAAAACATGAAAGTACCTTTCATTAAAGCATAATATCCTTAAGAATTGAATCATAAATAAGACATAAAAATATGTATTTTTTTAGGTAGATCAAATTCCTCCAAACTTAAACGTTACTTGTCCTCAAGTAACCCTTTTAATTACATAAAATAGATAACATTTGTAATGAAGTTAAATATTTAAGATTCCTTATATATTTTGGTTTTATAAATGCTTTATCAAATCATTAACCAAATTTCAATAATTAAGTTTAATTTTAAGAATTAAAGAACATTTAACTACCAAATCATAAGACTTCCAATTTTTCATTTATTTCAAGAATAATTGTAGTTTATCATATTAAGGTCACATAGAAATATTTGTAAGAAAAAGATTTTCATGAAATATTTTTCTAGTAAAAATACATGTACATAGAAATTAAGTTAAAAATGTAATTAGTTTTCTTAATATAAGATAATTCAAGTGAAGCCAATTTTTGATTAGGCATTTCCTCAAGTTTCTCCTCACTTTCTTTTTCTCTTTTTTTTTCTACTACTTTTTTTTTAAGTGAGGATTATTATTTTTGGATAGCCTGTTAATGATTTTTAACATCACTATCCTTAACTTTTTTTCAAAAACTTATACATTCTTACTTAATAAATATGACATTAATAATTATTATTTTTCAAAATTTATTTCAATCTTTTCTTTTTCAAGCAATATTCTTGATTCCTTAGAATTTCAAAATTACAATTCTCTTTACTATAAATAGAAAAATTTTCATCTTATTATTCTTTATGCAAAATAATTCTATTCTTAAAATCAACCAAAATTTTTGAAATTTTAGTTAAGCTTACTAAATTATTTATAAATTCAAAATTTTAGATATTCTTAAATAGATTTTTCATTCCTTATGTTATGTTAATATATTTTTAAAGAAAATATTAGTTCTTTAAGGACAAATAATATTTAAATTTGATAGATATTTTTCCTTCCCCCAAACTTCAGCTTTAGTATAAATATGGATTATGAAATTTTCTAAAGCATGAAAGAAAGAAATAAACAAGAATTAATCTAAGTACAATAATGATGTAGCAAGGAAAAACTAACTTCTAATTCTACACATGCTTCAATATGAATATAGCAGAAATGATTAAGCATATATAGAAAAATTTTGCAACGCAGGAGTTAATTCCTAAAATTTTTTTTATTTTATTTATTTTTTATTATTTTATTTTATTTTTTTATTTTATAATATGCAAATTTACTAACTATTCATGAACAATAAATAATAGGCTAAAACAAAAATAAAATTTTATAGAAATTTATTCACATCTCAGTCCTAAACACACATCAGATAAGCTAAGAAACAGTTTTAACATAAAAGATTCACAAATAACATCACAAATAATATCACAAAAAATAACAAGAAATAAGAAAACACTCTAAAAACAGAATCAACAATCTCTAAAGATAAGTCAAGCTACTAATCACTGTTTGTAGCTTCATCATCATCATCAACAAAAGAGAACTCCATATCCTTAGGATCAACATAGGGTGAAAATCTGGGACAAGTAGGGAACTGAACATCATGCTCACCCTTCAGAAATCTCACTAAAAACTCTGAATACTCAGCATTATAATCACTCTTTCTTTGTGTATACTCAGAAAGATGATCAAACTTCTTGTATATGGTATCTACTCTGCAATGAGTTAAGAATAACTCATGTTGCTGCTCTATGAACTGATCATGCATGGTTTCCTAAAATGTAGATGATGGCTCAGCAGAAGTAGATGGCCTCGAAGTATAAGCTCTACCTGAAGTAGGTAATGAACCAGCAGGTACAGTAGAACTCTTACCTCGCAGTCGATCATAAATGCTGACTCTTTCTCTTCCTATAGGCTTCGTCGACTTGAATTTTTCCTCAGAAAGCTCAGTAACTGCTCCAGCACTTTGACATAGAGAATAGATCAGTGATGGAAAACCAAGTTCAATAATGTGCTAGAACGAGCAGTAGCCTCTACAGAATCATAAATAATGCTCCCTACATCAATAGACTTCCTCTCTTGAATGCAGTAGTTTAGAATAGCTCTATCTCTGGTAACTTCACTCAGATGATTGGATGGAAGGAGACAAGTAGAAATAAAGTAGTGTCATGCCTTGGAAATACCATTAAGCTTAGAAGATGAAAAATTTACCCTTTCTTCATTCCGAATCTTCTAGGCTCCATTACTATCAGTCAGGTAGGCAATGACCATGTCCAAATCTTCCTCAGATGGAGATAAACCTGAGTAATAACTCTCAATCTTTGGCGGCAGGCCATAGAAAATGTTGATGCGCTCAGGAGTGAATACTGCTTCAACTCCTCGAATGAAAATCTCGCGTTCCTCCGCATCCACAAAATTAGCATAAAATTCTCTAACAACCGAGATAAAGGCAACAACAGTGAAATAGCAGAATCGTTGTTAGTTGAGTGCAATGATTATTTCCTCAATTCTTCCTCCAGGATTATAAAAACTTCGCTCCGAGATAAACTTTTGAGTTGTAGCAAAATCATTGTATCAGAAGTGTACGGTAGCGGTAACGAACTTGCTACGATCAAAATTTTATCGTTCCTTTTCTTGCTTAGATTTGGGTGCCATCTAAACATGAAAGAAAAACTCGAAATAAATTCAATAGATCTAGAAAAATAAACTAATTTAAGCTTTTCAAACTTGAAAGTGCTTAAAATTTTCATGGATTTAACTATAAAAATAAAAAATTTTCTCAAAATTTCAATTTTTCTCAATGAGAGCAAAATCCATGGTGAAAATAAAAAATAATGAGTTTAGAAAGTAAATCTGACCTCGAGATGAAGCAATCGGGTGATTTCAAGCCCAAGAAGTTGAAAATCTGGCTCTAAATGGGATCTCAAGGTGGTATTTTTGTGAAAACCTGTGGAGAAGGAAGCTTAGGTGTCAAAAATGGCGTGGGGGGTTTAAGAAGATGAGTTTTTGGGTTCGGGCTGAAACCGTCAATTAGGCGCTGAATTCTGGCTCCTAGGCGCCAGACACGCCTTTCCAAAAATTCAATTTAAATTAAATATATTCCACCAAATCTTATCAAATTTGACTTCTAATTACTCTTATGAGAGTATTAATCTAATTTATAACCTTCAAATATTTTCACAATCAATATAAAAAGATAGTATAGATCCACATAAACGTATCTAAATTCTTCAATTCAAAATCCTAATATCCATTCCAAATTCAATAATATTCAGTACAAGGCTTGTATCAAGGTTCATCATTTTATAAATAACACAAACAACAACAAAGCAAACATTCAAATCCAACAACACACATTGAACAATTTAAGCAAATACACACATAAAATATTCAAGACACTAAAACAAGACTCGTTCACACCTAAAACACATATAGAATCTATTTAACACCGATCTTCAATTTCCATCTCTATCACAATGAAGTTCGCTAGGACAAAAGGGATAAAACACCAACGCCCTTGGAAATTCCAAAGCCATCTTTTCATCAATCCACTTGTTCTTCGCATACATTTCTACTTGAGCGTCGTGATAGGCAGCCATATGATCAGATTAAAGTTTGTTTTGCCATTTTAAGTGTTTGTATTGGTGGTACATCTCATGGAGACGATTGCCAATACTTTGAAGTTCCGCTTCAATCTTATCCATGCAACTAGACATCTTCTCCAGACTAACAGTAATAAAACCATTAAAATAAGGCTGAGGATCTTTAGGAGATTTGTCGCTTACCTCATTTCCATGATTTCCTCTATCCATGGCCTCCAAAATTTTCCTAACTCCTTCAAAAAGAATTTCTCTAGTCGAAATTAGTGTTTCTATGGGATTGGGGATGAAAAATAGGCTATATATAAAGAGATTTCGTGTGAAAAACTGAAAAAATTTGTTTTTTCCACGATTTGTAACCGCGGTGCTTAGGAGCTAGAATCTGGTTCCTAGGAGCTGGATCATCGATACACTAGTTATTCTGGCGTTTAGGCACCAACTTTTGGCACCTAGGCGCCGGAACCTCAATCAACTCTGATTCGCCTATCCTCAAATTTTGCAAAGTTTCGGTCGTAAAAATAGGTCTAACAAATAAGTATGATCAACACACAAACACAAATACTAAAAAATTAAATCACAAACAATCACAAATGAAGGTTAACTTGATCTCCTTTTTACTCACATTTGACATGGAGTGGTCCAAGTCCAAATTATGTATACTTCAAGAAAATGTTTAGCTTAAGCCTATACAGACTCGTTAGCCTTCTATTTCTAGAAGCTATATACAAATTCAGTCAAGACCAAGGCATAACCTTACAACAATAAAACTCAAACTAATAAATATGGGTTGCCTCCCACAAAGTGCTTGGTTTAACGTTGTCAGCCCGACCTAATTAATTGAATTAATCGGGTAGACTCAGCTCATAAGCCTCTTTGTAATTTAATTTCATTTCTCCAATATAAGGCTTCAGTCTTAATCAATTAACTTTAAATATTTTTTCAGTTTTGGGATCTTTAATATCCACATCTCCATAAGGGTATACTTTCTCAATTATAAATGGTCCCATCCATTTAGATTTTAGTTTTCTAGGAAAATAGTTTTAAATGGGCATTAAATAATAATACTTCTTGTCCAGGCTCGAATAATTTCCTTGAAATCATTTTGTCATGCAATTTCTTCATTCTTTCCTTATAAATTCTTGCATTTTCATAAGACTCATTTCTAATCTCTTCCATTTCATTCAGTTGTAATAATCATTTTTCTCCTGCAGTATTCAAATTATAATTGAACTTCTTTATCGCCCAATAAGCTTTATGCTCCAGTCCAACAGGTAAGTGACAATGTTTACCGTAAATTAACTGATAAGGTGACATTCTCTGTTTGATACTTCAGCTATTTCACTTGTTTGAGGATGATAAGCAGTTGCAATTCTATGATTATTTCTAAATTTCTCCAGTAATGATTGAATTCTTATATTTCTGAAATGACTTCCCCCATCTATGATAATTATCCTGGGCATTCCAAATCATGTAAAAATCATTTTCTTTAAAAATTTCAAAACACTTTTGGAATCACAGTTCGGAAAAGCTACAGCTTCGATCCACTTTAAAACATAATCAACTGCTAATAAAATATAAATCTTTTCAGATGATGGCGCAAAAGGTCCCATAAAGTCTAAACCCTATACATTAAAAATTTCGATTTCTAATATAAAGTTTAGAGGCATTTCATCTTTTCTGGATATATTTCCCATTCTTTGACATAGATCAAAAGTTTTCACATAATGTCCAACATCTTTAAATAAAGTAGGAAAATAAAATTTAGAATTTAAAATTTTAAATGCAGTTTTATCCACTCCAAAGTGTCCTTCAAATTCAGAATTGTAGCATTTTTGAATAATTAGAAAAGTCTCTTCATAAGGTACACATCTTCAAATCACAAAATCTCTTCCTAATTTAAATAAATGAGGATCTTCCCAAATATATGATTTACAATCATTCTTGAATTTCTTAATATATTTACTATTCATCCCATACGGTAACATATTGCTAACCAAATAGTTAACTCTATCTGCATACCAAGACATTTGTAATCCTTGAATGACATATAATTGCTCATCTGGGAATTTCTCATTTATATTTTCTTCATACATCTTCTCATTATTATTTTTGATTCTTGATAAATGATCAGCAATTTGATTGTCAGTTCCTCTTCTGTTCACAATTTCAAAATCAAATTCTTGTAAAAGTAAAACTCATCTGGTCAATCTAGGTTTAGCATCCTTTTTAGATATTAAATACTTAATAACAGAATGATCAGTATACCCAATACATTTTGTTCCAAGAAGATATGATCTAAATTTATCGAAGGCATATACTATTGCTAACAGCTCTTTTTCAGTAGTTGTGTAATTTACTTGAGTTTCATTAAGAGTTTTTCTAGCATAATATATAACTTTGAAAATCTTCTCATATTTTTGTCCTAACACAGCTCCAATTGCATAATCACTTACATCACACATTAATTCAAAAGGTTTATTCCAATCAGGTGCAAAAATGACTGGAGCAGTGATTAATTTTTCTTTCAGAATATTGAACGCATTCAAACAATCTTCATTAAATTCAAATTTAGCTTGTTTTTCCAATAAATTGCAAAGAGGTTTAGCAATTTTAGAAAAATCCTTTATATATCTCCTATAAAATTCAGCATGACCCAGAAAACTTCTTACATCAGTAACAATAGTAGGTGGTTGCAGTTCAATAATAATTTTCACTTTTGCTTGATCAACTTTCATCCCTATTTGTGAAACTTTATGTCCAAGTACAATGCCTTCTGTGACCATAAATTGACATTTTTCCCAATTTCGAACTAAATTTGTTTCTTCACATCTCTTCAAAATTTTTGTTATATTTTCCAAGCAAGATTCAAAAGAAGTTCCAAAAACTGAAAAATCATCCTTGAATACTTCAATTCCTTTATCAATCAAATCAAAGAATATTGACATCATACATCTTTGAAAAGTTGCAGGTGCATTGTATAAACCAAAAGACATTCTTCTAAAGGCAAATGTTCAATAAGGACTAGTAAATGTTGTCTTTTCTTGATCCTCGGGAGCAACAGGTAATTGATGATAACCAAAATATCCATCCAAAAAATAGAAATATGAGTGTCTAGGTAGTTTATCCAGCATTTGATCCAAGAAAGGTAAAGGAAAATGATCCTTTCTAGTGGTGTTGTTTAATTTTCGATAGTCAATGCAAATTCGCCTTCCAGTAACTTATCTTGTTGGGATTAATTCATTTTTTTCATTTATAATGACTGTTACTCCTCCTTTCTTTGGAACATAATGAATAGGACTTACCCAATGGCTATCTGAAATAGGATAAATAATTCCAGCATCTAACCATTTCAAAATCTCTTTTTTAACAACCTCTTTCATAATTGGATTTAATCTTCTCTGGGGTTCAATAGTTGGTTTACAATTTTCTTCCATTAAAATCCTATGCATACAGATTGAAGAGCTTATTCCTTTCCTATCCGCGATAGTCGACCAAAAGCTTTCTTATAATTCTTCAGAACTCCTATTATTTTTTCTTCTTGATCTTTGCTTAATTCTGAAGATATAATTACATGTAAAGTTAATGAATCTCCAAGAAATGCATACTTTAAATGTGCAGGTAACATTTGTAATTCCAGTTCACTTCAATTGAGGGTAAAAGTATATCATTTTTAGTTGTGTCTAAAATTTCCCAATTTTCATGAATATAATGAGCTTCTTCAGATGAATTTTCTTCATTTAATGACTCATCATATAACATAGATTCTTTATCCTTGTCATAAAAAATGACCTTACATTTTTCTTGGTAATGGTTTTCAATCATATAATAAAAAATATCCATCCGATAGCATTTTTCTTTTTCAGGATACCTCATTGATTTCAAAACATTGAATGTTATCTCTTGATCATTAACTCTCATCATTAATTCTCCTTTTTGCACATCAATCATAGCTCCACCGGTACCTAGAGAAGGTCTCCCTAAAATGATATATTTTTTATCTTCTTCCATATCTAGAACAATGAAATCTACAAGGAAGATAAATTTATCTACCTTAACAAGAACATCCTCTATAACTCCTTTAGGATAAGTGATTGATCGATCAGCTAACTAAAGAGTTACAGTAATAGGAGAAATCTCTCCTAAATCTAACCTTTGAAAAGTTGAAAATGGCATGAGATTAATTCTAGCTCCTAAATCAAATAAGGCTTTTCCACAGAATTTTTCTCCAATAGCACATGGTATAGTGAAACTTCCAGGATCTTTATGTTTCTGAGGTAATTTCTTCAGAATTATTACACTACATTCTTCACTTACTGCAACAGTTTCAAAAGCTTCAAATTTTCTCTTCTTGCTTAAAATATCCTTCATAAATTTTGCATAGCTTGGAATTTGCTCCAAAGCTTCAGCAAAAGGAATGTTGATGGTAAGTTTCTTAAAAATTTCAAAGAACTTAGAAAATTGATGATCAAGTTTTTGTTGTTCAAGTCTTTGAGGAAAAGGTGGTGGTGGTCTTTCCACTCCCACTTAATCTCTTCAACTTTAGGTTTTTCAATCTCTTCAACTTATTTCTCTTTTTCAATCTCATTCCGTGTTTTCACTTTTAATTCCTTTCCACTTCTGAGTTGTACAACTTTTGCTTATTCATGTTCTTTTCCGGATCCTTTAGGATTAATTTCGACATTGCTAGGCAGTGTTCCTTCAGGTCTATAATTAATGAAATTAGCAATTTGACCCATCTGATTGTCAATATTACGAATAGCAGTGCTTTGACTTTGTAGCTTATTGCTTAGTTGCAAGATCAATTCATCTACAGAAAACTTTTTCTGCTGATTGTTATAACCAGGAGGATAAGTTGGTCTATAGTTTGAATTTCCTTAACTGTTCCAATTTGGATTAACTTGATGTCAATTACTCCAATTAAAATTAGGATGATTTTTCCAACCAGGATTATAATAATTAGAATAAGGATTATTAGTTTTACTAGAAATAGCTTGCAAAGTTTCCAATGTTTGAGAATCATCAGAATTTACAGAATTTTCATTACTTACATGTGATATATTAATAGGAAAATTATCTAATTTCTTAGATATCACAGCCACTTGTGAAGCTAAAATAGAAAAGGCGTCATTATCATGAATACTGGCCATTCTTTTAGGATTAACCCTTTGAGAAGGCCATTAAAAATTGTTTTTAGCCATTTCTTCAATTAAGGTGTAGGTTTCTTCAAATGTCTTAGCCATTAAAGAACCACCTGCAGCAGCATCAATAATTGATCTAAGTGATCCAATAAGTCCATTATAAAATGTTTGAATAATTAACCAATCTGGTAAAGCATGATGAGGACATTTTCTTAATAGTTCTTTAAATCTTTCTCAAGCTTCATAAATTGTTTCTCCATCAAATTGCTTAAATGAAGTAATATCATTTCTTGTTTAGTAGTTTTAGAAGGAGGAAAATATTTAGCAAGGAATTTTTGTGCCATATCTGCCCATGTTTTAATAGAACAAGTTGCTAATGAATTAAGCCACATCTTTGCTTTATCTTTTAAGGAAAAAGGAAAGAGTCTAAGCCTAATAGCATCATCAGAAACATTATTATATTTAAAGGTAGCACAAAGTTCTAAAAAACTAGTAAGGTGTAAATTTGTATCCTCATTAGGTGTTCCTCCAAATTGATTGTTTGAACCATTTGAATAATAGAAGGTGTAAGCTCAAAAGAATTAACACCTACAACTGGAATTTGAATACTAACATGAAGTTCATCAGCTGTAGGGTTTGCATATTCCCTTAATGGTTTATAAACATTTTTTTCATTAATTTCGATTGGATTTTGATTATTTTTATGTAAGTTAGCCATTTTTTTATGTTTTGAAAATTTTTTTACCTTTTTTAATTCTTTTAATTGTTCTCTCTAATTCAGAATCAAAAGGTAGTAATCCTTCAGATCCAGAACTACACATAAAAATTTAAAGAAAATATTTCTTTTATGTTTGTTTTGTTTTTAAGTTTTGCTTTTACTTTTTATTTTATCTTATCTTTTTTTATTTTATTCTAACCTCTTTTTTACTTTTTATTTTATTCGATCCTCTGCAACGGCGCTAAAAACTTGATGCGATGCGACTTTATATATGCTTAAAAATACAAGAATTTCTTATCACTTTTTAGAATATTTAATTTCCAGCAAATGATTTCAAAAACTTGATGTGTGACGTTTACTTTTATTATTGTATATTTAGATTTTATTTGTAAAAGTCACAATTTTAAATGCAAGTATGCATATCGTTCAAGTAATACAGGGCTCTAGTGGAGTCCTGGTTATCGATCCCACAGTTATAGTGAAATAACATGTAAAATATTTTGAAATTTTCTTAAGCAAATTATATATACTCTTTTTTTTATATAAATTTAAATAGGAGTTTTTACTAAAATAAAAGAAGCAGTAAATATTAAATTATAATAAGCAGTAATTAAAATTCTATGCAAGTATAAAAAACAACTTTCTCCTTTTTCAACTAATCCAGGAATTATAGATTAATTATATTTTGTAGGGAATTAAGATTATGGTATTTTGTCAAATAGAAGTATTCCTATTCATTACCCTTTGGTCCAGGTGCAAAGAACATTGAGTAATCTATAGTTAGGCTCAGGATGTTTTATTAGTAGAATGGGTTAATCTAGGCTCACAATACTAGATGTACAAGGGTGGTTATGGTCGGCCCTACCAGTGACCCGTTACCTTTCTATAAACCAAATTATTAAAATTTAGTCTGTCACTCTAAAAACTAATTAATTTTACGCCCAATAAATAATATCTTCCTATTTATTTGCACTTGACCTTAAACAATCCGCGTATTGCCTGCGATTACCTAAGGATTCATGTGATATGTACTAGTTAAGAATTTATCTCCGGATAGGTCTCAAAATTCTTAAACAGGTTTTAACAAATTAAATGGCCAATTTAAAAAGTAAACTAATATCAGTTATTAATCATCATAATATTTTAAAATATTTTATATTTAATTCTCCTACAAAATTTAGTTAATTTATAATCTTTTCTTAGTTGAAAGGAGAAAGATAACTAACTACTCAGTACTCATTAAAATAACACAACAAAACATATTTATAAAATTTTGAACCAAAGTACAAATATTTATCTGAAGTGTTCCTTCAAGAGCTCCACTGACTTCTACTAACTCCAAAGCAATGATGAAAAGACTCCAACAGCAATAAACACACAAAATAAACTCACTAGATACAAAATAAAGTGCACCCTAAGTATGGAAGAGACTAAATAAAACTAGAGATGAGAAAGAATATGTTAAAATGGGTATGTGTACTAAGAGGGGGGGGGTTTGGTGCCATTTTCTCTTTAGAATGGGCTCCTATTTATAGAGCTCTGAATTTGGCCAGTGGTTTCTTAAGGCACCTCTTCAAAATTCGTCTAAATTTAATGTATCTTCTAGAAGGTAGCCATCGCACCTAGGCATCGGGATTTGGCGCCTAGGCGCCAGACTCTAAGACCAGGTCTTTTGCACCTCTTCACTTTGGGTCACACCTCTTCGCAATACAGACCATTTCCTTGTGTCCAAATACATTGTATCACATGTCCTATATATTATGAGTAACTTCCAGACTTCTAGAAGCTTCAATAACTGCTTAACACCGACAAAATAACTGCTTAAAGTAATCAAAAAAACTTGACAGCTTCTGTATCGAACTGGCACTTAGGCGCCGGACTCTGGCGCCTAGCCGCCAGGCCAATAATTCCAAAACTTGCTCCATAAGCTCCATTTTTGCTCATTTTTCCTTATTTTTCTTTCTTGGACTCTTTTTAATCATCTACATCCAAAAACATGAAAATACCTTTCATTAAAGCAAAATATCCTTAAGAATTGAATATAAATAAGACATAAAAATTGGTATTTTTTTAGGTAGATCAATATCTCTTTTAAACCTAACGTTCTAAATATAGATAATGGAAAGAGATTAATGCTTGCTCCTATTTCACATAAAGCTATTCCACAAAAATTTTCTCTAATCTCACAAGGTATAGTATGCTAACAAGATCTTTAAGTATTTAAGGAAGTTTTTCCTGAATTATTGCGCTACATTCTTCACTAGGTGCAATAATTTCATAATCTTAAAACTTCCTTTTTTATTTAAAATTTCTTTCATAAATTTGGCATTACTTGGCACTTGTTCCAAGGCTTCTACAAATGGAATATTAATAGTAAGCTTCTTGAATATCTCAAAAAAATTTAAAAATTGTTGATCCAGATTTTACTATCAAATCTTTTAGGGAATGGAGGTGGCGGTCTTTTTAAATTAATTTTAGTTGAAGAGACATGTTATTCTACCTTCTTAGGACTAGTTTCTTCAGTTTCTTCAGTTTCTTTATTTTTTATTTCAATTTTAATTTCTTTTTGAACTCCATCATTTATTTCCCTTCCACACTTAATCTGGACAGCTTTAACTTGCTCTTCTTCTTTACTATTATCTTTAGGATTAATCTCAAATTTACTAGGAGGTGTTACCTGAGGCCTAATGCTAAGAGCTTTAGCAATTTGTCCCAATTGATTCCCATTGTTTTGATTAGCAGCACTATGACTTTGTAATTGATTTCCCATCTGTAACATCACTTCTTCTATAGATGATTTCTTCTCCTAAATTTATTTGTTATTACTAAATCCAGGAGGATAAGTAGGTCCATACTAAGAACTATTCTAGTTGTTCCAGTTTCTCAATGAGTTTACTAAAATATTCCTCTATTGCTGACTTGTACCACTAAAATTATTATTTCAGTTAAAATTGGGATAGTTTTTCTAACCTGGGTATAATAGTTAGAATATGAGTTCATGGGTCTGTAATTAATAACATTTAAAGTATTTAAAGAGGTTTGAGAATCAATCATCTGTCCTAATAAATTTTCTTCATTCACATGAGGTGTTAGAGAAAAATGCATTCCAATTTGGTCTATTTCCCGGAAAATGCAGCAATTTGAGCTATAATTATCAAAATATCATCATTATCATGAATACCAGTTACTTTCATTTGATTTACCCTTTAAGAGAGCCACTGAAAATCATTAAATGTTTCCCAAGCTTCATATTTCGACTCCCTTTCATACTGAGTAAAAAATGTAATATCATTTCTAAGCTTAGTAGTATTTTAAGGAAGAAAGTACTTGGCCAAAAATTTTTGTGCTAAATCCTCAACAAGTTCTAACAAATCCAGCCTCTAGCGAAATTAACAACCTATTAGCTTTACCCCTTGATGAAAAAATAAATAGACTAAGTCTAACAACATCATTTGATATATCATCATATTTTAATGTAGCACACAGTTCTACAAATTTTTCTAAATGTAAATTTGGATCTTTAGATGGTGTTCCCCAAATTGATTATTTTGTATATTTGTATAACTACAAGTTTAAGTTCAAATGATTTAGCCGTTATAGTAGGGGTTTGTATATTAATGTGAATACATCTCCTATAGAGTTTTCATAGCCCCAAAAAGGTCTTTTTAAATTATTATGTTTTTGTTCAGCAAATTGATTTTCAATTATTTTGTGGTATATCTGGAAATTCTTGAAAATTGTGAAGCCCTCTTTGTTTTCTAGTTTTTCTTATCTTTCATTTTAATTTAGAATCGTAAGACACTAAACCTTCAGATCCTAAACTACGCATAGAAAAGGTAAAATTTTAGAAAATAAATCAAAAATACTTAAAAGAAATAATTGTATTTTGATTTTTAGTTTTTCAAATTTTTAATGTTTTTGTGATTTTCGAAAGTTAGAAAGTATTAAATTTAATTTTTAATTCTCTTAAAACAAATCTATAGTTCAAATAAACTTCTAACTTAAAATTTTTCAATCGCACTCCATGGCAACGATGCAAAAAACTTCGCGCAATTACGTAGATATTTATACTTCAAAAGATTGCCAAAAACTTGTCTAAAATTTTCTTTAGCTGCTAGTGTGAATAAATGAAATGATTTATAAAATAGATAATAAGCCTTCACACTAGGGTTACTATGCAAGTATACGTATCATTTTAACTAATATAGGATTGTTTATTAAAAAACCCAGTATCGATCACACGGGGAACTTTTTATTACTGATAGGAGAATAATATAGAAATTTTTACAATGGATTAAAACAAAATTTAAGCAAAAAGTACAAACAGATTTTAGGTGATTAACAATGTTTAAAAAAATAATAAAATTTAAAAGAGTTCAAATGTTAATGAAAGATCTTTCCCTTTGCTAGGAGATATTAATCTGTGTAGGATTTTAATGATTAAAAATATAAAATGATATATTGTGACAAATAGGAGCATAACCATCCTTATCTCTTCTTGGTGCTAGCAAAGAAAATCGGCTAACCTCAAGTTTGTTCCATCTTGTGTAGTAGTGTTGAGTAGATTCTAGCCTCTCACTTATAGATTACCCACTGTGCCCTCTCTATAAGACCTACTTGAGAACCTTAGATTCAAACTCAAGGCCAAATTGATAAAAGAATCTAGCCTGTCACCCAAGAAACATCAATTCTACGCCCATCAAAACTTATCTCTCTATATGTTTGCACTCTACTTAGGTTGTGGTCTTCCTCTTTGTAAGGTGTGTGTAATTCACAAGTTTTGTGAAATCATAGCCCCTTGAGTCATTATGATTCTCAACAGCTTTTAACTTCACAAGTGGCTAATTTGCAAAGTCAGTGTAAAACGGGTTCAAATGCCATCGCAATTTTTTAAAATAAAAAAATCTTTAAACTATTTTCATCCCACGTGATTAATTCTCATATGCTAGGAGAAAGAAAGAAAACTACTAAGAATTTGTGGACATAAAACAAAAACAAATGATTTGTGTTGAAGTCCATGTCATAACAACAAAAACTCAAACACAAATACAAGATACCATTCTTATGTCTTCTCCCCAAGAAATCCCTGAATTTTCCTTCTAAATATCTCCAAAATATTCTTATACAATAAAAGATAAACTCCCTTATACAAACTCTTACTCACACACCCAAAATCCTCTCTAAAGAACTCTCTAAAACTCTAAAAAACTCACTTTTTTTATTCAACCATTGACCCAGTTAATATATCTCTTAAAATACCCAAGAGTTGCTTCGAGCACCCCAAAAAAATTCAGCCAGATTAAATTCATCTTCTAGAAAATCAGTTATTGGCGCTATGGCGCCACTCAAGGTGCTATAACACCCATCTCGCTTGATAGTTTCCGCTAGAAAGGTGATCCACTTTTAGATATTTATACTTACAACTATGATATTAAAAGTTAGCAACGGCACAAAAAACTTGATCTGCACTGAATATATTCTGATGATTCTGTTATGGATTTTATGATTTATATTGTGGATACTCCGTAAGTATACGTATCATTATCAAGTAATATAGGGCTCTAAAGGAGTCCTAGATATCGATCCAACATGGAAGTTAGAAAATTTCAAAGATAAATTAAAACTTACTTACTAATATAGTATACGAAAATTAAGAAGACTTAAACTAACATAAACTAATGCTTAAGGTTGAATAAATTATTTCAGAAAAGTATCTTTATCCTTGTTTTAGAGAATTATGTGAATTAAGAATTAAATAAGTTTTAAATTATATTGTGACAAATAGGAGCATTCCTATTCTTTATCCTTTGGTCCAGGTGAAAAGAACATTGACTAGTCTTATGTTTGATTACTGAATCTATGGCTAGGCTGAGTTGTTACCGACTGCCACTTAAGAGCTCCCACGTCTAACATCTACACTTCATCTCTCAAACAATAAGACCGAATTGAATATTTTAGTCTGTCACACTAAAATCTCTAATTCTCCGCTCAATAGTTAATAATTCTTTATATATTTGCACCCTCCTTCCAAGGCTTTTGACTTCCCTGAATCTTGGATGTAATCTTTACTATAGTTGATATTTCAACATATATTAACAAATCAATTGGCCAAGTTGAAAGTAAATTAAGATTTAAGTTAAAGATTAGCAAAATTTCTATTTTCAAATTTTTAGGCACAATTACTTTAATTCATCATTTCACGAAATCTCAATAACAAGGAGAAAGAATAGGAAACTACTCAGAATGCATGGGAAAAACAATACAAAGTATGGATTTCATTAAAGTTAACAAACAAATAACAAATATACTTATCTCAATTCTTCTCCCCAGACAAATTTTTGAAGTTCCTTTGACTCTTCCTTCCAGTACAGCACACCAAAATGATAAAAACTTAATCTGTTCACTCAAAAGACTCTTAAGTTACACTTAACTTCCACACAAATGACAAAAAATGACACAAACTGACTAAAATTCTTCTCTATTTATAGAAGGGTCAAATCTCCAAAGGGTGCTTAAGCACCTCTTTAAAAAGCATCCAGGTTCAATGTATTTTGGCTCTTTTCAACTGTCTCGCCGTCGGTGGCTCGATCTCGCCGTCGGCGGGCTTCTAGAAGATTTAAATAAGTATTATAGTAAAGTTTAATTGAAATATTTTTAAAATAATTAAACTAATTCTATAGATTTAAGGCTATTTAGTTTTCAAGTTTAAGATTTCTAGTTTTCTATTAATTTCAAGAATAACTATACTTTTCAATACTAAATTGCTTAAGATATTTAGATGATTGGAATTTCATGAAAACACAACATAGTAAAATACTAATCTATATATATAAATTCGAAATGTAATTGAAGTTTACCCCTTTAGGTTGATTCAAATGAAGCCAATTTTTGATAAGGCATTTCCTCAAGTTTCTCCTCACTTATATATATATATATATATATTCTTTTTCTTTTCTTTTTGGATTGATTTTTCAATCCCCCCTTTTCTTTTTATTTATTTTCTAAATTGAGGATCACTATTTTTTGTTAGCCTGTTAATAATTTTGAACTTAATTTTCCTCTTCCTAAATATGGAACTGGAAACATTTACTTCTCTTATATATATTTCAAAGCTTTTACTTCATTGGGTTTCAATCTTTTCTTTCTCAACTAAATATTTAAAAATTTTATATTTGAAAATATAGTTTTCTTTACTTTAAATAGTTAACTATATTCTTATTCTCCTATACTAAATATCCTTAATCTAAAAATTAGTTAATCATTAAAAGTATTTTTCTTAACTTTCTATAATAATTAACCAAATCAATTCTTGTTTACTGAATTAAAATTATTACAGAAAATCATTTTATAATAATTTAAAAAAAATAAATTTAGAACAATTTAATAAATAAATTTATATTTTTCCCTCCCCCAAACTTAAATTTTTCTATCTATCTATAAAGGGTGAAAAGGAAATAAACGGTAATATTTAAATCATACATGAAAGCTTTAGGTATTTCTTCTTTCTGAAGTTCTGCAGGCTTTTTTTTATTACTTAATTAACTTATACTGTTAGTATTTTTCTATACACCAAATATTAAAGAAAGTGCTGGGTAAAGAAGTTTAACACAATACAATCACATTTTATACTAACATATTAAACTACATCCACATACATTTACTAATTCAATCCAAAGTTACAATAGTAGTCTGAAAACATTAACAATTTAAAAACTCTTTAACTTTAAACAATCTACACTACATCATAATCAAATTCATAAAATAAAACATCAATACTAAAATGTAAAACAACAAACAAACAATAACAACATCAGAATCTATAACTAAACAAATAAACATAACATCTAACCTTCTACATCAAAGTCCCAAACTATATCATCATTTCCTTGATCAGTGGATGGATTAGGCTGATAATGAGTATATCGGGGACACTCGGGAAATACTCCATCAAGCTCTCCTCTCCTGTAACAATTTTCAGCATCATAATAGGCTATCTCATACTCTGAATATCTTTGGAGATACTCACTGTCATAATCATGTCTTCTTTCCAAGCTTCCAATTCTCTGATCAATATGCTCCAGTTTTTCTTCTATTTTCTCAAAACTTTTCTTCTGTAAAGTCATCTCATTCATTAAATCTTGAAGGGTAGTAGTACTGAGGAGGGTCATAACTGGTAGAGGGAATATCTCTACTTAAAGAAGGTACATAGCTCCTTGTTCTAGGTCTCCATCCTTCGTGGAATTCATATTTCTTAATATTAGCCAGAGTAATGGGTTTCATATGCTCCACCCATTCCTCATCATCTCTTGCCTCTACCCCAGATAATTGGCAGAGTGTATAGATAAGACCAGGATGTCCTAGTCATCCTCCATTTTCACTTCTTGAGGTGGCTAATATGTTCTTATAAATTATATTTCCCACATTAATACTTTTTTGGTTATGAATACAGAAATTCAGAACTACTCTATCTCTTGTTACCTCACTATGGTGGTAAGTAGGTAACAATGTAGAACAAATAAAATGGTGTCAAGCTTTAGATGATGCATTCAACATAGAAAGAGGGAAGTTTACCTGTTCTTGTTGCTTCATTTTCCAAACTCCTTTCCCGTTAGTGAGAAAGTTGATCACCTCTTCTAGTGGTCCTTCCATAGTTCCAAAAGTTTCACACTCGCTGGTTTAGGTGTCTCTTACCTCGTAATAAGCATTTATTCTTGCAGCGCTGAATTCCACAAAAAATCCTCTAACCTTAACCGGTGCATCTTCAACCTGAGTCAGGTTCACATAGAATTCTTTCGCTACTTTCACGGCGGCTCTGTTGGTTATAAAATAGAAATTTTCCCATCCTCTTTCTTTAATTATTCGCTCCACTTCATCTCCAGGACTTTTGAAAACTCGATCTTGAATGCATGTTCTGGCTTGAATATTGTGAAAATATCTTGATTGTGCCCTTGCATGTTCTGGCTTGAATATTGTGAAAATATCGAGTTTCGTCGTAATCTATTCTTCTCTTTTGACGTGGAGCCATTTTTTGATCTGTGAAATTCATAAAAATCTTAACTAAACTTCTAAATATTACTAAGATGGCTTCCTAATGTTACTAAAATCAATCTAAATTAAATTCCATGAATTTCTTCCAAGTCTTTTCTTCACATTTCAAAATTTTTCCAAAATCCTCAATTTAGAAGAAACTCTTGGTGAAAATAAAAAATTTTTACATAGGAGTGAAGCTCTTACCAAGGGAAGATAAAATCTAGCGTCAAAATGTGTTGAAATCGCTTTAAACTCAAGATTCCACAAGCCCTAGGTCGATTTTTTTAAGTTTTTGAGGAGGGAGATGATGAATAGTGTCGGTTGACCGGTCAAATAAAGGATATTGAACGATCTTGCTGTTAGCGAGATAATTAATTCACCAAGGCCAAAGTTTCGGGAAAATCTCACCATCGGCGGGATTTCTATCGCTATCGGCGAGGTTTCCGAAAATTTAATATTTTTTTAATTTTTCAATTATATTTTACTTAGATTAAGCCTTGTTTATTGTTTCGGTCACTAAATTTGATATATTTATTATTATTTTTATTAAGATTAGATACTAACACATAAATTCACACAACATAAACATTATAACTTTATAAATGAAATCCATGAACTTACAAACTTCAAACACTACGTAACTAACAATTGGCTAAGTAAATTATCTCAAACACATCTAACTCAGCATTGCAATCCACACCACGATACTCTAAATGCTGAGACAAAATAAACAACATACAATCTCATCTAAACTGAGATTATCTACGTAAAGTTCAAACTAAATCAAAAACTAATTCACATTAAAACACATACATATAATATGAATAGAAATTTTGCTACTCATCTGAATCTGAACTGTTCTCTTCTCTGATGTTTCCAATAGAACGCATGTGCACAAATAAATCATAGAAATGCCTGAAAGAGAATTCTGTAGTATAATCTTCTTCAATCCACCTTTTCTGTCTCAATAGTCATATAAAACTTGCCTCCAGGTGTCCTGTATAGTCAAAGTGCTCCTTCATTCTCCAATCGATGTGATCGAATAAATCAGAGATATTATCAATAGAATTCATCACTGTCTATAATTCCTTCTCCAATCCTTTAAGTTTTTGTAAAATGAGGTTTGTTCTA
Source organism: Papilionanthe hookeriana x Papilionanthe teres (assembly GCA_022702705.1). Taxonomy (NCBI): domain Eukaryota; kingdom Viridiplantae; phylum Streptophyta; class Magnoliopsida; order Asparagales; family Orchidaceae; genus Papilionanthe; species Papilionanthe hookeriana x Papilionanthe teres. The sequence goes on from CM040424.1 coordinate 12,309,887, forward strand.
TCAGTCAAGGGTTTAATTAAAGGATTATTTTGGGATGCTTGATCGGAAATAATTACTGCATCATCATTATTATCCAATGTAGGAAACATATCTGTCGGATCTAATGGTTTCTAAGGCAATAGCACTTTTTCCCAAGCTTCGTAGGAAACTTGGTACTGACTACATAAAGTAAATATAGTTGATGGGTTTCCATGTCCATGAATTGACCCATGCACAATTAATCCTAATGCAGACTTCACAATAATAGATCCAACATCAATAGACAATCCAGATTGAATACAATAATTTAAGATTGTGCATTCCTTCGAAACTTTGTTTACTCTCATAGTCAGTAGTAACTTTGATGAAATAAAGAAATGCCAATGCTTTGAGATGGGGTTAAGATGTGACGCAGAAAAACTAACGTACCCGTCTTCTCGTAATTCCCAATCGTCAGGTTGGTCGGTCAGATATCTGTAGATCTCATTCATGTTCTATCTTGTAAGAATAAAATTTAAATAGTGGAAAACAGGGGTATTCTCAATCGAGTATAATTTATCTATCCGAGAAGGAGTGAAAGTTACCAATCTGCCTCTTACATAAACACTTCCATTATGGATCACATGCAGATTAGAGTAGAATTCTTTGACTACTGGAATGACTACAGCAGATGTGGTATAACAGAATACCTCCCAATGTCGCTGAACAATCATTTCTTCATTTAATGTTGTTGAATTCTCCGCTCCTCTGTTTACGAATCCACTTTCCTTAATCAGATGCTTTTTCATCAGAACTTTGTTGAATAGTCGTTGAGCCTCAGAACTGATGAACTTTCGTCGGTTAAAAACTCTGGATTTCATGGTTTCAAGTAGTTTGGAGGCCATAATAAATTGTTTTGGAGGGACTCTAGTCGTTTCTAAGGATGAAGATAATGTAAAAATGAAGTTTTAAATGTTTTATATAGAGAATTGCCCTTAGAACTATCCAAAACTGCAAAATAACTCAAAAAACCACTTTTGAACTATCTCGCCGTCGGCGGTAACGATCTCGCCGTCGGCGGGATAGTTAATTAATTTAAACTGAAATTGGGCACGCCGATCTCACTGTTGGCGGGAACGATCTCGCCGTCGGCGAGATTAGGTAAATTGCCCAATTTTTCGCTCCGGTCCGAATATTTTCTGATTTCTTTGTATAGATTCAAATTTGTGATGATTCTAAAAAGTAAAATGAGTAGAATTTATTCTATATTTTAATTTTTCAATAACTTTAATAAATAGATCATAATTAATAACTACTATGGGTTGACTCCCATTAAGCAGTTGGTTTAACGTCGTCAGCCCGACCTAATTTAGTTAGTAATCAAGTTGACTGAGCATTAAAACCTCTTTAAAATTTGGTCTTATTCCTTCAAAAAAAAGTTTTAATCTGTGTCCGTTTACTTTAAATCTATGCCCATCTTTTGGATCTTCAATTTCTATAGTTCCATATGAAAATATTTGAGTTATATTGAAAGGCCCTAACCATCGAGATTTCAATTTCCTAGGAAATAATTTTAATCTTGTATTATAAAGCAAAACTTCTTATCCTGGCTCAAATTCTTCCGGTTAATCTTCTGATCATGCCATAATTTCATTTTTTCTTTATAAATTCTATCATTATGATAAGATTTATTTCTTAATTCATCTAATTCATTCAATTGCAATAATCTCTTCTCACCAGCTCCTTTCAGATTGTAATTAAACTCTTTAATTGCCCAATAAGCTTTATGTTCTAATTCAACTGGTAAGTGACAAGTCTTTCCATAAATAAGCCTGTAAGGAGTCATTCCAATCAGAGTTTATAAGCAGTCCTGTATGCCCATACTGTCGTGTCTAGTCTTATAGACCAATCCAATCTATTAGGGGTTTACAGTCATTTTCTAAAATACGTTTAATCTCTTGATTAGAAACATCAGCTAATGCACTGGTTTGTGGATGATAAGCAGTTGATATCTTATGAATAATGTTAAATATTTCTACTAGTTTGTGAATATATTTATTTCTAAAATGAGAACCTCCGTCAGTGATAATCACTCTTGGCATTCCAAATTTAGTAAAAATATTTTTCATTACAAACTTTGAAACACTCTTAGCATCACATCGAGGTAAAGCTTGTGCTTCGATCCATTTAGACACATAATCAACAACAACTAATATATATGAGTTTCCAAATGAAGGAACAAATGGTCCCATAAAATCTAATCCCTAAACATAAAAAATTTCAACTTCTAAAATAAAATTTAGAGGCATTTCATTTCTTCTAGATATATTTCCTACTCGTTGGCATCTATCGCAAGTTTTGATATATCTATAAACATCTCTAAAAAGAGTAGGCCAATAAAATTCAGATTGTAAATTTTTTTAAGCAGTTTTATCTGTTCTAAAATGTCCTCCAAAATCATAATCATGACATTTCTGAATGATTTGTTCTGTTTCTTCATAAGGCACACATCTTCTAATTATAAGATCCTTACATTGCTTATATAAATATGGTTCATCCCAAAAATATGTTTTAGCATCATGAATGAATTTTTTTGTTGTTGTAAAGTTAACATAGGTGGTAAAATATCACTTAAAAAATAATTTATTATATCAGCATACCGTGGTATTTTCCACTCATTTATATTGTATAATTGTTCGTCAAGAAAACTGTCAGTAATTTCATTATTAGTATCAGATAATTCATTATATTCTAGCCTTGATAAATGATCTGCAATTTGATTATCAGTTCCATTTTTATTAATGAATTCAAAATCAAATTCTTGCATTAGTAACATCCATCTAATTAATCTTGGTTTGAAATCTTTCTTTTGCATTAGATATTTAATAACAGAGTGATCAGTATGCACAATACATTTATTTCTAATTAGATTAGGCCTAAATTTATCAAAGGCATAAACAATTGCTAATAATTCTTTTTCAATAACTGTATAATTCAATTCAGCATTATTAAGAGTTTTACTAGCATAGTATATGACCTTGAAAATTTTATCATATCTTTGCCCAAGTACTGCTCCTATAGCATAATCACTAGCATCACACATAAGTTCAAATGGTTTCTCCCAATCAGGTGAAACTATTATAGGTGTTGTGATTAATTTATCTTTTAATAATTCAAAAGCATTTAAGCATTTAGCTGTGAACTCAAATTTTTTATCCTTTTCTAAAAGTTGGCATAGAGGTTAAGTAATTTTGAAAAATCTTTTATGTAACGTCTGTAGAATCCAGCATGTCCAAGAAAACTTCTTACCCCTTTTACTGTAGTTGGAGGTGGTAATTTAGCTATAACTTGAATTTTTGCAGGGTCTACTTCCATGCTATTTTTTGAAATTTTATGCCCTTATACAATTCCTCCTGCAACCATAAATTGACATTTCTCCCAATTTAGAACTAAATTAGTTTTCTCACATACTTCTAATACTTTTTCAAGATGATTCAAGCATGCGTCAAATGACGTTCCAAATACAGAGAAATCATCCATAAATACTTCTATTCCATCATCAATTAGTTTACTAAATATAGACATCATACATCTCTGGAATGTTGCCGGTGCATTACATAATCCAAAAGGCATTCTTCGAAAAGAAAATGTTTCATAAGGACTAGTAAATGTAGTTTTCTCTTGATCCTCAGGAGCAATATGTATCTGATAATAACCGGTATATCCATCTAAAAAAATAAAAATATTTATGTCCGGTTAATCTATCCAACATTTGGTATAGAAATGGTAATGGGAAGTGATCTTTCCTGGTGGCTGCATTTAATTTTCTATAGTCAATACATATACGTCATCCAGTAACTTGTCTTATTGGTATTAAATCATTATTTTCATTAGCTTTTACAGTCACTCCTCCTTTTTTAGGAACACAGTGAATTGGGCTTACCCAAGCACTGTCCGAAATAGGATATATAATACCATTATCTAACCATTTTAGTATTTCTTTCTTGACTACTTCTTTCATTATTGGGTTTAATCTCCTTTGAGGATCTACTCTTGGCTTATGTTGCTTATCTAAAATAATTCTGTGCATACAGATTGAAGGACTAATTCCTTTAATATCTACTAAAGTCCAACCAAAAGTTTTCTTATATTTTTTAAAGTGTCTAACAGTTTTTATTCTTGTGATTCATTCAATTCAGCTGATATAATAACTGGTAGAGTTGAATGGTTACCTAAGTAAGCATATTTTAAATGATTATGTATAATTTTTAATTCGAGTTCAGAAGGTCTAATTATTGACAGAACTATATTCTTTTCAGCATTTTTAGTATTATCCAACATTTCGAATTTTTCCTGTATATAATCCAGTTTTTCATTATCTGCTTCTTCAATTAATTCTATATTTTTTTTTTCTAACTTTTCTTCATAATATTCTTTAAAATGTTCATTTTGTAAATGTTCAAGTATTTCCATTCCAAAACATTCATCATCTTTTTCTAAAGTAGGATATTTCATTGATTTTGTTATGTTAAAAGTTACTTTTTGATCGTTTACTCTCATAGTCAATTCTCCTTTACGAACATCAATCATAGCTTTTCCAAGTGGCTAAAAAGGGTCTTCCTAATATTATTGGAATTTCCTTATCTTCTTCCATATCTAGAACAATAAAATCTACCGGAAGATAAATTTATCCACTTTTACTAACACATCTTCAATAACTCCCTTAGGATAAGTCACAGAACGATCAGCTAACTGAAGAGTTACTGAAGTAGGTGAAATTTCTCCTAATTCTAATCTTTTAAAAATTGATAGAGGCATTTGTACGGCTTATTTTTAGGTTGTGTTTTATTTTGAAAGTGGGGTCGCCTACAGAAATTGTCGGTGAATTTTTAATTTAATTTAAATAAATAATTTGAAAAGTAGTATTTGATTTTAAAAATAATTTTTAAATTTGAGGATTTTAAGATATGAAATCAAACCGATATCACATCCCAAATAGTTTATATAAACGAGCACCGTACCACAAACCGTGTATCTATCCCGAAGAATAGGCACACTGCTTGACGATGGGGCTCGATTAAATAAAATAGAAGATTTGTGACATCTGTTTGGTCTGCGAACCAATTTTATAAGCCGACAAATTCCCCTGCTTAATATGAAAGCATTAAACAGGGTTTATATTACTCAGGTTCTTTAAAATTCCCTATAAGGGCAAGCCCCTATAGTTAATTACATCCTAAGTGACGGGAATCACCTAAGAAAACTCTCGATAATAATCAGTAGTTCTGCTCTAAAGAATTTCAAAGTTTAAGTTTTCAAGGGATTGAATTTTGGAATTTCAATAGGGAATTGATCCAATTTGGAACATTTTGTTTTGGGAATTCAAAGGAAGAAAGGTAGGAGAAATTACAGATTCGAAGCGAACTTCGGTAATTTCCCGACTATCCTATTGTTTGGCTTGAATTTAGGAAAATCCTATAATTTATTTAATGTTTTGATCTTGCCAATTTTAGTTAATTAGGACTTATATTCGTATGACATAATCATGCAAATAGCCTCGAAGATGTGAGGGTTTATGTCGTATCGGACGACTACCTCGGAGTCCTAAGACCGGTTAGGGCTTAATTTGCAATGCAAATGCCTAACAAAAGGTTGAGGATTTATGTTGCACTAGGAAAACTACCTCAAAGTCCTATGGCATAGTTATTTAATTCTAAGAAAGTTTTGTTGATGTAGATTTTAGTTTTGCTGACGACGATGGCCGTGCTGCCCACCATGCCCCGAGCTCCTTGTTGTTGCAGAGGTATAGTTATAGAAGTCATAAATCAGGAGATGAGAAAAGTGTTCTGGTTTAGAGAAGTCTTAAAATCCAAGTGTTTTTAATATTTTAATTAAAACAAATTTTAAAGTTGTTTATAACGACACCGGTTAAGATCCCACGGTTCCATCCTTCGGCATCGTTATTTTTATCGGATTCACTTAGTCCGGATGAATTTGCTAAACTCAACTGAATGAGTTCCACACTTTCATTTAGACCGTGGGAAATCCCGTTAGCAACACGTAGGTTACATCATCCGAGGTATTCCCGATCATCCAACAGGACGTTTTAATTTCGTTGTAATTGCAGTTTTGTGTTCTGTTTGTGATTAAATTTTGAGTTGTTTTATATTTTGAGATGTTGTGGCGGTGAATTTTATCTTGCAATGACTTTTAATTTAGTTTTGGTTTCGGTTTTAGGGACTATCCTAAAGGTGTGGGTTTTCATGCAACGGTTGTTTATCATGCAAGAAAAGTAAGTGCGATGTGATTAAAGAAATTGCGATAATGTAAATTGCGATAAAATAAAAGCGTACTCGGAGGGTCTTCCCGTCATCCCAAGCTGCACTTAAAACACAATTAGAATATTTAAGCAGGTTCCTAGGTAAAGCTAAGGGAAGGGTTATAGTTTTCTACCAAATTCCTAATCCTATAGCTAGTCATTTCCTATGACGTCTAGGTTCTTGTGTTTTGGTTTGAGGACAATTTTCTTCATCAAAGAATAATTAAGTTCAATTGTTCTTATAAGTATCCTATCATATTGAGGAAGTGCTTAAGAAGAATCTTAAACATCTTTTCAATATCGATAGGATTTTTTAAGTCCAAATGGATTTAATTAATCAGGTGAAGTAATCGTCCGAGAATTCAAGTTTTGTTGTTATCTTACTCAGTGAAATAGGACATTTGAATATCCTATGAGGGAAGTAACATTTCATTTAACGTTCTGTTTAGGAGTTATGACAACAAAAGCTTTCGAGGACAAATTGATGTTAAAATGATTTGTGATTTAATTTAATTGTAGTTATCGGATTTAAATATGGAATAGTGTTCAAGTTGTTTTATATTTAATTTCTTTATGTCTTAGGTGATGTTATTTAATTCAATTTAACTTTAATTTAATTTAATTTAATTTTAATTCTAATTTAATTTAATTTAATTCAATTTAGTTTAATTTGATGTTAAATTAATTTAGTTTAATTTGATTTAATTTCCTTTAATTTAATTTTAATTTCATTTAATTTTAATTTAATTTAATTTAATTTAATTTAATTTAATTTAATTTAATTTAATTTATTTATTTATTTTAATTTATTTATTTAATTTATTTAATTTGTTTGATTTAACTTAATTTAATCTTTAATTTAATTTTATTTTTAATTTTAATTTAATTGAAAATTTAAAAAGAGTTTAATAATTTAATTTTAATTTAATTTAATGATTAAGTCTTTTTAACATTTTAAAACTTAAATTTGAATTATCATTTTAATTAAGAATTAAATATTATTGAGATGATTAATTTAGGGATCTTTAAATTAAAGAACAAATCTCTTCTTAATAATATCCCTATTTAATAATTCCAATTTTATTATTCTCCCAAATTTAATCAATTATTTAATTAAGGTTTATTTCAATTATTTTAAATTGTTTAGTAGGTTTCTATCCTTTAATTACTTAAATTTCAATCATCCAAATCAGATTAAGATCAAATATTTTACTTGTTAATTTTTTTTAAAACCTAAAGTTTTAATTAAGGGTTAAAATTTTAATTACCACTTTGCCCTTCAAGCTTAACAATTTCATAACTCACTAAATTGAGCTTAAATGAACTTGAAATTTTTATGTGACTTCACTCATATGTCAATAAAGACATGAGAGGAGAAAATGTGATTTTTCTGTTTTTAATTTATTTATATAATTATTTTTGGTAGAAAATAGGGATTTCCAAGGAAAATTTAATAACATGACCAAGGAAAAGTTTCTGTTCTTAAGAAAATTATGGGACATTCCTAATGACCAGAGGACCACTTCGACCAATTTTGGTGATTTTTTGAATTATATTATTTTTATTATAATTATTTTACTTTTTGGAGTATTAATTAATTTAAAAATGAATTAAAGGTTGAAAAATAAATTTTATATTTTTCAAAACTCTCTCTAATATCAAGGAAATCAAAGAATCAATTTTTACAATTTTCTGATTTTTCTTTGATTTATTATAATTATTTTAGTGAAAATGCTAGAAAATACATTTTTTAAATTTTAAAATTACCTTAGGGCTTTAAAATTTAATATCTCATTAAATAGACCTAAGAAAAATATGGGGTTTGTTCCTAAGTGATTAAAATTCAAAATGTGACATTTTGGTGAATTTTATTATTTTTTTCATTTTTATTATTTTTTAATTATTAAAATATTAAAATAATACAAAAAATCAACTTTTTTAGAAAATTAAAATTTTATTTTTCTTAAATTTCCCTGATATCAGAGAGGCTCCAAAACCAATTTGGTGAATTTTTGAAAATTATTTTGAAAGTTATGAATTTTTAAAGTTTAAATTGGCTAAATGGCTTAATCAACCCATTTAGTAGGGCTAACCAAGTCCAATTGACTTCAAATTTTTATGGTGGGTTCCCCTGATCCTAAAGGTCAGTGGAGAATTGATTTCAAGTCAATTTGATGTATGATAAGCTTTAATTAATTAAGGAGCTATTTTGGGTGTTTAAGCCAATTAGGGTCATTTTAAATGAACTAGTTTAAAACCTATTTTTCGTAGGGTCCTCTAGTCATAAGAAACATCACCAAATTTTCTTAGAATTTATTTCATAACATGCTAATTATTGGAATTAAAATACTCAAAACAGTAGCATGAATTTGAAAAATCAATAACTTCTAATAGGGGTGGCCTCTGACTTTGGAAAATTTAGGGAATGTTCCCAAATTCAGAGGCTTCAAAAGCCCTATGGTCTCATGCCATGGTGAATTTCCTATATGCATGGAGAATTAAAACAATGCAGAAAGGAAATAAATCATTAAAAATAAAATACTTAATGAAATTAAATGATTTCTTTTCCACATTATTCTCCTCTGTTCACTGAGCACGAGGGTATTTTTATTTTATTTTTCTGATTTTCCTACACAAAGTTATGGATTTTTGAAGTTTAGGGAATTAAATAAATAGAAAAATACTCTAATTTTCTATTTATCCACGCGGCGCCGCGTCAACCTCGGCAGCTCCGAAAAGCCGCGTGGCGCTCTCCGATTCGACGCCGCCATCTGACTCAGCGCTCCGGGGCCCGGCTGTGTCGTTCCATCTCCTGATCCGGCGCGATCCCGGCCGTCCGTCCGCGCGTGTATTAAATGAAAGGCATCCGTTCATCGTCCCTGAGCATCCTTACCGAGAGCCGTCCGTCTTCTAGGCCTAAGATCTCACTCGATACTTGACCAATTTAACGTTCTTATGCTCTATGGATTCGTCTCGAGAAGACGAACATATCCATACGGTTTATATGGCATAAAATTGACTCAATGAAAATGGAGAATGTTCAGAAGCTCGGGAAGAAGAGTGAGGCCATACCTTTGCTCAGAGAAGTGTGGCTTCGATCTGAGGGTTGTGTCACCTTTGATTGGATCCCAGCAAGCTCCAGATGAAGTCCCTTGGCCTGGTGAATTATCTAGGTAGGATTTTGACCACAGCCGATCACAAAGCCTGGAGGCTGGAGCAACTGGGTGGCCTGGAGATGGGGCTTTCGGTGGGGAACTTCTCCTCTTGGTCTGGTGAAGGTGTAGGACCGGTCGATTTGAGGATTAGCTCACTGTGGCAAAGTGTCCTGGTTTTGGGTGAAATCTCAGTTGAGAAATTGGATTCTGTTGGTGGGGATTAGGGCAAATTGACACTGGGGATCAATTGCTCTAAGGATGGAGAAGGGTTTGGAACAATTTTGGCAGAGTTTCGGCAAGATTTGTGCAACTCTCTTCTCATGGCCGTGAGGGGGTCGGGTTTAAATAGAGGTGGCTGGAGGGCCTCACAGGGATGGCCAAGGGTTGGGATCAGCTGCTCTGGGCATGGGAAGAACAGCTACAATGGCCATTGGGGATGGGGCAGCTCAGCAGGTGAGAATTTCAAGTTTGGGCTCACATGTGAGCTCTCGGGTGTGGTGTTTTCCGGCGACCTGGTGGCTGGCCGGCCAGGCATTGGTCACCATCAAGCTCAGGGAGGTCAAGTGCGGGGCTTAGTGTATTCAATTGGCGGTTGCCAAGTGTAAAATGGTTGGATCAAAATGGAATGGGGATATGGCTAATTTTGGCTAGGTTTGGTCGACCCATTTGTTTGGGCTGAGTTCACCTCCCCATGGCTAGCCTTGGGCTCGAGAAGATCGGTTAGGTTAGCTGATCGAAAGGTGGTGATGTCCTTATCCAAGAATATTTGGATTAAATCTTGGTTAAGGGGTATCATGGGTGAGGTTAAAGACGTTTAGGAATTAAGGAAAGCTCCCTCTCCTCTTACCCGATGTGGTATGGTCACATGTCAAACAATTCACATGGCTTGCATGTGGCTTAAGAATGGCTTCATGGCTCACCTTTGGCTTGGGAAAAGTTGAGTCAATTTCATGGAAATGGATTTAAGAAAAATTTTGGTATTTAGGGGTGATTTGGCGTGAGGCTTGATTTGGAATTATTTGATGATGGGATTAGAACTTAGGGAATGGCTTTGATTAAATGGATGGCAAATGGAAATGTCATGTGGGCTTTAGGGTAGATTTTGGGCTCTTTGAAATGGTTTTAGATGGGCTTTTAAAATGGTTTAGGGAAGTGGGCTTTTGGATTTTAAAATGGATTTTAGGATGAAATTTTGGCAAAGGCTTGGGCCAAATAATTGTTGGGTTTGGTTTAAGGATGTGTCATGATTGATTTGAAATAAGATTGGAGTGATTTGGGTTTGATTTGGACCCCTTTGGTGAATGGGCCAATGTAGGTCAAATTGGGCTAACTTGGGCCAATGTTGGGCTAGGGTTGAAATTGATGTAAAATAAATTTTTTAAAATGTTTATGGGAGTGTTTCAAAGAGGTTTTGGCTTTGGTTGGGTTTTGATTTTGGGGTTTGGGTTCATTTGGGTTAGGTTTGGGTTTAGATCAAAATTGGGCTTTTTGGCTTTGGATTGAATTTGAGTGGGGTTTGAGTCTAAATTTTGGGTAAATCATGTTAGTTTTTTGTTTGTAGGGATTTTAAGGAAGGTTTAGAAAAGATTTGGGGTCAATTGGAGCTGAATTGGGTGAGTTTGGGTTAGGTTTGGGTCATGGGTCCAAATTGGGCTTTAAGGCCAAAAGTGGAATTGGATCCAAATGTCAATCAAATTGAACTTGGATTTGGTCTAGATTGGTGTTGGGAATGTTTAATTGAAGTTTAGAATTGAATTGGACCAGAATTTGGGTCAATTGGGTAGGTTTGGTTTGACATTGGGTTCACTTAGGGTTAAAATGGGTCAAATTGGGGGTTTTGACAAAAGTAGGGTAAATTGACAAAATTGGCCCATGGTGTAGTTGAACAAAATGAAATTGGGAATATTTTGGATTTTCTAAAATTTTCTGGGAATTTTCTGAATTTTTGGATTTTTGGGTCAAGAGGGGTATTTTGGGTATTTGGAGGGTATTGGGAGGTATTTTTGGAATTTTTGGTATTTTTGGCTATGAATGATCAATTTGAGTGATGTGGAAATGTTTGGGATTGGTTTTGAGGAATTTTGGGTGATTTGGAAATTTTGGAGGATTTCGAGGGTTTTGGGTAAGTTAGGCGGGTGTAGGGTCCGGGGGTCGAAAATTGAAAATTTGGGAAATTGAAGATTGGGTGAATGTAAGTGGAATAAAATCATTTTGGTTGAGCCATGAAGCCATATCAAGCCCACATGAGCCATGAAGGGACTCATTTGAGGCATCCATTATGTTGTTCCTAACCCTGCTTGCCGAGGGCTTAGGGGTTAAGGACCATCCATGTGAATCACCTACATGAGTCGGGAGGTCAAGTTGGGTATGGGTGTGGTTTTAGGAGGTGTGTGAAAGTGTAGTGTATAAATGTAGTGTGTGTGTAAGTCGGCCCCTTCACCGGACCGAGGCCACCGGGCGATCCTAGGCCCGAAGAGTCTATAGGAACTCATCCTTTAAACTTCCACATTTGATTTCAACCCTCTAGGTGATTAGGGGTCTACAGATCAAGTTTGTGTAGTTTGCGGGGAGTTAAGAAGTGGTTTGAATTTCTAAGTGGTGGGTCCCAATTCTAATCCTCTAAGATAGTCGAAGGAAAAGCCTAAGGCTAGATCCTGAAGTACTTAAAGAGAAGAAAAGAAGACCTCATCAAAAATGAGGTCAACAAATGGACCTCCAATAGGTGTGGTGAGCTAACCAAGCACACCACGCGTATTGGCGTTGACTGAAGAGATCAACAAAACCAACACAGATGTCCAAGTGACAAACTTAGGATGAAGTAGAAGAATTTCTGCTGGGGAGTGTCAAGTATATCTCTGAGACTGGAGATTCCTGAACTCTCGCTGGGAAAGGAAAGGAGGTGAATCCCAAATTGCATGATCTGGGGGAATTTCGATTTAGATTTTATTTTGTTTCAGTTTAAGTTTTTATGTGTGAGCTTAAATTTTAGTTTTAGTTTCAATTTAGATTGAAGTTTTGTCAAGATTAATTTGAAGGGATTTGAAGTTGAAATGAAAATTGGAATTTTGTGGTTTTAGATGTACCATCTTCAACCTCAAAAGAAAATTAAATTGATTGGATTGAATCATTACAATGAGGAGAGATCTCAGAGCAATGTGGTATTGGATGTAAAATCCTTAACCTCAAGAGTTTGATTTTGATGTATTTCATTGCTGTAGGGAAAGAATCCTAAAGCAGTGCAGTCTCGGATATAAAATCCTCAACCCCAGGAATTTGATTTGATGTATTTCATTGCGATAGGGAAAGAACCTAAAGCAATGCGGTCTCGGATGTAAAATCCTCAACCCTAAAAGTTTGAATTCGATGTATGTCATTGCGATAGGGAAAGAATCCTAAAGCAATGCAGTCTCGGATGTAAAATCCTCAACTCCAGGAATTTGATTTTGATGTATTTCATTGCAATAGGGAAAGAATCCTAAAGCAATGCGAGTCTCGGATGTAAAATCCTTAACTCCAAAAAGTTTGAATTTGATGTATTTCATTGCGATAGGGAAAGAATCCTAAAGCAATGCGGTCTCGAATGTAAAATCCTCGGCCTCAAAAGTTTGAATTTGATGTATTTCACTGCAATAGGGAAAGAATCCTAGAGCAATGCAGTCTCGGATGTAAAATCCTCAACCCCAAAAGTTTGAATTTGATGTATTTCATTGCGATAGAGAAAGAACCTAAAGCAATGTAGTCTCGGATGTAAAATCCTCAACCCCAAAAGTTTGAATTTGATTTATTTCATTGCAATAGGGAAAGGATCCTAAAGCAATGCAGTCTCGAATGTAAAATCCTCAACTCCAAAAGTTTGAATTTGAAGTATATCATTGCGATAGGGAAAGGATCCTAAAGCAATGCAGTCTCGGATGTAAAATCCTCAACTCCAAAAGTTTGAATTTGATGTATTTCATTGCGATAGGGAAGGATCCTACAGCGATGCGGTCTCGGATGTAAAATCCTCGACTCCAAAAGTTTGAATTTGATGTATTTCATTGCGATAGGGAAAGGATCCTAAAGCGATGCGGTCTCGGATGTAAAATCCTCGACTCCAAAGTTTGAATTTGATGTAGTCATTGACTTTGCAAAGATTTGTAGTGTTGATTTGAAAAGTGTGGAATTTTGGTGTTTCGAGAATTTCATGAAAGTTGTGAAAGACTTTCATGGAAGGAAATAGATTAGGAGGGAATATGTAGATGTTACATACCCCGTTCAAAAGAGTTGATCAGAAGTCACTGGTTTGGATTGGATATAATTCCTCGCCATCAGATTCGATCCGTGTCAATGGAATTAACCGCTTCCATCCCAAATAAGGGAAAGAGTAGAACGGATTGGATTTCAGATTTGGGAGATTGAATTTGAATTTTCGATTGAGATTTGATTTGAAATCTGGAAGGTTGAATTTGAGATTTGATTGAGATTTGGGATCTGGAAAGATTGAATTTGAATTTGATTGAGATTTGATTTGAAATTCGGAAAGATTGAATTTGAAATTTGATTGAGATTTAATTTGAAATTTGGAAAGATTGAATTTGAATTTGATTTAAAATTTGTGTTCATTTTGTTTGTCCTTTAACGATTCAAATTTATTTTATCGTTCATTTAATGTTCATGTGAATTTGGTGTTCATCATTTTTAGATGTTTACGGAAGGTTTTTTTTTTTCTCTTTTTTTTTTATTTCTTTTCTGTTCTTTGTTCGAAGTTCATTTAACTTTAATGGCATTTCCCAGTCAATTTGCACAAAAGAGGTGAAGGCCAAAATGTGACATGGTCACTTTCATTCCAATCATGTTGAAGATACATCATACAACTCGATCTGGAATACATCTCATACAATCCATGTAGACTCAAAACGGACTAAGTATGATCTTTGTCGATCCATCCAAAAAGGTATTTGTCAAAAATCCATGTCTGAATAGTGGGGTACATGGTTAATAACATCACCTTTCAAGCCATCCTTGGCAAGGATGCCGTATGGATGTACGTTGGAGGTGTGATATTTTCCATGTAACTCGCGGCTCGTAAGGCGGAGGCTCTCTAGCTCCGGGTACGAGTTGGAAGTGGTAAGGTGTCTTCCTGTCGTCCATCCTTCGAAAGTAAGCGAGATCCGCTTCAACTGGTACTCCTGGTATGCAATGTTTAGCGACATGCTGCTCCGTTGCCCTTCGGTATCATGACGGAACCTACCGGTAATGGTATCTTCAACGGCCCTCGGAACTCACCTGGGCCTGCTATCCGGAGGTCGGATCCGAACATGATGTTACACTCGTTCGGGAAAGAGGCGTGCGAAAGGTCGACAAAGTCGTGGTGATCTATGTGCGGGGGTATGCGGTCACCACTGCTTGTAAATGTTAATAATGCGGCTATTGGGTATGCAATCTGCTGGAAGTACCCTCCATGTTATCGATCTCTTTACCATTCTCTTGATGACTAATGGCATTGGATCCACTTGGCCATGACGGAGTATCCACGGTGGGTTTCCCTTCTGATCTTACGCGAAGTTGTAGCGAGCATCCGCATTGTATCGAAATTCTACCTTTCCACGGCATCCATCTCCGGGGTTCGAGTAGGTGTTTTCTCTTAGGCGGCCCGCTCGGCCCATTCTTTTCAAATCCGGACGCAATCCACGATTTGTTGTTGTTCATATTCGAGAATACGTACGTATGTAGCTCGAGGCCTTCAGTATATTGATCCTTCGCCTCTGATTCTCTCGAAGTATTCAAAAGTTTTCTTTTCGACATTACGCATTCTTTCCGGCTCGTATTCGGAATAATGCTGCAAATGGCGGGGCACAGTGACATATTGTGGGATATACGGCTCAATTCCTTCATGTTCTCTGCATACCTCGGCTCCTCGGGGATGATGTCCGTCGGGACATCCTCCGGGGTTGCTACTGCAACAAGGTTATGCATTGCGGGTGGTTCTATGCTGGTGGCGTGGTAGCCTTCTTTCTTCGATCTTCGTGAGATTTCCCTGGTCCCTTACGGTATCCTAGGAGGCTGGCCTCCTTTCTTCCGATGCACAGTGAGCGGCGTCCTTGAAGTGTATGTACTGGCAGTAGCAGCTGCCTCGTCACACTGGTCCGCTGCTAGTTTGGTTAACATCTTACGAATACGGCGATTCTTATTTCTTCATTGCGTTGCTGTGAGAGTAGCTCTTCGAACTTCACGAGTTTACGTGGGCGCGGCGGCGACAAGCTGCCTCTCTGTCGTAGCGACTACAGACTTGATTTTCTTGTCTTCTTCAATGTATGTTTTCCTTTTCTTGCTGCTAGATTGGTGGCTTGGGCCACCCATTTTCATCACTGTCTAACCGGGTAGTTCCTCTCGGTCAACTGGGATCCAGTCACTTTCCTTGTGCTTGTAGGCCCGCGGTGCGAAGTCCGAGTCGATCTCGATTATCGCTCCATCTTTCACCCTCTTTTCGTCGAGTGCGAGGCTTACGCCATTTCTAAAGTTCGGGACCAACCGCCGATTCGACATTTCCTGCGAAAAGACAAGGAAAAGGATCGGAGTGCTGTCTTAAGAACAAGGAACATTAAGAAAATGTTTATTAAAGACATTTTTTTATTATTTTTTTTTGTATTTTTAAATTTAATAGGAATGAAGTGGGACAAGATCAGGAAAGATATTTTGATGTGGGAGAGAAAACAAGGAAAGCTTTATTATCATGTTTTTGGGTTCGGACCCAGTCATAAGTAATTACTTCGCCCGTGCTTCTAAGGATGAAGAATTCATTTTTTCGAAACATCAGGTAGCGTAATACTTTTTCATGTATCGTCCATTGATCGGAAGCATATGTCGTTCTCCTTGGTAATTCACTAGGCTGGTAGGAGCCTCACGAGTACTCTTGCTTCGACCACAAACGGTCCTTCCCGAGTGGGTTCGAATTTTCCTCGTATCTTGCGGTGTGCGAGAATAGGTCTTTCGAGAACGAGAACTAAGTCACCAACTTTGAAGGTTCTCGGGCGGACCAATTTGTCATGGGCTTGAACCATTTTAGCTTGGTATAGTTCTAAATTCTGCTGCGCTACAAGTCTTTTCCCTTCCAGGCTTTCCAATTCTTCTAGTCGTAATTTGGCATTCTCTTCTGTTGTGATTTTGTTTGCAACTACAATTCCGAGTGAAGGAAGGCTGAACCTCTAAAGGTAACACTTGCCTCGGACCCATACACCGGAGCGTAAGGTGTAGCTTGAGTAGGAGTTACGAAGGTTGTCCGGTAGGCCCATAAGGCTTCCAATAACTTCTCGTGCCAATTTCTCTTATTATCGTCCAAAGTTTTCTTTAAGATTTGAACAAGAGTTTTATTAAAAGCCTCGGTCGAGCCGTTTGCTCTTGGGTAGTAAATTGTTGAATATCGCCGGTCGATTCCGTGTCTCCGACAAAATTGTTGATTTGTGTGCTTCGAATGCTGACCCATTATACGAGATGATCTGCGCGGCACTCCGAAATGGTAGACAACTTGGTTCTTGAAAAGCTGTAGCACGTGGTGTGCTTTCGCTTCTACGAGTGGAGCTGCCTCTGCCCACTTGGAAAAGTAATGCGTAGCCGCAAGAATGAAGCGATGTCCTTTTGAAGATGGTGGTTCTATTGGACCCACTATATCTGTGCCCCAACATTTAAATGGCCACGACGCAATTGTCGGATGTAACACATTTGGAGGTTGGTGTAGAACCACTCCATGCACTTGGCATTGGTGACAGCTCTTGGCGATTTTCATGCAGTCGGTCATCATCGAGGGCCAGTAGTACCCTAGTCTTTTAATTTTCATTTTCATCTTCGGACCCGGTGGTGAGCCCCACGAGTCCTAAATGCACCTCTTTAACAATTTCGCGGGCCTCGGACCCGCTTAGGCATCTTAGCCACATTTGATCGAAAGACCTTACGTATAACGTGTTGTTTATTAATGCGTAGGACGAGTTCTTTTCTTGATACGGTGGGCTAGTGACCTGTCGTCACGGTAGTTTTCTGTTTGCGGGTAGTACAGTAATGGTTGTCGCCGATCTTCTGTGTTTTACGTCCTCATTGTTGCAATCGATTCTTCTTCTTTTTCGATTTGTGTATTGTGTCTATGTCGAGTCGTGATAGGACTGACGTCCAGTGAGCTGACACTTCCTGCGATTCATCTTGCAAACGAGGCAAACTCTTTTGCGAGGCGAGCTAACGCATGCTGCTAAAGCATTTTCTTTTACGGGAATTTTATAGATTGTCACATTCGGAATCTGTTCCAACAAGTCGTATGGCATGCTTGGAAGTATTGCTCGAGTCTTGGTTTTAAAATTTTGTCTTGTCCGTGATACTGTTGAATGATTAACTGCTAATCCCGTAGATATTGATGTACGTTATCCCCATTTGAATAGTTAATTCCAGTCTGTTATGAGGGCTTCGTATTACGCTTCGTTGTTTGTACACGGTTACGTCGAGTGGTAGGAGTATCTTAACATCCCCGCTCCGGTTTTATAAAGATTAATCGATTCCGCCTTACAGGACACTATCACTTGCGATTCTTCGTCTTTGTGCGCTGAAGATGCTCCGTCGAAATATAATTCCCAACGTCGATCATCAGGGTCTTCTAGGCTCATTATTTGTTCATCTGGCAAATCGTCATTAAGGGGAGATTCTGCCGGCAAAGGGTGTCTTTGCGAGGAAGTCTGCTAGGACCTGTCCCTTTACGACACGAAGAGGCATGAATGTTATATCGAATTGCAATAATATCATTGACCATCGGCAAGTACGCCGAAAAGCGTTGGACGGGTCATCAAGTATTGCAATGGATTAAATTTCGAGATCGGAGTTGACCTTATGAGAAAGCATGTAGTGCTCGAGCTTTTGAGCGGCGAAGATCAGGGCCAAACAATGCTTTTCAATTGCGGGATACCTTATTTCCATCGGAAGTAAACGACGGCTTAGGTAGTAAAGAGCATTTTCTTTACCCTCATCATTGACCTGGGCTAACAGGGCTCCAAGGGAGTCGTCTAGAGCCGCGGTATAAAGTATTAGCGGTCTACCTGAGATTGGGCTGCTAAGACAGGAGGTGTCATTAAATATTTTTTAATGTCCTCGAAGGCCTTCTGGTATTTCTCTTCCCAAATAAATTTGGCGTCCTTTTTAACTAGTGCCGAGAAAGGCTGACACCTACCTGACAAGTTTGAGATAAAGCGTCGAAGATATGCCAGCTTCCCTTAATAGATCGTAGTTGTTTTAAGGTTTTGGGAGGCGACATTTCTAGGATAGCTTTAATCTTTTCCGGGTCGATTTCAATTCCACGATGTCAGACAACGAATCCTAAGAATTTCCCGGAGGTGACGCCGAAGGCGCATTTTAAGGGATTCATCTTAAGGTTAAATTGTCTTAATCGTTCGAAAACAATTCTCAAATCATACGAGTGGTTTTCCTTTACTTTGCTTTTGATGACCACATCGTCCACGTAGCATTCGACTTGATTGTGGATGAGATCATCAAAAATTCTTGTCATTGCTCTACGGTAGGTTGCTTTTGCGTTCTTCGATCCGAATGGCATCACTTGTGTAGCAATATACTCCGATCGGCGTTACGAATGCTTGTAAGTTTTTCATCTTCGGAGGTATTTTTATCCGGTTGTATCCTGAAGATCCATCCATGAATGAGAATATTTCATGTGTCGAAGCAATATCGATCATTAATTCGGGATCGGTAGAGGAATTCATCTTTTGGACATGCCTTGTTTAAATCTTTGAAGTCCACACAAATTCGATCCGACCATTCTTCTTTACGGCGGCACCACGTTGGCTAACCAAGTCGGGTATTGTTCTTCACGGACAAATTTAGCGTCTATTAGCTTTTTAACTTCAACTATGACTTGTTGTTCGATTTCTAGACGCATTCTTCTGGGACCTTGCCTGACTGGGACAGAAGTAGGATTCACTCCTAGCTTATGGAATGCGACCTCTGGAGCTAGTCCTTGCATCTTGTCGTAGCTCCAAGCAAAACAGTCTTTAAATTCCAATAATAACTAGATTATTTCTTCGGAGTCTTCTTTATTGAGCAAGGAGCTAACAAAGGTAGGTCTAGGCTCTTCGCTAGTACCTAAGTTAACTTCCGTTAACTCATCTATTGTAGATTTGATCTCTTCCTCGAATTCTGGTGGAGCGTCTCCAATTTGTAAATCTTCAAATTCTTCTGTAGTTTCCATGCAGTTTTCATTAGACTCGCAAGTGAAAACCAAGCAAAATTCGGTATCGTCAGTCGATCCTACGTGCCGAATCCGAGACCATGCTTTGAATTTGGTGGACGACCGGAGTTATTCCATAATTTTTCAAAATGTTGTGATTGACCTTTTGTCCATTGTCGAGGTAAGAAACCACGTTGAATTAAATTTTGAACACAGGGAGAGTACCACTCAAAAGGTAATTCCATTAATTCTGATGAAGTGACATCTTTAAATTGTACATTATTTTCAGTTTTGGAGGAAGGAGCACCACGGTAGATTTGATTCGCTTTGCACCGCCGCTACGTACCTCTTTGACCACCATACCCTCGATCTTATTAGAATGGACCGGGGTCAGGGTCACAGTATGTACATAGTGGTTAATCTTCTCGTACATCGATTTATATTCTTCGTTCTTCTCATCTTCGAGAGAGATCCTGAATTGTGGCTTCTTCAAACTTATTGTTGCTGCTTCTTGTTTGATTTCTTTTTCTTCTTCGGAAGCTATCTTCCCAATCAACATTGATGGCCGGTTTCCTCGTCCAAGCTGTCACAACGTCTCTACCACGACCTCGTCCCCGGCCTCGACCTCGGATGCGAGCTGTGGAGAAACCTTCACCATCTCGCCGTAAGGGAGTGGTGAGTGGTCGTTGGACTAGAACTTCGGGTTCTTCGTTGTCCCGAACTTTCTTTGCTTCATTTGTTATGGTATCTCCGGAGAAGATTGTTTTCTGGAGGTGCATAATAAGCTGCATCTTCATGGATTCCAATTTCGTGTACGGAGAATGGTTGTAAGTCACCTTTGATGCTTTGTTTCCCTCCATCGTAGTATTTGATGCACTGATGTAGAGATGATGGTACCATCCTGTTTTCATGTATCCATGGTCGGCCCAGTAGAGCATTGAACGACGTTTCTGAATCAATTATGTGAAATTTTGCGGTTGTCTTTGCTAAGTCATCGGTCTTCATTAGTAGCGTTATTGATCCGAGGGCTCTTTCTCCTTTCTGGTTGAATTCTCTTAATAACATTTTGTCTGCTTCGAGCTCGCGAGCACCAATTTCCAAATATGCTAGTGTTCGGAGACTCATTATATTGATTGATGCTCCTGGATCCACCAATACTCTGGAGAGTGTAAACTTTCCAACTGTAACTGAAATGTACAACGGTCGGTTGTGATCTGCTGTCCCAAGTAGTAGGTCATTGTCCGTGAAGGTAACACCTCGCTGTTCTTTTAACGAGTAAACCTCATCTAAGGAATCTCCGGCCATTTGAGCTAAGCAAATTTCTGGATCAAGTAAGGCCTTGATCAGAGCTTCTCTCATCTCCTTTGATAAGATGAGAGCGTCGTAGATGCTCAGTTTGGCCGGTAGTTTTCTAAGATGGGCTAGCACGTTGTAGTCCACTTTATTTCCATGTGTCTCGATTTCTTCCCGAATGGGTATTTCTTCTGCCGGGGTTGGTTCTTCCTGAACAACCACCTGCTTTCCTTTGTCCTTTGGACCCATTCTCGAAGGTAGAACTCTTCCACTTCTCAAGTTAACTTCTGTAATTTCTTCTGAATCTAGTGTTGAGCTTGCTAGTGTCTCCTTTTGAATCAGAATGACAAGTTCTTCTGGATTAGCCTCGGAGTCTGAAGGCTCTAACTCTATTGTGACTAGAGCTCCTCGAAACTCGCAAATAGATTCATTGCTTGTTGAACTCTCGTAGCCTCCTTGATGGATGTCTTATTTGTCATTGTGATCGTCGAAATTGTGTATGATTTGAGAATTGTCATTTGTATCGGAATCGATGTCCGGATTGTCGCTAGTTACGTAATCGTTAGAAACAGTCAAAACGTAGCCAACGCCATCACCCTTATCATTATAAGATCCCACGGAGTGAGCAAATAATCATACGAGTCGAGAGGTTCGAGGGATTTCTCCCCGAATCCGAAACAACTATCTTAGGATAAGCGGCCCCTAGTCCAGCCTTAGGAGCCTCGGTCCTCTCTTCTTCGTCGATTTTCTTCTTCTCTTCGATCGTCTCCTGTTGAGGTGGTTCTTCTATCGCAAGTGATAGTGCCGACTTGGCGGGTTTCGGACTACGAATTGAAGCTCGCACGAAGCGGTTTGGATGCTTGTCTAAAATCTTTTTGAAGACCTCGTCCAAGCGGTAGTCCACCCATCATCAGTTGTATAGGGATCTATCGGAACGATGAGATCAGTCTAGACAACATTGATGGAACCTCCTTTCTAGGGTTCCTTCATGTACTCCTTCGGGATTGTTATATTCCCTTTTCGAAGGTTGTCGTTGAGCCAACTTTTAAAGGTAATGCAATCTTCTATTTTGTGCCCAAGCATCCGGTGATAAGGGCAAAAGTTGGGATCACCTTTCTTGTTGACTTCTTCTGGTCTCTTAGGCTCGCAGTTGGAAATGCGGAGTCTTCATCGGACTACGGAACATTTTTGGCACTTGCCTCATTCTTGAATGGATATTCCCTGCTCGAAGCTCCCTTAATGTACGTTGAGGACGAGGCGGTTGTTCATACTTGTTGAGATGATCGATAGGCTGGGTCGAGGTTGTTGATAATTCTGTTGAGGTTGCTGCGGCCGTTTGGACGATATTTGTATCTGTTGCTTGCCTTTGTCAACTGCTGCAATGATCCCAGATTTCTTTTCAAAAGTCTTCACAGGCTTTTGCTTGTCTGTCTTGTCGGCGAAACTTAATTGCTTCGCCTCCTCTTGCAAGCTCCCGGCCATTGCTTAACAACTTTTCAAAAGTCTTAATAGTAAATCCCTTGAGGAGAAGTGCTATCGGGCCGTGAATGCTTTTAAGTAAGATGCCGATTGCATGTTGTTCTTGTAGTTGTGGTTCACACTTCATACTTAGATTTCTCCATCGAAGTATGTAATCCACCAAAGTTTCGTTCGGCTTCTGCTTCTCTACCACAAAATCACCTATAGTGATGTGGTGCTGAGCTCCGGCAAATCGCTTGATGAAGAGGTTTTCTAGTTCTGAGAATGTCTTCACCGAACCATTTGGTAATTACGCATACCGATCAAAGGCGATCCACGACGAGCTGTCGACGAATTGTCGGAAGAGTAATGCATCGCTCCCGCCAGGCATTGCAAAGCCGGCACGAAAGTGTGCGACATGATGTCGGGGGTTCTCGGTTCCATCAAAGGTCTTGAACAGAGGTGGTACGAAGCCTTTTGGGTATTGGACAGCGTCGAATTCTTCCGGGTAAGGTCTACCCGTCCGAATGGATGTCCCGCTCTTTGATTGTGCTAAGGCTTCTCGCACATGCTATTCCACCAAGCTCTTGATATCTTTTTCTGGAATCATACTTTGTGTTGTATCTTTCTTTAGCTGATCATCCCCGTTGACGGATGTAATCTCCTTTCCTCCGTCTACAATGTGAATGACCTCTGCGGGTGTCTCTCTTTGGGGTTGCACTTGACTTTGGAGAGTGGCTAGGGCTACAGCCATCTCTTCCATCCTCTTTGCCATTTGGGCGATCGTATCGTCTTTTTCTTGAAGCTGCCTCCTCATTACTTCCGGCTCCTCTCTTTCTACGGCTGCAGGAGCACCTTGCGAAGCTAACGAAGCTCGCGTTTCGACCATGTTGATTTCTGCATACTCATCGTCCATGAATTCCGATGAATCGATCTCGTCTCCGAATTTCTCTTCTCTTTCTTTTGCTAGTCGTCGAATATCGGTCCTCGACTTTTCCATAGCATCCTCTAGCGGTCCTTTACGTGTATCCTCGCAATTGTCGTGTGATAGGCTGCCGGGTTCCCTTCTCACGAGTCCCCTTCTTGCCGTAGCACTTTCTTCGGATTCGAGTCTCCGACGAGACTTTCCTTCTCGAGCTGTTGTTTCGATCTTAGCCGTCCAGGTAGTGGGACACCATACCATCCTTCTAGCGGCGGAAGGTGCAGGACCGGATGGTGCAGTCAGCCAAATGCTGGAAGGTGGTATCCTCCCTAATCTGTAATCCTGAAACAACGACAGGCGGACTAGCCTTCATTCTTTTATTTGGCTTTTCTATAACGATGGCAGGTTCTACTCGGGGCCCCAGATGGGATTTGACTGGCACCCGCCCTATCCTTCTTAGAATCTCCGATACGGGGCATTTCTCTTTCTTTGCTAGCATCTCGATCACAGTCTGTAGTCGGGCAAATGGTGTGATCCTAGCCCTTTTCTTTCTGCTGTCATTGTAGTATGCTGGTTGAGGTAATGTAGAAATAATCCTGCGGACATTTTCCTTGTCAGCTGCGGCGGAAAGGGGGTGGAATCTACTTCCTTCCAAAAAGGGTGTATCTTCGAGGCAATGGTATGTATTCGGGTAGGGGTGTGTACTCGGGGATTTACGGGATTTCCTCCGGGAAAGCAACTTCGGCGAGTTTGGCCTTCCCGGAAATCTTCCTACCTTGTTCCTTCTTTGGGTCCGTGTTAGTGATGGAATTCTTGAGCTGGACCCGATTTCAAAACGAAGGTCTCGCGGAAGGTCTGTACCCTCCACGGTAATAGGTTCACCATAGTTCGGATTTCCTTCCCCTTTAATTTGGCGAAACCGGGGTAGGTGCGAGAGACGACCGGACCGGCGGGGGTAGCAACAACGGTCCTCCTGCGGACGGCGGTACTCCTCTCGGTTGGAATCTTTTGCGGGGGAGAAAACTCTTGAGTTGACCTGAGTTGAACTCGATCGGCGGCTTCTTAGCTTCGAGATACTTTGTTTGTCGGCTCGAAAAGGAAACATCGGTGATCTTGACATTTGTGTTCTCGAATCCTTGTCCAAGCCGGATGATCCCATTGTCGGGCGGCTCATCCTTGTAAATAGCGAAGTCGAGTCCATTGGTGAAGGAGAAAATCGGCTTCGGGGCTTCCATTTCTACGGGGTAGATTCGATTGTCGGTCCCGAGTTATGCTTCTTCTCATCGGGACGAAAAGAAAGGAATCGAAAAGAGTCGAGAACACATTATTGTTCATATATTTATAAGGAGAAGTTATTTGTTAAAAGAGTCATTCATTAGAGGGTTTGTTTATTTAGAACAGAATGTTCAAAGGTGTAGAGAAGGTAATGAATCCGATTCAGAGTTGGAAAGGAAAAGAAAGTCTTATGCAAGACTTCTCGACTCGAAGGATCACTCCTAAACTAACACTTATCGGAGGTCCACCCCACCTCAGGAATGAGGTAAAAGGATCTCGGAACCTCTCTGTTTAGGGGTATCTAAACAGTGGCTCCTAAATCCAAGAGAATGTTGGTTACACTCGTTCAAGGTAGAAATGAACATAGTATTCCAACGGAAAGAAGGGTAGCTTGATCCACAAGGGACATGGATACACTACCGATTTTTGAAAGCAGAATTGTCTGATTAAAATGGAGAGAGGAATTGTCCCCAGCGGAGTCGCCAGAAATTGTACGGCTTATTTTTAGGTTGTGATGTATTTTGAAAGTGGGGTCGCCTACAGAAATTGTCAGCGAATTTTTAATTTAATTTAAATAAATAATTTGAAAAGTAGTATTTGATTTTAAAAATAATTTTTAAATTTGAGGATTTTAAGATATGAAATCAAATCGATCTCACATCCCAAATAGTTTATATAAAGGAGCACAGTACCACAAGCTCGTGTATACTATCCCGAAGAATAGGCACCTTTGCTTGACGATGGGGCTCGATTAAATAAACTAGAAGATTTGTGACATCCGTTTGGTCTGCGAACCAATTTTATAAGCCGACAAATTCCCTAGCTTAATATGAAAGCATTAAACGGGGTTTATATTACTCAGGTTCTTTAAAATTCCCTATAAGGGCAAGCCCACATAGTTAATTACATCTTAAAGTGACGGGAATCACCTAAAAAAACTCTCGATAATAATCGGTAGTTCTGCTCTAAAGAATTTGAAAGTTTAAGTTTTCGAGGATTGAATTTTGGAATTTCGATAGGGAATGGATCAAATTTGGAACATTTTGTTTTGGGAATTCAAAGGAAGAAAGGTAGGAGAAATTACAGATTCGAAGCGAACTTCGGTAATTTCCCGACTATCCTATTGTTTGGCTTGAATTTAGGAAAATCCTAATATTTATTTTATGTTTTGATCTTGCCAATTTTAGTTAATTAGGACTTATATTCGTATGACATAATCATGCAAATAGCCTCGAAGATGTGAGGGTTTATGTCGTATCTGACGACTACCTCGGAGTCCTAAGACCGGTTAGGGCTTAATTTGCAATGCAAATGCCTAACAAAAGGTTGAGGATTTATGTTGCACTAGGCAAACTACCTCGAAGTCCTATGGCTTAGTTATTTAATTCTAAGAAAGTTTTGTTGATGTAGATTTTAGTTTTGCTGACGACGATGGCCGTGCTGCCCACCATGCTCCGAGCTCCTTGTTGTTGCAGAGGTTTAGTTATAGAAGTCATGAATCAGGAGATGAGAAAAGTGTTCTGGTTTAGAGAAGTCTTAAAATCCAAGTGTTTTTAATATTTTAATTAAAACAAATTTTAAAGTTGATTATAACGACACAGGTTAAGATCCCGCGGTTCCATCCTTCGGCATCGTTATTTTTATCGATTCACTTAGTCCGGATGAATTTGCTAAACTCAGCTGAATGAGTTCCACACTTTCATTTAGACCGTGAAAAATCCCGTTAGCAACACGTAGGTTACATCATCCGAGGTATTCCCGATCATCCAACGGGACGTTTTAATTTAGTTGTAATTGCGGTTTTGTGTTACTGTTTGTAATTAAATTTTGAGTTGTTTTATATTTTGAGATGTTGTGGCGATGAATTTTATCTTGCAATGACTTTTAATTTAGTTTTGGTTTCGGTTTTAGGGACTATCCTAAAGGTGTGGGTTTTCTTACAACTGAGTTGTTTATCATGCGAAAAAAGTAAGTGCGATGCGATTAAAGAAATTGCGATAATGTAAATTGCGATAAAATAAAAGCGTACTGGAGGGTCTTCCGTCATCCCAAGTGCACTTAAAACACAATTAAAATATTTAAGCGAGGTTCCTAGGTAAAGCTAAGGGAAGGGTTATGGTTTTCTACCAAATTCATAATCACTATGTTAGTCATTTCTATGACGTCTAGGTTCTTGTGTTTTGGTTTGAGGACGATTTTCTTCATCGAAGAATAATTAAGTTCAATTGTTCTTATAAGTATCCTATCATATTGAGGAAGTGCTTAAGAAGAATCTTAAACATCTTTTCAATACTGATAGGATTGTTTTTAAGTCCAAATGGATTTAATTAATCAGGTGAAGTAATCGTCTTAGAATTCAAGTTTTGTTGTTATCTTACTCAGTGAAATAGGACATTTGAATATCCTATGAGGGAAGTAACATTTCATTTAACGTTCTGTTTAGGAGTTATGACAACAAAAGCTTTAGAGGGCAAATTGATGTTAAAATGATTTGTGATTTAATTTAATTTCAGTTATCGGAATTAAATTTGGAATAGTGTTCAAGTTGTTTTATATTTAATTTCTTTATGTCTTACGTGATGTTATTTAATTCAATTTAACTTTAATTTAATTTAATTTAATTTTAATTTTAATTTAATTTAATTCAATTCAATTTAATTTGATTTGATGTTAAATTAATTTAGTTTAATTTGATTTAATTTCCTTTAATTTAATTTAATTTAATTTAATTTAATTTAATTTAATTTAATTTAATTTATTTAATTTGTTTAATTTGTTTAATTTATTTAATTTGTTTGATTTAATTTAATTTAATCTTTAATTTAATTTTAATTTTAATTTTAATTTAATTAAAAATTTAAAAAGAGTTTAATAATTTAATTTTAATTTAATTTAATGATTAAGTCTTTTTAACATTTTAAAACTTAAATTCGAATTATCATTTTAATTAGGAATTAAATATTATTGAGATGATTAATTTAGGGATCTTTAAATTAAAGAACAAATCTCTTCTTAATAATATCCCTATTTAATAATTCCAATTTTATTATTCTCCCAAATTTAATCAGTTATTTAATTAAGGTTCATTTCAATTATTTTAAATTGTTTAGTAGGTTTCTATCTTTTAGTTACTTAAATTTCAATCATCCAAATCAGATTAAGATCAAATATTTTACTTGTTAATTTTTTTTAAAACCTAAAGTTTTAATTAAGGGTTAAAATTTTAATTACTGACTTTGCCCTTCAAGCTTAACAATTTCATAACTCACTAAATTGAGCTTAAATGAACTTGAAATTTTTATGTGACTTCACTCATATGTCAATAAAGACATGAGAGGAGAAAATGTGATTTTTCTGTATTTAATTTATTTATATAATTATTTTGGTAGAAAATAGGGATTTCCAAGGAAAATTTAATAACTTGACCAAGGAAAAGTTTCTGTCCTTAAGAAAATTATGGGACATTCCTAATGACCAGAGGACCACTTGGACCAATTTTGGTGATTTTTTGAAATATATTGTTTTTATTATAATTATTTTAATTTTTGGAGTATTAATTAACTTAAAAATAAAGTAAAGGTTGAAAAATTAATTTTATATTTTTCAAAACTCTCTCTGATATCAAGGAAATCAGAGAATCAATTTTTACAATTTTCTAATTTTTCTTTGATTTATTATAATTATTTTAGTGAAAATGCTAGAAAATACATTTTTTTAATTTTAAAATTACCTTAGGGCTTTAAAATTTAATATCTCATTAAATAAACCTAAGAAAAATATGGGGTTTATTCCTAAGTGATTAAAATTCAAAATGTGACATTTTGGTGAATTTTATTATTTTTGTGATTTTTATTATTTTTTAATTATTAAAATATTAAAATAATACAAAAAAATCAACTTTTTTAGAAAATTACAATTTTATTTTTCTTAAATTCCCCTGATATCGAGAGGCTCCAAAACCAATTTGGTGAATTTTTGAAAAGTATTTTGAAAGTTATGAATTTTTAAAGTTTAAATTGGCTAAATGGCTTAATCGACCCATTTAGTAGGGCTAACCAAGTCCAATTGACTTCAAATTTTTATGGTGGGTTCCTCTGATCCTAAAAGTCAGTGGAGAAATGATTTCAAGTCAATTTAATGTATGATTAGCTCTAATTAATTAAGGAGCTATTTTGGGTGTTTAAGCCAATTAGGGTCATTTTAAATGAACTAGTTCAAAACCTATTTTTCCTAGGGTCCTCTGGACATAAGAAACATCACCAAAGTTTCCTAGAATTTATTTCATAACATGCTAATTATTGGAATTAAAATACTCAAAACAGTAGCATGAATTTGAAAAATCAATAACTTCTCATAGGGGTGGCCTCGACTTTGGAAAATTCGGGGAATGTTCCCAAATTCGGAGGCTTGAAAGCCCTATGGTCTCATGCCATGGTGAATTTCCTATATGCATGGAGAATTAAAACAATGCAGAAAGGAAATAAATCATTAAAAATAAAATACTTGATAAAATTAAATGATTTCTTTTCCACATTATTCTCCTACGTTCCGCTGAGCGAGAGGGTATTTTTATTTTATTTTTCTGATTTTCCTACACAAAGTTATGGATTTTTGAAGTTTAGGGAATTAAATAAATAGAAAAATATCCTAATTTTCTATTTATCCACGCGGCGCCGCGTCAACCTCGGTAGCTCCGAAACGCCGTGTGGCGCTCTCCTATTCGACGTCGCCATCTGACTCAGCGCTCCGGGGGTCCACTGTGTCGTTCCATCTCCTGATCCGGCGCCATCATGGCCGTCCGTCCGCGCGTGTATTAAATGAACGACATCTGTTCATCGTCCCCAGGCTTCCTTACCAGAGAGCCGTCCGTCTTCTTGACCTAAGATCTCACTCGATACTTGACCAAATTTAACGTTCTTATGCTCTATGGATTCATCTCGAGAAGACGAACATATCCATACGGTTTATATGGCATAAAATTGACTCAATGAAAATGGAGAATGTTCAGAATTTCGGGAAGAAGAGTGAGGCCATACATTTGCTCAGAGAAGTGTGGCTTCGATCTGAGGGTTGTGTCACCTTCGATTGGATCCCAGCAAGCTCCAGATGAAGTCCCTTGGCACAGTGAATTGTACTAGGTAGGATTTCGACCACAGCCGATCCAAAGCTTGGAGAGTGGAGCAAGCTAGGTGGCTTTGGAGATGGGACTTTCGGTGGGGAACTTCTTCTCTTGGTCCAGGTGAAGGTGTAGGACCGGTCGATTTGAGGATTAGCTCACTATGGGAAAGTGTCCTGGTTTTGGGTGAAATTTCGGTTGAGAAATTGGATTCGTTGGTGGGGATTAGGGCGAATTGACCTTGGGGATCAAGTCGCTCACAGGATGGAGAAGGGTTTGGAACAATTTTGGCGAGTTTCGGCAAGGTTTGTGCAACTCTCTTCTCGTGGCCGTGAGGGGGTCGGGTTTAAATAGAGGTGGGCTGGAGGGCCTCGCGGGGATGGCGAGGGTTAGGATCAGCTGCTCGCGGGCATGGGAAGAACAGCTACTGATGGCCATTGGGGATGGGGCGGCTCGGCGGTGAGAATTTCGAGTTTGGGCTCACATGTGAGCTCTCGGGTGTGGTGTTTTCCGGCGACACAGTGGGTGGCCGGCCGGGCATTGGTCACCATCGAGCTCGGGGAGGTCGGGGTCGGGGCTTAGTGTATTCGATTGGCGGTTGCCGAGTGTAAAATGGTTGGATCGAAATGGAATGGGGATATGGCTAATTTTGGCTAGGTTTGGTCAATCCATTTGTTTGGAGTAGGTTCACCTCCCCATGGCTAGCCTTGAAGTTGAGAAGATCGGTTAGGTTAGCTAATCGAAAGGTGGTGATGTCCTTATCCAAGAATATTTGGATTAAATCTTGGTTAAGGGGTATCATGGGTGAGGTTAAAGACTTTTAGGAATTAAGGAAAGCTCCCTCTCCTCTTACCCGATGTGGTATGGTCACATGTCAGAACAATTCACATGGTTTGCATGTGGCTTAAGAATAGCTTCATGGCTCGCCTTTGGCTTGGGAAAAGTTGAGTCGATTTCATGGAAATGGATTTAAGAAAAATTTTGGTATTTAGGGGTGATTTGGCATGAGGCTTGATTTGGAATTATTTGATGATGGGATTAGAACTTAGGGAATGGCTTTGATTAAATGGATGGCAAATGGAAATGTCATGTGGGCTTTAGGGTAGATTTTGGGCTCTTTGAAATGGTTTTAGATGGGCTTTTAAAATGGTTTAGGGAAGTGGGCTTTTGGATTTTAAAATGGATTTTAGGATGAAATTTTGGCAAAGTCTTGGGCCAAATAATTTTTGGGTTTGGTTTAAGGATGTGTCATGATTGATTTGAAACAAGTTTGGAGTGATTTGGGTTTGATTTGGACCCCTTTGGTGAATGGGCCAATGTAGATCAAATTGGGCTAACTTGGGCCAATGTTGGGCTAGGGTTGAAATTAATGTAAAATAAATGTTGGGAAATGTTTATGGGAGTGTTTCAAATAGGTTTTGGCTTTGGTTGGGTTTTGATTTTGGGGTTTGGGTTCATTTGGGTTAGGTTTGGGTTTAGATCAAAATTGGGCTTTTTGGCTTTAGATTGAATTTGAGTGGGGTTTGAGTCTAAATTTTGAGTAAATCATGTTAGTGTTTTGTTTGTAGGGATGTTAAGGAAGGTTTAGAAAAGATTTGGGGTCAATTGGAGCTTAATTGGGTGAATTTGGGTTAGGTTTGGGTCATGGGTCCAAATTGGGCTTTAAGGCCAAAAGTGGAATTGGATCCAAATTTCAATCAAATTGAACTTGGATTTGGTCTAGATTGGTTTTGGGAATGTTTAAATGAAGTTTAGAATTGAATTGGACCAGAATTTGGGTCAATTGGGTAGGTTTGGTTTGACATTGGGTTCACTTAGGGTTAAAATGGGTCAAATTGGGTGTTTTGACAAAAGTAGGGTAATTTGACAAAATTGGCCCATGGTGTAGTTGAACAAAATGAAATTGAAAATATTTGAGATTTTCTGAAATTTTCTGGGAATTTTCTGAATTTTTGGATTTTTGGGTCAAGAGGGGTATTTTGGGTATTTGGAGAGTATTGGGAGGTATTTTTGGAATTTTTGGTATTTTTGGCTATGAATGATCAATTTGAGTGATGTGGAAATGTTTGGGATTGGTTTTGAGGAATTTTGGGTGATTTGAAAATTTTGGAGGATTTCAAGGGTTTTGGGTAGGCTAGGCGGGTGTAGGGTCCCGGGGGTCAAAAATTGAAAATTTGGGAAATTGAAGATTGGGTGAATGTAAGTGGAATAAAATCATTTTGGTTGAGCCATGAAGCCATATCAAACCCACATGAGCCATGAAAGGACTCATTTGAGGCATCCACTATGTTG
This sequence comes from Papilionanthe hookeriana x Papilionanthe teres, assembly GCA_022702705.1. NCBI lineage: Eukaryota > Viridiplantae > Streptophyta > Magnoliopsida > Asparagales > Orchidaceae > Papilionanthe > Papilionanthe hookeriana x Papilionanthe teres. The sequence continues at coordinate 12,341,867 of CM040424.1, forward strand.
TTCCTAACCCTGCTTGCCGAGGGCTTAGGGTTAAGGACCATCCATGTGAATCACCTACATGAGTCGGGAGGTCAAGTTGGGTATGGGTGTGGTTTTAGGAGGTGTGTGAAAGTGTAGTGTATAAATGTAGTGTGTATGTAAGTCAGCCCCTTCACCGGACCGAGCCACCTGGGAGCGGTCCCTAAGGCCAAAGAGTCCTATAGGAACTCATCCTTTAAACTTCCACATTTGATTTCAACCCTACAGGTGATTAGGGGTCTACAATCAAGTTTGTGGAGTTTGCAAGGAGTTAAGAAGTGGTTTGAATTTCTAAGTGGTGGGTCCCAATTCTAGTCCTCTAAGATATTCAAAGGAAAAGCCTAAGGCTAGATCCTAAGTACTAAAGAGAAGAAGAGAAGACGTCATCAAAAATGAGGTCAACAGCATTAGATTTATGTTTGCTCCTAAGTCACACAAAGCTTTTCCATAAAATTTTTCTCCAATAGCGCAAGGTATAGTGAAACTACCAGGATCTTTTAATTTTTCAGGAAGCTTTTTCTGAATTATTGCACTACACTTTTCACTAAGTGCAACAGTTTCATTATCTGTAAATTTTTTTTTATTTAAAATATCTTTCATAAATTTTACATAATTAGGCATTTGTTCTAATGCTTCTAAAAAAGGAATATTTATCATTAATTTTTTTAAAATTTCAAGGAATTTAGCAAATTGTTTATCTTTTTTTTGTTGTTTAAGTCGTTGAGGAAATGGTGGTGGTGGTTTTTCTATAGATATTTTCATAGGGATCAATGGATATTCTAAGTTTTGATCTTGGTGATCCTTTTCTTTCTCAATTTCCACTTCCTCATTTTTACTTTTTGTTTCTTTCTGAATTTTAGTTTCTAACTCTTTTCCACTTCATAGTTGTATCGCTTTAATTTGTTCTTTTCCTTCGTCTTTAGGATTTATTTCCACATTACTAGGAAAAGTTTCAAGAATCCTATTGTTAAGTGCGGTAGCGATATGTCCGAGTTGAGTTTCAATATTTTTAATTGTTGTTCCTTGATTTTGTAATTGATTTCCTTGAATTTTAATTAATTTCCTTGATTTTGCAAGTGCTGACTCATACTTAATATTAATTCTTCTATAGATAACTTCTTATCTGTAAATTGAGTGTTATTAAATCCAGGTGGATAAGATGGTTTATAATTTGTATTTCCTTGATTAGGTGGATTTCCTATAGAGTTGTTCATCCATTGTTGATTAGTTGTATTGTTATTCCAATTAAAATTTGGATGATACTTCCAACCAGGATTATAATAATTCGCTTAAAGATTATCAGGTCTATTATTAATAGCATTTATAGTTTCATAAGGAGATTGAGAATCTATAATTTGTCCAGATGAGTTTTCTTCTAATATAGTAGGAGAGTAATTCATTCCAAAATGATCTAATTTCTTTGATATTGTAGCAATTTGAGAAGCTAGCATAGATATTGCATCATTTTCATGAACACTAGCTATCTTTTTAGGATTTATTCTTTCAGCAGACCATTGAAAATTGATAGTAGTCATTTCTTCTATTAACGCATAGGCTTCATTAAATGGTTTTGACATTAATGAACCTCCAGCAGCAGCATCAATGATTGATCTAAGAGATCCTACTAATCCGTTGTAAAAAGTTTGTATAATTAACCAATCTGGTAACTCATGATGTGGGCCTTTCCTAAGAAGTTCTTTAAATCTCTCCCAAGCTTCATATGTGGATTCTCCATCAAACTGACTAAAAGATGTTATATCATTTCTAAGTTTTGCAGTTTTCGAATGAGGAAAATATTTAGATAGAAATTTTTGTGATAATTCTCCCCAAGTTTTTATAGATCCGAGTGCTTAATGAATTTAACCACATCTTAGCCTTATCCCTTAAAGAAAAAGGAAAAAGCCTAAGTCTAATAGCATCATTAGATACTCCTTCATATTTAAAAGTAGCACATAGTTCCAAAAAACTAGCAAGATGTAAATTAGGATATTCATTAGGTGAACTACTAAATTGATTATTCTGTATCATTTGGATAATTGCAGGTTTAAGTTCAAATGAATTAGCAGCTACACTAGGGTTTTGAATAGTTAGGTGAATTTCATATAATGTAGGGTTGGCATAGTCTCTTAATGGTCTTTGTTGATTAATATTTTCAATTTCTGGATTATTTGCCATTTGTGTTAAATTTATAATTTCTCTCTTTTGTTTCCTAATTTTTTTAATTGTACGCTCTAATTCTGAATCGTAAGGTATTAAATTTTCATTTCCAAATTTTCGCATACAATTTTTAAGTAATATTTAAAATAGTATGTTACTCTAGTAATTATTTTAATAATTTTATTAATTACTTTAATAATTACTTTACTTCACTTCCCCGGCAACGGTGCCAAAAACTTGATCCACTTTTCGATATTTATACTTACAACTATGATATTAAAAGTTAGCAACGACACCAAAAACTTGATCCGCACTGAATATATTCTGATGATTATGTTATGGATTTTATGATTTATATTGTGGATACTACGCAAGTATACGTATCGTTATCAAGTAATATAGGGCTCTAAAGGAATCCTAGATATCGATCCCGCAGGGAAGTTAGAAAATTTCAAAGACAAATTAAAACTTACTTACTAATCTAGTATACAGAAATTAAGAAGACTTAAACTAAAATAAACTAATGCTTAAGTTTAAATATAATATTTCAGAAAAGTATCTTTCTCCTTGTTTTAGAGAATTAAGTGAATGAAGAATTAAATAAGTTTTTAATTATATTGTGCAAAATAGGAGCATTTCTATTCTTTACCCTTTGGTCCAGGTGAAATGAACATTGACTAGTCTTATGTTTGATTATTGAATATGTGGCTAGGCTGGGAGGATACCGACTGCCACTTCAAAGCTCCCACGTTCCCCTCGCTTGAGGGATAACATCTACACTTCAGCTCTCAAAAAATAAGACCGAATTGAATATTTTAGTCTGTCACACTAAAATGTCTAATTCTACGCCCAATAGTTAATATTTCCCTATTTATTTGCACCCTCCTTCCAAAACTTTTGACTTCCCTGAATCTTAGATGTAATCTTTACTATAGTTGATATTTCAACATATGTTAACAAATCAATTGGCCAAATTGAAAGTAAATTAAGATTTAATTTAAAGATTAGCACAATTTCTTTTTTCATATTTTTAGGCACAATTACTTTAATTCATCATTTCACGAAATCTCAATAACAAGGAGAAAGACTAGGAAACTACTCAGAATGCATGGGAAAAAAAACACAAAGCATGGATTTCATTAAAGTTAACAAACAAATAACAACTATACCTATCTAAATTCTTCTCCCCAAGCAGATTCTTGAAGTTCATTTGACTCTTTCTTTCAGTACAACACACTAAAACGATAACACACAAAAGACTCTTAAGTTACACTTAACTTCCACACAAATGACAAAAACTGACACACAAACTGACTAAAATTCGTCTCTATTTATAGAAGGGTCAAATCTCCAAAGGTTGCTTAAGCACCTCTTCAAAAAGCGTCTAGGTTCAATGTATTTTGGCTCTTTTCAACTGTCTCGCCGTCGGTGGCTCGATCTCGCCGTCGGCGGGCTTCTAGAAGATGGGCTAACCGCGCGATCTCATTGTCGGCGGGCTCGATCTTGCCGTCAGCGAACTTCTTATAATATATTAAAAATCCTTCGGGAAAAACTCGCAGTCGGCGGCCTAAATCTCACCGTCGACGGGACAGTTTAATTTTCATCAAATTAAGTCTTTTTTATTCCAAATTTGCTTCTTTTGTGTTTTTTGCCTTCAGTACTTATAAATCTTCATTCCCGCAATAAAACAAAGAAAATACCTTTCTTTAAAGTGCAATTTCATATAAAATTGGTATGAAATTCTTCATATATTTTATAGTGATCAAAAGGATTTTGGTGCCATAAAGAGCTCTTTATTTTTCCTCCATTTTCCCTCATTTTCTCTAAATATCCATGGCTTATACCTGAATTCAAAAACATACAAAATATCTTTCTTTATATTGCAATATCATCAACAATATGCATAAAATGAGCATTAAATGTATGTAAAAAAACTGATAGTTTTTAAATGCATCAGGAAACTCTCCAAAAGTTATTGGCTATTAACAATTCCAGCCCTAAACATTCACAGTATCATTTGGTTGGGGGCGTGGTACTATGCAATTAGCCGAAATAGTATATTATTCATCTTCACCGGTGTCTCTCATATGTTTCAACATATAAGCCAATCTAATAATCCATATGAATCCTCCAATCATAGGGATACTTTATCAAACTCTATATATTTTCAGAAATGATTTTGAGAAATACATGAAAGATAAGAAAACTTGCGTACATGCTATTCAAATTTTTTGTATTTATATTTCTAATGCCAAAATTCAATCCTTTGCATTCATGTTATTTTATTTATTCATGAATAAAGTGTATTTCATTTTTTTGTAAATGTAGGTGAAAGTGGGATTTGCGATGTAATACGAGGGATTTAAGTTGTACGAAAAGAATAAAATTTAACTGTTAAATATAAAATTACATAAGAGTTAAGTGTAACTTATGCAACAATTAAAGCATGGATGTTAAATAAGTAAAAATATATATGATTGATCGATATGTATATAAGTGTTATAAATGTATAATCTAAAGTAGAGACTTTAAGACATGTAAATACAAGGGAAATGGGTGTAGTGTATGTAAATCTTAAGAAAATTTAATGACATATATATATATATATATATATATATATATATATATATATATATATGTAAACTCATAGGAATGGCTTTAATATACCTAGATTCTCAGAAATAAATCTAGCAATTTTTTGAATTCTATAAATGGAAACATAGCAATTTTCACACTTTTATACACAAAATATTACGTTTTTCAAATTTTTAAAAATAGCTAACTATATAAATATTTGTGTGTACTTTTGAATGAAGCCACAAAATACTTTGAATTTTTATAAAATAAGGTAATCAAGTAACTCAAAATATACTTTCATTTTCGCCAATACAATCCTTTCATGTATTTACGTATCTAGTACTCACATTTCATATTTATAGCATCCAAATCTTTGAGTGACAAAATGAACTGATGTAGCTTTACATTCAGAGATAGTATTATACAAATGTGAATAAATTAAAATTCAAGTTAGATATTTACATACTTAGTAATTTTAAAAAGTAAATATATAAATCTCACAAATACCATTTGTATATATGGGCATGCACAAGGATCATTGATATGTACTTCAAGGTTCTCCAAAATGTTGAATTAGCATCAACAGAAACAGTGATAGCATGATTACCAAGTTGATCTAACCCATCAAATTCTTGATATTAAAAACCTTTTAAGCGCACTATAATCGAATATATAATGTGTTACACTCTATTAAATTCCATTAAAGGTAGCTTTCACTTCCTAGGCTAACTGAAACATACCAAAAAGGAATCAAAAAGTAGATGGTTAACCAAAGGAAGGAAAGAAGCTCATAAGTATTTACCAAGACATATTCAAATTTTCTAAACATTGAATCAATGGATTCAAGCTAATAATTGCTTCTTCATAAATATGTGCAGCATGATGAAATATACCATTCATAAGAAGCTTAGGATTTCAATTAACCATATTCCAAGAATCTTATATGCTTTTTTTTTAATCACAAGTAAAGTGCAACCCACTCTCTTGTGAATAATAAGTGATTCAACCACATTCTTAAATTTAAATTTCATTCACCATAAAATAATAACAATTTATTGTCCTTCAATAAACAAACAAAGGAAGATAGATTAAGTAACAACCTAATGAAGTAGCTCTTGTCTGTGGCAAATTTTAATTTAATTGAAGGATTACAAAAATGTGTTAAAACATTCTTTAACTGAAACAAACTTGTAATATAATGCCACTAGAAAGCATAAACGAAGGATTAGATGTTCATGATTCCTCCTTCCTATTCTTTTTTATTTTTTGTTTTTCATAGTTAAACACAAACTTATAGCCACTTTTGATTTTACATGTTTTTGGTTTGCAATTAAACCATTTCCAACCGATTATTGCACCCATATTCTACTTCATTTTGATGATTAATGAACCCACAAAAAGCTATGCATATTTGTCAAATTACCGCATGCAAGTAATGAATATTGTGATATAAATCAAACTCGATTGATAGACGGTGAGAAAAACTTATCTAGTCAAATTAAAGGGAAAATTGAATAATAAGCAATGTACAAACTTTTGTCCTAAAGTATAAAAGAAAACCATGAATCCATTGATTACCCACTGAGACGTTCACCCATAATCAAAGCAATTATTTAGGAATAGAACTTTATATTTAAAGAGAAACTACTCATTTATGGGCAAGTAATAGCATCTTACCATTTTCGTTCGGATTCAAGAAGAACCTAAAAACATTTCCTTAATCATCCATCATCCAATAGACAATGTCACAAAATTATTAAGAAACAAAGCTCATTGATAGGGCTGTCAAAACGACTCGTTGTTCGCGAACAGTTCCTGTCCGGCTCGTTAAGAAGCCCATGTTCGGCTTGTTCGCTAAGTTAACGAGCCGAACACAAACAAAAATTTGTTCTTTCGTGTTCGGTTTGTTTTGACTTGAATTACTATTCATCAATTTTTTATAAATATTTAGTAGTATTTTTAAAAAATTTTATTGACTACAAGGTTACAAAGATTTATAATCAATTAAAAGTATTAATTAAGTAAATAGAATAAAAATTATTAAATTAGATTTAAATGATTTTTAATATAAACAATAATTTTTAAATTTTATCCCGACCCTTGACATCTTATGGTTACGAGATTAGGGTTGTCAAAATGACTATTTGTTCATAAAAAGCTCGTATTCGACTCGCTTAGTAAATGAGCCGAACACGAATACACTTTTTAAGCTCGAAATATAAACGAGACAAACACAAACAAGCCCGAGATCTCTCGTGTTCGGCGAGTTTAAATCCCTACTCATTGGTCTGAAAAAGAAACACGCTATATTCATATCACATAAGCTTAACAAACATAGAAATGAATTCAAAACTTACCAAAAAAGAATGACATAATGAATCTTAAGAAAATCGAATAAGCTTGCTCTAAGCAAGAATGATTCTATTCTTTAAATCAATTCATTTCTAATTTTTGACAGATTTAAAAGCCTCGATCGAGTTATTCAAAGAAAAGAAATAAAATAAAGCAAGAAGACCGAACCTATAATGATGAATCCGAAGAAAGGCGATTAAGATCAAAAGGTAAAACCATCGACACCTCAAGAGTATTGAGGAAGAAGAAGGTAAAAGGGAAGAAGAAGGTAAAAGAGGGAACGGTCCATGAAAGCTTCCCTTAGAGAAGTATATTTAGCCGAGGGAGAGGCTTACTGATAGGAAGAAAGGAAGACGGAGTAAGAATCGCCAAGGCCAAGGCACGAAGAGGGAACAAAAAAAAGAACAGCAACAAAATCATTGCTCCCCCTCCCCTTTGATAAAGCGTGAGTGCATAATAATTAAAATAAAAAATTCTCTTTTTTATTTAATTTAATTTTTTTAAATGTTTTAATTCAATTAAAATCATCAATTCACACACAATTTGATCGTATTCGGAATCCTATCAATATGGTTGTCATTTTTAGGAAAAGTTAACGTTCCGGATGCGCTTGTGCCGTTGTTTCGTCTTACAGAGTCGTCTGGAAAATTGATTAAGATTGAACCAACTCAACTCTGATTTGTGCGCGACGTGACAAATAAAGATTTTTAGTCCAACTATTCATCAAGAAAAATGTCGACACTCTTCTCCTAAGCGTTGACCAAAGTCTAGCAGAATGCCCTCAACAACGAGTCATTCATCACACGCTAAATGGTCTTCTTATAGATTTTCCAATCCCATATGAGATCACAACTTGAGTTTCAAGATGTTGATTTTAATCTAGTCAATTAAACGTTGAGTATTTAAAATCACCCAAATCATACTACAAGTAGTCAAGAAGCAGCTCAAATTTCTAATTATTATGGGTCCCAGTACTAGTCCTCTAGCAGAGAAAAAGAAAATCCTAAAGTTAAATCCTTTGTTTTATAAAGAGGAAATGGAAGACCACTTAAAATTGAGGTCAACAATTTGCCACTGAATTTAGAAATAAATCAGCTTAGTGTTGTTATTGAGCTGGCAAGCTTCTGCACCTCCTTACTATACTAGGGGGAAGAAATATTTTTGTCTGCTTTCACATTCTCATAATTAGCTTGTATAACGTCAAGCGATAGAAGTTGCTACAAGAAATTTTTGGTTGAAACTTCAATAATCCATTTTGGCGGGCAAAAAAAATCATAATATACCTAAGGGTCTAGAAAGTTTTTCTTAAGTCATTTATATGTTGTTCAACCTACCAACTTTTAACTAGAACAACATCTTCATTGACTTCATTCTTTCTCTCTTTTTGCTCAGAAAATATTACATCTTTAAGACACTAGTAAGTATTGCCAATAATTTTCAACTTCAAGGGCAATACAGTAAATCCATACACTTCTTAACTCATGATAAAAGTGGTCTTCTCAGCGCTGACCAAGTTCATCTTGATTTTATGATAGCCGGAGAAATCATTTGGGAAACTCATGACCAAATGTTTGGATGTAGAATACCATCAGCACATCGATCCTCAGCAGAGGTTAGCCATCCTTGGGACAAGCTGCATTCGGATTGGTTAAGTCCACACACATCCTCCACTTTCTATTACATTTCTACACCATGACTACATTGGATACTCAAGAGGGGCATTGTACTTTTCAGACGCAACCCATCTACTTCATCATTAGTTCCTCTTTGCGAATTGGTCAATCTAATGTCATGATAGATGAATAAATCCTCTGTTTCATAGTGCAAGCAGCTAGGCTAATTTTGAGGCAATTATAAGCCACTTCCAAGGGAATGTCAAGCATCTCAACAACCAACCAGGCAAAGAGTGTTGGTACTTCTGATGAGTTTGAGTTAGTGCATTTTTTAACCCAGGAAAAACTATATCAGAGCTATTAAGTTCTAGAAGCATCTCGATGGTGTCTTCATTGGTTTCAAGACCCCCATTTCATTGATGTTATTTGTCTAATGTTTCTTTTATCGTCGCAAGGAAATTTTATTGATACATGTTATCTTGATTCCACTCCTCTCAATGTGTTGAGAAGTGGTCGATTAAATATCGAGTTAGACAATGGTGGCACTTCGACCACCAAGAAACCTTCCAAATTAGTGAACTGGATGCCTCCCTTTCCCTTGTAGACAGACAGTCAAATTATACCAAAATTCACCTTTCTTTTATAAAAAAAGCCATATAGAGGGCCAATCGATGCAACTAGAAGATCGGTTGATAGGTTTATACTATTTAAAGCACTTTGAAAAAGGTGTCTTCCTCGAAACTTATGTCAACCAGAAAACTACCCACCTTGTGCTTAATAATCATTGATCTAACCATAACCGCGTCATTGAAAGGATTCCCTGCAAATAGTAAACTAACATTAAGAAAAAAATCAGGGAAGGGAGCTTCCTTTTTGAGACAGAAGTGACAACATAATACTCTCTTGATCGGCTCCTCTTTTGGTCCAGTCTCCAGATGAGGACTCCTCCAAGTATTGTCAATACAATCCATGAAATTTGGATAAGGTTGGCTTAAACAGGCCCATCCAAGTCTTCCTCCACAGATTCTTTCCCTTGCCTTAGTGTGTGTGCTTCAAAGGCTACCAACTCTTTAATTATTCAAGTTCGGATCAACTCATCAACCAAGCTATAGAGCAGTCTGTACTCCCTTGTATCATAGCCATGGTCTTTATGGTACTTCAAGAACATATTAGTGTTCCAGATGATGACTCTGGTCAACATCGAACGCTCCTTTTGGAAGTATACCTTTTTCTGAATAGCTTTCACCAGTTCTTCCATTGATACCTTTAAATGCTAATTGAACAATCATTTGATCAGACGCATCTTCATATATTTTGGTTGGCCTCCTTATTTTTGTGGGTTAACCAACCTCTTTCAAAATTAGAGCACGGATCATCCTTCTCCCTCTACCCGCCATTCCAAGAGACTTTTTTGCCCGATTGATGGTTAGACTTCCCACCTTTTGACATAGGTGGGTCCATGTTCTCCTTTGTTGCATTGTGGTCATTGGCCAACACCAAGAGTTCAACAAATGCTTGGGTTTTCATAATCCCAAGAAGTACAAAAACTGAGGGCTCCTTAGCCCTTGTGAATGAGCAATCATTGCAATCATTGGCTCCAAATTATTTAGTTCGAGCATCTTCTTCTGGAAACATGTAACATACGCCCCTCGGCTCTCATTTAGCCACTGTTTGACGTTCCACAAGGGTGCTCCAAAGTTGGAACCTTTAATTTTTACAGGGATTTTGCATAATTAACTATTCAAGTGAACGCATTCTCTAATCAATGATACACTTATGTTTTCCCCGCTTTCAGTCTGTTCTTTGACATGGATCCAACACTATATTGTTACTGGGATTTTTCCACGTTTTCGGCTCCTTAATACATCTGGTGACATTGGGGCTTGGAACTTTGAGGATTTGGTTATGGGATGGGTTGTGCCCTCCTCTAAAGCAACACGCGAGTCGACTCCACAATGTTAAACGCCATCTAGTTTTGGAGGTATGAAATTTGTTTTTGCATGAATTCTCTGATAGAAAATTTATTAGAAGTTTCTCCAACGTGTCTTCCTTCTCCGTGACGTGCTCCTCTATTTGTTGAGGGTTGACCCCACAGTTACCGCACCTTTAAGATGTTAAATTTCAGAACGTCCTTCGGGTTTTGCTCAAGGGATTGAGTGTTGGTCAGATGAGAGGAACCTAGAAGAAGGTAAAAGGAAGAAAATATACAACAAATAAAACTAATGCTTTGGGAATGGATTCTATAGTCTTTGGGAATCAATTTAATAGTCTTTTCTTTGGTAATACCCCACCCCCTCCCCCTCCCCCCTCCCCCTCCCCCCTCCCCCCAATTTATAGGTCATAGGGGATGTCTTTTTGAGATTACATGATTGGACCCCACATAGTGGAAATATTTCAAGAAATTTATGAGTCATGACACACTTACATATTTGCAACCAACTTTGACTTCTTGTGAAACTGGTAATAGAAATTGCCATCATTCTGCATTTTTCTCTACCATTGACACTGTTTCTTGTTCCATAACTACTTGGACTTCGTTGTGTGATCATTACTCAATAAACTCAATATCATTTAGACAACTAACAGATCTTCTGTCAGCTTCTCCAAGGGATTCCCTTGTGAAGATCCATTGTCATTTTAGAGGGTTATCCCATCACATAGAGCATGCATCATTGTATTCTAATGGGTAGCCTTCTTTCGGTTGAGGGATCCTCATAGAAGGTTAAGGAAGAGTTCCACTAAGAGACCGTCGATCTTGTGAGTATCATTGCATCAGTTAAGTTGTCATTGGTCTACGTATGTGGTGCTATTTGGTTCAAATGAACATTCATTTGGTCCACCCATAATGAACTGACTGAAGTGATGCTAGATGACTTGACCATTTGCTAATTTCTTTGGTCGACCCATAATGCAATTGACTGAAGTGATGCTAGATGACTTGACCATTTGCTATTTTCTTTATGCGATCCATTGAATTTTTTGGAGATTCATGAAGTCATATTTCTGATGTACGATTTCATTTCTTAGAGTTTGAATGATTAAATTTTTGACGCGATATAAAAAACTAGATTGATAAAAATATTAAAAAAAAGTTTTGTTTTTAGATATGCAAATAAATTGGAATTGAGTGCTTTTTGTAAATGCCCCTATTTTATTTTGAAATATTAGGCTTGTTAGACACCAATGAAAGCCCGTTTGATTTGAAACACGAAACTTACAATCTTAGCCCACCCAAAAAAATGTTGACGGTTAATCTTGTCATTTAGCACAGTGAGCCGATTTACGATTCACCGAAGTTAACATAACGTCCTGCATCTCATCTCCATTAAATTAGGACAAGACTCCATCCATGCTTCATTAATTGAAGCAGAAAGTTACGAAAACTAAACCCACGACAATTATGTTGTAGGGCCATTCCTTAATTTCGAAAACAAAGCGTATTCCCGATGAGCCAAAAGGAAGGCAAAAATGTTTAATGCGGCGATAACTACGCTATTTATGTATCATAAATTGAAGTAGAAAGATATTAAACCAATAGCAAGTAAGTTGTCGGCCCTTTCAATAATTACAATAATAAGCAAGTAGAAATCCATATTGATGAGGAAAATTTTTTTTTTTCTAAAATGTTGAATGCGACAATCACTGCTCTATTAATGATGCTGTCTTCTAATGTTTCCTTTTTAATGCATGGAATTTTTTGTATTTTTGTTATGCTCATCTCTTTAGTAGAAATGAATGCCTACACGATGGAAATCAGAGCTTCCGAACGATATATTCGGATTTTTATAAGAAACTGTGAATATTATCGGTTTGCAATTTGAACTGAATAATCATTTGATGAAAATAAAGAATTGAAGCACCGTCTCTTCCATTTATTCCCAATCGAGCTAAATAAAACGGACACTATCATATAAAATTTCCACGCCTTAGATGTCTGGTAAGATGGACAAGTTTCGGCTTAGGCTTGTGAAACCAAAGTAATACATTAGCCACTTTCAAACATAATAGGTATATTTGGAGATTACGTGGACAACAATTTCTGGAAATTTATAATCAAAATAACACAATTTTATGAGAGTAATTTAATGTTGCGAAGTAGTATGATATTGATCATCTTCTATCATAATTGGGTTAAATCCGGTATAATATGAGCAATTCAGCTCAGTCTATTGTGGGAAGCATGACCACCACTTTCCTCTCCTTCCAACTCACTTCCCTCCCTTCACCGAACCCCTCCACTAGCTAGAAACTTGAGCGCTCACTCCCTTCCATCTCCTCTTCTCTTCAACTTGACTTGAGCGAGGCCCTTGAAATGTGTCCCAGAGGAGGATGTGGTTGCCATACAATTGAGATGAGCATGGATTTTCCTTCAGATCACGACAAGGTGCTTCGATTTCTAAGAAATTAAGTTGAATAATAAAAAATCTACTTAAAGCTATTATGAGATCTATAAGCCATATAAACACCAGCATTTGCAATAATAGATTATTCTAGGGAATTAGATAATTTCATCTCAAAAGTTGACGACAAATCACAAATTTCACCAAAGTTAAATCTTTGTTCTAAACCATCAGCATCATTATGACTCACAAATAGATTTGCTTGACTAACCTTTAGAGATAAAGATTTGCAAACAAGAAAAAAAAAAAAAAAAAAAAAAAAAAAAAAAAAAAAAAAAAACAGAATTGGCACTGTGCTTGTGCCAATCTTTGTGTTTCTTGCGTTATTGTAATAAGCATGCTGTATGTTTTGTTTTAAAGTGATGCATATGGAAAGTTTTTCTTATCCTAAGGTCCACTGCAATCATGGGATTGAGTGTTTTGATATCACAACTTTTGCTTAACTTTTGAAGATTTATCACATATACCTTCCCTTTGATTCAACCATCTTTGTATGTTTAATTGCACAATGACTATTGGTGGCCAGCGTGCGATGAAACTCTTTTTAAGTACATTACAATAAGGGAATATAGCCATAAAATCTACATCTTTTTTATATAATACATTTTAATTAACCTATAGAAGGCACCTATGCATATTATAAGTTTCATAAAACTAATTTGTTTTGACCTCTCAACAAATAACTATATCAATTCTTTAGGTTGGTTTCCTTACTGTGATCTTCATTTTAAAGCTATTTTAACAAAACACTTCCTCATATATCTTTCATAAATTTTCTACATACTATTAAAAACAATTATGCCCTCCTCCTTTTCCATAAAAACACACCAGTTCTATGTTACACATCTATGCTCACTTATAAGCAAATACAATGACTAACATAACAAAGCTGCATCAAATTATGAATCATCTAGTAAAATTGATAGAAAATTGTTGACAATATTTGTTATTGCAAGATACTAGTACAAAATACAAATAGTAAATAGTAATCTTATGTAGTTTTTCCTTCTTATATCCACGTTCATAATGACATATCATAAGAAACACAAAAATAATGTTGATGCTATTTTAAGTACTTTCTATAAAATTATAGAAATGATCTTCTTGATAAAAAATTAAAAAACATAAATGAATTAATCTTGCATATAATAATATGAAAGTATATTTTAGTTCTCTTTATAGCCAAATAAGTTAATAAAAGAAAAGAAATTCATATTAAATATTTCGAGAAGTTTTTTATACCCCTATTACTATTCCTACTCCACATTAATGAATATAACAATATTAATATCACTCAAAAAAATATTAATAAAACAATTGGTTCTCTATTAGTAACCAACATTTTTAATAACATTGACACATTGTAAGAGTAATCCCCTCTATTATTTAGGTTTGATCACTTCAACGTCTCATTCACCCTATAAGACTTTCATCTCTCAAATAATGTTATTTTAGGTTTAAGAGAATTGATTTTATGTAACATATGAAGGCCAAATTTATGGACTATAATGTATAATTTATAGAATCAACTAAAAACTTTAGATAATTCAGAGATTTGTTATCTTTATTTTATTTTGTAATATTTACTCATATGTACTATTATTTGAACTCTCCATAAACACCTTTATGTATATGGAAATTCTCCCCAAATTCTCCCCACTCTATTAAATGAAAAAAGTTCATTTTTATGTCCTTTTGAAAAAAGTTTAAGATAGACTTCATATTCTTCTTTTCAACACGATACTATCACTCTAAGAAAAGGAAAATAATCTTATAAAGTCCTTTTTATTTTAGCTCGACATGAGATCAAACCCACTGATCATTAGAAAATATATTAAGAATTTCATTCCAATTTTATATGAAATTGCACTTTAAAGAAAGATATTTTTTTTTATTTTATTGCAGGAATGAAGATTTATAAGTACTGAAGACAAAAAGCACAAAAGAAGCAAATTTGGAGCAAAAAGAACTCAATTTGATGAAAATTATACTGTCCCGCCGACGGCGAGATTTAGGCCGCCGACGGCGAGTTTTCCCGAAGGATTTTTAATATATTATAAGAAACTCGCTGACAGCGAGATCAAGCCCGCCGACAGCGAGATCGGGCGGTTAGCCCATCTTCTACAAGCCCGCCGAAAGCGAGATCGAGCCGCCGACTGCGAGACAGTTGAAAAGAGCCAAAATACATTGAACTGAGACGCTTTTTGAAGAGGTGCTTAAGCAACCTTTGGAGATTTGACCCTTCTATAAATAGAGATGAATTCTAGTCAGTTTGAGTGTCAGTTTTTGTCATTTGTGTGGAAGTTAAGTGTAACTTAAGAGTCTTTTGAGTGAGTAGATTAAGTTTTTATCGTTTTGGTGTGTTATACCGGAAGGAAGAGTCAGCGGAAGTTCAAGAATCTGCTTAGGGAGAAGAATTGAGATGAGTATATTTGTTATTTGTTTGTTAACTTTAATGAAATCTATGCTTTGTGTTATTTTTCCCATGCATACTGAGTAATTTTCTTAGTCTTTCTCCTTGTTATTGAGATTTCGTGAAATGATGAATTAAAGTAATTGTGCCTAAAAATATGAAAATAGAAATTGTGCTAATCTTTAACTTAAATCTTAATTTACTTTCAATTTGGCCAATTGATTTGTTAACATATGTTGAAATATCAACTATAGTAAAGATTACATCCAAGATTCAGGGAAGTCAAAAGCCGTTGAAGGAGGGTGCAAATAAATAAGAAAATATTAACTATTGGGCGTAGAATTGGACATTTAGTGTGACAGGCTAAAATATTCAAATCAGCCTTATTGTTTGAGAGCTGAAGTGTAGATGTTAGCCCTCAGGCGAGGGGAACGTGGGAGCTCTGAAGTGGCAGTCGGTATCCTCCCGACCTAGCCAGCAGATTCGGTAATCAAACATAAGACTAGTCAATGTTCTTTTCACCTGGACCAAACGGTAACGAATAGGAATGCTCCTATTTGGCACAATATAATTAAAAACTTATTTAATTCTTCATTCACTTAATTCTCTAAAAACAAAGAGAAAGATAGTTTCCTGAAATATTATATTCAACCTTAAGCATTAGTTTATTTTAGTTTAAGTCTTCTTAATTTTCGTATACTAGATTAATAAGTAAGTTTTAATTTGTCTTTGAAATTTTCTAACTTCCCTGTGGGATTGATATCTAGGATTCCATTAGAGCCCTATATTACTTGATAACGATACGTATAGTTGCGTAGTATCCACAATATAAATCATAAAATCCATAACAGAATTGTCATAATATATTCAGTGCGGATCAAGTTTTTGGTACCGTTGCTAACTTTTAAGTATAACGATTGTAAGTATAAATATCGAAAAGTGGATCACCCACCCATAATCTATTTTACTTAAACCAAAAAATCAAACACCATAGACTAAGGCCAAAATCCCATCATCCATGTTAAAGATTTTAAAAAGAATAATTAAATGTTTGTATTCCTAAAGTCATTTGAGCTGAAAGGTGCCACCAATAGACCTTGCACATTCATAAATACTACTTATTATTATTAATTCTCATCCAACACATTAATAAATACCTCCCACTTCATCTTGCATGTCCATGTAATTTTAAATTCACATTTGAAAGCTATTTTTACATGGCTAGACACAAGGCTTCTCCATATTAGTGTTTTACATATATAAATTATTTGCGGTTATCTATTACACACACACACACACACACACACACACACATATATATAAATATAAATATAAATATAAATATAAATATATATTAGCAAAAGGTTCCATCAGGAGAGTACGATGACCTCTACCCGTAACTATGCCTACAATTTATCCTTTAATTTATATTTCAAAGGTTAGTATGTGAAAATAAATATATAATTTTAGAAAATATTTTGCACACCAGAGGTACTACGCAAGTATACTTATCGTATCCAGTAATACAGAGCTCTATTGGGGTCCTGATTAACAATCGCACAGAGAAGATTAATTTTAGAAATTAATAGATTTTCAAATTAAAACTAATTATAATATTTATTTCTTTTCAAAAATCAGATTTTAAGTTTTATGAAATTTGTACTAGATGTAAGTAAAGTAGCAATAAAGTAAAGGTTGATGCAAGTATAAATAAAATAACTTTCTCCTTTTTAACTAATCCAAGATTTTTTCAGAAAAACTATCATTCGTGGAGAATTTAAAATTATGGTATTGCGCCAAATAGAAGCATTCCTATTCTTTAACTTCGCTCGATAGTATAAAGAACATTGGTTAATCTATAGATTGGTTCAGGATGTATTATTAGTAGAATGGGTTAATCTAGACTCACAATTCTAGATGTCCAAGGGTGGTTATGGTCGGCCCTACTAGTGACCCGTTCCCTTTCTATAAACCAAATTAATAGAATTTAGTCCGTCACTCTAAAAAATAATTAATTCTACGCCCAATAAATAATAACTTTCTATTTATTTGCACTTCATCTTGAATAACCCGCACATGACCTTCGATTACCCAAAGATTCATGTGATATCTACTAGTTAAGAACTCATCTCCGGATAGGTTTCAGAATTCTTCAACAGATTTTAACAATTGAAATGGCCAGTTTAAAAAGTAAATTAAGATCAGGTATTAATATCATCACAATAATTTTTAAAATTAAGTTTAAGTTCTCCAACGAGATCATATTATCTTTGTTATCTTTTCACGGTTGAAAGGAGAAAGAAAAGTAACTACTCAGAACACATTGAATTCATACAACAAAACATATTTATAAAACATTGAACCAAGTTACAAATACTTATCTGAAATATTCTTTCAAGTGATCCTTTGACTCTTACTGACTCCAATGCAAAGTACATAACTTCAACAGTACCAAATCTTACAAACTTTCACTTACTACTCAAGGAATTGAGTAGTAACACTCAAAGTAACTAAAATAAACTAAAATAAACTCACTAAATACTTAAGAAAAGTATTTGGTGGCTCTCTAGAACTATTTCTGGGTGTGAGAGAGCTCTGTTTTCTGTAGAAATGTCTCATATTTATAGAGCTTCAAAAATGACAAGGGGTTGCTTAAGGCACCTCTTCAAAATTCATCCAAATTCAAAGAATCATCTAGAAAGTAACTTGGCGCCTAGGCACTGGACTTCGTGACCAGATCTTCACAGCCCTTCACTTTGGATCGCACCTCTTCACGTTTAAAACCATTTTCCTGTGTCCAGATGCATTGTATCACATGTCCTATGTATCAGGAGTAACTTCTAGTCTTCTAGAAGGTCTGATAACCGCTTAACACCGTCAAAATAACTGTCAAAAGTTGTAAAAAATCTTAACTGCTTCAGTATCGAACTGGTGCCTAGGCGCAGAATTCTAGCATCTAGGCACAAGATTCTGGCGCCAAGGTGCTGATACACCTAAAATATATAGTATTTTATGCACATTTTTATATATATTTTTAATGATATTTCACTTTAAGGGAAGGTATTTTGTGTTTTTCTTGCAGGTATGATGAAAATGGATGGTCATGATGAAAGGAGCAAAATTAGATCAAATTTGGAATAAAAATAATGAAAAATCAAAATTTTGCAGCCAGCGGCTAAGCGCCGCTGGGCCGGCGCTTACCCACCACAGCTAAAAATCAAAATTCAAATGAATTTGGCTCCAATTTCAAAGGGAATGGAATGCAACTCTTGGTGGTAACTACCATAACTTCCTTTGGGTGGCAAGTTTGAATGAAGGGGTGCGTTCCTTGGTAGATACATTGAATCTAGACACATTTTAAAGAGACACCAAGGCATCTTTTGGTTTACTAATTAAAGAGAGTCTTAGGAAAGATTAGGTGAGGCTTTAGGAGGCTCTTCCACTGCGTTTTGAAGGGCACTTCCATTGTTCTTCCACTGTATTTTAAGAGTTTTTATTAAGAGTAGGAGTAGAGAGTAGAAAGGAGAAAAGGGTCGGAGTGAAGTCTTCTTCTTTCCACTTCTTTTCTTTCTTTTAGTTTAGTTTTTATTGAAGTCTGAAGTCTGTATTCTGAGTCATCGGAGTTGGGAGACTTGCTCCGAGGAGTAGTTTAGGGAAGATTCAAAGTTTCAGAGGAACTTCCTTAGTCTTGTGGAGAGGATTTTCAGATAAGTGTTTACTCTTAATCTTTTTATTAATACTTTCTTTTATTTGTTATTTTTCTTATTGTTTTTAATTTCAAATCAATATGTTTTTGTATTTTCCCAATGCATTCGGAGTAGTTTACTTTATCTTTTTCTTTCTTAAATGGAGAAGTAATTAATTTATATAGAATTGTTGTGGAAAGTATAAGTGTCTAAAAGTTGGAAGAAGTTGTGAAGATTGATTCTGAAAACTTTGTTTACTTCTTAATTTGGCCTGTTAAGTTGTAGAATTTCTTAAGATTATATAAGATCCAATGTGGTATTGTCTCATAAAAGTTAGTAAGAATCACATGCAATTATATGGGTGAGAATTGCAGTCCATATAATTGAATGTAATATTAGAAGATATTTTTATGAATGAGAGTAAAATTAGAGGATTTTAGAGTGACAGGCTAAAACCCCCTAATTTGGTTTGAAATTTTAAGTTTTTATGAGAAGTTAGCCCCCAGTGGTGGGAATCAAGGGAACTCCAGAGTGAGAGACCGGTATCTTCCCCGCCTAACCATGTTCAAAATAATAAAAATTTCAAATTAACCTATGTTTTTTAGAGAACCAAGTAAGGGTAAGGAACACATTTGCTTCTATCTGTCACAAAAAATTTAAATACTTCCACAACAATACTTTAAGAATTATTACGACTTCATAAAAGGAAATAAAAAGATATTCTTGTTAATAGTATTTTATATCCAGTGTTATTAGTTATTATAATTTTAATTTCATTGCTTAACATTTTATTAAGGAAATTTTAAAAGACAAATGAACTTTCAAAACTTTTCAAAATCAAGACATACTTTTTCAAAAACAATTAAAGAAAGTAAAAAGATAATTTTCTGATTTCTTTAAAAATTTTCATATTTTCCCTGTGGGTTCGATATCTCGGGGCTTAATCAAAAAGTCCTATATTACTTGATAAACGATACGTATACTTGCGTAGTATCCCATATTATAAAATCATAAGTTTCATATCTAAATCATCAGCGTATTTACCGGATGACACCAAGTTTTTGGCGCACATATATTCCTAGCGGCTCAAGTATTTGGTGCCGTTGCCAATTTTCATATCATATTTGTAAGTATAAATATCAGAGGATCAAGTTTTTGGCGCCGTTGCCGGGGAAAATTAATTTAAATTGCATTTTAAAGAGAATTAAGAAATTTTAAATTTTTTACTTTTTTTTGTTTTTGTTAGTGTGTTGTGTTTTGTTTTGTTTTATTATTGTATGCGTCGTTCAGGTTCTGAAGGACTTGTGCCTTACGATTCTGAATTAGAAAGAACTATCAGAAAAAAAAAAAATAAAAAATACAGGAAAGGATAAAAATACTCAAGAAATGGCAAATCATCAAGATCAAAATGTTAGCATCCATCAAGAGTTAAGACCTTTAAGAGATTATGTTAACCCTACAGTAGATGAACTTCGTGCTAGTATTCAAAATCCTGTTGTAGCTGCTAATTATTTTGAGCTTAAACCTGTTATTATCCAAATGGTGTCTAATAATCAGTTTGGAGGAGCAACAACTGAAGATCCTAATTTGCATCTTGCTAATTTTCTAGAGTTGTCTGCTACTTTTAAATATGATGGTGTTTCATATGATGCTATTAGACTTAGACTTTTTTCTTTCTCACTAAGGGATAAAGCTAAAATGTGGTTACATTTGTTAGCACCTGGATCAATTAGAACTTGGGGTGAACTGTCACAAAAGTTCCTTGCTAAATATTTTCCACCATCTAAGACTGCTAAGTTGAGAAATGATATAACTACTTTTTGTTAGTTTGAAGGGGAATCAATATATGAAGCATGGGAAAGATTTAAAGATCTCCTCAGGAAATGTCCACATCATGCGATACCAGATTGGTTAATAATTCAAACTTTCTATAATGGATTAGTTGGATCTTTTAGATCAATCATCTATCTGCTTCTCGGTGGATCATTAATGTCTAAACCATTTTCCGATGCTTATGTTTTAATTGAAGAAATGGCTACTAATAATTTTCAATGGCCTTCGAAAGGTTAAATCCTAAAAGGTAGCCGGTGTTTATGAAAATGATGCTTTTACAATGTTAGCAAATCAAGTTGTTACTGTATCAATGAAGATAGACCAATTTGGGATGAATTTTTCTCAGCCAAATCTCATGATTAAAGAAAATTCATTAGGCCAAATGGTTGATTCTTATTCTTCACCAGAAATTGTGAATGCTATAATCAAACCTAACAACCCATATTCCAATTATTATATCCCAGGTTGGAAGAATCATCCAAATTTTAATTGGAATAACAATAATCAGGGTGATGTTAATTAACAATGGGGGAACTCCCAAGTAAACTCATTAGAGAATTCGAACAACTAAGGTAATAATAGTAATAGATTAACTTATCCTTCAGGTTATAACAATGCTTTACAAAATAAGGAGAAGAAGTTGTCTATGGAAGAAATAGTATCACATGACGAAAATCAATTACAAATTCAAGGAACAACCATCAGAAATATTAAAAATCAAATGGGACAAATTACAAACGCCTTAAGTAATAGATCCCAAGGAATGCTTCCAAGTAATACTAAAGTGATTCCAAGAGAAAAGAATAAAGAACAAGTGAAGGCAATTAAACTGAGAAGTGGAAAATAATTGGAAGGTAGAGTTCAAAAAAAAAAAAAACTGAAGTAGAGAAAGAAGAGATTAAAAAACTTAAAGAGAACGCTCCAAAAGGTTTTGAAAGACCTATTTCTCCACCTAAGATTGAATTAGAAAAACCACCACCTCCATTTCCTCAGAGACTTCGTCAACAAAAGTTGGATAAGCAATTTTCAAAATTATTGGAGATATTAAATAAGCTTACAATTAATATTCCATTTGCTGAAGCCCTAGCAAAAATGTCAAGCTATGCGAAATTTATGAAGGATATTCTTAATAAAAAGAGGAAGTTTGAAGAAAATGAGACTGTTGCACTTAGTGAGGAGTACAGTGCGATAATTCAGAAAAAGCTTCCTGAAAAACTTAAAGATCCTGGTAGTTTCACAATTCCATGTGCAATCGGAGAATGATTTTGTGGAAAAGCTTTATGTGATTTGGGTGAAAGCATTAACCTTATGCCTCTATCAATATTCAAAAGTCTGGGACTAGGAGAAATAACCCCAACTACTATAACTCTGCAATTAGCAGATCGTTTGATCGCATATCCTAAAGGAGTTATAGAAGATGTTTTGGTAAAAATGGATCAATTTATTTTTCCTGTGGATTTCGTTGTGTTAGATATGGAGAAAGATAAAGAGATACCCATAAATTTGGGGAAACCTTTTCTAGCTACAGGCAGAGCCAAGATAGATGTGCAAAAAGGGGAATTAACAGTGTGGGTTAATGATCAGACTGTTACATTTAATATTTCACAATCGATGAAATATCCTGCTAGAGGTAAAGAAGATGAGTGTTATAGGATGGATGTTATTGAATATTCAACTTATGAAGAGAAAGCTGAAAGAGAAGAATTTAAATATAAGCAAGAAGAGGAGTTATTTGATTATGAAGATTTTCAAGAGAAGGATTTAAAGTTTGTTCGTGAAAGTTTTGAATTATTGGATATGACTGAAAAAGATAAATCTTATGGTCCATGAATTGAAAAACCTCTTGAACTTGAGTTAAAAATGCTTCCTGATCATTTGAAGTATGTTTTTCTAGGTGAATCCTCAACCTTGCCTTTTATAATTTCCTCTTAATTAACTAAAAAAGAAGAAGAGAGTTTGTTTGAAATTTTGAAGAAGCACAAGAAAGCCTTTGGATGGACAATTGCTGATATTAAAGGAATCAGTCCTTCAATTAGTATGCACAGAATTCTTATGGAAGATAATTGCAAACCGCGGGCTGATCCCCAAAAGAGATTAAATCCTATTATGAAAGACGTTGTTAAGAAAGAAATTTTAAAATGGTTGGTGTTGACCTCATTTTTGATGAGGTCTTTTGTTTCTCTCTTTAGTACTTAGGATCTAGCCTTAGGCATTTCCTTTGACTAATCTTAGAGGACTAGAAATGGAACCTACCACTTAGAAATTCAAACACCTCTTAACTCCCTGCAAACCCCACAAGCTTGATTGTAGACCCCTAATCACCTAGAGTGTTGAAATCAAAAGTGAAGGTTTAAAGGATGAGTTCCCCATAGGACTCTTTGGCCTTAGGACCACCTTGGGTAGCTTGGTCTGGTGAAGGTTGACTTACACACTCACTACACTCATACTCTACACTCTCACACACACAATCAAAATCCTAAAACCACACCCATACCCAACTTGACTCCTTGACTCATTTAGGTAATTCATATGGATGGACCTTAACCCCTAAGCCCCTGGCTAAGAGGGTTAGGAACAACATGGTGAATGCCTCAAATGAGTCCTCTCATGGCTCATATAGGCTTAATATGGCTTCATGGATCAATCAAAGTGATTCCATTTCACTCATATTTGATCAATCTTCTCTTTTCCAAAATTTCAATTTTTGACCCCGGGGACCCTACACCTATCAAACCTACCAAAAGCCCTTAAAATTGTCCAAATCCTCCAAAATTTCCAAATCCCCCAAAATTCCCCAAAATTAATCTTTAACATTTCCTCACCACTCAAATTGATCATCCATAGCCAAAAATACCAAAAATTCCAAAAGTACCCACCAATACCCTCAAAATACCCAAAATGCCCCTCTTAGCCAAAAAAATCCAAAAATTGAGAAAATTCCCAGAAAATTCCAGAAAATCCCAAATATTCCCAATTTCATTTTGTTCAACTACATCATGGGCTGATTTTGGGAATTTACCCCACTTTTACTAAAACCCTCAATTTAGCCCATTCTTAACCCAAGTGAACCCAATGTCAAACCGAACCTACCCAATTGACCCTAATTTTGGTCCAATTCAATTCTAAACTTCAATTCAATATCCACAATATCAATCTAGACCAAATCCAAGTCCAATTTGATTGACATTTGGTTCCAATTTCACTTTTGAGTTTAAGGCCCAATTTGGACCCATGACCTAAACTTAACCCAATTTGACCCAATTCAACTCCAATGGATCTCAAATCTTTTCCAAACCTTCATAAAATCCCCACAAACAAAATACTAACATGATTTGCCCAAAATTTGGACCCAAACCCCACTGAAATTCAACCCAAAATCAAAAGACCCAATTTTGACCTAAACCCAAACCTAACCCAAATAAGCCCAAACCCCAAAATCAAAACCCAACCAAAGTAAAAACCTCTTTGAAATACTCCCATAAACATTTTCCAACATTAATTTTACATCACTTTCAACCCTAGCCCAACATTGGCTCAAGTTAGCCCAATTTGGCCTACATTGGCCCATTTACCAAAGAAGCCCAAATCCAACCCTCAAATGGCCACGATGCAATTGTCGGATGTAGCACGTTTTAAAAATCATTTGAATCTAATTTAATAATTTTTATTCTATTTACTTAATTAATTCTTTTAATTGATTATAAATCTTTGTAACCTTGTAGTCAATAAAATTTTTTAAAAATACTACTATATATTTATAAAAAATTGATGAATAGTAATTCAAGTCAAAACGAACCGAACGCGAAAGAACAAATTTTTGTTTGTGTTTGGCTCGTTAACTTAGTGAACAAGCCGAACATGGGCTTCTTAACGAGCCGGACAGGAACTGTTCGCGAACAACGAGTCGTTTTGACAGCCCTATCAATGAGCTTTGTTTCTTAATAATTTTGTGACATTGTCTATTGGATGATGGATGATTAAGGAAATGTTTTTAGGTTCTTCTTGAATCCGAACGAAAATGGTAAGATGCTATTACTTGCCCATAAATGAGTAGTTTCTCTTTAAATATAAAGTTCTATTCCTAAATAATTGCTTTGATTATGGGTGAACGTCTCGAGTGGGTAATCAATGGATTCATGGTTTTCTTTTATACTTTAGGACAAAAGTTTGTACATTGCTTATTATTCAATTTTCCCTTTAATTTGACTAGATAAGTTTTTCTCACCGTCTATCAATCGAGTTTGATTTATATCACAATATTCATTACTTGCATGCGGTAATTTGACAAATATGCATAGCTTTTTGTGGGTTCATTAATCATCAAAATGAAGTAGAATATGGGTGCAATAATCGGTTGGAAATGGTTTAATTGCAAACCAAAAACATGTAAAATCAAAAGTGGCTATAAGTTTGTGTTTAACTATGAAAAACAAAAAATAAAAAAGAATAGGAAGGAGGAATCATGAACATCTAATCCTTCGTTTATGCTTTCTAGTGGCATTATATTACAAGTTTGTTTTAGTTAAAGAATGTTTTAACACATTTTTGTAATCCTTCAATTAAATTAAAATTTGCCACAAACAAGAGCTACTTCATTAGGTTGTTACGTAATCTATCTTCCTTTGTTTGTTTATTGAAGGACAATAAATTGTTATTATTTTATGGTGAATGAAATTTAAATTTAAGAATGTGGTTGAATCACTTATTATTCACAAGAGAGTGGGTTGCACTTTACTTGTGATTAAAAAAAAAAGCATATAAGATTCTTGGAATATGGTTAATTGAAATCCTAAGCTTCTTATGAATGGTATATTTCATCATGCTGCACATATTTATGAAGAAGCAATTATTAGCTTGAATCCATTGATTCAATGTTTAGAAAATTTGAATATGTCTTGGTAAATACTTATGAGCTTCTTTCCTTCCTTTGGTTAACCATCTACTTTTTGATTCCTTTTTGGTATGTTTCAGTTAGCCTAGGAAGTGAAAGCTACCTTTAATGGAATTTAATAGAGTGTAACACATTATATATTCGATTATAGTGCGCTTAAAAGGTTTTTAATATCAAGAATTTGATGGGTTAGATCAACTTGGTAATCTTGCTATCACTGTTTCTGTTGATGCTAATTCAACATTTTGGAGAACCTTGAAGTACATATCAATGATCCTTGTGCATGCCCATATATACAAATGGTATTTGTGAGATTTATATATTTACTTTTTAAAATTACTAAGTATGTAAATATCTAAGTAACTTGAATTTTAATTTATTCACATTTGTATAATACTATCTATGAATGTAAAGCTACATCAGTTCATTTTGTCACTCAAAGATTTGGATGCTATAAATATGAAATGTGAGTACTAGATACGTAAATACATGAAAGGATTGTATTGGCGAAAATGAAAGTATATTTTGAGTTACTTGATTACCTTATTTTATAAAAATTCAAAGTATTTTGTGGCTTCATTCAAAAGTACACACAAATATTTATATAGTTAGCTATTTTTAAAAATTTGAAAAACGTAATATTTTGTGTATAAAAGTGTGAAAATTGCTATGTTTCCATTTATAGAATTCAAAAAATTGCTAGATTTATTTCTGAGAATCTAGGTATATTAAAGCCATTCCTATGAGTTTACATATATATATATATATATATATATATATATATATATATATATATATATATATATATATATATATATATATATATGTCATTAAATTTTCTTAAGATTTACATACACTACACCCATTTCCCTTGTATTTACATGCCTTAAAGTCTCTACTTTAGATTATACATTTATAACACTTATATACATATCGATCAATCATATATATTTTTACTTATTTAACATCCATGCTTTAATTGTTGCATAAGTTACACTTAACTCTTATGTAATTTTATATTTAACAGTTAAATTTTATTCTTTTCGTACAACTTAAATCCCTCGTATTACATCGCAAATCCCACTTTCACCTACATTTACAAAAAAAATGAAATACACTTTATTCATGAATAAATAAAATAACATGAATGCAAAGGATTGAATTTTGGCATTAGAAATATAAATACAAAAAATTTGAATAGCATGTACGCAAGTTTTCTTATCTTTCATGTATTTCTCAAAATCATTTCTGAAAATATATAGAGTTTGATAAAGTATCCCCATGATTGGAGGATTCATATGGATTATTAGATTGGCTTATATGTTGAAACATATGAGAGACATCGGTGAAGATTAATAATATACTATTTCGGCTAATTGCATAGTACCACGCCCTCAACCAAATGATACTGTGAATGTTTAGGGCTGGAATTGTTAATAGCCAATAACTTTTGGAGAGTTTCCCGATGCATTTAAAAACTATCAATTTTTTTACATACATTTAATGCTCATTTTATGCACATTGTTGATGATATTGCACTATAAAGAAAGATATTTTGTATGTTTTTGGATTCAGGTATAAGCCATGTATATTTAGAGAAAATGAGGGAAAATGGAGGAAAAATAAAGAGCTCTTTATGGCACCAAAATCCTTTTGATCACTAGAAAATATATTAAGAATTTCATAGCAATTTTATATGAAATTGCAATTTAAAGAAATGTATTTTCTTTGTTTTATTGCAGGAATGAAGATTTGTAAGTACTGAAGGCAAAAAACACAAAAGAAACAAATTTGGAGCAAAAAAGACTTAATTTGATGAACATTAAACTGTCCTGCCGACGGTGAGATTTAGGTCGCCGACGGCGAGTTTTTCCCGAAGCATTTTTAATATATTATAAGAAGCTCGTTGACGGCGAGATCGAGCCCGTTGACAGCGAGATCGTGCGGTTAGCCCATCTTCTAAAAGCCCGTTAACGGCGAGATCGAGCCGCCAACGGCGAGACAGTTGAAAAGAGCCAAAATACATTGAACCTAGACGCTTTTTGAAGAGGTGCTTAAGCAACCTTTGGAGATTTGACCCTTCTATAAATAGAGACGAATTTTAGTCAGTTTGTGTGTCAGTTTTTGTCATTTGTGTGGAAGTTAAGTGTAACTTAAGAGTCTTTTGAGTGAGTAGATTAAGTTTTTATCGTTTTGGTGTGTTGTACTGGAAGGAAGAGTCAAAGGAACTTGAGAACTGCTCAGGGAGAAGAATTGAGATAAGTATATTGGTTATTTGTTTGTTAATTTTAATGAAATCCATGCTTTGTGTTATTTTTCCCATGCATTCTGAGTAGCTGCCTAGTTTTTCTCCTTGTTATTGAGATTTCGTGAAATGATGAATTAAAATAATTGTGCCTAAAATTATGAAAATAGAAATTATGCTAATCTTTAACTTAAATCTTAATTTACTTTCAATTTGGTCAATTGATTTGTTAACATATGTTGAAACAACAACTATAGTAAAGATTACATCCAAGATTCAGGGAAGTCAAAAGCCTTGGAAGGAGGGTGCAAATAAATAGGGAAATATTAACTATTGGGCGTAGAATTGGACATTTTAGTGTGACAGACTAAAATATTCAATTCGGTCTTATTTTTTGAGAGCTGAAGTTTCGATGTTAGCCCTCAAGCGAGGGGAGCGTGGGAGTTCTGAAGTGGCAGTCGGTATCCTTCCAGCCTAGCCACAGATTCAGTAATCAAACATAAGACTAGTTAATGTTCATTTCACCTGGACCAAAGGCTAAAGAATAGGAATGCTCCTATTTGGCACAATATAATTAAAAACTTATTTAATTCTTCATTCACCTAATTCTCTAAAACAAGGAGAAAGATACTTTTCTGAAATATTATATTCAACCTTAAACATTAGTTTATTTTAGTTTAAGTCTTCTTAATTTCTGTATACTAGATTAGTAAGTAAGTTTTAATTTATCTTAGAAATTTTCTGACTTCCCTGTGGGATCGATATCTAGGACTCCTTTAAAGCCCTATATTACTTGATAACAATACGTATACTTGCGTAGTATCTACAATATAAATCATAAAATCCATAACAGAATCATCAGAATATAATCAGTGCGGATCAAGTTTTTGGTGCTGTTGCTAACTTTTAATATCATAGTTGTAAGTATAAATATCAAAAAGTGGATCAAGTTTTTGGTGCCGTTGCCGGGGAAGTGAAGTAAATTAATTATTAAAGTAATTAATAAAATTATTAAAATAATTACTAGAGTAACATACAATTTTAAATATTACTTAAAAATTGTATGCGAAAATTTGGAAACGAAAATTTAATACCTTACGATTCAGAATTAGAGTGTACAATTAAAAAATTAGAAAACAAAAGAGAGAAATTATAAATTTAACACAAATGACAAATAATCCAGAAATTGAAATATTAATCAACAAAGACCATTAAGAGACTATGCCAACCCTACATTAGATGAAATTCACCTAACTATTCAAAACCCTGGTATAGCTGCTAATTCATTTGAACATAAACCTGGAATTATCCAAATGGTACAGAATAATCAATTTAGTGGTTCACCTAATGAAGATCCTAATTTACATCTTGCTAGTTTTTTGGAACTATGTGCTACTTTTAAATATGAAGGAGTATCTAATGATGCTATTAGACTTTGGCTTTTTCCTTTCTCTTTAAGGGATAAGCTAAGATGTGGTTAAATTCATTAGCACCTGGATCTATAAAAACTTGGGGAGAATTATCACAAAAATTTCTATCCAAATATTTTCTTTATTCGAAATCTGCAATACTTAGAAATGATATAACATCTTTTAGTCAGTTTGATGGAGAATCCATATATGAAGCTTGGGAGAGATTGAAAGAACTTCTTAGGAAATGCCCACATCATGTGTTACCAGATTGGTTAATTATACAAAATTTTTACAACGAATTAGTAGGATCTCTTAGATCAATCATTGATGCTACTGCTGGAGGTTCATTAATGTTAAAACCATTTAATGAAGCCTATGTGTTAATAGAAGAAATGACTACTAACAATTTTCAATGGCCTGCTGAAAGAATAAATCCTAAAAAGATAGCTAGTGTTCATGAAAATGATGCAATATCTATGTTAGCTTCTCAAATTGCTGCAATATCAAAGAAATTAGATCATTTTGGAATGAATTACTCTCCTACTATATTAGAAGAAAACTCATCTAGACAAATTATAGATTCTCATTCTCCTTATGAAACTATAAATGCTATTAATAATAGACCCAATAATCCTTATGCGAATTATTATAATCCTGGTTGGAAGAATCATCCAAATTTTAATTGGAATAACAATACAACTAATCAACAATGGATGAACAACTCTATAGGAAATCCACCTAATCAAGGAAATACAAATTATAAACCATCTTATCCATCTGGATTTAATAACACTCAATTTAAAGATAATAAGTTATCTATAAAATAATTAATATTAAGTATGGGTTAACACTTGCAAAATCAAGGAAATCAATTACAAATTCAAGGAAAGTAATTACAAAATCAAGGAATAACAATTAAAAATATTGAAACTCAAGTCGGACATATCGCTACCACACTTAACAATAGAATTCCTGGAACTTTTCCTAGTAATGTGGAAATAAATCCGAAAGACCAAGGGAAAGAATAAATTAAAGTGATACAACTAAGAAGTGGAAAAGAGTTAGAAACTAAAATTCAGAAAGAAACAAAAAGTAAAGATGAGGAAGTGGAAATTGAGAAAGAAAAGGATCACTAAGATCAAAAATTAGAATATCCATTGATCCCTATGAAAATATCTATAGAAAAACCACCATCACCATTTCCTCAACGACTTAAACAACATAAAAAAGATAAGCAATTTGCTAAATTCCTTTAAATTTTAAAAAAATTAATGGTAAATATTCCTTTTGTAGAAGCATTAGAACAAATGCTTAATTATGTAAAATTTATGAAAGATATTTTAAATAAAAAAAGAAAATTTACAGATAATGAAACTATTGCACTTAGTGAAGAGTGTAGTGCGATTATTCGAAAAAGCTTCTGAAAAATTAAAAGATCCTGGTAGTTTCACTATACCTTGTATTTATTGGAGAAAAATTTTATGGAAAAGCTTTGTGTGACTTAGGAAGCAAGCATAAATCTAATGCCTCTATCAATTTTTAAAAGATTAGAATTAGGAGAAATTTCACCTACTTTAGTAACTCTTCGATTAGTCGATCGTTACGTGACTTATCCTAAGGTAGTTGTTGAAGATGTGTTAGTAAAAGTGGATAAATTTATCTTCCCGGTAGATTTTATTGTTCTAGATATGGAAGAAGATAAAGAAATTCCAATAATATTAGGAAGACCCTTTTTAGCCACTGGAAAAGCTATGATTGATGTTCAGAAAGGAGAATTAACTATGAGAGTAAATGATCAAAAAATAACTTTTAACATAGCAAAATCAATGAAATATCCTACTTTAGAAAAAGATGATGAATGTTTTCGAATGGAAATACTTGAACATTTGCAAAGTGAACATTTTAAAGAATATTATGAAGAAAAGTTAGAAAAAGAAAATATAGAATTAATTGAAGAAGAAGATAATGAAAAATTCGATTATATACAGGAAAAATTCGAAATGTTGGATAATACTAAAAACGCTGAAAAGAATATAGTTCCGTCAATAATTAGACCTTCTGAACTCGAATTAAAAATTCTACCTAATCATTTAAAATATGCTTACTTAGGTAACCATTCAACTTTACCAGGTATTATATCGAATTTGAATTGAATGAATCACAAGAACAAAAGCTATTAGACACATTAAAAAAATATAAGAAAACTTTTGGTTGGACTTTAGCAGATATTAAAGGAATTAGTCCTTCAATCTGTATGCACAGAATTATTTTAGATAAGCAACATAAGCCAAGAGTAGATCCTCAAAGGAGATTAAACCCAACAATGAAAGAAGTAATCAAGAAAGAAATATTAAAATGATTAGATAATGATATTATATATCCTATTTCGGACAGTGCTTGGGTAAGCCCAATTCACTGTGTTCCTAAAAAAGGAGGAGTGACCGTAAAAGCTAATGAAAATAATGATTTAATACTAATAAGACAACTTACTGGATGACGTATATTTATTGACTATAGAAAATTAAATGCAGCCACCAGGAAAGATCACTTCCCATTACCATTTTTAGACCAAATGTTGGATAGATTAGCCGGACATAAATATTTTTGTTTTTTAGATGGATATACCGGTTATCATCAGATACATATTGCTTCTGAGGATCAAGAGAAAACTACATTTACTAGTCCTTATGGAACATTTGCTATTCGAACAATACCTTCTGGATTATGTAATGCACCTGCAACATTCAAGAGATGTATGATGTCTATATTTAGTAAACTAATTGATGATGGAATAGAAGTATTTATGGATGATTTCTCTGTATTTGGAACGT
Organism: Papilionanthe hookeriana x Papilionanthe teres; assembly: GCA_022702705.1. Lineage (NCBI taxonomy): Eukaryota > Viridiplantae > Streptophyta > Magnoliopsida > Asparagales > Orchidaceae > Papilionanthe > Papilionanthe hookeriana x Papilionanthe teres. The sequence goes on from CM040424.1 coordinate 12,374,295, forward strand.
CATTTGATGCATGCTTGAATCATCTTGAAAAAGTATTAGAAGTATGCGAGAAAACTAATTTAGTTCTAAATTGGGAGAAATGTCAATTTATGGTTGCAGGAGGAATTGTATTAGGGCATAAAATTTCGGAAAATGGCTTGGAAGTAGACCCTGCAAAAATTCAAGTTATAGCTAAATTACCACCTCCAACTACAGTAAAATGGGTAAGAAGTTTTCTTGGACATCTTTGGATTCTACAGACGCTACATAAAAGATTTTTCAAAAATTACTAAACCTCTATGCCAACTTTTAGAAAAGGATAAAAAATTTAAATTCACAGCAGAATGCTTAAATACTTTTGAATTATTAAAAGATAAATTAATCACAACACCTATAATAGTTTCACCTGATTGGGAGAAACCATTTGAACTTATATGTGATGCTAGTGATTATGCTATAGGTGCAGTACTTGGGCAAAGATATGATACAATTTTCAAGGTCATATACTATGCTAGTAAAACTCTTAATAATGCTGAGTTGAATTATATAGTTACTGAAAAAGAATTATTAGCAATTGTTTATGACTTTGATAAATTTAGGCATTATCTAATTGGAAATAAATGTATTGTGCATATTGATCACTCTGCTATTAAATATCTAATGCAAAAGAAAGATTCCAAACCAAGATTAATTAGATGGATATTACTAATGCAAGAATTTGATTTTGAATTCATTAATAAAAAGGGAACTGATAATCAAATTATAGGTCATTTATCAAGGCTAGAATATAATGCATTATCTGATACTGATAATGAAATTACTGACAGTTTTCCTAACGAACAATTATACAATATAAATAAGTGAAAAATATCATGGTACTGATATAATAAATTATATTGTAAGTGATATTTTACCACCTATGATAACTTTACAACAACAAAAAAAATTCATTCATGATGCTAAAACATATTTTGGGGATGAACCATATTTATATAAGCAATGTAAGGATCTTATAATTAGAAGATGCGTGCCTTATGAAGAAACAGAACAAATCATTTAAAAATGTCATGATTATGATTTTGGAGGACATTTTGGAACAGATAAAACTGCTTATAAAATTTTACAATCTGGATTTTATTGGCCTACTCTTTTTAGAGATGTTTATAGATATATCAAAACTTGCGATAGATGCCAACGAGTAGGAAATATATCTAGAGAAAATGAAATGCCTCTAAATTTTATATTAGAAGTTGAAATTTTTGATGTTTGGGGATTAGATTATATGGGACCATTTGTTCCTTCATTTGGAAACTCATATATATTAGTTGTTGTTGATTATTTGTATAAATGGATTGAAGCACAAGCTTTACCTCGATGTGACGCTAAGAGTGTTTCAAAGTTTCTAATGAAAAATATTTTTACTAGATTTGGAATGCTAAGAGTGATTATCACTGACGGAGGTTCTCATTTTAGAAATAAATATATTCACAAACTAGTAGAAAAATTTAACATTATTCATAAGATATCAACTACTTATCATCCACAAACCAGTGGATTAGCTGAAGTTTCTAATCAAGAGATTAAACGTATTTTAGAAAAGACTATAAACCCTAATAGATTGGATTGGTCTATAAGACTAGACAAGGCAGTATGGGCATATAGGACTGCTTATAAAACTCTTATTGGAATGACTCCTTACAGGCTTATTTATGAAAAGACTTGCCACTTACCAGTTGAATTAGAACATAAAGCTTATTGGGCAATTAAAAAATTTAATTACAATCTGAAAGAAGCTGGTGAGAAGAGATTATTGCAATTGAATGAATTAGATGAATTAAGAAATGAATCTTATCATATTGATAGAATTTATAAAGAAAAAATGAAATTATGGCATGATCAGAAGATTAACCGGAAGAATTTTGAGCGAGGATAATAAGTTTTTCTTTATAATAAAAGATTAAAATTATTTATTGGGAAATTGAAATCTTGACGGTTAGGGCCTTTCACTATAACTCAAATAGTTTCATATGGAACTATAGAAATTGAAGATCCAAAAACTGGGCATAGATTTAAAGTAAACGGACACAGATTAAAACCTTTTTTTGAAAGAATAAGACCAAATTTTAAAGAGGTTTTCATGCTCAGTCAACCTGATTACTAACTAAATTAGGTCGGGCTGACGACGTTAAACCAAGCGCTTAATGGGAGGCAACACATAGTAGTTATTAATTATGATATATTTATTAAAGTTATTGAAAAATTAAAATATAGAATAAATTCTACTCATTTTACTTTTTAGAATCATCACAAATTTGAAACTATATAAAGAAACCAGAAAATATTCAGACCGGAGCGAAAAATTGGGCAATTTACATAATCTCGCCGACGGTGAGATCGATCCCGCCGACAGTGAGATCGGCGCGCCCAATTTCAATTTCAATTTAAATTAATTAACTATCCCGCCGATGGCGAGATCGTTACCGCCGATGGCGAGATAGTTCAAAGTAGTTTTTGTGAGTTATTTTGCGGTTTTGGACGGTTCTAAGGGCAATTCTCTATATAAAACATTTAAAACTTCATTTTTACATTATCTTCATCCTTAGAAACGACTAGAGTCCCTCCAAAACAATTTATTATGGCCTCCAAACTACTTGAAACCATGAAATCCGGAGTTTTTAACCGACGAAAGTTCGTCAATTCTGAGGCTCAACGACTATTCAACAAAGTTCTGATGAAAAAGCGTCTGATTAAGGAAAGAGGATTCATAAACAGAGGAGCGGAGAATTTAACAACATCAATTGAAGAAATGATTGTTCAACGACATTGGGAGGTATTCTGTTATACCACATCTGCTGTAGTCATTCCAGTTGTCAAAAAATTTTACTATAATCTGCATGCGATCCATAATGGAAGTGTTTACATGAGAGGCAGATGGGTAACTTTCACTCATTCTCGGATAAATGAATTATACTCGATTGAGAATGCCCCTGTTTTCCACTATTCAAATTTTGTTCCTACAAGATACAACATGAATGAGATCTACAGATATCTGACCGACGAACCTGATGATTGGGAATTACAAGAAGACGGGTATGTTAGTTTTTCTGCGTCACTTCTTAACCCCGTCTCAAAGTATTGGCATTTTTTTATTTCATCAAAGTTACTACCGACTATGAGAGTAAACAAAGTTTTGAAGGAATGCGCAATCTTAAATTACTGTATTCAATCTGGATTGTTTATTGATGTTGGATCTATTATTGTGAAGTCTGCAATAGGATTAATTGTCCATGGGTCAATTCTTGAACTTGGACACCCATCAACTGTATTTGCTTTATGTAGTCAGTACCAGGTTTCCTACGAAGCTTGGGAAAAGTGCTATTTCCTTGGAAACCATTAGATCCGACAGATATGTTTCCTACATTAGATAATAATGATGATGCGGTAATTATTTCTGATCAAGCATCCCAAAACAATCCTTTAGTTAAACCCCTGAGTGATAGAACAAACCTCATTTTACAAAAACTTAAAGGATTGGAGAAGGAATTACAGACTGTGATGAATTCTATTGATAATATCTCTGATTTATTCGATCGATTGGAGAATGAAGGAGCACTTTGACCATACAGGACACCTGGAGGCAAGTTTTATACGACTTTTGAGATAGAAAGGGTGGATTGAAGAAGATTCTACTGCAGAATTCCCTTTCAGGCCTTTCTATAATTTATTTATGCACCTGCGTTCTATTAGAAACATCAGAGAAGAGAACAGTTCAGATTCAGATGAGTAGCAGAAATTTCTATTCATATTATATGTTTGTGTGTTAATGTGAATTAGTTTTTGATTTAGTTTGAACTTTAGGTAGATAATCTTAGTTTAGATGAGATTGTATGTTGTTTGTTATGTCTCAGCATTTAGAGTATTGTGGTATGGATTGCAATGCTGAGTTAGATGTGTTTGAGATAATTTACTTAGTCAATTGTTAGTTACGTAGTGTTTGAAGTTTGTAAGTTCATGGATTTTATTTATAAAGTTATAATGTTTATGTTGTGTGAATTTATGTGTTAGTATCTAATCTTAATAAAAAAAATAATAAATATATCAAATTTAGTGACCAGAACAATAAACAAGGCTTAATCTAAGTAAAATATGATTGAAAATTTTAAAAATATTAAATTTTCGGAAACCTCACCGACAACGAGAGAAATCACGCTGACGGCGAGATTTTCCCGAAACTTTGGCCTTGGTGAATTAATTAGCTCACCGATAGCGAAATCACGAAATATCCTTTATTTGACCGGACAACTGACACTATTCATCGTCTCCCTCCTCAAAAACTTAAAAAACCGACCTAGGGCTTGTGGAATCTTGGATTTGAAGCGATTTCAACACATTTTGACGCCAGATTTTATCTTCCCCTGGTAAGAGCTTCACTCCTATATAAAAATTTTTTATTTTCACTATGAATTTCTTCTACATTGAGGATTTTGGAAAAAGTTTGAAATGTGAAGAAAAGACTTGGAAGAAATTCATGGAATTTAATTTAGATTAATTTTAGTAACATTAGGAAGCCATCTTAGTAATATTTAGAAGTTTAGTTAAGATTTTTGTGAATTTCACAGATCGAAGAATGTATTACGACAAAACTCGTTTTGTGAATGCAAGGGCACAATCAAGATATTTTCACAATATTCAAGCCAGAACATGCATTCAAGATCGAGTTTTCAAAAGTCCTGGAGGTGAAGTGGAGCGAATAATTAAAGAAAGAGGATGGGAAAATTTATGTTTTATAACCAACAGAGCCGCTGTGGAAGTAGTGAAAGAATTCTATGCGAACCTGACTCAGGTTGAAGATGCACCGGTTAAGGTTAGAGGATTTTTTGTGGAATTCAGCGCTGCAAGAATAAATGGTTATTACGAGGTAAGAGACACCTAAACCAGTGTGTATGAAACTTTTGGAACTATGGAAGGACCACTGGAAGAGGTGATCGACTTTCTCACTAACGGGAAAGGAGTTTGGAAAATGAAGCAGCGAGAACGGGTAAACTTCCCTCTTTGTATGTTGAATGCATCATCTAAAGCTTGGCACTATTTTATTTGATCTACATTGTTACCTACTTACCACCATAGTGAGGTAACAAGAGATGAAAGCGATTCTGAATTTCTGTATTCAGAACCAAAAAAGTATTAATGTGGGAAATATAATTTATAAGAATATATTACCCACCTCAAGAAGTGAAAGTGGAGAAGGACTAGGACATCTTGGTCTTATCTATGCACTCTGCCAATTATCTGGGGTAGAGGCAAGAGATGATGAGGAATGGGTGGAGCCTATGAAACCCATTACTCTGGCTAATATTAAGAAATATGAATCCCACGAAGGATGGAGATCTGGAACAAGGAGCTATGTACTTTCTTCAAGTAGAGATATTCCCTCTACCAGTTATGACCCTCCTTCCTACAGTACTCATACCCTTCAAGATTTGATGAATGAGATGACTTTACAGAGGAAAAGTTTTGAGAAAATAGAAGAAAAACTGGAGCATATTGATCAGAGAATTGGAAGCTTGGAAAGAAGACATGATTATGACAGTCAGTATCTTCAAAGACATTCAGAGTATGAGATAGCCTATTATGATGCTGAAAATCGTTACAAGAGAGGAGAGCTTGATGTTGTATTTCCTGAGTGTCCCCGAAATACTCATTATCGGCCTAATCCATCCACTTATCAAGGAAATGATGATATAGTTTGAGACTTTGATGTAGAAGATTAGATGTTATGTTTATTTGTTTAGTTATAGATTCTGATGTTGTTATTGTTTGTTTGTTGTTTTACATTTTAGTATTGATGTTTTATTTTATGAATTTGATTATGATGTAGTATAGATTGTTTAAAGTTAAAGAGTTTTAAAATTGTTAATGTTTTCAGACTGCTATTGTAACTTTGGATTGAATAAGTAAATGTATGTGGATGTAGTATAAGATGTTAGTATAAAATGTGATAGTATTATGTTAAACTTCTTTACCCAGCACTTTCTTTAATATTTGGTGTATAGAAAAATAATAACAGTACAGGTTAATTAAGTAATAAAAAAAACCTGTAGAACTTCAGAAAGAAGAAATACAAAAGCTTTCATGTATGATTTAAATATTAACCTTTATTTCCTTTTCACCCTTTATAGATAGATAGAAAAATTTATGTTTGGGGGAGGGAAAAATACAAATTTAATTAATAAATTGTTCTCAATTTATTTTTTTAAAAATTATTATAAAATGATTTTACGTAATAATTTTAATTCGATGAACTAGAATTGATTTGTTTAATTATTATAGAAAGTTAAGAAAAATACTTTTAATGATTAAATAATTTTTAGATTAAGGATATTTAGTATTAGAGAATAAGAATATAGTTAACTATTTAAAGTAAGGAAAACTATATTTTCAAATATAAAATTCTTAAGTATTTAGTTGAGAAAGAAAAGATTGAAACCCAATGAAGTAAAAGCTTTGAAATATATATAAGAGAAGTAAATGTTTCCAGTTTCAAATTTAGGAAGAGGAAAATGAAGTTCAAAATTATTAATAGGCTAACCAAAAATAGTGATCCTCACTTAAAAATAAAAAAACAGAGGGATTGAAAAATCAATCCAAAAAGAAAAGAAAAAGAAAAATATATATATATATATATATATATATATATATATATATATATATATATATATATATATATGTGAGGAGAAACTTGAGGAAATGCCTTATCAAAAATTGACTTCATTTGAATCAATCTAAAGGGGTAAACTTCAATTACATTTTTGAACTTATATATATGGATTAACATCTTACTAAGTTGTGTTTTCATGAAATTCCAATCATCTAAATATCTTAAGCAATTTAGTATTGAAAAGTATAGTTATTCTTAAAATTAATAGAAAACTAGAAATCTTAAACTTGAAAACTAAATAACCTTAAATCTATAGAATTAGTTTAATTATTTTAAAAATATTTCTATTAAGCTTTACTATAATACTTATTTAAATCTCATTCAAAGTATTTCTGAATTAAAAATTTTACTACAAAATAATCATTTCCTTTTATGTAGTATCTAAATTACTTGAGGACAAGTAATAGTTAAGTTTGGGGGAATTTGATCACTAGAAAATATATTAAGAATTTCATACCAATTTTATATGAAATTGTACTTTAAAGAAAGGTATTTTCTTTGTTTTATTGCAGGAATAAAGATTTAAAAGTACTGAAGGAAAAAAGCACAAAAGAAGCAAATTTGGAGAAAAAATGACTTAATTTGATGAAAATTAACTTGTCCCGCCGACGGCAAGATTTAGGCCGCCGACGACGAATTTTTCCCGATGGATTTTTAATATATTATAAGAAGCTCGCTGACGGCGAGATTGAGCTTGACGACTGCGAGATCGCACGGTTAGCCAATCTTCTAGAAGCCCACCGACAACGAGATTGAGTCGCTGACGGGGAGATCGAGCCGCCGACGGCGAGATCGAGCCGCCGACGGTGAGACAATTGAAAAGAGCCAAAATACATTGAACCTGGAAGCTTTTTGAAGAGGTGCTTAAGCAAACTTTGGAGATTTGTCCCTTCTATAAATAGAGACGAATTTTAGTCAGTTTGTGTGTTAGTTTTTGTCATTTGTGTGGAAGTTAAGTTTAACTTACGAGTCTTTTGAGTGAGTAGATTAAGTTTTTATCGTTTTTGTGTGCTGTACTGGAAGGAAGAGTCAAAGGAACTTCAAGAATCTGCTTGGGGAGAAGAATTGAGATAAGTATATTTGTTATTTGTTTGTTAACTTTAATGAAATCTATGCTTTGTGTTATTTTTCCCATGCATACTGAGTAGTTTTCTTAGTCTTTCTCCTTGTTATTGAGATTTCGTGAAATGATGAATTAAAGTAATTGTGCCTAAAAATATGAAAATAGAAATTGTGCTAATCTTTAACATAAATCTTAATTTACTTTCAATTTGGCCAATTGATTTGTTAACATATGTTGAAATATCAACTATAGTAAAGATTACATCCAAGATTCAGGGAAGTCAAAAGCCTTTGAAGGAGGGTGCAAATAAATAAGGAAATATTAACTATTGGGCATAGAATTGAACATTTAGTGTGACAGGCTAAAATATTCAAAACATTCTTATTGTTTGAGAGCTGAAGTGTAGATGTTAGCCCTCAGGCGAGGGGAACATGGGTGCTCTGAAGTGGCAGTCGGTATCCTCCCAGCCTAGCCGCAGATTCAGTAATCAAACATAAGACTAGTCAATGTTCTTTTCACCTAGACCAAAGGGTAACGAATAGGAATCCTCCTATTTGGCACAATATAATTAAAAACTTATTTAATTCTTCATTCACTTAATTCTCTAAAAACAAGGAGTAAGATAGTTTCCTGAAATATTATATTCAACCTTAAGCATTAGTTTATTTTAGTTTAAGTCTTCTTAATTTTCGTATACTAGATTAATAAGTAAGTTTTAATTTGTCTTTGAAATTTTCTAACTTCCCTGTGGGATCGATATCTAGGACTCCATTAGAGCCCTATATTACTTGATAACGATACGTATAGTTGCATAGTATCCACAATATATATCATAAAATCCATAACAGAATTGTCATAATATATTCAGTGCGGATCAAGTTTTTGGTACCGTTGCTAACTTTTAGTATAACAGTTGTAAGTATAAATATCAAAAAGTGGATCACCCACCCATAATCTATTTTACTTAAACCAAAAAATCAAACACCATAGACTAAGGCCAAAATCCCAGCATCCATGTTAAAGATTTTAAAAAGAATAATTAAATGTTTGTATTCCTAAAGTCATTTGAGCTGAAAGGTGCCACCAATAGACCTTGCACATTCATAAATACTACTTATTATTATTAATTCTCATCCAACACTTTAATAAATACCTCCCACTTCATCTTGCATGTCCATGTAATTTTAAATTCACATTTGAAAGCTATTTTTAGATGGCTAGACACAAGGCTATTCCATATTAGTGTTTTACATATATAAATTATTTGCGGTTATCTATCACACACACAGACACACACACACACACATATATACAAATATACATATAAATATAAATATATTTTAGCAAAAGGTTCCATCAGGAGAGTACTGATGACCTCTACCCGTAACTATGCCTACAATTTATCCTTTAATTTATATTTCAAAGGTTAGTATGCGAAAATAAATATATAATTTTAGAAAATATTTTGCACACCAGAGGTACTACGCAAGTATACTTATCGTATCCAGTAATACAGAGCTCTATTGGGGTCCTGGTTATTAATCGCATAGAGAAGATTAATTTTAGAAATTAATAGATTTTCAAATTAAAACTAATTATAATATTTATTTCTTTTCAAAAATCAGATTTTAAGTTTTATGAAATTTCTACTAGATGTAAGTAAAGTAGTAATAAAGTAAAGGTTGATGCAAGTATAAATAAAACAACTTTCTCCATTTTAACTAATCCAAAATTTTTTCAGAAAAAACTATCATTCGTGGAGAACTTAAAATTATGGTATTGCGCCAAATAGAAGCATTCCTATTCTTTACCTTCGCTCGATAGTATAAAGAACATTGGTTAATCTATAGATTGGTTCAGGATGTATTATTAGTAGAATGGGTTAATCTAGACTCACACTTCTAGATGTCCAAGGGTGGCTATGGTCAGCCCTACTAGTGACCCGTTCCCTTTCTATAAACCAAATTAATAGAATTTAGTCTGTCACTCTAAAAAATAATTAATTCTACGCCCAATAAATAATATTTTTCTATTTATTTGCACTTCACCTTGAATAACCCGCACATGGCCTTCGATTACCCAAGGATTCATGTGATATCTACTAGTTAAGAACTCATCTCCGGATAGGTTTTAGAATTCTTCAACAGATTTTAACAATTGAAATGGCCAGTTTAAAAAGTAAATTAAGATCAGGTATGAATATCATCACAATAATTTTTAAAATTAAGTTTAAGTTCTCCAACGAGATCAAATTATCTTTGTTATCTTTTCACGGTTGAAAGGAGAAAGAAAAGTAACTACTCAGAACACATTGAATTCACACAACAAAACGTATTTATAAAACATTGAACCAAGTTACAAATACTTATCTGAAATATTCTTCAAAGTGATCCTTTGACTCTTACTTACTCCAATGCAAAGTACATAACTTCAACAGTACCAAATCTTACAAACTTTCACTTACTACTCAAGGAATTGAGTAGTAACACTCAAAGTAACTAAAATAAACTATTATAAACTCACTAAATACTTAAGAAAAGTATTTGGTGGCTCTCTAGAACTATTTCTGGGTGTGAGAGAGCTCTATTTTCTGTAGAAAAGTCTCATATTTATAGAGCTTCAAAAATGACAAGGGGTTGCTTAAGGCACCTCTTCAAAATTCGTCCAAATTCAATGAATCTTCTAGAAAGTAACTTGGCTCCTAGGCGCTGGACTTCGTGACCAGATCTTCACACCTCTTCACTTTGGATCGCACCTCTTCACGTTTAAAACCATTTTCCTGTGTCCAGATGCATTGTATCACATGTCCTATGTATCAGGAGTAACTTCCAGTTTTCTAGAAGGTCTGATAACCGCTTAACACCGTCAAAATAACTGTCAAAAGTTGTAAAAAATCTTAACTGCTTCAGTATCGAACTGGTGCCTAGGCGCCGAATTCTAGCTTCTAGCTACCACATTCTGGCGCCTAGGTGCTGATACACCTAAAATATATAGTATTTTATGCACATTTTTATACCTTTTTTTAATGATATTGCACTTTAAGGGAAGGTATTTTGTGTTTTTCTTGCAGGTATGATGAAAATGGATGGTCATGATGAAAGGAGCAAAATTGGATCAAATTTGGAATAAAAATAATGAAAAATCAAAATTTTGGCACTGGCGGCTAAGCGCCGCTGGGCCGGCGCTTAGCCGCCACAGTTAAAAATCAAAATTCAAATGAATTTGGCTCCAATTTCAAAGGGAATGGAATGCAACTCTTGGTGGTAACTACCATAACTTCCTTTGGGCGGCAAGTTTGAATGAAGGGGTGCGTTCCTTGGTAGATACATTGAATCTAGACACATTTTAAAGAGACACCAAGGCATCTTTTGGTTTATTATTTAAAGAGAGTCTTAGGAAAGATTAGGTGAGGCTTTAGGAGGCTCTTCCACTGCGTTTTGAAGGGTACTTCCATTGTTCTTCCACTGTATTTTAAGACTTTTTATTAAGAGTAGGAGTAGAGAGTAGAAAGGAGAAAAGGGTCGGAGTGAAGTCTTTATCTTTCCACTTCTTTTCTTTCTTTTAGTTTAGTTTTTATTGAAGTCTGAAGTCTGTATTCTGAGTCATCAGAGTTGGGAGACTTGCTCAGAGGAGTAGTTTAGGGAAGAGTTGAAGTTTCAGAGGAACTTCCTTAGTCTTGTGGAGAGGATTTTCAGATAAGTGTTTACTCTTAATCTTCTTATTAATACTTTCTTTTGTTTGTTATTTTTCTTATTGTTTTTAATTTCAAATCAATGTGTTTTTGTATTTTCCCAATGCATTCGAAGTAGTTTACTTTATCTTTTTCTTTCTTAAATCGAGAAGTAATTAATTTATAAAGAATTGTTGTGGAAAGTATAAGTGTCTAAAAGTTGGAAGAAGTTGTGAAGATTGATTCTGAAAACTTTGTTTACTTCTTAATTTGGCCTGTTAAGTTGTAGAATTTCTTGAGATTATGTAAGATCCAATGCGGTATTGTCTCATAAAAGTTAGTATGAATCACATGCAATTATATGGGTGAGAATTGCAGTCCATATAATTGAATGTAATATTAGAAGATATTTTTATGAATGAGAGTAAAATTAGAGGATTTTAGAGTGACAGGCTAAAACCCCCTAATTTGGTTTGAAATTTTAAGTTTTTTTATGAGAAATTATCCCCCAAGTGGTGGGAATCAAGGGAACTCTAGAGTGAGAGACTGGTATCTTCCCTGCTTAACCATGTTCAAAATAATAAAAATTTCAAATTAACCTATGTTCTTTAGAGAACCAAGTAAGGGTAAAGAACACATTTGCTTCTATCTGTAACAAAAAATTTAAATACTTCCACAACAATACTTTAAGAATTATTACGACTTCATAAAAGGAAAGAAAAAGATATTCTAGTTAATAGCATTATAGATCCAGTGTTATTAGTTATTATAATTTTAATTTCATTGCTTAACATTTTATTAAGGAAAATTTAAAAGACAAATCAACTTTCAAAACTTTTCAAAATCAAGACATACTTTTTCAAAAACAATTAAAGAAAGTAAAAAGATAATTTTCTGATTTCTTTAAAAATTTTCATATTTTCCCTGTGGGTTCGATATCTCGGGGCTTAATCAAGAAGTCCTATATTACTTGATAAATGATACGTATACTTGCGTAGTATCCCGTATTATAAAATCATAAGTTTCATATCTAAATCATCAGCGCATTTACCGGACAACACCAAGTTTTTGGCGCACATATATTCCTAGCGGCTCAAGTATTTGGTGTTGTTGCCAATTTTCATATCATATTTGTAAGTATAAATATCAGGGGATCAAGTTTCTGGCGCTGTTGCCGGGGAAAATTAATTTAAATTGCATTTTCAAGAGAATTAAGAAATTTTAAATTTTTACTTTTCTTTGTTTTTGTTAGTGTGTTGTGTTTTGTTTTGTTTTATTATTGTATGCGTAGTTCAGGTTCTGAAGGACTTGTGCCTTACGATTCTGAATTAGAAAGAACTATAAAAAAAATAAATAAAAAATACAGAAAAGGATAAAAATACTCAAGAAATGGCAAATCATCAAGATCAAAATGTTGGCATCCATCAAGAGTTAAGACCTTTAAGAGATTATGTTAACCTTACAATAGATGAACTTCGTGCTAGTATTTAAAACCCTGTTGTAGCTGCTAATTATTTTGAGCTTAAACCTGCTATTATCCAAATGGTGTCTAATAATCAGTTTGGGGGAGCAACAACTGAAGATCCTAATTTGCATCTTGCTAATTTTCTAGAGTTGTCTGCTACTTTTAAATATGATGGTGTTTCAGATGATGCTATTAGACTTAGACTTTTTCATTTCTCACTAAGGGATAAAGCTAAAATGTGGTTACATTTGTTAGCACCTGGATCAATTAGAACTTGGGGTGAACTGTCACAAAAGTTCCTTGCTAAATATTTTTCACCATCTAAGACTGTTAAGTTGAGAAATGATATAACTACTTTTTGTTAGTTTGAAGGGGAATCAATATATGAAGCATGGGAAAGATTTAAAGATCTCCTCAGGAAATGTCCACATCATGTGATACCAGATTGGTTAATAATTCAAACTTTCTATAATGGATTAGTTGGACCTTTTAGATCAATCATCTATGCTGCTGCTGGTGGATCATTAATGTTTAAACCATTTTCTGAAGCTTATGTTTTAATTGAAGAAATGACTACTAATAATTTTTAATTGTCTTCTGAAAGGTTAAATCCTAAAAAGGTAGCCAGTGTTTATGAAAATGACGCTTTTACAATGTTAACAAATCAAGTTGTTACTGTATCAAGGAAGATAGACCAATTTGGGATGAATTTTTCTCATCCAAATCTCATGATTGAAGAAAATTCATTGGGCCAAATGGTTGATTCTTATTCTTCACCAGAAATTGTGAATGCTATAATCAAACCTAACAACCCATATTCCAATTATTATAACCCAGGTTGGAAGAATCATCCAAATTTTAACTGGAATAACAATAATCAAGATGATGTTAATTAACAATGGGGGAACACCCAAGTAAACCCATTAGAGAATTCGAACAACTAAGGTAATAATAATAATAGATTAACTTATCCTTTAGGTTATAACAATGCTTTACAAAATAAGGAGAAGAAGTTGTCTATTGAAGAAATAGTATCACATATCAGAAATCAATTACAAATTCAAGGAAGAACCATCAGAAATATTAAAAAACAAATGGGACAAATTGCAAACGCCTTAAGTAATAGATCACAAGGAATGCTTCCAAGTAATACTGAAGTGATTCCAAGAGAAAAGAATAAAGAACAAGTGAAAACAATTCAACTGAGAAGTGGAAAAGAATTGGAAGGTAGAGTCAAAAAAAAAAAACTGAAGTAGAGAAAGAAGAGATTAAAAAACTTAAAGAGAAAGCTCCAAAAGGTTTTGAAAGACCTATTTCTCCGCCTAAGATTGAATTAGAAAAACCACCACCTCCATTTCCTCAGAGACTTCGTAAAAAAAAATTGGATAAGCAATTTTCAAAATTCTTGGAGATATTAAATAAGCTTACAATTAATATTTCATTTGCTAAAGCCCTAGAAAAAATGCCAAGCTATGCGAAATTTATGAAGGATATTCTTAATAAAAAGAGGAAGTTTGAAGAAAATGAGACTGTTGCACTTAGTGAGGAGTACAGTGCGATAATTCAGAAAAAGCTTCCTGAAAAACTTAAAGATCCAGGTAGTTTCACAATTCCATGTGCAATCGGAGAATGATTTTGTGGAAAAGCTTTATGTGATTTGGGTGCAAGCATTAACCTTATGCCTCTATCAATATTCAAAAGACTGGGACTAGGAGAAATAACCCCAACTACTATAACTCTGCAATTAGCAGATCATTTGATTGCATATCCTAAAGGATTTATAGAAGATGTTTTGGTAAAAATGGATCAATTTATTTTTCCTGTGGATTTCATTGTGTTAGATATGGAGGAAGATAAAGAGATACCCATAATTTTGGGGAAACCTTTTCTAGCTACGAGCGAGCCAAGATAGATGTGCAAAAAGGGGAATTAACGGTGTGGGTTAATGATCAGACTGTTACATTTAATATTTCACAATCGATGAAATATCCTGCTAGAGGTAAAGAAGATGAGTGTTATAGGATGGATGTTATTGAATATTCAACTTATGAAGAGAAAGCTGAAAGAGAAGAATTTAAATATAAGCAAGAAGAGGAGTTATTTGATTATGAAGATTTTCAAGAGAAGGATTTAAAGTTTGTTCGTGAAAGTTTTGAATTGTTGGATATGACTGAAAAAGATAAATCTTATGGTCCATCAATTGAAAAACCTCTTGAACTTGAGTTAAAAATGCTTCCTGATCATTTGAAGTATGTTTTTCTAGGTGAATCCTCAACCTTGCCTGTTATAATTTCCTCTTAATTAACTAAAAAAGAAGAAGAGAGTTTGTTTGAAATTTTGAAGAAGCACAAGAAAGCCTTTGGATGGACAATTGCTGATATTAAAGGAATCAGTCCTTCAATTTGTATGCATAGAATTCTTATGGAAGATAATTGCAAACCACGGGCTGATCCCCAAAGGAGATTAAATCCTATTATGAAAGACATTGTTAAGAAAGAAATTTTAAAATGGTTGGTGTTGACCTCATTTTTTATGAGGTCTTTTGTTTCTCTCTTTAGTACTTAGGATCTAGGCTTAGGTATTTCCTTTGACTAATCTTAGAGGACTAGAAATAGAACCTACCACTTAGAAATTCAAACACCTCTTAACTCCTTGCAAACCCCACAAGCTTGATTGTAGACCCATAATCACCTAGAGTGTTGAAATCAAAAGTGAAGGTTTAAAGGATGAGTTCCCCATAGGACTCTTTGGCCTTATGACCACCTTGGGTAGCTTGGTTTGGTGAAGGTTGACTTACACACTCACTACACTCATACTCTACACTCTCACACACACAATCCAAATCCTAAAACCACACCCATACCCAACTTGACTCCTTGACTCATTTAGGTAATTCATATGGATGAACCTTAACCCCTAAGCCCCTGGCTAAGAGGGTTAGGAACAACATGGTGAATGCCTCAAATGAGTCCTTTCATGGCTCATATAGGCTTAATATGGCTTCATGGCTCAATCAAAGTGATTCCATTTCACTCATATTTGATCAATCTTCTCTTTTCCAAAATTTTAATTTTTGACCCCGGGGACCCTACACCTATCAAACCTACAAAAGCGCTCAAAATTGCCCAAATCCTCCAAAATTTCCAAATCACCCAAAATTCCCCAAAATTAACCTTGAACATTTCCTCACCACTCAAATTGATCATCCATAGCCAAAAATACCAAAAATTCCAAAAGTACCCCCCAATACCCTCCAAATACCCAAAATGCCCCTCTTAGCCAAAAAAATCCAAAAATTCAGAAAATTCCCAAAAAATTCCAGAAAATCCCAAATATTCCCAATTTCATTTTGTTCAACTACATCATGGGCTAATTTTGTTAATTTACCCCACTTTTACCAAAACCCCCAATTTAGCCCATTCTTAACCCAAGTGAACCCAATGTCAAACCAAACCTACCCAATTGACCCCAATTTTGGTCCAATTCAATTCTAAACTTCAATTCAATATCCAAAATATCAATCTAGACTAAATCCAAGTCCAATTTGTTTGACATTTGGTTCCAATTTCACTTTTGAGTTTAAGGCCCAATTTGGACCCATGACCTAAACTTGACCCAATTTGACCCAATTCAACTCCAATTGATCCCAAATCTTTCCCAAACCTTCATAACATCCCCACAAACAGAAAACTAACATGATTTGCCCAAAATTTGGACCCAAACCCCACTCAAATTCAACCCAAAACCAAAAGGCCCAATTTTGACCTAAACCCAAACCTAACCCAAATAAGCCCAAACCCCAAAATCAAAATCCAACCAAAGTCAAAACCTCTTTGAAACACTCCCATAAACATTTCCCAACATTAAATTTACATCAATTTCAACCCTAGCCAAACATTGGCCCAAGTTAGCCCAATTTGGCCTACATTGGCCCATTTACCAAAGAAGCCCAAATCCAACCCAATTCAAACCCAAATCACTCCAAACCCATTTCAAATCACTCATGACATATCCCTAAACTAAACCCAACAATTATTTAGAAAAACTTCTACAAAATTCCCATCCGTGAATTCATTCTTAAACCTAAAGGCCCATCCCCTTAAGCCTTCCTAAAAGCCCACTTCCACCAAATTCAAAAGCCCAAATCAATCTAAAGCCCACATGACACTTCCCCTCATCATCCATTTAATCAAAATCACCCCTAAGTTTCAAAATCATCATTAAACCATTCCAAATAAAGCTTCATGAAAATTCTCCACCAAAGTACCAAAATTCCTAAATTCTACTTCCACGAAATCAAGCCAAGCCATCCTAAGCCATGAGCGAAGCCATGAAGCCATGCATGAGCCACATGGAAGCCATGAGAGCCTCTTTACATGTCACCATGCCATTTTGGGCAAAAGGAGGAGACTCTTTCCTTAATCTCCTAAAGTCATTAGCATTAACCATGATTCCCCTTAACCCAAATTTAATCCAAATATATTTGGATAAGGACTTATCCATGCCAAACCAGCTGATTCCTTTGACTCCCCACAACACCCAAAGCCACCTTGAAGGGTGAACCAAGCCCAAAAGGTGGACTTGACCAAATCAAGCCAAAATTGGCCTTCCCCCATGCCATCTTAATCCAAGCATTTGACACATGACAAACCCAATTGCCTACGCTAAACCCCAGCCCTGACCCATCTGAACCTGAGGGTGACCCATGCCTGCCGGCCAGCCGCCTGGATCGCCGGAAAACACCACACCTGAGAGCTCACATGTGAGCCAACATTGAAATTACTCCTTGCTGAGCTGCCCCAAGTCCAGTGGCCACCATGGCTGTTCTTCCCTTCACTAGAACAGCTGATCCCAAGCCCTAACTCCCCCTAGGAGAGCCTCCAGCCATGCCTATTTAAACACCACCACCTATCGGCCAAATGAGGTACTGAAACAAACCTTAAGGAAACTCTGCCAAAATTGTTCCAGATTACTCCCCACACATAGAGAACTTGATCCCCACTGAAATCCCCCTGCCATTTCCTCTATGTGAGCTCAATTTCAGAGTTGAAATCTAAGCCTAAAACCAGGACACTTCTCCACATTGAGCCAATCCCCAAATTGATTGGTCTTACACCTTCACCAGACCAAGAGAAGAGGTTTCCCCCTAAAAGCCCCCTCTCCGGGCCGGCCATTGCTTCCGGCCTCCAAGCTTTGTGATCGTGCTTGGTCGAAATCATACCTAGACAATTCACCGAGCCGAGGACTTCATGCGGAGCTTGCTTGGACTCAATCGAACGTGACACAACTCTCAGATCGAAGTTTCACTTCTTTGAGCAAAGGTATGGACTCACTCTTCTTCCCGAGCTTCCAGAGATTCTCAATTTAGTTTGGGTCAATTTCAATACATGTTTACCCTATGGATGTGTTCGTCTCTTTAAGACGAATCCATAGAGCATAAGAACTCAAAAATCCATTGAGAATCGAGTGAGAAATTAGGGTTAGAAGGTTGACGGTCACGGGTTCACACCAGTCGTAGACGATGACCAGGAGCAGTCGGATCGCGCGTGTATCGAGCGAACGGTCAGGATCACGGCGGACAGAGTAATGGGACATGAACCGCGAGCCCCTGGAGCGCTGAGTCGGATGGCTGCGCCGAATCAGAAGACGACGCGTGGCCTTTCGGAGCTGCCGAGGATGGCGTGGCGCCGCGTGGATAAGTAGGAAATTAGGGTTATTTTTTATTTATTTAATTACCAGAACTTTGAAAATTCATAACTTTGTGTAAAAAAATCCTAAAAATAAAATAAAAATACCCTCTTACTCAGTGAACAGAGGAGAATAATGTGGAAAAGAAATCATATAATTTCATCAAGTATTTTATTTTTAATTATTTATTTACTCTCTGCACTATTTCATTTCTCCATGCATATAGGAAATTCACCATGGCATGAGACCATAGGGCTTTCGAAGCCTCTGAACTTGGGAACATTCCCTGAATTTTCCAAGGTCAGAGGCCATCTCTATGAGAAGTTATTAATTTTTCAAATTCATGTCACTGTTTTGATTATTTTAATTCCAATAATTAGCATGTTGGGAAATAAATTCTAGGAAAATTTGGTGATGTTTCTTATGACCAAAGAACCCTAGGAAAAATAATTCTTGAGTTAATTCATTCCGAACAACCCTAATTGGCCTAAATACCCAAAAGTGAACTTTAATTAATTAGGGTTAACTATTCATCAAATTAACTCAAAAAAAATTATCCACTGTCCTTTAGGGATAGGAGAACACCACATAAAAAATTGAAAATAATTGGACTTGATTAACCCCACCAAATGGGTTGATTAAACCTCTTAAGTAAAAATGGGTAAAATTAAACTTTAAAAATTTATAACTCACAAAATATTTTTCAAAAATTCACAAAATTAGTTTTGAAGCCTCTCTGATATCGAGAGGAATTTAAGAAAATTAAAATTGCAATTTTCTAAAAAAAAGTTGATTTTTAAGCTTATTTTAATATTTTAATAATTAAAAAATAATAAAAATCACAAAAATATTAAAAATCACCAAAATGTCACATTTTGAATTCTAATCACTTAGGAACAAACCAAATATTTTTCTTTAAGTCCCTAGGATAAGATATTGAATTTTAAAGGCTTAATGTAATTTTTAATATTAAAAAATGTATTTTTCCAACCTTTTCACTAAAATAATTCTAATAAATCAAAGAAAAATCAGAAAATTATAAAAATTGGTTTCTGATTTCTCTGATATCAGAAAGATTTTTGAAAAATATAAAATTCATTTTTCAACCTTTATTTTATTTTTAAATTAATTAATACTCCAAAACTCAAAATAATTATAATAAATAAAATAAAATTCAAAAAATCACCAAAATTGGTCCAAGTGGTCCTCCGGTCATTAGGAACATCCCATAATTTTATTAAGGTTAGAAACATTTCCTTGGTTATGTTATTAAATTTTCCTTGAAAACCCCTATTTTCCATTAAAAATAATTACATGAATAAATTAAATACAGAAAAAATCACATTTTCTCCTCTAATGTCTTAATGGACTTGTAAGTGAGGTCACATAAAAATTTCAAGTTCATTTAAGCTTAATTTAGTGAGTTATAGAATTATTAAGCTTGAAGAGCAAAATGGTAATTAAAATTTTCAACCTTTAATTAAAGTTTTAGGATTAATCAAAAGGGAAGGGTAAAATATTTGATTTTAAACTGATTTTGGATGATTGAAACTTAAATGGTTAAGGGTAGAAACCCACCAATCATTTTAAGAATAATTAAGGTGAACCTTAATTAATTAATTAATTAAATTTGGAAGATTAATAAAATTTTTTGAAATTATAAAGTAGGGATATTATTTATGAGGATATTTATTCTTTAATTTAAAAATCTCTAAATGAATCACTTCAATAATACTTAATTCTTAATTAAAAGATTAAAATAATAATCCAAATTAAAATTAAATTAAATTAAATTAAATTGAAATTAAATTAAATTGAAATTAAATTAAATTGAAATTAAATTTAAATTAAGGTAAATTAAATTAAATTAAATTGAATTAAATTTAATTAAAATCATTTAATAGCAAACCCAAATGAAATTATTAAGAATTAAACCTAAAATAACTTGAACACTATTCCAAACTTAACTAATTTTCTATAATTAAATCAAAATTAAAATTAAATCATTAAGTCTAAATCATCAAAATACTTAATAACTTGATTTGCCCTTTTAAAAGCTCTTATTATTATAACTCTTAAATGAAACATCAAGTGAAGTGTTACCTCACTTATAGGATATTCAAATGTCCTAAGTTCACTGAGCAAAAGAATAACACTTAAATTCCCGGATGATTAATTCACTTGTATAATTAAATTCTCTTGGACTTAAGACGATCCTAGAAATATTGAAAAGATGTTTAAGACTCGTCTTAAGCACTTCCTCAATATGATAGGATGTTTATAAGAACAATTGAACTTAATTGTCCTTTGATGAAGAAAATCGTCCTTAAACCAAAACACAAGAACCTAGACGTCATAGGAGATGACTAGCTATAGGATTAAGACTTTGATAGACAACCAAAACCTTTCCCTTAGCTTTACCTAGGTACTTGTTGAAATATTTAAATACCTTAACATGTGTTTTAAGTGCGGCTTGGGATGACGGGAAGACCCTCCGGGTACGCTTTTATTTTAGTGCAATTTACTTTATTGCGAAATGCACTTTACTTTTCTTGCATGATAAACAACTGTTGCATGAAAACCAAAAACTTTAGGATAGTCCCTGAATTGAAACCAAAACTAAATTAAAATTCACTGCAAGATAAAAAATCACCGCCACAACATTTCAAAATATAAAAACAACTCAAAATTTAATCACAAACATAACTCAAAACGATAATTGCAACTAAATTAAAACGTCTCGTTGAATGATCGGGAATACCTTGGACGATGTAACCCACGTTGCTAACGGGATTTCCCAAGGTCTAAATGAAAGTGTGGAACTCATTCAGTTAAGTTTAGCAAATTCATCTGGATTAAGTGAATTCAATGAAAATAACGGTGTCAGGATGACGGAACCGTGGGATCTTAATCGGTTCTGTTATAATCAACTTTAAGATTTGTTTTAACTAAAAAAACTAAAAACACTTGGATTTTAAGACTTCTCTAAAACCAAACTCCTCTCTTCTCTTTTGATTATAATCTTCTAAAGCTAAACCTCTGCAACAACAAGGAGCTTGGAGCACGGTGGGCAGCACGACCATCTTCGTCAGCAAAACAACTCTACTTCAGCAAAATTTTCTTAGAATTAAATAACCAAGCCATAAGATCTCGAGGTAGTTTGCCTAGTGCAACATAAATCCTCAACTCTTCGTTAGGCATTCGCATGATCATGTCATGTAAATTAAGCCCTAACCGGTCTTAGGACTCCGAGGTAGTCGTTTGGTATGACATAAACCCTCATATCTTCGAGGCCATTTGTATGATTTTATCATACAAATATAAATCCGAATTAATTAAAATTGGCAAGATTGAAATATCAGATAATATTAGGATTTCCTTAAATCTGAGCCAAACAATAGGATAGTTTGGGAAGTTGCCAAGATTCTTCTTGGATCTTCAGCTTCTCCTACTACTCTTCCATTGGACTCCTAAAAATAACTGTTCTAAATTTGATCCATTCCCTGTTGAAATTTCCAAAATCCAATCCTTTGAAAACCTAAAACTTTGAAATTCTTGAGAGCAAAACCACTGATCATTATCGAGAGTTTTCTTAAATAATTCACTTCATTTAATATGTAATTAACTATAGGGGCTTGCCCTTATAGGGAACTTTAAGAACCTATGTAATATAAACCCTGCTTAATTCATTTATATTAAGCAGGGGAACTTGTCGGCTTATAAAATTGGTTCGTAGACCAAACGGATGTCACAAATCTTCTAGTTTATTTAACCGAGCCCCATCATCGAGCGAGTGTGTCTACTCTCCGGGATAGATATACGGTTTGTGGTGCGGTGCTCGTTTATATAAACTATTCGGGATGTGAGATCGAGTTTGATTTCATATCTTAAAATTTTCAAATTTAAAATTATTTTCAAAATCAAATACTACTTTTCAAATTATTTATTTAAATTAAATTAAAAATTCGCCAACAATTTCTGTAGGCGACCTCTTTTCAAAAATACAACACTCAACCTAAAAATATGCTGACAGTTGGATGCTGGAATTATCTACCCTATTTCAGATAGTGCATGGATTAGTCATATTCTCTGTATTCCTATAAAAGGAGGAGTAACTGTGACTGTTAATGAAAAGAATGAAATGATACTAACAAGACAAGTTATAGGGTGGCGAATATGCATTGATTATAGAAAATTAAACCTTGCCACAAGGAAAGTTCATTTTCCACTCCCTTTTCTAGTTAAAATGTTGGATAAATTGGCTGAACATAAATACTTTTGTTTTCTAGATGGATATACTGGTTACCACCAAATTCAAATCTCTCCTAAGGATCAAGAGAAAACTACGTTTACCATTCCTTATGTTATGTTTCCTTTTAGAAGAATGCCCTTTGGTTTATGTAATGCCCCTGCTACATTTTGGAGATGTATGAAGGCTATTTTTTGTGATTTAATTGAAAAAGGGATTGAAGTTTTTATGGATGACTTTTTTGTGTTTAGGATTTTATTTGAATCATGTTTAGAACATCTATCTAAAGTTCTAAAACACTGTGAAGAAACTAATTTGGTCCTTAATTGGGAAAAATGCCAATTTATGGTAGCAGGAGGAATTATTTTAGGACATCGGATTTCAGAAAAAGGTTTGGAGGTAGATCCTGCAAAAATTCAAGTTATATCTAATTTACCATGCCCTACAAATGTAAGGGGAATTAGAAATTTTTTAGGATATGCTGGATTCTACAGGCGTTACATCAAAGACTTTTCAAAGATTACAAAACCTTTATGTCGTTTACTGGAAAAAGATACAATTTTTAATTTTGATGATGACTGCCGTAAAACCTTTGAAACATTAATAGAAAAATTAATCACTACACCTGTAATAATTTCACCAAATTCGGAAAAACCTTTTGAATTATTGTGTGATACTAGTGATTATGTTATTGGTGCTATTTTGGGTTAGAAATATGATAAAATTTTCAAAGTAATTTATTATGCTAGTTGAACTCTTAATGAAGCTCAAATTAATTATACCACTACTGAGAAAGAGTTATTAGCTATAGTATTTGCTTTTGATAAATTTCGATCATATTTAATTGGAACTAAATGTGTTGTGCATACTGATCATTCTGCTATTAAATACTTAATGAGAAAAAATGATGCAAAACCAAGACTGATAAGATGGATTCTTCTTTTGCAAGAATTTAATTTTGAGATAGTAGATAGGAAGGGTTCTGATAATCAAATTGCTGATCATTTGTCCAGGCTTGAAATTGAAAAATCTCTCTGTGATATTGAAGAAATTAATGAACATTTTCCCGATGAAAAATTGTTCACTGTTAAAGAATGGCATGTTCCATGGTATGCAGACATAGTAAACTTTATTGTTAGTAATATTATACCCTATGGTTTGACATATCATGAAAAGAAGAAATTTACATACGATGCTTAAGACTTATTTTTGGGATGACCCATTTTTATATAAACAAGGAAAGTATCTTATAATTTGAAGATGTGTACCTTTGGAAGAGACTTATGAAATTATTAAAAAATGTCATGATTCTGATTATGGGGTACATTTTGGAAGTGATAAAACTGCATATAAATTGTTACAATCAGG
Source organism: Papilionanthe hookeriana x Papilionanthe teres (assembly GCA_022702705.1). Taxonomy (NCBI): domain Eukaryota; kingdom Viridiplantae; phylum Streptophyta; class Magnoliopsida; order Asparagales; family Orchidaceae; genus Papilionanthe; species Papilionanthe hookeriana x Papilionanthe teres. The sequence continues at coordinate 12,398,495 of CM040424.1, forward strand.
ATTTTATTGGCCTACAATTTTTAAGGATGTGAATGTTTATATTAAAAATTATGATAGATATCAGCGTGTAGGAAATATTTCTAGAAGAAATAAGATACCCCTCAATTATATGTTGGAACTTGAAATATTTGATGTTTGGGGACTAGATTTTATGAAATCATTTACACCATCTTTCAAAAATGTTTATATTTTGATAGCAGTAGACTATGTTTCCAAATGGATTGAAGCTATTGCTTTACCTCGATGTGATGCTCAAAGTGTTGCAAAGTTTTTAGAAAAGAATATATTTTGCTGATTTGGAATACCAAGAGTAATCATAACTAATGGAGGAAGTCATTTTAGAAATGTAATTATTGAGAAGTTAGCAAAGAAATATCATATTAATCATCGCATTGCTACTTCTTATCACCCGCAGACAAGTGGTTTGGTTGAATTATCCAATCGTGAAATTAAAAGAATATTGGAAAAAACTGTTAATCCAAATAGAAAGGATTGGTCAATTAAACTGGATTATGCTTTGTGGGCGTATAGGACTGCCTATAGAACATCTATAGGAATGTCCCCATATAGGCTGATTTTTGGAAAAGCTTGTCATTTACCTTTTAAACTTAAGTATAAAGCATATTGCGCTATTAAAGAGTTCAATTATAATTTGAAAGATGCTGCTGGAAAGAGATTATTGCAATTGAATGAGCTTGAAGAAATAAGGAATGAATCTTATGAAAATGCTAAGATTTATAAGGAAAAGATGAAGTTATGGCATGATCGGAAGATTCTTACCAAAAATCTTATACTAGGACAACAAATTTTGCTGTATAATGCTAGATTGAAAATATTTTCTGGAAAACATAAGTCCAGGTGGATGGGTCCATTTATTGTGATAAAAGATTATTCTTATGAAGCTGTAGATATTCAAGATCCTAAGACTGGAAAAATATTTAAAATTAACGGACATAGACTAAAACCATATTTTTCCGTCAATAAATCTAAATCTGATGAGAATTTGATGTTGAGTCACTCAGAATGAGTTCTGGGTATGTCAGGCTGAAGACGTTAAAACAAGTGCTTTGTGGGAGGCAACCCATATTTATCGGTGTGCTTTGCTTTATGTTTGTTTAGTTTGTTTTTTTGGTTTGTTTTTATGTTTTTAGTGATAGTAATTTAGAGTTTTTAAACTTAAGTAGAGTTTATTTAACCTTAATTAATGATTTAGAGAAGTCAGAATGAAAATTTGGACACTTAGCAGACCTGTGCTAAATTGTGCACTGGCGGGTAAGCGCCGACTAGTTGGCGCTTAGGCGTCACAGTTATAAAAAACATGAAAAATGTGGATTTAGAAGCCTAGATGTGGGGGAGAAGTTTTGGGAGTTATTTTGGACTTTCTAAACATCTTGGAGCTGTTCTAATATTTCCCAAGTCTATAAAAAAGGAGCTGACTTAAGAGAAACACTTGCCCCAAGTCCTATTTTCATTTTTGAAGTCTTAAGAAGAGAATTTTGAGTGCGTCATGTCTTCCTGGAAGAATGAGATGAAGAAGAAGCAAGATTCTGACAAAAGTAAGTTCATTAGTGACAATGCTAAAGAGTTATTCAATGGATTTCTCGCTGTTAGTATTCAAGGGATTGCTGAAATAATTGCAAAAATTGAAGCCCGAGTGACTTCAATGGAAGCAAAATCCTTGAAAGTAACTTGCATTTGGAGCACATGGGATGGAAACTCAAGATGCAATTCAATCATTCAAGGTACGTGGAAGAAATAGATAAGGGGATGTTTGTGAAGAACAAATGGATTGAAGAAGATGATGTAAGACTGAACAATTATCACCCATTATGTCAAATTTATATTCCAGAAGGGTCAAATGAGAATAATAGTGGTCCGGGATATATTCCGCCTAATGGAGAATGGAATTAAGAGTGTTTTGTTTGTTTAATGTTCTTATGTGTTATGTTTAGTGTTCTTGTGAGTTCATGTTTTGTGTGTTTATTGTTTTTATTTAAATATTAACTAAGCTTGATGATGTGATGGTTACATCCTAGAGATGTATACTTATCAGTTTGACATTAAAGTCTCTTGTATTTAGAAAATTTCATCCTTTATGTTTGGATAAAAATTCTAGTATTGTATTAAGTGTTATGTTTGTTTTAATATAATTTTGTGTTTTTGTGAAATTTGTGTGGAATCAATGGTTATTAAATTTTGATTTGGAGTATTGGAAGAATTGTGGGGAGAAATAATTATTTTGGAGTAATTAAGGGTGATTAACCAAGTGATTTAGTGCATATACCTTAATTATGAAAATTTGGGTATTGGCGGCTAAGCGCCAGATTTCGCGGCTAAGCACCGAGAGTTCGCGCTTAGGCGCCAGTTCATGAAAATTGGTTCCCAAAAGTTACAAACCCGAAAATTGCCATTTTAAACCACCCCATCATCTTCAACCTTCTCTTTACCACGAAAGAGGAGCCTCGGGCATCATATTGTGGATCATTTAAGAGCCGATCTCAATAAAAATTGTTAGATTTGGATTCCTTGAGGTAAGAGCACTAATCCTAAGTAAAATTTTTGATTTTCACCATGTATTTTGAGTACAATATGGAAAATCTTAAAATCACTATTCATGGTGAAAATTTGAGGAAAAACTTGAGAAATTACTTGGATTTAGTGAAAATATCTTTTGGAAAATAATTTAGCAAGTTTAGTTTGATTTTGGAATTTACGATGAATCTTTCGTGAATTTTTAGAGATGGCTCCAAACTCAAAGCGTGCACGAGAAAAGACGAAGTTTGATTCTGATAAATTTGTTAGTATGAGGGCTGAGGAAGGATACGTCGATGCTTTGCAGTCACGTAAGTTCATTCCTGAGCGTGTGTTTAGTAAGCCAGGAGAGGTGATTGAAGATATGATTGCTAGAAGAAACTAGGAGAATTACTGTTGCTTCTCCGCTGTTGCTGTTGTTTCTGTGGTTAGAGAATTTTAAGAAAATTTTCCTGCTGCAGAAGAGATTTAAGTGATGGTTAGGAGGCATGAGGTCAACTTTTCTTCTGGGGCAATCAATACTTTTTATGGAATACCTCCTGACATGTTCTATTTTTATTCTAACTATCATCCTTCGGAAGGGGAATTAGATGAGATCATAGAATTTCTGACTAATGGAAGAGGATTATGAAAAATAATAAATGATAGAAGAGTGAACTTTTCTGCTTCCAAATTGAATGCCATTTCTAAGGCATGACATTATTTTATTTCATCTAAGTTGTTACCTTCGAGTCATACTAGTGAAATAACGAGAGAAAGAGCTGTGTTGAACCATTATATTCAGCAAGGGAAGCCTATTGACATTAGAGGTATAATTTTTTATTATGTTTTGAACTGTGCTAGATCAACCACGACTGTAAGTATGAGATTTCTTTCCTTGATTCATTCACTATGTGAATGATCTGGAGTGAAGATACCTAGAAAGTGGTACTTTAGCCATTGAGACAAATTACCAGTGTAAACGTTGGTGCTTACACTGTACATTCAGAGTTTTGATGGAGATGAGGATTTGGTAGGGCTTCTACTGCTTCTGCTTCTGCTGCATCTACTTATCATGCTATTACTTCACGTGCTTCATCATCTACTGATTCACGGACTGGTTTATTAAGAAAGATTTTGAAAAAAGTGAGTTTTACTCGAGAGCATATGAAAGAATGGATGGTAAGCTGGATAATGTGGAGAGATATATTATAAAACATGTTGAATATGAGGAGAGTTATCAACAATATTTAGATAGACTGATTAGAGGTGATCATAGTGCTGAGATGCCACCTCATCCTTCCTACATACCTTATGTGTCATCCAGGGATTGGAATGAGCAAGATGATGATGATGAGGATGAAGAGTAGATGTATGTTGTTTGTTTTAGTTATTGTGTTGTTATATTGTGTTACTGTGTACTTTATTTAGTGTTTTGTTTGATGATTGTATTGTGATGTGAACCTTGATAGTATGCAGATTGTAGTTGTACTAATTATCTGTTATGCATATTCAGGTATTGTTGTTGTTTTATTATGGATTTATATGTTGCTTTGTGATAGTGTGTAATAGTAAATGTTTTTATGTGTATGTTATGTCAGAGTTTTTAATAGTGTGTACCTTAATTCAAAAGCTATTAAGAGATTATAAATAACTATTAGAAACTTCTACTTAGGAAACTATATGTTTAAAGTTTTTTTCAAATTTCATTATCATTTGTTATCTGTATCAGTGTGTTATTTTAGTTAGTGTGTATTTGCTTTGAAAACCTCAACTACTGTAGAAGTCTTTTTGAAAATTTTACTTTTCTTTGTATAATATATATATATATATATATATTGTTTCAAAAAAAACTAAATTTGATTTCATTTTACTCCTGTTATTTAAATTGTTATACTTGCATATTAGGATATTAAAAATTCCTGCAAGCATGATATGTTAGTTTTTATTTCTTACCCATATATCATTTCTTATGCTTAAATGTTTTATCTTAATTAAAAAAATTAATGTTTGGGGGGGGGGGGATTTAAAAAAAAACAAAGATTTTCAAAAACCTAAAATTTTATTTGATTCTCAAGAAAACTTAAAAATAAATCTTATTTTTGATTAAGAACAATTATGTACATGAAGTTTTATTAGAGGAACAAAATTTTGAATATAGAAATGAATAAAAGAATTTAGTTAAAATTTATAGTAATCATGAAAAACTTAAAGTTACAATTTTCTTAATGAAGAAGTGTTAAATAAAGTTAAACTATCTTTAATAAGAAGTTTAGTATTTTTGGATAAATAGAAGATTTGACTTTTATTCTTCAAAGCTTAAATTTCTTTTATTGAAAAGTAATTTTCAGATACTATTATTATGATTTAAAGACATAAATCTGATCTTTATTTTAAATGGAAGGATGGAATTCAAAATCATTAAAGGTCTATCCAGATATAGTAATCCTTGCCTTATAAAAAAAAAGAGAAAAAGAAAAGAAAAAGTGAAAAATAGTATATGAAAAGAGAGGAGAAGCTTGAGGATTAAAGGGCCTAATAAAAATTTGGTTTCATACCTAAAGTTTAAGATATAAGCTCAGAGAAAATCTAAAACTTAAGGTTATAATATAGTAAGTAAAATTATTTTTCAAATAAAGATTTTTTAAGTGAGAAAAATAAATGTTTGAATCATATATTTTAAAGAATCTACAAATATTTCAGAAATAAATAGAGAATTCTATTTGTCATTTTTCTTTACTTAAGAACTTTCTAAACTTTAAGTTGGTTTTAATTACTGAAATTTTTTCTAAATTGGACTATTCCATTTCTAGAACAAAATTTTGTTATCTTCCTAAGAAACTCATTACATAATTTGCATGCTAAAATATTCTCTGAGATTAACTGTCACTTAATAAAAAGTAACAATTTAAGTTTGTGGGATTTTGATACACCTAAAATATACAGTATTTTTATGCACATTTTTATACCTATTTTTAATGATATTGCACTTTAAGGGAATGTATTTTGTGTTTTTCTTGCAGGTGTGATGAAAATAGATGGTCATGATGAAAGGAGCAAAATTGGTTCAAATTTAGAGCAAAAATAATGAAAAATCAAAATTTTGGCATTGGCGGCTAAGTGCCGCTGGGCCTGCGCTTAGTCGCCACAGTTAAAAATTGAAATTCAAATGAATTTGGCGTGAATTTCAAAGGGGATGGAATGCAACTCTTGGTGGTAATTACCATAACTTCCTTTGGGCGGCAAGTTTGAATGAAAGGGTGCGTTCCTTCGTAGATACATTGAATCTGGACACATTTTGAAGAGACACCAAGGCACCTTTTGGTTTACTATATAAAGAGAGTCTTAGGAAAGATTAGGAGAGGCTTTAGGAGGCACTTCTACTGCGTTTTGAAGGGTACTTCCATTGTTCTTCCACTGCATTTTAAGAGTTTTTATTAAGAGTAGCAGTAGAGAGTAGAAGGAGAAAAGGTTCGGAGTGAAGTCTTCTTCTTCCCACTTCTTTTCTTTCTTTTAGTTTAGTTTTTATTGAAGTCTGAAGTCTATATTCTGAATCATCGGAGTTGGGAGACTTGCTCTGAGGAGTAGTTTAGCAAAGAGTTAAAGTTTCAGAGGAACTTTCTTAGTCTTGTGGAGAGGATTTTCAGATAAGTGTTTACTTTTAATCTTTTTATTAATACTTTCTTTTGTTTGTTATTTTTCTTATTGTTTTTAATTTCAAATCAATGTGTTTTTATATTTTCCCAATGCATTCAGAGTAGTTTACTTTATCTTTTTCTTTCTTAAATGGAGAATAATGAATTTATAAAGAATTGTTGTGGAAAGTATAAGTGTTTAAAAGTTGAAGAAGTTGTGAAGATTGATTCTGAAAACTTTGTTTACTTCTTAATTTGGCCTGTTAAGTTGTATAATTTCTTGAGATTATGTAAGATCCAATGCGGTATTGTCTCATAAAAGTTAGTAAGAATCACATGCAATTATATGGGTGAGAATTGTAGTCCATATAATTGAATCTAATATTAGGAGATATTTTTATGAAAGGGAGTAAAATTAGAGGATTTTAGAGTGACAGGCTAAAACCCCTTAATTTGGTTTGAAATTTTGAGTTTTGTTATGAGAAGTTTGCCCCCGGGTAGTGGAAATCCAAGTAACTCTAGAGTGAGAGACCGGTATCTTCCCTGCCTAACCATGTTCAAAATAATATAAATTTCAAATTAACCTATGTTCTTTATAGAACCAAGTAAGGGTAAAGAACATATTTGCTTCTATCTGTCATAAAAAATTTAAATACTTCCACAACAATACTTTAAGAAGTATTACTACTTCATAAACGGAAAGAAAAAGATATTCTAGTTAATAGTATTTTACATCCAGTGTTATTAGTTATTATAATTTTAATTTCTTTGCTTAACATTTTATCAAGGAAATTTTAAAAGACAAATGAACTTTCAAACTTTTCAAAATCAAGACATACTTTTTCAAAAACAATTAAAGAAAGTAAAAAGATAATATTCTGATTTTTTAAAAAATTTTCATATTTTCCCTGTGGGTTCGATATCTCGGGGCTTAATCAGAAAGTCCTATATTACTTGATAAACGATACGTATACTTGCGTAGTATCTCATATTATAAAATCATAAGTTTCATATCTAAATCATCAGCGCATTTATCGGACGGTACCAAGTTTTTGGCGCACATATATTCCTAGCGGCTCAAGTTTTTGGTGACGTTGCCGATTTTCATATGATATTTGTAAGTATAAATATCAGGGGATCAGGCGCCAGACCTATTATTTTGACAACTTTGCTTTTTAGCTCTATTTTTGCTTCTTTTTAGTCCTTTTTCCTTCTTGAACTCTTTTTTCATCACCTATATCCAAAAACATAAAAATACCTATCATTAAAGTATAATATCCTTAAAAACTGAATAAAAAATAAGACATAAAAATAGGTACTTTTTAAGTCGATCAAGTACACCTCCGAGATGGGGACTCCCCTAGGTGGAGAAATTCATTCAAAAAATGGAAATTACAATGTTCTTAAAAAAGGAAGTTCAAGCAAGTCTCCCTCAACCAAAAATGACAAGTTGGGAGGTAAAACTTTATTAATTATAGTAAATTCAGAGTGAAGGCCCGACTTGGCAAGCCAGTTACTAAGTTGGTTGCCCTCCCTTAGTATATATTGGAGCTTTGTGTGGAGAGCTTTGATCATAGTTGAATCTTCTTGACCCAGATCAGTAAGTTCCAAGGACATTCCAACTGAAGTAATAGGATGTTAACTAGAATTTATGAACCTATTTTGATAATCAGACTTGGGAGGTTACATCTCACTGCAATATTTAAGGCCCAAAAGATTACAATAGCTTCGGCCTCTAAAGCATCTAAGGTCACAGTTGGGTCTGTGAAGAAAATAATACATTTATCATTCCAATTTCTAAATATAAAACCAAGGCCAACATCAGGATTCCTAAAGCTCCTATCAGTATTGATCTTGATCCTATTTCTGTTAGGTTTATACCAGAAAACCAATAGGTTTGAGACATTCTTGTTTTGTACTTGTGCAGTAGGGATCAGAATATCTGGGAAATGTTTGAAATGAATGAGCTTTCTGAAATAAGATATACAATAAGAACCTAACACCATACTTTCTAGTAGTTTACCTTCAAACTTATATTGGTTTCTGGTTAACCATATGAACCAAGTAATAACAAAAGGAATAGTTCGTAACTGGGGTTAAATCCAATCATACCAACAAGTGTTGAAGGAAAGCCCGAAAGATTTAAGTTAGAGATGTTGGCTTGAGACAACACCAAACTCTATACATGTTGAACAAAGGAACATTGGAAAAACCAGTGGGATATAGACTCCTAATCACTTTTTACAAATGGAATAGCAAGATGGACCTCTTAATCCTTTTAGCTTTAGAATGTCATCAGTTGTAAGAAATTTGTCAAAGAGTCTCCAATAAAAAAAGGACATAGATGGTGAAAGGTATTTCCCCAAATTTGCATACCCAAATTTACCTGCTGCCCATGATCACATAGAGAATAATGTATGAAGACATTGATTGGGAAATGTTCTTTTTGACCACCAGTTCATCTTTCTTGGTTATGATCAAAGGAATGGTTATAATATCCATAGCTTGTTGACCCGCACTAACCTTCTGTAATGCATTAAGATCCCACTGTCAATCAGACCAAAAGTCAGCAACTTTGAGACTTAGATTAAGGGAGTGGGGGTGGGGGTTGGTAGAGATCAGTTTACCATCATCAGTCCAATGATCTAACCGAAAATTAATTTCACCTTCCCCTACATTCCATAAGAATAACTCCTCAGTATTTTCTTTGACCTTGAGCATGTTAGACCACATCCTTGAGTCTCCCAGCTTAGAGTAACCAAAGAGGGATGAATTTCATTGCAATATTTACCTTTAGGAACATTGCCCATAATGAATTTTGAGATCTGAACCTGATCCAAAGTTTGCAGAAGTTTATGTGTTTTAAATGAGTGAAGTTCTTGAAGCCAATCCTCCATTTTCTAATGGTCTGCAAAACATTGCCCACAATGAAACTTTTTCCTTTGCCCTGATTAGAGGAATTTATTAAAGGTTCTCTCTAAGTGTGATTGTGTACTCCTCTTCATGGTAGCCATTTGAAGGGATATAAGATGGAAAGGCTGAAAGCACATGCTTAAGCAAGGTAATTCTTCAACAATTAGATAGGAAATAATTGGTCCAACAATTTAGTTGATTATGAATTTTAATGACCACCTCATCAGACTGAATTTGCTTCTTTCTACCTTTGATCAAGATAAAACCTAAATATTTCAGAGGAGAGAAATTAGAACTAAAGCCTGTGTAATCTACTATCCATTGTTTTAAGGAAGGTGAGGCCCATTTAATAAATTGCAACAAGCATTTCATTTTATTCAGTTGCACACCCGAACAAGCTTGAAAATTTTGCAGACAATTATATATTTGCAGCAAGTTTGGTAGCTTTAGTGAAGACAATGATATCATCGACATAGACAAGGTGATTTATTGGCAGAGTAGAGCGATGACTGAAAAGAGTGTGAGCTGATTGTTGGGAGATCAGGTTGAGTAATCTTAATAAATAATCAAATACTAATATGAAAATTGTTGGAGATAGGGGGTCACCTTGTTTGATTCCTCTTGTAGCTGGAAAAACCCACAGGTTCTCCCATTGATCAATAAAGAGTTGGCATTATTCTGTAGACATCATTAGACTAGATTGGAGAAGAGGGAAGAAAATCCTCTTGCATGAAGCACTTCCAATATGAATCCCTAATGAATAGTATCATATGCTTTATGTATATCCAGTTTAAATATAACATTTCCCTCTTACACCTTCTCTCCAGATCAAGTAAATGATCAGGAGCAAGCTGTACATTATCCACAATGCCTCTACCTTGTATGAATTCTGTTTGATTTTGGCTGATATAGAAGTCCAGGTGTGGCTGGAGTCTATGGATAATGACCTTACTGATTATCTTGGATATCACGTTAGTAATACTGATGGGTCTAAAAGAGTTTCAGTTGGTGCAGGTGCTGTCCATGGGAATGAGAATGATTATGGAAGAGGAGAAATAATTAAGAGGGTTTCCACCTTGAAAAAAATCATGTATTACCTTAATAACCTCAGACTTGACAATGTGCCAAGTCTTTTTATAAAAATCAACTGAGTACCCATCAGGGCCAGCCACCTCGTTCTTATTAATAGAATCCAGTGCTGATTTGATTTCATCTTCTAGGGGATTCTAGTTAGCTCATGATTACTAGTATACTAAAGTTCCTTTTGCAACCAATTAGCCTTCACTTCCTTTCAAACCCGGGGAGGCTGAGTTAAAAGTCCCTAAAAATATCTCACTGCACTGTTTTCAATAGATTCTAGAGAATTTCAGCCACTGACCTTTAGCTTCTTGAATTTGGTGGATAGTATTACAGGTTCTTCTATAATTTATGCAAGCATAATAATATTTAGAGTTTCTATCTCCCTCATAAAACCTGTTCTTGGTTCCTTTCTGCATTAATAACTGTTCCTGATTTTGAATAGCATTTAAAAGTTCCTCATTAGCTATGAATAAGGTGGATTCAGAAATTTTATCCTCAACAAACTATCATTCCAACTATGTAACCAGACTTTCAGCTTCTAGGATCCTTTTATTTAAGTCGCCAAGTACATTCCAATTCCACTGCTTAAGGTGTTTTCCTAATTTTTTCTGTAGCACCCATAATTTGATCCAAATATTTTCATTATGGTAACTTTGCTAAATTCTTTCCACCTGTGTTAAGAAGTCTGGATGATTTGCCCATATAGTAATATATCTAAAATGAGTAAGTGTTTTGTTTGGAGAACCAGAAATGGAAAGGAGAAGAGGCCTGTGGTCTGAACTAGTCATGAAGAGGTGAAGTACTGAAGTTTTCAAGAACTCTTTTAACCATAAATCATTAACTAAGAATCTATCCAGCCTTTCCTAAATTTCCTCCCATTCTTCAAGTAAATTTGGGGATAGTGAAACCGAAGTCAGGTAATCCAGCCTTTTGAATATTATCATTGAATAAATTCATTTTGTTGAGGTCAGGGCTCCTCCCACCTGATGTTTCCCAGGGGGCAGAAATGTAATTGAAATCACCTCCAATTAACCATTTAGAAGACATTGATGTATTGATTTGGATCAATTCCTGCCAGAGCTCCCTTCTAGCATTCATAGAGCAACCTGTATAAATAATTGTGGCATGACCATTATGTCCAACTAGGGGGAAGGAAGAGTGTAGAAATTGATGATGGTCCACCAGGGTTTGCTACTCAACCTCCTTTCTACAAAGCAACCATATTTTATTATTTCAATTGGAAAACAAATGGAATCCTGGAAATTTATTAGTAATTCTCTAAATATATTTGGTAGTCATTAGTTCAAGTATTACAGTACACCATAATTTATACATCCTATTCAAGCAAAGAAGTCTGTTAAGGGACCTAGGATGGGCCAGTCCCCTAACATTCCAGCACAAGATATTAATCATTATTTGTTTTGCCCCTCCTCCTAGTTTTAGTGAGGGAGTCTGATCCACTTTAAAAATACTTATTTTTAGTGTGCATTTCATGCTAATTTTATGCACATTTTTAAAGATATTACACTTTAAAGGAAGGAATTTTGCATATTTTTGCCTTCAAGTATTAAAATATGATCTTAAAAGAAATGAAGCACAAACTATGCAATTTTGAGCCAAAATGAGCAAGGAAGAAAATTCTAACTTACCACATATTGATATATTATTCTATGCTTAATACCTTTTATATTTCTCACATATTTTTGAATGAAATTATACTTTTTAGAAAGTTTGTTTTTATGTCTATCATATAGGTGAAGAAGTTATGAACGCAACGCAACTGAAATGGGGCAAAACAGAGTTGAAACGGAGTCAAACTGAGCAAAGCAGTGGAGCTGCACACAGGGTGGCGCCTAGGCGCCAGTGATCACTAGAAAACGACACCTACGCCCCAGAATCAAGGACTAGGCACCAGAACCCATCTAGGGGTGGTTATGGACGGCTTTGAACTGTTATTTTGATGGTGTTAAGCAGTTTTCAGACCTTCTAGAAGACTGAATGTTACTCCTAATATATAAAACATGTGATACAATGAATTTAGACACAGGAAAACAGTTTAAATCACAAAGAGGTGCGACCCAAAGTGAAGGGGTGCGACTGTTTGGGCATGGAGTCTGGCGCCTAGGCGCCACAGTTACTTTCAAAGCTCCAAAAATAACGACCAAATCTATAGCAAGGGTCTCTCTCTCTCTCTCTCTTCTTCTTCTTCCTTAGTCATTTTAGAATCATTTTAGAGTCATGAAGATGTAGAATTCTACATCTTATGGAGAGATTGGTGAGGGATTTTGAGATATTTACGTAAGGGATGTACGAGCGGCGCATGGATCGGTGGGAGACTTTAGTGGAGAGATTTTCTTCTTTAATTTATTTAGTATAATTATTTTTAATGAAAATTTTAAAGTAAAGAAGATAGAATGCCTAAACTCAATATTTGAAAAATCTACAAGTATTTCTGAACTAGATAGTAGCTCATATTTTCATACTTTTTCACTTTAGAGATTTATAAACTTTAATTTGGTCTCATTTATTAATGTTTTTCCTAAAATTGAGCTACTACAATTCTAGAACAATATTTTAGAGTCTTCTAAAGAAAATCATTCACAAAATTCGCATAATTTGCTTACTTTGGTATTGAAAGACTGTAATGTCACCTGAGTAATATATAACATTTTTGTAGAAATTTTTATACCTATTTTTTAAGTATATTAAACTTTAATGGAAGGCATTTATGTGTTTTTCTTACAGATACAATAAAATGGACAATATATGGCAAAAAAAGTGAAAAAGGATCAAATTTAGAGCAAAAATGAAGGAGTTAAAATGAAATAGGATGCCTAAGCGCCTAGATCTAGCACCTAAGCTCCAGTAGACAGAGAAGACCGCAACCTAAGCACCAAAGGCCCTGCACTTAAGTGCAGTGTAGTTACTATGGGATTTCATAAAAATTTTAGTTAATTTTGAAAGGGTGATTGAGGAAACTCTTGGTAAAAAACGAAGGTAACTAATAATGGGTGCCATAATTCATTTAAATGGTTCTTGAAAAGATACATCTTTTGGGAAGATTCATTGAGTATGGACACATTTTGAAGAGACACCTAGGCACCTTTTGAGAAAATTTAAAAGGAAGGACTTGAAGAGTATTGTGTGTGTGTGTGTGTAGAGAGAGTTAGAAAATAATTTATAAAGTAGATTTAGTAAGAAGTTGTAGGATTACTACTTAGGATTTCCTTCAAACTTATCTCATTTCTAGTGAAGAGGAAAGTGGGTAGAGAGTATTAAGTAAAAATCCATTGTTTGTTATTACTTTAGAGAGATTTAACCCTCTAGGGTTGGGTAAACAGTCCTAGGGAGGCTTGTTTGAGAAAGGAAGAGATTCAAAGGAACTTCAAGAGTTTGGTGTAGAGAAAGTTGACATATGTTTTTAACTTTGCTCTTCATTTGGTTTTAATTTAGACTTCTTATTTTTCTACATGATTTCTATTTTTAAAAATTATTATTGTTGTGTTTTCTCCATGAATTTTGAGTATTTTTCTTTATCTTTTTCCTTAAAATGAAAATTAATTAAGTGTTGGATGGAAGTTGTGGAATTATTGATCATTAATGATGGAATAAGTTGTGATGATTTAATCCTTGTACTTCATATACTTCCTGATTTAGCCAATTAAGATGTTAACATTTGTTGTGAGAACATGTAAGATCCGTGATGGTATTGTCTTAGTCAACTAATGGTAGAAATCACAATAGATTGTATGTATGAGAATGCAATTCATATAATTTTGTGCAAATAAATAGAGAAATATACTTTCAAGGGTGTAGATATAGAGGACCTTATGATGACAGACTAAAGCCCCTGATTTAGTTTATTATTTTAGGTTTTGATGCGTGATGTTAGCCCCTAGGTAAAGGGAAATGAGAGAACTCTAGAGTGAGAGCTAGGATCTTCCCTACCTAACCCATCTTCAATGCTATTCAAACTTTAAACTAGCCAATGTTCTTTACAGAATCTCTAGTAAGGGTAGGGAATAATATTGTTTCTATTTGGCACAACACTTCTTGAACACTTCCACAACATAACTCTTAGACTTATTAATTTTGCATGATAAGGAAAAACATAGTTTCCTTTATACTTCTTTTATCTTGCAAAAATCACGTCATTGTCAGTTAATTGTTTAATTTATTTCAAAATATCAAAAATTGCAAAAAAAGAATTGCATTTCAATCCTTTGATATTGTCTACAATTTATAAAGTGTCTTTTTCAAAATAGATTTGGTAATCTAATTCCTTATGAAAATTTTACAAGGTTCACTGTGGGTTCGATATTTTGGGGCTTAATTAGAATGTGCTATATTACTTGATAATAATACATATACTTGTGTAGAATCCCAAAAGTTAAATATACCAGTTGACTCTTATTTACGTTGAAGTTAAGTTTTTGGCATCGTTTTAAAGAAAGAAATTTTATTAGAAGAAAAATAGAAAAGTTATATTGTACATATATATAAATCATAATACTATAATAAAAACAAGGGATCAGTACTCACACTTTCTTCTTTTAAATTAATGCCTTGAAATGTTGGTGATGACATCAGTGTGTCAGGAAGAAGTGTGCTCCCTAATGTGTAGACCATGTACATCAGTAAACAGTCTCTTCCCTTTATCCTTATTCTGGAGCTTGTCATAAGCAATGATAAACATTACTCTCAGACCCAGATGAGACTTGACTGATATACGCTCTGTGGCTGTATGAACAATAGTGGTATAATCTGCAGCAGTAGCAATGGTATCAGTACGGCCTCCGAAACGGAATCTAGTAGGAAAACGGGCTGGCAGTATTTCAATGGATCTCTGTAACTGAGGAGCAAGTCTTCCATTCTTCAAAATCTCATTCTTCTCTTAGCGATATTGTACAACCCATCCTTCTCGGCAACATAATATCCCTTTTTGTCGGCTAACTTCTCAAAAATAGTACGTACTAAAGCGATGGAAGTGTGCTTCTCCCTCTCATCACCATGACCATGATGTGACGGTAAAGTAGCAGCAATCCTATGGAAGCTCCATCTCCATTGGTGTCTTATAATGAGTGAAACATACAACCTCAGAGGAGGATAGGACTTAGGTACACCGAGTTCCTTCGATTGAGGAATCTTTTTAACACAGACAAACTATGAAGTCTGGGCATTGATGGCCTTCAGAATTCTATGGTTGCGGTTCCTCTTCTGGGATTTAGTTAGTGGAGCAACTATCAAACTAGAGCCAATCTCAAACACTAAAGGTAGGGTAGCAAATGCATCAATTGATTCTTCTTCAAGAAGAGTCTCTTTCCCTTTGGTAGACCGAACGGTAGGTGCAGTATCAGCAAATCAAGTCGCGATGGGTGTAACGACTCTTCTTGGCACAAGAGTGACATATCTGGTTGGCAGGAACTGGGGCATTGACTTCTTCCATCTTAAAAGAGGGGAAGTCCTGGAAGAAATTCAAATCAAACTCAGGGGAGGGCTCTTGAACATCTAGGGTGACAACATTCACGAGGACAAATGGGGCTTCGCTGAGCACCACCTCAAACTCATTGAACCCTAACCTGAATTTGATCATGAGTTCCATGAGACGAGCTTCTCAGCTAGTAGGCAAGTCACAAGAGAAGGTCAAGGTTGGGCACGACATCATAGCTATCAATTAAAAAGTTCTAAGGGTTAACAATCACCTACACCACGTAATAATAATGTAAACACTACAAATTAATGAATGTCATTCTGTGAAATGGATTAAAAATTCTTATTCCATTTCTTTTTTTTTATTTTGTATTTTTTTCAAATTAAAGGTATGTTTTCCAAGTTTATTACTTATCAATAATTTAACGAGTTTTAAACAATTTTGAGATTCAGGCGGAAGTTAGGAAAGCGCAGATTTGATCCCGACTTACAAATAATAAATTGAACATGAAAGAGATGAAGTAAAGGTGAAGATCAGGACCCAATACGAGCCCAACTTCATAACACAATTCACGTTAGTGAACCTATTCACAAACACACCTATTGAGGGTCCGACACCACCAAAAAAAAGACCAAGAAATTCCTGAACCCCTTTTGTTTAAGGATGGTTAAATAGACTGTACTGGAATCGAAAAGAGTCAGCCGTATTTCCCAAAGAAAGAAATGGTCAAAGCATGTCAACAAAAGAAGGGTAATCTTGACCATGAGGGACATGGACACATTACAGATGTATGAAGACAAAACCTTCTAACCATAACAGAGAGAAAACTATTCCCCAGTGGAGTCGCGAGAAATTTTAATTTGCTGGATTTGCAATGTTTAATTTAATATATATATATATAACTTTGAAAAGGAATATTTTAATTTTTATTATACGAGATCGAACCAATCCATATATTTAATAGATTAAATAAATGAACAATACATCACAAGCCATGCATCTACCCCGAGAAATAGACACATTACCTGATAACGAGGCTCAATTAAATAAACTACAAAATTAATGACTTTAATCTTGGTCTATGAAACCTTTATGTTGACTGACAAGTTCCCCTCTCTAATATGGAAGATTGGATAGGTTTTATATTAGGCTTGGTTCTTAAATTTTCTTATAAGGTGTCGGTCGTTAAATTTTTTGGTTTCTTACTTTGAAAAATATGTTTTTGTGGATGTTTTGTTTTGAAAATGGTTTTGATTTTATAAAATAGAAAATTGATTTAATTTAATATATATATATATATATATATATATATATATATATATATATATATATATATATATATATATGGATTTTGAAATTAATATTTTGAAGAATACAGAATCAAACCGATCTCATACAAATAATAATTTAAATAATCAAGCATTTCACCGCGAGACATGTATTTATCCCGAAGAATAAGTACATGGCTTGAGGTGAAGCTTAATCAAATAAACTAATGAATTTATGACATCAGTTTCATCTGCAAACCTTTTTGACTGACAATTTTTCCTATCTAATATGGTGAAATTTAATAGGGTTTATATTAATCTGGGGTCTTTATGTTTCCTATAAAGGCAAGCCACTATAGTTAATTACATCCTAGATAACCGAAATTACCCAAGAAAACTATTGATATATATCAAGAAATATTTATATTCTTGACTTCCAAAGGTAAGGTTTTCTAAGAAAATGTGATAGTCAGAAATTCAATAGGTGAATGGCTCAAATTTTGGAACATTTTATTTTATCATAATCCAAAGGAGAGAAGGCTAGTGGAAGAACAAGGATTCAAGGGAAATCTTGATGTCTTCCCAAACTATCCTATGGTTTGGCTTTAAATTTTGGAAATGGAGTTATTTAAATTTCAATCTTGCCAATTAATTATAGGAATTACATTTGCAAAATATTCTATTATGCAAATAATTTGGAGGATGGGAGGATTTATGTCATATCGGACGACAATCTCGGAATCCTAAAGTGAATTAAGACATATATTGCACAGCAGTGCTGTGCAAAGGCCTAATGAAAAGGTGAGGATTTATGCTGCACTTGGCAAGCTACCTTAAAGTCCTGTCTTGTTTTTTTAAACTAAAGAATGGTTTTGCTGATGTAGACAAGTTTTGTTGTTGAAGATGGTCGTGCTGCCCACTATGCATGCTCCAAGCTCCTTGTCGTAACAGGTTTAGTTTAAAGAAGTATCAATTGAGGAGAAGAGTGAAGTGTCATGTCTTAGAAATATTTGAATGTGGTGTCTTAATATCTTATTAGGGGAACATTGAAGTTGATTATAGCAACACCGATTAAGATCCCACGATTCCATCATCCCGGCACCGCTATTTTCATCGGATTCACTTAGTCCAATGAATTTACTAAACTCAATTTAATGAGTTCCATACTTTCATTTAGACTGTGGGTAAACCCTGTTAGCAACAAGCGGGTTAACTACTCCAAGGAATTCTTGATCATCCAACGATAAGTTTTAATTTTGTTACAATTGTAGTTTTTGTTTTGTTCGAGATTAAATTTTGAGTTATTTTATATTTTTGAATGTTGTGGCGATAGATTTTATCTTGTTTTGACTTTTAATTTTTTTTGGTGTTGGTTTCGTAGATATCCTAAATGTTTTAGTTTTAATGCACAGTGACATTGTTTTTGTATTATGCAAATTGCAATAAAAGGTAAAGTGCGGTAAAAAAAACAAGGGGAAAAAAAGCACTGTAAAATTATAAAAGTGTACCTAGCGAGTCTTCTCATTCCTCCACATGAAACTTTAGTATTCTTTTCAATAAATATTTATATTTGCAGAGAAGTAAAAAAAAAAACTTATGGATATGTTCATCACAGGCCTACATAACTCGGTGAACTCCTATTTATTTATGAGATATATCATTTAATAAATATAATAGTCCTACTAGGTCTCTAGAAGACTTGTGAAATGATCTAGGAGGAACCCAGATATTTCACAATACTTTTGAACTTTCTTGGGGTCCTTTTGGATTTATTATAGTTATTAAACAATTTATCTCTTTCATACCCTTATGCTCAGTGAGTGTGTTTTTTTAAATAACCCGAAAGACAGGGTAATTATCATTTGTTATTTCATTTAGAAATTATGTGGGTGAAAACCCCTTTAGGAAAAGTTAATTTGTTTGGGAAAATTAGCTAATTAGTTTCATAGCTGGGCTGGTAATGTTTTCAGGTATTTGGATTTTGACTGTGTTTGCTTTTCAAAACTTCTTTTTTCAAAATTGATTAAGCCTAGCTCACTACTAGAAGAAGAATGCGGTGATTTCTAAGGAATCGTCTGACAAATTTCCATTCCGTCCATTTTATAATTTGTTCGTGCATCAGCAATCAATTTGAGACACTAGAGGAGATGATAGTTCTGAAACTGGTGTGGAGTAATTATTGGATTCTACTTATGTTTGTTGTGTGTTTAATTTGCTTTGCTTGATTATGCTTGATGTGTATAGTATTTACTTTACTTTTGCTTTGAATTTGGATTTGAATATGCTTACTTTCATTATGTGCTTAGATTTTAGTGCTTGCCTATCGTAGTGTACTTGCAACACTAAACATCTAAGATTTGTTGGTTTGAATGAACATATTTGGTGTTTATATTGTAACTGGATTTTATATATATAAGTTTGTTGTGTATTGTTTGTGTAAAGAATTGTGTTAATTATTGCTTGTCAGATGATGTAAATGCCTACTGAAGTGTTAAACACCATTGTAGAATTCGAAAAGATCGAAATTATGAAATAATTTTCGGACACAGAGAAAAGTTTGGACTGGCGCTGCGCCGCCCAAATTCAGAGAGTTTGGCATTTCTTTTAAAATAGAGCGCCACCGGCGCCCAAATCCAATAAAAGGCCAAGAGCCCTTATTTTTGCAATTTTTACCCTGAGACCCGCAGATTTTTCTTTTGCTTTCGTCTTCCTCCTTCGTTCTCGCGATTTTGAAGATCTAGGGCTTGCTAGATCTCAGATTTAAGGTGATTTTAAAGCTTTTCAACACCGGATCTACACTTCTCTTGGTAAGAACTTCACATCAAGTTAAAATTTTTTTATTTTCACCATGGAAATCTCTCACATTGTTTAGGTTGGAATTTTTAGAGTTTTAAAGAGATTTTGAGATTTCCATGATGAAATTTGTTCTTACTTGTTTAGAATATTATTTGGAGTTCGTTACATTGTGAATTTAGGATTTATTAGAATTTTCTTACAAATTTTAGAAATTCACATGGCTCTAAGGATGTGTAAAGGGAAGAGGAAATTGGATTTTGATGAAGAAAAGTTCGTTAATATTAAAGCACAATTTTTCTTTAACTCTTACCTTTACAACAAGAAGTGTATCCAGGATCGAGCTTTTGATAGTACTGGTGGATCTGTAGAACAGTTACTTGCAGAGCAGAACTGGGAATGATTCTATTATTTTACTGTGAATGTTGTTATGGGAGTTATTAGAGAGTTCTATGCTAATGTGACCTAGACTGAGACTGAATATTTGCTTGTTAGAGGAAAAATGGTTAAGTTTACTCCTCAGCGAATCAATGCCTTCTATCAGACTCGGGAACCATTTGTTTGTGAATATGAAAACTTTGATACTCGAGGAGAGAATATGAGAGAAGTGATTACTTTTCTGACTGATGGAATAGGGGAATGGAAAGTAAGTCAAAAATAGTTAATTAACTTCCCCGTTTCCACATTGAATGTTGCGTCAAAAGTTTAACATTATTTCATCTCTGAGAGACTATTACCTTCTTATCACCACATCAAAGTTACAAGGGATAGAGCAATTCTGAACTATTGTATTTAGAAAATGAAAATAATTGATATTGGAACTATTTTCTACAAGAACATTCAGACTATTGCCAGAGGAGAAACCACTGGAATATTAGGACATTCTGCATTAGTTCATGCTTGTGTGTTCAGCCTGGAGTGGAGTTCAACAGTTTTGAAGAAGTGGCTATACCGCTAGACCAATTACAAAGACTATTATCCGTACTTATGAGTCTCATGTGGGAGCTCGAGTTGAGCATAGGAGTACTGATATTCCTACTATGAGTTAAGATGTTCCATCTACATCTGAGCTGCCTACCTTATCTGATATTATGGAGCAACTGAGATTACAAAGTGCTAGTGTGGATAGACTCCATGGTGGGATGAATGTGTATGAGGCCAGGAGTGATGTAAATGAAGATTATCTACAGAGGAGAGTTGAGTTCGATATTTCCTATTATGATGCTCAGGTCAAATTTATGAGGGGTGAGTCTGATGTGATATTTCCTACTTGCCCCAGCTATACACCATATAGACCTGACCTGCTGATGACCCTACTGATGACCCTGCTAATGATCCTAGTGATGGAGATTGGTAGATTGTTTGTTTCTATTTCTGTTGTTTTGATTGTGTTGTGTTGTACTGTTGTAATGTAATAGTTATTTGTTTTTCATGTGATTTGTAACCCTGTTGGTGTACTGTTATGTTGTATTAAAACATTGAAATTATTAAATGGATTGTGTAGTACTGTGATCGTTTGTATAGTATTGTAGTGTTTTGTTGGACGTTTATATGTTTAAAGTTAATTTCTCTTTACCCATGAAAATGTTTAAAATATTTAAATCATTGTTACTACTATTTCATGCCTGCTAGTTATAAATTTTGACTGATACCAGATTGCTGATGAAGATATCAAAATCCCAGCACAGAAAGGTTAGTTTCTTTTACTCTCTACAGTTTTAAATTTATTGAAAAATTTATGTTTCGGGGAGAGTAAAGAAATATTAACTCTTATTTATTCTCAATTATTATATTTTCAAAAATTATTAGCATAACTTCTGGCAGTTGAACCTCACTGTAAGTAACTAAAACTTTTTATTTCAATTGAATATTATGGAAGGATAGAATGAAAATTTTTAGTAATAAAGGTTAATTTTATACAAGTAAGATGTTTGGTATGAAAGGATTTGATTATAATCAATGTCGTCATATTTTTAGGTTATGTGTTGTATTTTGAAAAGGGGTCGCCTAACAGAAATTGTCGGCGAAATTTAGGTTTTAAATTTAATTTAAATATATATAATTTAGAAAGCAGCATTTGATTTTGAAAATGATTTTAAGTTTTAAGATTTTAAGATATGAAATCAAACCGATCTCACATCCCAAATAGTTTATATAAACGAGCACCGCATCACAAACCGAGTATCTATCCAGAAGAATAGACACACTGCTTGACGACGGGGCTCGATTAAATAAACTAGAAGATTTGTGACATCCGTTTGGTCTGTGAACCAATTTTATAAGCCGAAAGTTCCTCTCGCTTAATATAAAGGAATTAAGCGGTGGTTTATATTACCTGGGTTCTTAAAGTTCCATATAAGGGCAAGCCCCTATAGTTAATTACATCTTAAATGACGAGAATCATTTAAGAAAACTCTCGATAATGATTAGTGGTTTTGCTCTCAAGAATTTCAAAGTTCAAGGTTTTCAAAGGATTGAATTTTGGAATTTCAATAGGGAATGGATCTAATTTGGAATAATTAATTTCAGGAGTTCAAAGGAAGAAAAGTAGGAGAAGCTGAGGATCTAAGAAGAATCTTGGCAACTTCCCAATCTATCATATTGTTTGGCTTCAATTTGAGAGTTTATTTAATGTTGCAATCCTATCAATTTTAATTAATTAGGACTTATATTAGTATGACATAATCATACAAATAGTCTCGAAGATGTGAGGGCTTATGTCATACCAAACGACTACCTCGGAGTCCTAAGACTGGTTAGGACTTAATTTACATGACATGATCATGCAAATGCCTAATAAAGAGTTGAGGTTTTATGTTGCATTAAGCAAACTACCTCGAAATCCTATGGCTTTATTGTTTAAAACTAGGAAAGGTTTTGCTTTATTGTTTAAACTGTGCTGCCCACCATGCTCCGAGCTGCTTGTTGTTGCAGAGGTTTAGTTTTAGAAGTCATAAATCAGGAGAGGAGAGAAGTGTTTTGGTTTAGAGAAAACCTTAAAATCCAAGTATTTTTAATATTTTAATTAAAACAAATCTTAAAGTTATTTAAACAAAACCGATTAAGATCACACAGTTCCGTCATCCCTGCACCGTTATTTTCATCGAATTCACTTAGTCCAGATGAATTTGCTAAACTCAACTGAATGAGTTCCACACTTTCATTTAGACCTTGGGAAGTCTCGTTAGCAACACGTGGGTTACATCATCCGAGGTATTCCCGATCATTCAATGAGACGTTTTAATTTAGTTGTGATTGTAGTTTTGTTGTTCTGTTTGTGATTAAATTTTGAGTTTTTTTATATTTTGGAATGTTATGGCGGTGAATTTTATCTTGCAATGACTTTTAATTTAGTTATGGTTTCAGTTTAGGGACTATCCTAAAGGTTTTGGTTTTCATGCAACAGTTTTATTTATCATGCAAGAGAAGTAAAGTACAGCGTATGTAAGTAAATTGCAATAAAATAAATTGCAATAAAATAAAAGTGTACCTGGAGGGTCTTCCCGTCATCCCAAGCTGCACTTGAAACACATGTTAGAACATTTAGACATTTCAACAGATACCTAGGTAAAGCTAAGGGAAGGGTTTTGGTTGTCTACCAAATTCCTAATCCTACAACTAGTCATCTCCTATGACGTCTAGGTTCTTGGTTTGATTTAAGGATGATTTTCTTCATCAAAGAACAATTAAATTCAGTTGTTCTTCTAAAACATCTCGTCATATTGAGGAAGTGCTTTAGACGAGTCCTAAACATCTTTTCAATATTTTTGGGATTGTTTTGAGTCCAAGTAAGTTTAGTTGCACAAGTGAATTAATCATCCAGGAGTTTAGTTAAACTTTGTCTCTTGCTCAGTGAACTTAAGTATTTGATTACCTGATGAAAGAAGTGACATCTCACTTAATAGTCTATTTAAGAGTTATAATAATTAAAGCCTTTAAGGGCAAGTTAATTTATTGAGAATTTTAACTATTCTTAATTAAAATTTTGAGTTAATGATTCAAAATGTTTTAATTTAATTATGAGGTTTTAATTAATAATTTTAAGTTTGGAATAGTGTTCAAATTATTTTAAATTTGATTTAAATTTTTACATTTTCAATTATCTTGGTATTTCAAATTGATATTCATGTTTTAAATTTACTTAGATAAAAGGAGGTGTTGAAATTATTGATATGTTTTGATTTAATTCTTAATGATTTCATTTAGGTTTGTTGTTAAATGATTTTAATTTAATTTTATTCAATTTGATTTTAATTTAATTTAATTTAATTTTATTTTATTTTAATTTAATTTAATTTATTCTAATTTTAATTTAAATTTAATTTAATTTAATTTAATTTAATTTTAATTTTAATTTAATTTTAATTTTAATTTTAATTGTTAATTTTAGTTTAACTTTAATTTTAATTTAATTTTAATTTAATTTATTTTATTTTTAGTTTTAATTTTAGTTTTAAATGTTAATTTGCATTATTATTTTAATTTTTAATTAAGAACTAAATATTGTTAAAGTGATTTATTTAGGGATTTTTATATTATAGAATAAATATCCTCTTAATAATATCCCTATTTTAATAATCCAAATTTTAAATATATTCTTTCCAAATTTTAAATCATTTAATTAATTAAAGTTTCATTTTGATATTTTCAAAGTGTTTAGTGGGTTTCTACCCCTTAATTTCCCTAAGTTTTAATCATCGAAGAGAAAGTTAAAATCAAATATTTTACCCCCCATTTTGATTAAACCTAAAGCTTTAATTAAGGGTTAAAATTTTTAATTATCTTTATGCCCTTTTAAGCTTATTTATTTCATAACTCACTAAATTGAGTTCAAATGAATTTAAAATTTTTATGTCACTTCACTCACATGTCAATTAAGACATTAGAGGAGAAAATGTGATTTTTTCTGAATTTCATTTATTTATATAATAAGTTTTTAGTAGAAAATAGGGGTTTTCAAAGAAAATTCAACATTATGACCAAGGTAAAGTTTCTATCCTTAAGAAAATTATGGGATGTTCCTAATGACCAGAGGACCACTTGGACCAATTTTGGTGATTTTTTGAATTATATTTTATTTATTATAATTATTTTAAATTTTAGAGTATTAATTAATTTTAAAATAAAATAAAAGTTGAAAAATAGATTTTATATTTTTATTAAAACTTTCTAACCTTAAGGAGTCCAGAGAAATAAATTTCATAATTTTTTCATTTTTCCTTGATTTATTAGAATTATTTTAGTGAAAAAGGGTAAAAATTCATTTTTTTAATATTAAAAATTACATTAAGCCTTTAAAATTCAATATCTTATCCTAGGGACTTAGGAAAAAGATTTGGTTTGTTCCTAAATGATTAGGAGTCAAAATGTGACATTTTTATGATTTTTAATATTTTTTTTATTTTTATTATTTTTTAATTATTAAAATATTATAATATTGTGAAAAATCTACTTTTTTAGAAAATTCCAATTTTAATTTTCCTGAACTCCCTGATATCAGAGAAGCTCCAAAATCATTTTTGTGAATTTTTGAAAAGTATTTTTGGAGTTATGAATTTTTAAAGTTTCATTTTGCTTGTGAGACTTAATCATTCCATTTGGTGGGGTTAATCAAGTCCAATTGATTTCAAAATTTTATGTAAGGTTCCTATGACTCTAAAGAGTAATGGAGAATTTTTTTTAAAGAAATTTGGTTTGTGGTTAACCCTAATTAATTCAAATTGAATTTTAGGGGTTTAGGCCAATTAAGGTTATTATGAATGAATTAATTCAAAATATATTTTCCATAGGGTCCCCTGGTCCTAAGAAACATCACCAAATTTTCTTAGAATTTATTTCACAACATGCTAATTATTGGAATTAAAAAACCTAAAACAGTGACATGAACTTAAAAAATCAATAACTTTTCACAGAGATGGCCTCTAACCTTAAAAAATTCAAGGAATGTTCCTAAGATTAGAGGCTTCAAAAGCCCTATGGTCTCATGCCATGGTGAATTATCTATGCAAATGGAGAATCAAAACATTGAAAATAGTAAATAAATTATTAAAAATAAAATACTCATCCAATTAACTTGATTTCTTTTTCACATTATTCTCCTCTGTTCACTAAGCAAGAGGGTATTTTTATTTTATTTTTTTGATTTTTCTATGCAAAGATATGAATTTTTAAAGTTCAGGGCATTCAAATAATTCAAAAATACCCTAATTTCCTACTTATCCACGCGGCGCCGCGACAACCTCGGCAGCTCCGAAAGCCCATGCGTCGCACTGTGATTCAGCGCCACCATCTGACTCAGCTCTCTAGGGGCCCGCGGTTTATGTACCATTGCGCCGTCTGACTTGATCTCGACCGACCGCTCGATACACGTGCGATCCAACGGCTCCTGGTCATCGTCTACGACTGGTGTGCACCCGTGACCATTCACACTCAAACTCTAATATCTCTCTCGATACTCAATGTATTTTCGTGTTCTTATGCTCTATGGATTCATCTTGAAGAGACGAACACATCCATATGGTTTATAGGCTATGAAATTAACCCAAACAAAATGGAGAATCACTGGAAGCTCGGGAGGAAGAATGAGTTCATACCTTTGCTCAGAGAAGTGAAGCTTCGATATGAGAGTTGTGTCGCCTTCGATTGAGTCCAGGCAAGCTCCAGATGAAGTCTCTGGCTCTGGGGAATTGTCTAAGTATGAAAGTGACCAAGGCCGATCACAAAGCTTGGAGGCTGGAAGCAATGGCTGGCCTGGTGAGGGGGCTTTTGCTGGGGAACTTCTCCTCTTGGTTTGGTGAAGGTGTAGGGTCAATCAATTTGAAGATTGGCTCACTGTGGTGAAGTGTCCTGTTTTTTGGGTGGATTTTTAACTCAGAATTTGAGCTCACAAAGAGGGTTTTAGGGTTGGATTTCAGTGGGGATCAAGTTCTCTATGTCTGGAGAGGGACCTTGAGTGATTTTGGCAGAGTTTTGGTAAGGTTTGGTTCAACACCTTCTTTGGCCGAGAGGTGGTGGTGTTTGAATAGAGGTGGCTGGAGGGCTTCCCAGGGGGGTTTAGTGGCTTGGATCAACTGCTCTGGCGAGGAGAAGAACAGCCATGGTGGCCATTAGGCATGGGACAAGTCAGTAAGGCAGAATTCAAAAATTGGCTCACATGGGTGCTCTCAGCCTGGTGGTTTCCGGCGGCTGTGGTGGCTGGTCGGCCAGGGTCAGGTCACCCTCAAGGTCAGGGAGGTCAGGGCTGGGGTTTAGTGCAATCAATTGGCCATGGGAATGTGTAAAGGAGTTGAATTAAAATGGAATGGGGGGAAGGCTATTTTGGGTTCAAATGAGTCAACCCATGGTTTTGGGCTAGATTCACCACCTAAGGCCTGGTTTTGGGCTGAAAAGAATCACTTGGGTCAGCCAAGAGAAAATGGTGTGGTCTCCATCCATGGTGAGGTGGCTAAACTTGGTTTAGTGTGTATCATGGATGGGGTTAAAAAGGCTTAAGGAAGGCTTAAGAATGGGGCTCCTCCATTTGCCATTTATGGGATGGTCACATGTCAAACTTCTCATGGCTTTACATGGGGCTTAAGGATGGCTTCATGGCTTCATGTGGCTTGGGAATGGCTTAGCCAAGTTTCATGAAAATGGGTTTTAGGGATTTTTGGCATTTAGGGGTGATTTAGCATGAGGCTTGATTTGGAATCATTTGATCATGGATTTAAAACTTAGGGGTTGATTTTGGTTAAAAAGATGACAAATGAAAATATCATGTGGGCTTTAGGATAGATTTTGGGCTTTTGAAATGGTTTTGGATGGGCTTTTAAAGTGGTTTAAGGAAGTGGGCTTTTGGATTTTAAAATGGGCTTTTGGATGAAAGTTTTGTGAAGGACCATGCCAAATAAATGTTTGGTTTAATTTAGGGATGTGTCATGAGTGATTTGGAACAAATTTGAAGTGATTTTGAATTAAATTGGGTTTAATGTGGGGTCTTTTAGTAAAGGGGCCAAAGTGGTTCAAATTGGGCCAACTTGGTTTAAGGTTGGGCTAAAGTTGGATTCGATGTAAAATTAATGTTGAGAAATATTTATGGGAATGTCACAAAGAGTTTCCAACTTTGGTTGGGCTTTGATTTTTGGATTTGGGCCCATTTGGGTTAGGTTTGGGCTTTGGTAAATTTAAGGGATTTTGGTTTTGGGTTAGGTTTAGGTTTAAATTTTGGGCAAATCATGTTAACGTTCTGTTTATGGGGGTGTTAGGAAGGCTTTAGAAAAGATTTGAGACCAATTGGGGTTGAATTGGGTTGGTTTGAGCTAGGTTTAGGTTATGGGTCAAAATTGGGCCTTAAGCTTCAAATTGAAATTGGGCTCAAATGTCAATAAAATTGGACTTATATTTGGTCTAAATTGTTATTGGGGATATTGAATTGAAGTTTAGAATTGAATTGGACCAGAATTGGGGTCAATTGGGGTGGTTTGGTTTGACATTGGGCTCACTTAGGTTAAAAATGGGTCAAATTGGGGGTTTTGGTAAAAGTGGGGTAAGTTCGAAAAATTTGCCCATGGTGTAGTTGAACAAAATGAAATTAGGAATATTTGGAATTTTCTAGAATTTTTTTGGAATTTTCTGAATTTTTGGATTTTTGGGGTAAAAGGTTATTTTGGTAATTTGGAGGGTATTTTTGGAATTTTTGGTATTTTTGGCCAAAGATTGTCAATTTGGGTTGGGGGAAATATTTAGGATTGATTTTGAGGGATCTTGGGTAATTTAGACAATTTTGCAAATTTTAGGTCATTTCTAGGGTATTTGGTAGGTTTGGCAGGTCTGGGGCCCCGGGGGGGTCAAAAATTGAAATTTGATCAAATGTGAGTGAAATGGGATCACTTTGGTTGAGCCATGAAGCTATATTAAGCTCATATGAGCCATGATAGGACTCATTTGAGGCATTCACTATATTGTTCCTAACCCTCTTAGTCAGGGGCTTAGGGGTTAAGGACCATCCATATGAATTACTTACATGAGTCAGGAAGTCAAGTTGGGTGAGAGTGTGGTTTTAGGACTTGGAATGTGTGTGAGAGTGTAGTGTGTGTGCAAGTCAAACCTCACCAGACCATGCCTCCCAGGGTATTCCTAAGGCCAAAAAGTCCTATAGGGAACTCATCCTTCAAACCTCCACATTTGACTTCAACCCTCTAGGTGATTAGAGGTCTACATTCAAGCTTGTGGGGTTTGTAGGGAGTAAAGAGGTGTTTGAACTTCTAAAGGGTGGGTTCCACTTCTAGTCCTCTAATATTTGTCAAAGTAAAAGCCTAAGGCTAGATCCTAAGTACTAAAGAGAGAAGCAAAAGACCTCATCAAAAATGAGGTCAACAGTCAACTATTTAAAGTAAAGAAAACTATATTTTTGAAATGTTAAAGGACTTAAAGTATTGTTTGCTAAGAAGAGATTGTGACTTTTTAATGAATAATAAAGCTCAAACCTAATTATAAAGTAAGGAGGTGTCTCAAGTTTGAACTTTAGAAAGAGGAGAGTGAAGTTCAAAATCATTAAAGGCTATCCAGATATAGTAATCCTCAATAAAAAAAGAAAAAGAAAATGAAAGAAATGAAGGATTGAAAACAATCCCAAAAAGAAAAAAGAAAAGAAAAAAAAAAAGAAAGAAAAATGTTTATGAGGAGAAGTTTGAGGAGATGCCTAATCAAAAATTGGCTTCACTTGAGTCACCCTATAGGGAGAACTTGAGTTCATTTTTTAATTTAAATTTAAAGTATTGACCTACATTCTAATGAAGTTTACATGAACTCATTTTTCACATAGTCTTTCAAGGCACTCTTAATGTGAGTAATTATGGTTTATCTTGAAATAAATAGAAGACTAGAACCCTTAGACTTGATTGTTGAATATTCGTCTACCTGTAGTGTTAACCTGAGTTACTAAATTTCTTTCTAAAAATCTAACAAATATATTCTTTTGAATTAAAAAATTTAGTGTCCTACAGTTGAAAAGTACATTTCCTAGAGTTATATTTTATGTAGTAAAAGGATTACTTGAGGACAATTAATAGTTAGAGTTTGGGGGATTTTGATGCACAAAAAATATATAAGATTTTTGTTGTATAATTTTACCCATTTTTGGTGATATTGCACTTTAAAGAAATGTATTTTTCATGATTTGTTGCAAGTATGATGATTTTAGATGATTGGAGCGAAAAGAAGCGAAAAGGAACGAATTCAGAGAAAAAAGGAGCAAAAAGGAGCAAAAAATGTAGAAAATAGGTTCCAGCATCGCCGGCGCAGAATGGGCGCCACTGGCTCCATTTTCCAAAGACTTTGGCAATTATTGGTACAATAGAGCACCGCCGGTGCAGTATAGGGCGCCGCTGGCACCCAATGTCGGTGGAATTCAAATTTAAGGAGTTTTAGCGATTTTTTGAAGGGATGCCTATGGAAACTCTTGGGATTTTGTTTCTAACTTATAAGTAACTATTTTTGGATGAAAATGGTGTGGTTCTAGGAGGATTTTAGTGGTTATAGTGTGGTTTTAATGTGTGTTAAGTGTTAGGGTTTAGGAGAAGTGTGTGTAGAAGTGAGAGTTTGAGAGGAATTCTTCTTTAAGGAGTTAAAGAGAAGGAGTAAAGTGAGAGATTCCTTCTTCCTTTCCATTCTAAAGAGAGAATCAAGTGTTTTGAAGAAGAGAGAAAAGGATTCAAAGGAACTTCAAGGGAATTGCATTGGGGAAGAGAAAGAGATAAGTTGTATTTTCTTTAGTGGTTTGTATGACTTTTTTTTATATATAAAATCCATGTTTTATTGTATCTTCTTCATGAATTCTGAGTAGTCTCCTTTGTCTTTCTTCTTGCATAAAGATGTGATGTTGGACTGATGTGGATTTGACGGGCTTTTAACGTAATAAAGAAATTGTGATAGTTTTTCATTTAGAACTTAATTTACCTTTCAATTATGCCAATTGAAATGTTAAAATATGTTGTTGAACATTAATTCTGAAAGAATTTAGTGTCCTAATACAATAATGAAGAATCCATTCAATTTCAATGGATGAATTGCATAGATTATGGAATTTGAGTGCAAATAAATACGAAAATATGTTTTGATGGACTTCAATTTGGAGGTTTCAGGGTGACAGGCTGAGATCACCAAATTGGTCCTAAGATTAGTAACTAAACATCGAAGGTTAGCCTTCAGGTGAAGGGTGAGTGGGAGCTCCTTAGTGAGAGCCGGTATCCTCCCAGCCTAGTCTTAGATTTAGTGGCTAAACTTAGGATATGTCAATGTTCATTTCTTGTTTAGAAGAGGGGTTACTCTTCTAAGGTAAAGAAACATTTATGCTCCTATTTGGCACAATAACATAGATATTTGTTCCATATCAATCCACACATCATATTCTCATTGCAAGAGGAAAGATAATTTTCTCATATATCAAAAACCTTTCAAATACATAGTTTAGTGTGTCTGCTAGTTAATTATGTTTTCAGAGTTACTAGAAGTAATTGCAGTTTGATTAATTGTTACTGTTTTCTGCATAGTGGTAGTAGAATTATGTATTAAACTTTAAGTGCAATTTGAGTATCCGATTTTAGTGCTACATTATCTATTGTGAAACACTTTCTTCCACTTCGTACTTCCCTGTGGGATCGATAACCAGGACTCCATTAGAGCCCATATTAATTGATACGATACGTATACTTGCATTGAGTGCTCGGACTTTACAAAATCGTTATAAACATATATAAATTTGAGTTCATACATTCTTGCATATATAAAGTTCGCAGATCACCTGTCACTCTAAATTCCTCTAATTTTACTCCCCATTACAAACATATCTTTCTATTTATTTGCACCTAACCATATGAACTACAATTCTCACCCATACAATTGCATGTGATTCTTTCCAATTGTTGATTGAGACAATAGCACATTGGTTCTTACATGTTCTCACAAAAAAATTTTAACATCTTAATTGGCCAAATCAAGAGGTAAATGAAGTGCAAGTTAGTTATCATCACAACTTCTTCCAACATTGAAATCCTATACTTCACACAAATTCCTTCCATAATTTAATTAGTTCATCATTTAAAAGGAAAAACATAAAGAAAACTACTCCGAATTCATGGAGAAAACATAATCACAACTTGATTTGAAAGTAGAAATCATAGTGAAAATAAAACAAGTCTTACTATAAAACCAAATATAAAATAAGATAAACACTTATCTGAAAATCCTCTCCACAAGACTCATGAAGTTCCTTTGAAACTTCGCTTTCCCTTTACAAGATACAACAAAGGTTGGTGCCCAACTCCATTGACTCTGAATATCTATTCTACACTTAATAAAAACTAGATACAATTAATAATAAAAGTGGTGAAGTGGAAACATGTGCTCTCAATAACTCTCTAACATAAACTTTACTCTTAACACAAATTGCACCCTCCAACAACAACCATTTTTCTGATATTCAAGTCTTCTTTTTAAAATTTTCCAAAAGGTGCCTTGGTGTCTCTTCAAATCATGTCCAGATTCAATGTAACCACCAAAGAATGCATCTCTTCTTTCAAATCTGCCGCCCAAAAGAAGTTACCATCAAATGTTGCTTCAAACACCTCTTGAAAATGGTGCCAAATTTAATTTAATTTGTATTTTTTAACTGTCCCACCTATGCGCCAAGGGTCCGGTGCTTAGCCGCCCCATGTTAAATTTTTCATTCTTCAATTTTTTGCTCCAAATTTAATCATCTTTTGCTCCTTTCATCATAGTCATTCATTTTAATCATTCCTACATGAAAAAACACAAATATACCTTCCATTAAAGTACAATATCATCAAAAATAGGTATAAAAATGGATTTAAAACACTATATATTTTAGATGTAACATTTATCAATCGAAGTTCTGGGAAGAATGCCAATCATAGCCTATCGTTGACACAAACATGGAAAGGGATCAGGTCTTCATTGGAATATTCATTGCCCTTAGCCCTATCTTGACCAAGTTAGGTACTTTGCTTATGTTGTCCGCCAAAGTATCCTTTTAAGGATCCACAATGAATAATATTAGTTTTGACCTTCTGGTCACTAGCATTAAATCAAATAGCTATGGAGAACATTTGGAAGCCATGAAAACAATAAAATAAAACCAACCAAAGGGAAGGATAAGTTGAAAATGAAAGTGCGTCCTTGAAGCCTATATATTGAGTATCTATGGAATTCAAAATTCCTTCACAACGTAGCTTAAACGTCAAAAATTTACATTAAATTGACAAATAGTTTGATAAAATGAAAGGTTACAAAATTTTAATAATTTCTAAAGTTGAAATTTGTTTATAAAAAGAAAAAAAATCTGACAGTAGGGTCTTCGGCTACCTTGGGCAACTCTAGAGACTGACTTATAAGACTCAAAGTATAATGCACACCCTCCTAAACTTAAATTTTTTTATACATTTTTCTATCACTCATAAAGGGGAGATTGAACTGGTTCATGGACTTTTGTGAGCTCTCTTCAAAGAATCATCACGTCCGATGGGAGATTTTTCATGTCTATATAACAGATTATCAGCTCCTCCTTCATATAAGATATTTCTATCTCCCTTTGATTTTTAACTTCACAAGCAAAGTAGTAAACCGTTTCATTCATCTAACAAGCCCATGAACCTTATGAATTCAGTCGATATCCAGTCTCACTCTTTACGTCGTCATGGCCTAACAGATGGTCATGCATTCCTTTGCTTAAGTTGAAACATAATATCTCTTGACTTCCTTTAGTGTGCAGGACTGAACAACTTCCACCACTAAGGAGTTGATAATATGCATGATCTACTCTATAAGAACAAGAAGATATCATAAGTGGGGGAGAAATAATTCAATCATCTAGGAAAAAATAGATTTCTTCATACTGATTATCAGTTCCATCAAAGATGTGTGGAGAGTCTCAACAACAAGTGCTCGACAACTGCCTAACTGGCCACACAGACAAAGGATTAAGAGCCATACCTTCACGTGGTTGGACCTAGAACACTGTGACTGCTGAACTATTACTATGCTAAATGTAGATATTGCCTCTGCCAGATCAGATCTAGAGCAAGGACCATTGTACCAGTGGAGTGCATGTCAATCGTAGTCCTGATTAATGGCATCTGAGAGTTCGTCATTGTTGTTATAGTCAATTCTAGTTTCGTGTTAGTTTTTGGTGTTGAGGAGGAGTCACCACTCTATTTATCTATCATATTACCCTGATCTCTAATTTACATATTCTTTTGGATCATGTAAATGATCCTAGATATTAAAAAAATCTAAGAAGGAAAGAAAAAGGCTAAAATAGAAAATTGTAGAAAAAGAAAATGTGAGGGAAGTTTCATTGTGGTGAATATTAGAGAGAAAACTCTAAAATGTTCAATTTCATAGATTCACGTGTAAGGAAAACCACATGAAAATCTATTCTAAGTTATTTATTCTCCTAAAGGAGAAAGCTCCTATATTTAATTAAATCTTAAGCAGACAAGACTCCCTAAGAAAACTTCTGATTAATGATAAAATTTGTTCTATAAGAAATTTCAAGTGTCAAGATCAAGGAAAAAAACGTCAGTTGTATAATCCAAAAGGTAATATGTTTCTAAGTGTCACATATTACATTAAATATTTGGTTTTGTTTTTGTTATTGTTTTTTTTTTGTCATTTTTTTGTTATGTTGTTTTTGTTGTTATATTATCATTGTCGTGTTGTCTTTGTCTATTTTATTTTATTTTGTTTTATATTTTTGTTTTTTGTCTTGTTGTGGTTTTGATTTTGATTTAATTGTTATTAATTATTTTTGACATTAATTGTTCCATCTTCAAAATGTCTTCCTAAGAAAAAGATTTAGCACAACCTAATTACATGCAAACAAATTGAACTTATCTTTAACCTTCAAGAAAAACAATGTCAGATTTATTTTAAATTTATTCTTGTTAAAAGATAATGTTTATTTTATTTCTTAAATTGTTGATCTAGTAGATTTTATTGCTTATGTTGTTGATTTAGTTGGTCAAAATGTCTATGGCTCCATCATCCTAGGGTCGTCAGATGCTTTGATTTACTTAGTTCAAAAGGTGTTTAAACTAGGACCGAAAGACTCTTATCAAAAACCAGAAATTACATTGTCCAAGAAATCTTTGTAGATCAAAACATACTGTGTTACAAGTTGCATTTTGTGATATTTGTTGATTAATGTTTCATTTAAACTTTAAGGTCTTTTTCATATTAGAAAATTTTAGGTTATTTATGATTTATTAATTGATTTTTGGTTCTTTTCATTTATTTTTGTTTTGTTTAAACCGATTAAGGTCCCTATGGTTCCATCATCTTGAACCATTAAGTTTGCAGTTTGATCAGCCCTGAATGACTGAAAGATATTTTCTTAGAAACCATGAGTTACTTTCTCCAAAATATCTTCTCAAACCTAATTGCGTTCAAGCTAAAGTTATAATGTCTTTTAAAATGAATTTTGTTTTTGTTTTCTTCATAAATTGATTGGTCAATTGTAAATTGGAATTACCAATTTTTTCATGCATGTGGATTTAATTAAACCTGAATTAGACTAAAGGTTTAGGTTAAATTTGGGTAGAACCTAAGGTATAAAATTTTAGTAGAACCTAAAACATGATGTAGTTTAGGTAGAACATAAGGATTGATGTTGTCAAGATTCAATTTAGGTCGAATCTATGGTATGGTTCATTTAGGTTCAATTTGGATAGAACATAAAGTTTGTCATTACATATATTCTATTTAGGTAGAATCTAAGGTATGATTGATTTAAGATAAATTTGGACTGAACCTAAGATTTGAGTTGATTTAATTTCAGTTTGGGTTGAACCTAAAGTATAGCTTGACTTTGGTTCAATTTAGGTTAAACTTAAGGTTTGAGTTAACTTAGATTCAATCTGGGTTGAACCTAAGGTTTAGGTTGACTTAAGTTCAAGTTAAGGTTTGAATTGACTTGAGTTCAATTTGGGTTGAACCTAAAGTTTATGTTAACCTAGGTTATTTGGGTTGAACCTAAGGTATAGGTTAACATAGGTTCAATTTGGGTTTAACCTAAATTTTAGGTTGACTGAGCTTCAATTTAGGTTAAACCTAAGGTTTGAATTGACATAGGTTCACTTTGGGTTGAACCTGGAGTTTATGTTAATGGATTTTCTTAATTTGAGTAAGGTTTAATGGTTTTTTAAGTTTAACTTAGGTTAAAACTTAAGTAAAGTTTAAGGTTAAATAAGACTAATGTAAGTAAGTTTTAATTAGGTTAATTAGGTCTAATTAGGGTTAGAACTAATTATAGTTTAGGGTTAATTAAACCAAATGTAAGTAATGTTTAGTTAGGTTAATTAGGTTAGACCTAATATATTTGAGGGGTTTCTTAAACCTAATGTAAATAAGGTTTAATTAGGTTAATTAATTCTAATTAAGGTTAGACCTAATTATATTTTAGGGTTAATTAAACCTAATGTAAGTAAGTTTTAATCAGATTTAATTAGATTAATTAGGACTAATTAGGGTTAGATTGAATTATTGTTTAGGGTTAATTAAACCTAATGTAAGTAAGGTTTAATTAGGTTAATTAGGTATAATTAGGGTTAGACCTAAATATGGATTAGGGTTATTTAAACTTAATGTAAGTAAAGTCTAATTAAATTGATTATGTTTAATAAGGGTTAGAACTAATTATGGCATGATTTGACTTAAACATGTAATAATGGTTTAATGAGATTAATTATGACTAATAGATATTAGACCTAATTAGGGTTTGATTTGACTTAAACTTAACGTAATTAAGGTTTAAGGAGATTAATTAGGCCTAATAAGGATTAGGCCTTATTAGGGTTTGATTCTGCTTAAACCTAATGTAATTAAGGTTTAAGGAGATTACTTAGGCCTAATAGGGATTAGAACAAATTAGGGTTTTATTTGACTTAAACCTAATGTAATTAAGGTTTAAGGAGATTTTTTAGACCTAATAGGGATTAGACTTTTTTAGGGTTTTATTTGACTTTAAAGTACTGTAATTAAGGTTTAAGGAGATTAATTAGTCCTAAAATGGGTTAGAGCTAATTAAGGTTTGATTTGACATAAACTTAATGTATTTAAGTTTTAAGGAGATTAATTAGGCCTAATAGTTATAGGATTTGATTTGATTCCATTTGAGATTTGACCGAATGATTTAAAGGAGTTGACTAAAGCAAAGGGGTTAGAGTTTTTGTTCACCTTTGGTCTAATCTTTGACATTAAATCTAAAGATTTCGATTAAGTCAATCCAATTGGTCATTTAAGGCCAATATTCAAGACTAAGGGATTTTAGGGTTATATATATATATATATATATATATATATATATATATATATATATATATATTTAAATATTTAATATTTTATCCCTAAAATAAAAAAGTGTCATTTTTTAATTTTCCAAAGGATAAACTTGTCATTTTAAGGGCCAAATTCATCACCCTAAATTTCCTAGCCAATTTTTAAATTTATTTCCAATATTATAATTTTTTATAATTATTTTTGAAAATAAATAAAAAGTTTGATTAAAATTGGTAAATTTGGCTCTAAAGATTTTACCCAGCCTTAGAAAAATCATGGAATGTTTCCATGGATGAGAGATTAATCTCTAAAAATTTCATAATTTTTAGGTTTATAAATAATTTTTAATAATTAAATTACTCTAAAGAGTGATTAATTCATTAAATTTAAATATAATTTATCAATTTGAATTTCTCTTTCAGATTATTCTCCTCATTTTTCTGAATCCAATAATATTTCTATCATATTTTTATGATTTTTCCTTGTCAAATTATGCATTTTTAAAGAATTTTGTATTTATTTAAATATGAAATTCACTATTTTCTTATTTATCTGACGCGGTAGCTAATTGTATCATCAGATCCATCAAAATTACACGCTGTGCCATTCAATTGGAGGGGATTTCCATGCAGACAGCCACGTAGCCCGCAGCTTTATCTGTTTCATATGGATGAAACTGCAGTCCGATTTGATCACCGTTGTCCATTTCTAATACATAGAATGGATGACATCAAGTTGTCTTCCCCAAACTATGATAACATTTAAGTTGTTCGTGCTTAGGGCATAAGATCTCTCTCATATCGCCATGAAATTTAATGGGGATTATTTCAAAAGCTTCATTGTATCAAAATGAACACATCCATATGGATATGTAGGTGTGATGTGATGATTGATAAACCTAAAAAATGCTTGGTTTTTCACAGACATTTTATGCTCAATTTTAATGATATGACACTTTAAAGGAAGACATTTTACATGTTTTCTGTTTTAGGTACAAGAAATGGACTCTTAGAGAAAAAGAAGCAAAAACTGTGCAATTTGGAGCAAAAATGAGCAAGAAAGCAAATTTTGGCCTGTCACATTTGGATAAGTCTTTCAATGATTAATCTATTTTACACTTATTGCTTTTTTTTTAATGATATTATAATTTCAAGAAAGGTTTTTTTCATGCTTATTTTGTAGGGCTATCTGTTAGGAATGCAACACAATTGAAATGGGGCGAAACATAGCTAAAACAGAGCAAAACAAAGCAAATAATGTAGTTACGCAGAATGGGTGTCGACGACACCAGAAATTTGATAGCAACATTTTTGGACACCGATAGTGCCCAAAAGCAAGGCCGGCGATGTCAGGGACGTTTATTCGTCATATACATTGAATCTGGACACTTTTTGGAGGGTTTCTTAAGGCAATTCTTGCGAAATTCATCCCTACACTATATTAGAATGATTTTTATTTCAAAAAAGGGTTTGTGAGTAGAAAAACGTGGAGAATTTTTAGAAATTTAGGAATAGGAGTACAAATGTAGATTTGTACCTATCTTGAGAGATTGGTGAGGGGATTCTGAGAGAATATGTAAGGGAATGTACTAGCATTGCATTGATCAGCAGGAGACTTTGTGGGAGAGATTTTCATCTTTCTTTTAAAGGGAATTAGCTAAGTATTATGCTCTTCATTATTTTATAATTTTGTAAAAACTTATTTTGTGGATTCACTTTGATGTAACTATGCTTTTCTTTTTGTTTTCTTCGTGCTTTGTGAAGTGTTTCTCTTACTCTTTGTTCTTGTTTAAAATTGGTGGCATGAGAATATTATGCTGTTGTTTTCATTTTACTTTTCTTCTGTGATGAGTAAGATTCATGTTTAGGATATTGGGATGCATGATAAAAGAAGTTTTAATTATATATGTGATGGTTTTTACTTGCACTTCATTTACATTACACAAAGAGCTGGTTGTTGTGTTAAAACTCATTGCAATTTCATTAAGACCAGAGAGGGTGGTGTAATTCTCAACAAAGTGGAACCACATTCAAATTCTATGGATGGTGAAGTTCATGGGGGTTGAGTGCAAATACATAGGGAATTATACTGGGCGTAGAATTGGAGATTTTAGAGTGACAGATTAAAATCCTTAATTCGGTCCTAGTATTTGGGAACTAAAGCCAAAGTTAGCGTTCAGGCGAAGAGAAGTGGGAGTTCTGGAGTGAGAGCTAGTATCCTCCTAGCCTAACCATGGACTTAGGGACTAAACCTAGGATTAGGCAATGTTCTTTATAGCACTCAGAAGAGGGTAAAGAACATGATTGCTCCTATTTGGCACATACAATATTTAATTTATTACATTCCTAAATATTATCTAATTTGCTACATAAGAATAGTAGCTTTTAATATCTCAAAATTCTCCAAACCAATTCATCCAGAAAGGGTTATCTATAGAATTAATATTATCTTTTAGGAGTATTTATTAGTTGTTTTAAACATAGGACTTACCTTTAAGATTATTTGTTAGAAATCCACTTAAATCGACCTTCCAAACTAAGGGTTGATCATAATATACTAGAATTTGACTAAGGACCTCTTACCTCTCTTCCCTGTGGGATTGATAAATGGGATTCTATTAGAGCCCTGTATTACTTGATACGAAATGTATACGTGGGTAGAACCTCTAATGTGTGCACATACATATAAATAAAAACACGTACAAAAATAGCACACATTAGAGGTGCATCAAGTTTATGGCACCATTGCTAGGGAAGCTTCGGTAAGAACTTTAGGAGAATTTTAGTTAAACCTATAAAACTTAGATTTAGAATTTATAGCATTATTATATAGTGTGTTTAATTATTGTGTTTTTATTTTCAAGAAAAATCTTAAATACCAAAATTATTTTTGATATATGTCCTATTAGTTAAGTATTTAAATTTGTATGTGTAGTTCAGGAGCTACAGACCTTGAATTTTATGACTCAAATTTAAAGAGAATTATTTGGAGGATAATGAATCAAAAAAGACTCCATGAGTTTAATGTAGAAATGTCGGATCGAAAATATAATGAATATTTAGATTTTAATTACAATGTTAAAAGCTTCAAAAGAGTAAACCCGAAGAGATTGACGAATTTTCAAGAAGATATGTTTACTATTTTAATTTCTCATGTTGCTGATATTGAGAGAAAGTTAGATCATTATATAAAGAGTTATCCTCAAGGTCCCTCATTTATTAAGAAAAATTCATTTGGGCTATAGATTGAGCCTAACAATTTTGAAACTAGACGTGAGATATATAATCCTTATTCTAATTACTACACCCTAAGTTGGGAACATTAATCAAATTTTAACTGGAATACTAATTTTGTAGGAGAAAACCAATTTTGGGAAGATAATCTATTTAATCAGACATGTAATTGGAATAGTCAGGGTAATTTTAACAATGAACTCTCTTTTCCTCATAATTTTAAATTTAACCCACATAATGAGGATAAAAAATTACTATTAGAGGAGGATGTGATTCAATTGGTGAGTCAGTTAGAAATTCAAGAGAGCGAGCTGAAAGGTGAGGAAGCATAACTACAATATCAGGGGCCTCAATAAGGAATACAAAAAATTTATCGGGGCAGATTATTAATTCAATCAACAGTTACCCCCCAGAGATTTTACCTATTGACCCTGAGATAAACCCTAAGAAGATGAATGATGAGCAATATAAAGTTATCAAACTAATATTTAGAAGAGAATTTGAGGATATGTTTCAAAAGAACTTTGAGTTGAGAGATGAGGATAAGGAGATTGAAAGACCAATGGAAGAAATTTCTAAGGAATTAGAAAAACCTATTTCCTCAACTAAGATAAATATAGAAAGACCACCACCACAATTTATTCTGTACCAAGTGGAAGAATTAGAAGATAACTTGAAACAGAAGAGTATCATAGAAGAATTTGATCCAGAATCTGAGTTATCTAGATAGAATCCAATCCGAAATTTGGGAGATCTTTAAGTATATTATAAAGATCCATTTCTTATAAATTTCAAGGAAGATTTTAATATGAAAATTGAGAAAATTAATAGAAGAATATTGGATCTAGAAAGAAATATGAGGAACAATGATATGAATTAATCTAAAAAGAAAGAGATGAAAGAAAATTTTAATTTAAGGATTTTATAGAAATCCCTGGATCTGAAAATTATTGGAACAATGATTGAGGATTACTTGATTGGAATTAATCCAGGTGGAATCATTTGTCAGGCTGGTGACGTTAAACCAAGCTCTTTATGGGAGGCTACCCATAATTATCAATGTGGTTTGATTTAGTATGCTTGAGAATTATGAATGTTAGTTTTGTATTTTTTTTTGCTTTAGTGTGGATTTTTCAGTTTGATTGATGACTGGTAATGTTTGGATTGTTAGTGGTCTGAGTTGATCTTTGTGTGTCATGAGTGAGGTGATTCCTTAACTTCTTATTATGGGTGGAATTGTATATTCTCTTGTAGTAGTTGGCTTGATGAGTCCACTATGAATCATTTTTCACCCAGATTTGAGTTTTACAAGAGATATCATGAATTTGAACAGTTACAGATCAATCGCAATTTTGTTACTTCATTTTTTGTTTTCATTTTATAGGATTCATGAACTTATTTGATGAGAAACATGTGGATAATTTACACAACGATTTATAACTATTATAGTTTCTTAATTAGAGGGATTAGATGATGCCTGAGATGGTGCCTAGGAGCCAATATATTAAGTATAATCTTATCTTTGGGATTATAATTTATAAAATCATTTATAATGTACCTGATTTATTAGTGTAGTGACTCCATTAGAAATTGGAAGTAAGTTAGTGAGATGCAATAAGTTAAAGGATGAATTAACCTCAATTATTATGTGTGTTTGTGTTTGTGTTACAACTTTTTACAGTACTTGAAGAAAATTTTTATATCCCTATTCTGATATCTACAATGTTAGTTAGACATTTTTTTAGTCAATTTCATTTATGTGACATATCTTTCTACATTTTTTTACAGAATAATCCTTTGGTTTCTTTGTTGACTGCAGCATTGTTTTTTCTGAGAGTATTTATCCATTTTTGATACAATATTTCATGCACCTTCTTCGTCGGTAACTTGCTATGGCTGTAGATGAATAATTTATCTGAGTAGTAGACCCAGATATTTGTTGCATCAATTTTCTTTGTCTCTAACCATATTTGATATAAATCTTCAGCCGTTTATCGTAAATGCAAAACCTCAGTTGGCTTATTTTTAGGAGTGAAAGGCTCACTACTAATTCCAATCTGAATAAGTGAGATAGTTCCTCCATCTGGATTTGATACATTTTTAAATATAAATTTCAGTGTTTTAATATTTGGTGGAAAGCATCGTTTGCCTCAATTATAGGTTTAGGTAATTCTTTTAGAAGAATTTCATCTTGTAAATAAATCATACAAATAAGTTCGCATTTTTATAATTCTGATACTAATTTTATATTAGTATTTTCATAAATATATACAACTTTTTTTTTTCTAGTGGTATGGAAATAAATCTGAGGATTTGTTCTTTCTTCAATAATTTTCTTATAATTTACTTGAAGTACCTTGGAGTAACTAGGAATAATTTTTGAAGAAGAATCTTCAGAATCTGTAATTTTGTCTCCAATTCTTGACATTTTATCAGGCTTGCTATCTTCAATAACTACGACTTTTTTGGCCTTATTAATTAAGAGATCTGCAAAATCTCTAATCTTTTTTAATTCAGAGAGAGAAGGCGTTCATTCCTCAGTATTTTCTCCGTAAAGATAATTTTTTAACATTTTTAATTTAGTAAGAACATTGCTGGCGAAAGCTATTTCGCATTCAATCTTCCATATCAGTAATTCCACGGTTTCCAAATAAGTATTTAGGTCATAACTGAGCCTTTTCTTCATTTTCACTGAATACAACTGTATTTTATATTTCTATGCTTATTTTCTACATAATTCACCAAATAAAATGTCAGCAAGTGAAATTTTATTTCCTTCTATATATTCTATATCAAAATTATAGGTGGAAAACTAGTTTTGCCATCTAATAAGTCTTTTATTAGGTTGAGAGTCTACTAATTTTTCCTTTATAAGAGAAATATCTGTTTTATTATCTGTTCTTATAAAAAATGTTTCATTTAAAATTATCTTGAATTTTTTAAATGCCTTTTTTATGGCTAATAATTCTTTTTCATTGATATGATAATTTTGTTCAGTTGATGTATATGTTCTTCAAGCATATCTACATAATAATTTTATATCTCTTCTTTTAGCTTTGAGTATGGCTCCCCATGCTATTTCAGAACTATCGATTTCTATGATTAGATAATCTCCT
Source organism: Papilionanthe hookeriana x Papilionanthe teres (assembly GCA_022702705.1). NCBI lineage: Eukaryota > Viridiplantae > Streptophyta > Magnoliopsida > Asparagales > Orchidaceae > Papilionanthe > Papilionanthe hookeriana x Papilionanthe teres. The sequence goes on from CM040424.1 coordinate 12,441,806, forward strand.
TGTATTGGTAATTGTAGTTTAGGTTAATTTTTGAAAATTTCTTTAATTTGATTTAAAATTTTTTCATCTTTAAAGTTCCAAATCCAAGCTGTATTTTTCTTTAATTTTTTCTGTAAAGGGCTCTTAATTCGGCTAAATTTTTAATAAATGCATCCTAGAAAACACTGTAAATCCTTCTGATTATTTATCTGCTTAAAATGATTTATCTTTGTTAAAATAAGTTCATGTAGTTCAATAGATCCTTGATTGATATTAAGACCTAAGAACTCAATAGTGTTTACTAAAAATACTGTTTTCTTTTTACTTAATACAATTTCATGTTTATGTGCTCTTTGAGCGAGTATAGATAAATATTTTATATTATCAGTGATATTTTCAGTAAATATTAAGATATCATCAATTAAATAAGACAGAAGTGATATAAATCTCTAAATATATTATACATCCTTCTTTGGAATATTTGAGGTTTGTTTTTTAGACCAAAACGCATAACATTCCATTGGTAATGTCCCTGTGGTGTACTAAATGTAGTATATTCTTTACTATCTGGATGCATTTTTACTTGCCATAATCCAGATTTACAGTTTAGTTTAAAGAACCATTTTGCATTTTTTTTAAGATTCACTAATACTTCTTTATTGGGTAAATAATAACCATCAAATTTGGTGTTATCATTTAATTTTTTGTAATTTATAACTAACCTTGCTTTTCTTCTTACTTGTTCAACATGATTTCTGACTAAAAAAGCTGGACTGCTATGTGGACTTCTACTTGGCTCTATTAATTTAAGATCTAATAGTTCTTTGATTTGGATTTAAAATTTATTCTTATCTTCTAAGGTGTATTTCATTAGTTTTACCCTAATGATGAGAATAGGGTTAATAGGTTCTATAGTAGCAACTGGTTCATCTTTTTTCCAAAATTCTAACGGATTTTCAGAAAATGTTTTAAACAAAGAATTTGTGAATGTTCTAAGTTTATCAAGTTTATTATACTGATAAGAATAATTGATGTTGATTATTCTTAACATAACTGTGAATAGATTGGGGAAGGATTTTTTCATACTTTGATCAAGTGGGTAATCACCACGCTGGCTGTGAAATGTAGGTGGATTTAAATAAGAGTTTGGGTATTGTGTAATTGGACAAGTAACAGAGTAACAATCGGGGGTTACGAGTATTATTGAGTTTTCGGTCTGTGTGAATGATGAAATCACTTTGAAGATGAAAGAGAATCGGGAAACTAAATATATAAAAAAAAATATGACAGCATGAACCTTGAGTAAATTCAATAAATCCTCTTGATAGAAACCAGAGTGCTGCATCACGATAGTCAAAAGATAGAGATGCCTAGTACCATCTTCTTTGGTCAAAATTATGGGTTGGCCGACTGTAAGCACAATTGAACGAAAGAACATGAGACACCTGATCTAAGAGATAGCGAGCTGCAGCTAGCTCCCTCGACTTATTGTGGGATTCTTCAAAGTGACGACCAAAAGGCACACTAATCTTTTTTTTATTTCTCTTAAAAGACCCCCAGTACGAGGAGGATATCTGTCATGTTACGGTGATATACTCACTGCCTAACGGTCCAAGCTCACCATGATGACAAGAGGGCCTCTTACAAAGGTTCTCTTGAGGAGGATGACGGAAGATCTTCAAGCCCGCTGAACTACTATCAAAATACTGAATGACAACACCAACAAGCCATTACGGGCCCCACCTTTTTAAGCAGTTATAAGTGCAAAACAGTGCCAAAGTTAATTATAGATATTAAAGGGTCTCATTGTCTGTTGCAAATATGAAAATGTGTAATAATATATTGTAACATCCCTATCAAAAAAGGGAGAAACATGTAAATTTATTTGATATCCCTATGAGCTATAAGCAGGGGATCATTTCTTCAAGGAAGGACTGCTAAATTTAAACCCTCAAAATTAGTGTTAGTTTGTATTTTTTTTTTCTCTCTCTATTCCTATTGCCCGACCAACACTCTATTCCTTGGGTGTGGTGGATAGGAGATTTTTATGTATTTTTTCTACGTACTCCTCCACCGACGATAAAGCTTCTAGTACCACTAATTCCAACTATTATGATGACAATTACAATTATTTGTTTCACTATAATAAAGTGTGTTATGCCAGTTCCTCCTCGAGCAACATGAATGGCTTTCAATTCCCTAAAGAAGAATTTATTTTGACCCAAGTGAACTTAAGCCGGACAATGCCTAGTCGTCAAATTTTCTTCCATCTTAAATTTAAGTAGATGCAAAATTAGTTTAACGCGCGTAATCTATTTTAATTAGCATTAAGAACACGAAATTTCCATATATTTTCTTTCGTAGATATTTTAATTGAATTATAGCAACTGTTCAAGTCGAACGTCTTGTCATTTTACAATATTGGGATGCCATCCTTCTGTATCTGTGCTCCTCTCACAATGCAAAAAATGTTAACGCAGAAAAATTATGGGAAATGGATCGTTTGGGGACACCTTCTGAGTGCTATTATTCAAAAGTCAAGAAATGAACAGCTTCGCTGGTCTGACATGTTTAATTAAATAATATATGAAACACTATTAAGATGGATAACTGTTATTTATGTGAAAGATTAAGCAAGGGTAAAGATTTGTCGAACAAAGATGAAAGGGCGATGCTGTGCAAAGAAAATGATTAAATTGATTTAACACTGTTTAGAGTTCTTTTTTAGTAATAAAAGAAGAATAATTATCTTTAAAATAAAATTTAAATATTTGCTAAATACAGTTGTAACAACGAATTTTAAAATACATAAGATTTATAAAAGTCAACGTTAAAACATGAGGGGGAGACTGAGGAGAGAGATACAGCAGAGAGAGAGAGAGAGAGAGTATTATAAAGATTCATGACATGCTATAGGGTCCAGAGGCTGTGGGCAGGTGAGGAGAAACGGAAGAATTAATATCAGCTAGCTTAATTTTCTTAATGACCTATTTAGCATCATCTTAGGAACACTTAATTTGATTAACATTCTCTTGAACTCTGTCAGCTCGTTAAAATATTCACAACCAAATAAAGAGGTATTTCCACACGTGATGTACACAATAATCCATGATTATAAACAAATTACTAATTTAGGCTGATTAATCTTTCATACATTTAAAAATGAGATTGTTTTGGTTGATCAGTTTGTTTAATAAATTGATCATTAATTACTAGAGTTTTATAAGAACGCACTACGGGACTTTTAGTTGGAATACCTTTAAAATTTTTTAATTGTTGTTATATAAATCTAATTTTTATAATTTCTGTTCTCAAATCATTTTCTGTTATGTACTCTCATAAAACTATAACTTTCTTGTTATTATGTGTACATCAAAAATAAGACTGCACGAATCTCAAAAAAATTCATTAAATCTTGCTAAATCGATACCAAAGGCCTACATTGGGATTATCAAAAGATAGAAATGTCAAGTGTGTGTTCCTTCTATACACTATGAGCTGACTGAATTAATTGACACCACAATGAAATATTATGAGGCACCTGATCTAAGGGATAATTGGCTAAATCTAGCTCCCTTGACTGATGTCGTGATCCTTTACACAATAGCCAAATGGCACCCTGTTGATTATCTTTCTAATACCCTGAGAAGGCCTCTAGTCCAGGGAGAACTGTCTGTCAGATTACGGCGATACGCCCTGCACCTGATGGTCCAAGTTAACCTTAACAACAAGAGATCATATATTGATGATTGTCTCGAGAAGGCTAACCGAAGAGCTTCTATTTGACCAATGACTTCTCAGCTGACCAAATGTTTTGAAGAAGGTTGAATGAGAACAACAGAATCATTTAATGCCCCATTCTAAGCAGTTATGAAAAAAAATCGGTGCCAACATCAATTATGGATATTAATAGGTCTCGGAGTTGGATACAAATATTAAAAGGTCTAATATTGACTGGTATTGTCCCTATTATAATATTTACAAACATGTAATTTTATTGGAGAATTTTATGATCTATAATTGGGGGTCATTTCTTCAAGAAATGATAACTAAATTTAACCTCTTAAAACTTCTATTACTATATACTTTTTTTCATTCTCCCTTTACCTCTAATTCGTCCAACCTCTGTACTTTGGGTGTGATCCATGGTTTTTGTTTAATATCCTAAAATGTGTGATGATCATAGGATTATGACTTCAATAGGAAGAGGAGCACGGTACAGAGAAGGGACTCACTTGAGAGAAATCTCATACATTGGGCAACAACAAATTCAGGAATACTGAGAGCAAATAATGGGACAAATGGAAAAATTGACTCTAAAAATATTTAAGGGGATAGCTCAAGCTCCTCATTAAGGAAGCCCTCAAGGAGAACCAAAACTCAAAGGTAACTGAATGGCTCAAGAGGTACGAGGAGTTAAAGATCTTATTACCAGGATAGTGTGTTGGTTCTGGGTTAGACTGCAATTCAGACAAGTTGATACATACTGATAGCCCGAAAGAATACTTTCTCAAACCAGACTTATGTTGTTGAACCATTAAAGAGATTAAAAATTGCAGCCTTGAAATCCTACTAGATTCAGAGTTATTTGACTGACCATATAAGATGTATGCCTACTCGAATTCTCTGAAACGCTAAAGTATCATCTATTCTATACCATTTGAGAGATTTGGCCCTCAGGTGATTTAATGACCTCTCTATAAGAGCTATTTTCTTCTTGGCGAGTTCAAGAAATTCTTCACGGTGTTGTTCGCTAGCGCCTAAAAGCCCTGATGCACCAAAAATATGTTGGATTTATCATATATATTTTGTACTCATTTTTGGTGATATTGCACTTTAAATGAATGTATTTTTCATGATTTGTTACAGGAATGATGATTTTAGAAAATTGGATCAAAAAGAAGCAAAAAGGAACGAATTTAGAGTCAAAAAGGAAAAAAGGGAGAAAGCAAAAAGCTGAGTTTTGGCGTCGACGACGCCACTTTCTAAAGAAGACATATTAATTAACACGATAGGGCAACGACGATACCCAAAGTCGGTGGAGGTTAGATTCAATGTATTTGGACGACTTTTGGAGAGATTCTTGAGGCATCTCTTAGGGAATTCATCCCTAGGCTATTTTAACCCGAATTTGGCACCAAAATTCAAGGAGAAGAAGTGGCGAGTGTAGTAAAAGACTGTGTGAGTAGAGAGGAAATGTTTCTATAGAGTTTAGAGACTAGGTTTTGGCGTAAAAGTGCATGTTTTGTGAGGTATTCTTCTCAAAAGAGTTGCAGGAGGAGAGAGAAAGTGAGAGATTGCTTCTTACCTTCTACTATAAGAAAGAATTGTGTGCTGTTGTGAAGATAAAAGAAGATTCAAAGGAATTTCAAGGGATTTTTGATCTCGCGATTTTAAATATAATTATAAATATAAGATTTCAACACCACTACTAAAAGATATAAATCCTCAGCAACAGTACCAAAAACTTGATTAGGAGCGTAATTTTAATTTTAGTAACAATTAAATATTATAATCTTTTTATCGCAGAGTTACCTTTAAACGTAAGTATACGTATCGCTCAAGTAATACAGGGCTCTAGTGGAGTCCTGGTTATCGATCCCACAGGGAAAAAATATTAAAGCCTACGGACTAGGATTATATAAACCAAGATAAAATTACAACTAATCAAATTTTTTTATTTATCACTAATATGAAATCGAAAATAAAGTTCTTATATTTAAACTAGTTTTAATAATAGATTACTATTACTACTAAAGTTAAGTTTGAATATATATATATAATCAAGAATCTTTCTCCTTTGTTAAGATACTTAAGTGAAATGATAATTAGAATTAGTTTTATATGTGTTGTGCCAAATAGAAGCATACCTATTCTTTATCCTTTTGTCCAGGTATAAAGAACATTGACTAATCCTATTACTCGGTTACTGAATCTACGGCTAGGCTGGGAGGATACCGGCTCTCTCTTCGGAGCTCCCACACTCCCCTCGCGTGAGGGCTAACAATCTACACTTCAGCACCCAAACGATAGGACCGAATTGAGGATTTTAGCCTGTCACTCTAAAATCTTCAATTCTATGCACGATAAATATTATTTCCCTATTTATTTGCACTTCTCCTTTCAAGGATGTTGACCTCATTTTTGATGAGGTCTTCTCTTCTTCCCTTTAGTACTTAGGATCTAGCCTTAGGCTTTTCCTTTGACTATCTCAGAGGACTAGAATTGGGACCCACCTTTTAGAAATTCAAACCACTTCTTAACTCCCTACAAACTCCACAAACTTGATTGTAGACCCCTAATCACCTAGAGGGTTGAAATCAAATGTGGAAGTTTAAAGGATGAGTTCCTATAGGACTCTTTGGCCTTAGGACCGCCACGGGTGGCTCGGTCCGGTGAAGGGGCGACTTACACACACACTACACCTATACACTACACTTTCACACACCTATACCTAACTTGACCTCCGACTCATGTAGGTGATTCACATGGATGGTCCTTAACCCCTAAGCCCTTGGCTAAGAGGGTTAGGAACAACATAGTGGATGCCTCAAATGAGTCCCTTCATGGCTCATGTGGGCTTGATGTGGCTTCATGGCTCAACCAAAATGATTTCATTCCACTCAAATTTACCCAATCTTCAATTTTTCAAATTTTCAATTTTCCAAATTTTCAATTTTCCAAATTTTCAATTTTCCAAATTTTCAATTTTCCAAATTTTCAATTTTCCAAATTTTCAATTTTCCAAATTTTCAATTTTCCAAATTTTCAATTTTTGACCCCAGGGACCCTACACCGCTTAACTTTACCCAAAACCTTAAAATTACCCAAATTTCTCAAAAATTTCCAAATAACCCAAAATTCCCCAAAATCAATACCAAACATTTCCAAATCACTCAAATTGATCATCCATACCCAAAAATATCAAAAATTCCAAGAAAACCTCCCAATACCCTCCAAATACCCAAAATACCCCCCTTGACCCAAAAATCCAAAAATTCAGAAAATTCCCAGAAAATTTTAGAAAATCCAAAATATTCCCAATTTCATTTTGTTCAACTACACCATGGGCTAATTTTGTCAATTTACCTTACTTTTGTCAAAACCCCCAATTTGACCTATTTTAACCCAAAGTGAACCCAATGTCAAACCAAACCTATCCAATTGACCCAAATTCTGGTCCAATTCAATTCTAAACTTCAATTCAACATTCCCAACACCAATCTAGACCAAATCCAAGTCCAATTTGATTGACATTTGAATCCAATTTCACTTTTGGCATTAAAGCTCAATTTGGACCCATGACCCAAACTTAACCCAAACTAACCCAATTCAACTCCAATTAACCCCAAATCTTTTCTAAATCTTCCTTAGCATCCCCACAAGCAAAACCCTAACATGATTTGCCCAAAAATTTGGACCTAAACCCCACTCAAATTCAACCCAAAGCATTAAGGCCCAATTTTGACCTAAACCCAGAACCTAACCCAAATGAGCCCAAACACCAAAATCAAAGCCCAACCAAAGTCAAAACCTCTTTGAAACACTCCCATAAACATTTCTCAACATTAATTTTACATCAATTTCAACCCTAGCCCAACATTGGCCCAACTTGGCCCACTTGGACCTATATTGGCCCATTCACCAAAAGAGCCCAAATTCAACCCAATTCAAACCCAAATCACCCCCAATTTGCTTCAAGTCACTCATGATACATCCATGAGCTAAACCAAACAATTATTTGGCCCAATATCTTTACAAAATTTCATCCCAAAATCCATTTTAAAATTCAAAAGCCCACTTTCCTAAACCATCTTAAAAGCTCATCTAAAACCATTTCAAAAAGCCCAAAATCCACCCTAAAGCCCACATGACATCTCCATTTGCCATCCACTTAATTAAAGCCATTACCTAAGTCCTAAATTCATCATCAAATAATTCCAAATCAAGCCTCATGCCAAATCACCCCTAAATACCAAAATTTTCCTTAAATCCATTTCCATGAAATTGACTTCACTTTTCCCAAGCCAAAGGTGAGCCATGAAGCCATGCATGAGCCACATGGGAGCCATGAGAGCCATGGAATCTACTTTCCACCTCACCATACCCAAGATGGCAAGAGGAGGAGGCCCTTTCCATATTCTCTTAAGAGTGATTAACCACTTCCATGACTCCACTAAACCATGCTTAGACTTAATTGTACTTGGATTGTGACTTGACCCCACTAATCAAGCTGATCCAAGTGACTTTCCCTTCAGCCCAAATTGACCTTGGAGGGTGAACCTAACCCAAAACCAAGGGTTGACCCATTTAGACCCAAAACTAGCCCTTTCCCATTCCATTTTGATTCGAACCCTTTACACATGTCCATGGCCGATTGATTGCACAAACCTACTAGTCACGACCCACTGGACCCGAGGGTGACCCATGCCTGCCGGCCGGCCGCACGGGTCGCCGGAAAACACCATGGCCGAGAGCTCGCATGTGAGCCCGACTTGGAATTCTCACCTGCTGAGCTGCCCCATCCCCGGTGGCCATTGGAGCTGTTCTTCTCTTGCCGAGAGCGGCTGATCCCAAGCCCTAACTCTCCACAGGAGGCCCTCCACCCTCTCCTATTTAAACACCACCCCTCTCGGCCATGAGAGGTGCTGGAAACAAACCTTAAGGAAACTACGCCAAAATTGTTCCGGACTCCTCCCCATACACGAGCACTTGATCCCCACCGAGATCCCCCTGCCATTTCTTCTCTGTGAGCTCGATTTCGAGTTGAAATCTAGGCCCAAAACCGGGACACTTCTCCACGGTGAGCCAATCCCCAAATTGATTGGTTCTACACCTTCACCGAGACCAAGGGAAGGTGTCCACCAGCAAAAGCCCCATCTCCGGGCCACCCGGTTGCTCCAGCCTCCAAGCTTTGTGATCGGGCTTGGTCGAAATCCCACCAGACAATTCACCGAGACCGGGAGACTTCATCCGGAGCTTGCTTGGGATCCAATCGAAGGTGCAACAACCCTCGGATCGAAGCCACACTTCTGCGAGCAAAGGTATGAGCTAATTCTTCATCCCGAGCTTCGGAGATTCTCCATTTCAAATGCTTTAATTTCAATGCATGATCACCGTATAGATGTATTCGTCTCTTCGAGACGAATCCATAGAAGCATAAGAACATGAAAATCCATTGAGTATCGAGTGAGATATTAGGGATTTAGTGTGGACGGCTCTCGGGTGAGGACACTTGGGGACGATGAACGGATGCCGTCCATTCGATACACGCGCGGACGGACGGCCGGGATCGCGTCGGATCGGAGAGCGTACGAGAACCGTGGGGCCGGGGCTGCCGACTCGGATGGCGGCGTCGAATGGGAGCGCGACGCGTGTGCGTTCGGAGGCTGCCGAGGTTGGCGCGGCGCCGCGTGGATAAATAGAAAATTAGGGATTTTTTGATTTATTTAATTCCCTAAACTTCGAAAATTCATAACTTTGTGTAGAAAAATCGGAAAAATAAAATAAAAATACCCTCTTGCTCGATGAACGAGTGTAGAATAATGTGGAAAAGAAATTATTTAATTTTATTAAGTATTTTATTTTTAATAATTTATTTACTCTCTGCTTATTTTTAATTCTCCATGCATGTATACAATTCACCATGGCATGAGACCATAGGGCTTTTGAAGCCTCCGAATTTGGGAACATTCCACTGAATTTTCCAAAGTCGAGGCCATCCTATGAAGAGTTATTGATTTTTCAAATTCATGTTACTGTTTTGAGTATTTTAATTCCAATAAATAGCATGTTATGAAATAAATTCTAGGAAAATTTGGTGATGTTCCTTATGACCGAGAGGACTACAGAAAAATAGTTTTTGAGTTAGTTCATTTAAAACAACCCTAATTGGCTTAAACACCCAAAATGGATCTCTAATTAATTAGAGCTAACCATACATCAAATTGACTTGAAACCAATTCTCCACTGACCTTTAGGATTAGAGGAACCCACCATAAAAATTTGAGGCCAATTGGACTTGGTTAGCCCTACTAAATGGGTTGATTAAGCCATTTGGTCAATTTAAACTTTAAAAATTCATAACTTTCAAAATACTTTTTAAAAATTCACCAAATTGGTTTTGGAGCCTCTCTGATATTAGAGGAATTTAGGAAAATTAAAATTTCAATTTTCTAAAAAAGTTACTTTTTTAATATTATTTTAATATTTTAATAATTAAAAAATAATAAAAATCACAAAAATAATAAAATTCACCAAAATGTCACATTTTGAATTTTAATCACTTAGGAATAAACCCCATATTTTTCTTAGGTCTATTTAGTGAGATATTAAATTTTAAAGCTCTAGGGTAATTTTAAAATAAAAAAAATGTATTTTCTAGCATTTTCACTAAAATAATTATAATAAATCATAGAAAAATCAGAAAATTGTAAAATTTGATTCTCTGATTTCCTTGATATCAGAGAGATTTTTGAAAAATATAAAATTCATTTTTCAACATTTATTTTATTTTTAAATTAATTAATACTCTAAAATTTAAAATAATTATAATAAAAATAATATAATTCAAAAAATCACCAAAATTGGTCCAAGTGGTCCTCTGGTCATTAGGAATATTCTCTAATTTTCTTAAGGATAGAAACTTTCCCTTGGTCATGTTATTAAATTTTCCTTGGAAATCTCTATTTTCCACCAAAAAATAATTATATAAATAAATTAAATACGAGAAAAATCACATTTTCTCCTCTCATGTCTTTATTGACATATGAGTGAAGTCACATAAAAATTTCAAGTTCATTTGAGTTCAATTTAGTGAGTTATGAAATTATTAAGCTTAAAGGGCAAAATGGTAATTAAAATTTTAACCCTTAATTAAAACTTTAGGTTTAATAAAAAATTAATAAGTAAAATATTTGATCCTAATCTGATTTGGATGATTGAAATTTAAATAATTAAAGGGTAGAAATCCATTAAACAATTTAAGATAATTAAACCTTAATTAAATAATTGATTGAATTTGGAAGAATAATAAAATTGGAGTTATTAAAATAGGGATATTATTAGGAAGAGATTTATTCTTTAATTTAAAATTCCCTAAATTAATCATCTCATTAATATTCAATTCTTAATTAAAATGATAACTCAAATTCAAAACATTAAAATACTTAATCATTAAACTAAAATTAAATTATTAAACTCTTTTAAAAATTTCAATCAAAATTAAAAAATAAAATTAAATTAAAAATTAAATTAAATTAAGCAAATTAAATTGGATTAAATTAAATTAAATTAAATTTAAAAAGTTGAATTAAATTAAATTAAATTAAATAAACAAATTAAATTAAATTAAATGAATTAAATTAAATTAAATTAAATTAATAAAACCAAATTAAATTAAGTTAAACCAAATTTAAAATTAAATTAAATGAATTAAAAATTAAATTAAATTAAATTAAATTAAATTAAATCAAATTAAATTAAAATTAAATTAAATCAAATTAATTTAATTTAACATCAAATCAAACTAAATTGAATTAAATTGAATTAAATTAAATTAAAACTCAATTAAATTAAATTAAATTAAATTAAGTTGAAGTAAATATAACATCACCAAAGACATAAAGAATTCAAAATAAATCTAAAGAAACTTGAACACTATTCCAAATTTAAACCCATTAATGGAAATTAAACTAAATCACAAACCATTTGAACACCAATTTACCCTCAAAAGCTTTAGTTATCATAACTCTTAAACAGAATATTAAATGAAATGTTACTTCACTTATAGGATATTCGAAATGTCCTAGTTCATCGAAGCAAGATAACAAAACTTGAGATTCTTGGACGATTAATTCATTTGTGTAATTGAATCCATTTGGACTTAAAACAATTCTAGCAATATTGAAAAGATGTTTAAGATTCTTCTTAAACACTTTCCCAATATGATAGGATGTTTATAAGAACAATTGAATTTAATTGTTCTTTGATGATGAAAATCGTCCTCAAACCAAAACACAAAGACCCAGACGTCATAGGAAATGACTAGCTATAGGATTAGGAACTTGGTAGAAAACCATAACCCTTCCCTTAGCTTTACCTAGGAACTTGCTTAAATATTCTAATTGTGTTTTAAGTGCAGCTTGGGATGACGAGAAGACCCTCCAGGTACGCTTTTATTTTATTGCAATTTACTTTCTTGCAATTTACATTATTACAATTTATTTAACTGCATTGCGCTTACTTTTCTTGCATGATAAACAACTGTTGCATGAAAACCCACACTTTTAGGATAGTCCCTAAAACTGAAACCAAAACCAAGTTAAAAGTCATTGCAAGATAAAATTCACCGCCACAACATTTTAAAATATAAAACAACTCAAAATTTAATCACAAACGAACACAAAACTACAATTACAACTAAATTAAAACTTCACGTTGGATGATCGGGAATACCTCGGATGATGTAACCTACGTGTTGCTAACGGGATTTCCACTGTCTAAATGAAAGTGTGGAACTCATTCGAGTTGAGTTTAGCAAATTCATGCGGACTAAGTGAATCCGATAAAAATAATGATGCCGGAAGGATGGAACCGTGGGATCTTAACCGGTGTCGTTATAATCAACTTTAAGATTTGTTTTAATTAAAGTATTAAAAACACTTGGAAATTAAGATTTTCTCTAAACCAAAACACTTTTCTCTTCCCTCGATTTATGACTTCTAAAATTTAACCTCTGCAACAACGAGGAGCTCGGAGCATGGTGGGCGGCACGGCCATCGTCATCGACAAAACACGAGTCTACTTCGAGCAAAACTTTCCTAGAATTAAATAACAAAGCCATAGGACTTCGAGGTAGTTTGCACTAGTGCAACATAAATCCTCGACCCTTCGTTAGGCATTTGCATAGCAAATTAAGCCCTAACTAGGTCTTAGGATTCAGAGGTAGTCGTCGATACGACATAAACCCTCACATCTTCGAGGCTATTTGTTTGATTTTATCATATAAATATAAGCCCTAATTAATTAAAATTGGCGAGATTAAAACATTAAATAAACATTAGGACTTTCCTAAATCCAAGCCAAACAATAGGATAGTCGGGAAATTACCGAAGTTCACTTCGAATCCGTAATTTCTCCTACCTTTCTTCCTTTGAATTCTCAAAACAAAATGTTCCAAACTTGATCCATTCCCTATTGAAATTCCAAAATTCAATCCCTTGAAAACTTAAATTTTGAAATCCTTGAGAGCAGAATTATTGATTATTATCGAGAGTTTTCTTATGTGATTACCATCACTTAAGATGTAATTAACTATAGGGGCTTGCCCTTATAGGGAATTTTAAAGAACCCGGAGTAATATAAACCCTGTTTAATGCTTTCATATTAAGCGAGGAGAATTTGTCGGCTTATAAAATTGGTTCGCGAGACCAAACGGATGTCATAAATCTTCTAGTTTATTTAATCGAGCCCCACCATCGAGCGGTGTGTCTATCCTTAGGGATAGATACACGGTTTATGGTGCGGTGCTCGTTTATATAAACTATTTGGGATGTGAGATCGGTTTAATCTCATGTCTTAAAACCTTCAAATTTAAAATTATTTTCAAAATCAAATACTACTTTTCAAAATTATTTATTTAAATTAAATTAAAAATTCGCCGACAATCTCTGTAGGCGACCTCTTTTCAAAAGTAAAACACGACCTAAAAATATGCCGACAAAGGATTTACTCGTCTACCTTTCAAAGAGAACTGTGATACATACTAGTTACGAATTCATAGCCCACGGTCAGGTCTTAAAAATTCTTCATAGATTTTAGTAAAACAAATGGCCAATTGGTATAGTAAAGTAAGTTTAGGTATAATATCATCACAACTTCTTTATTTTTTGTTTAATAGACTAATTCATTTAATCAATTCACTAATAAGGAGAAAGATAGAAAAACTACTCAGAATTCATGGAAATGATGTAATAAAACTTGGATTTCATATAATAAAGTAAAGTACTATAAACTATAATAAATAAACACTACTTATTTCAAATTCCATCTCAAGCAAACTCTTTGAAGTTCCTCTGGATTTCTTCCTTTCTTACAGCACATGAAATTCTCCTTCGAAATGGAAATGCATAAGAGATCTCTCATTTCCCTTCCACTCTTACAATCCCTCGAAGAATTCCTCACAAAATCTTTATTTGAACTCACTACTCACTAAATAACAACACTATTGACTCACTAATATACTCTTTAGAACACTTTAGACTCACTAGTAATCACGTAGGAGACTTTTTGTGACGCTTGGGAGACACTTTTATCGGCCTAAAATCGTTCTTTTTAAAGTTGCAGAAGTGTCTTTAAGGGTTTTGCAGGCACCCCTTTGAAAATCATCCCATTTAACATATTTCTGGAAAGAACCGTCAATCCTGCCGTCGGCGGCCTCGAGCTCGCCTTCGGCGTCTTCTAGAAACAGTACTTTTGAATAGGCCCTGCCGTCGGAGGCCTCGATCTTCTCTGTCGATGGCCTTCCTTGGAATTAATTCTGAACTCTTGGGAAAATCACGCCGTCGGCGCCATCGACGCCCTAGGTCAATTTTTCATAATTTGGGCATTTTTTCTCCAAATTCGCTCCTTTTTGCATATTTTTGCTCCTTTATGCTTAAATCTTCATATCTTCAGAAAAACACCAAAAGTACCTTTCTTTAAAGTGCAATATCATCAAAATCAGTATAAAATAGGCATGAAATTCTTAATCTTTTTTCCTTGGGTCAAAATCCCCCAAGCTTAACTATTCCTTGTCCTCAAGTAATCCTTAAATATTACTTAAAAGTTATGATTCAATGTGGTAAAGTTTTAATTCAAAATTAAAATATTTTTTATTTAAATAAATATTGTTGTAAGAATTCTTAGAAAAATCTTTAAATAATTAGATGAATTCTGTAGGTATAAGGCTTTTTAGGCATCAAGTTTAAGAGTTCTAGTCTTATATTCATCTCAAGAATGACTATATGTTGCAATATCAATTCACTTAGAGTATTCAGAAGATAGGAAATTCATGAAGAAACTATAAGTGAGAAAACTAGTCATATATATAAGTTCAAAAATGCTTTAGTTTTCCCTTTATGTTAATCCAAGTGAAGCCAATTTTTTATAAGGCATATCCTCAAGCTTCTCCTCACTTATTTTCTTTTCTTTTTCTTTTCTTTCAGGGATTGTTTTTCAATCCTTTTTCTTTTTTTTTTCTTTTTCAATTGAAGATTACTATATCTGGATAGCATGTTAATAATTTTGAACTTCACTCTTTTTTTTCCTAAATTTGAAACTTTCAAACATTCTTTACCTTATATGTACTTCATAGTTTTTATTTTATTTGAATTTCAATCCTTTCTTTCTCAACTACATTCCTAAGATTCTCAATATTTCAAAATATAGTATTCTTTACTTTAAATAGTTAACTATAGTCTTATCCTCTTATACTAAATATCTTAAACTACAAAATTAATTTTCATTATCAAAAATATTTCTTTGAATATTTTACAATATTTAGATAAAATCTAAACATAGTTATCTAAATTAAATTTTATCACAAAAATCATGTAATAATTTTTGAAAATAGATTATTTGAGAACATTTAGTAGATTAGATTTTTCTTCCCTACCCCAAACTTAAAATTTTCTATAAATAGAAATAGTACATGGGTGAAAGAAAAATTCTAAATATAAAATTTATACCTTTGCACTTTAGGCATTTTTGACTTTTTGAAATTTGCCGGTTCTTCTCAAAATTTCTAACTTCAAGTAACCTGTAATATTTAAAAAACTTTCTACACACCTAACAATTTTAAAAATTTGCTTGGGTAATGAAATTTAAAAACAAGTATTTAAAACTTACCATTAAACAACTAACTACACAACACATGACATATGGATTTCACAACACAAAACAAACAGTTTACTATTTTAAACTAAACAGTTCACAATTACAATTACAATCACAAATATCACAACCATCCAGAAATAAAAATGCATACTACCAAACTATCACAATCACAAAAAATAAAGCATAGTCCACAAAATACAATAAAAACTACTACAGCAAAACAAAAACAAATACATACACATACAACACATCACTAGATAATCATCAAGCATCAAAATCCCATGCAATGTCTTCATCACCCTGGTTAGTGGGAGGATTGGCCTGATATTGACTATACCTGGGGCACTCTGGAAAGTGACATCTGGCACTCCATGGTAGTATCTAGCCTGAGCAGCATAATAAGCCATCTCAAAATTTGAATGCCTCTGAAGATACTCACTATCATATCTTGTCTCCTCTCTAGCCCTTCAAGCCTGTGATCAATTCTATCCAATTTTTCATCCAACTATTCAAAACTTTTCCTCTGCAGGGTCATGACATTCATCAGATCATACAAAGTAGGGGGACTAGAGGCAGAAGGGTCATAGCTAGTAGAAGGGATGTCTCTAGTAGTAGAAGGTTCTTTGCTCCTACTCCCTAATCTCCTTTCTTCGTGGGATGTAAAAGTCTTAATATTTCATTTACTAATGGGTCTCATAGGATAAACCCATTCCTCATCATTCCTTGCTTCAACTCCAGATAGTTGACAAAGTGCATAAATGAGGCCAGGATGCCCTAAATATTCACTTGTCTCACTCTTCGTAGTAGCTATAATACTCTTATAGATTATTCTCCCCACATTAATGCTTCGGTTGTTTTGAATACAGAAATTCAGAACAGCTCTCTCTAGAGACTTCACTATGATGGTAAGTCGGTAGCAGAGTCGAACATATGAAATAATGTCATGCCTTAGCATTGGCATTCATCATGGACAATGGAAAGTTAATCCGTTCAAAATTTTTAATTTTCTAAACACCTTTCCCATCAGTGAGAAAGTTTATAACATCGTTAAATGGACCTTCCATTGTTCCAAATGCTTCAAACTAGCTAGAAAAATAGTCGCGAAGCTCGTAAAAAGTGTTTATGCGATTAGGATTAAACTCAACAGAAAATCTTCTTACTTGGACCGGCACGTCCTCAAGTTGAGTAAGATTGGAGTAGAACTCTCTAACAACTTCAATAGCAGCCTTGTTGGTTGTATATCATAAGTTCTCCCATCCTCTTTCTTTGATTACTCTTTTTACCTCTCCTCCAGGATTCTCAAAAACTCTATCTTGCATACACTTTTTACTTTTGTAGACTGAATCGTACCTTGTTGTGCTTTAGCATTAACGAATCGAGTTTCATCAAATTCAAGTCTTCTCTTTTGTCTTGAAGCCATAGTTTGATCTATCAAATGACAAAAGTTCTAAACTAATCTCCAAAATAACAATACAATGACTTCTAAAGGGAGTTTAAAACAATCTAAATCAATTTCCATGAATTCCATCCAAGTCTTTTCTCCACATTTCAAATTTTTCCAAAATTTCTTAATGTGGAAGAAATTCATGGTGAAAATTAAAAATTTTTACATAGGAGTGAAGCTCTTACCAAGGGAAGATGAAATCCGGTGTTATATTTTGTTGATATCGCTCCAAATCCAAGATCTCTTAAGCCCTAGGTCGACTTTTTAGGTAAAAAGGGGAAGAAGATGATAAATAGTGGCATTTGACCAATCAAAATCACGATAAATAGGTAGTTTTTACGATCGTGCCATGGACGGGCTCATTCATGCTTTCGGCGGGCTCTATTTGATTTAAATCCTATTCTTCTCAGGAAAATCATGTCGTTGGCGGCCTCGAGAGCGCTATTGGCGAGATTCTAAAAAAATGATCATTTTTTAAATTTTTGCAATTTCAATCAATTTTAAGCCTCGTTGTCATCCATTCGATCCTTTTTATCATCTATTTTAAGTGATTAAGTGATGTATTAACACAAATAAACGTTCACACAACAAAACTTCACATTTATATATTAAATCCAAGTGTTTGCAACACACAATACATAACACACGTAAGTAGGTATTCTTTCAATCTAAATCTATATAATCAGCGTTGCAATCCAAACCACAACACTCAAAATGTTGAAAATAAACATTTCAAATTTAATCTCCTCTATACTGAGAGTAAAAAGAAACCTAAAGAAATCAAACACACACACAAACATACAAATATTGTTCAAATCAAACAAAACTTAATCAAGTCTACTACTCTTCAGAGCTAGTGCTAGTCTCTCCTCTGATATCTCTCATTGTTTGAACGTGGATGAACAGGTTGTAAAAAGTTTGGAATGGTAATTCTTCAGTTGAATCTTCATCGATCAATCTCATCCTTTTCATCAATCACACCAAACTCGCTTTGAATTGCCCAGTATGATCAAAATGTTCTTTCATTCTCCAATCGTTATGATCGAAGAAATCAGAAATGTTGCTAACTATACTCATTAAGTTTTGTAGCTGATTCTCCAGATTCTTGATTTTATGCAAGAGCATTGGTGTCTTGTTTGCTACTAATGGTTGAACTGGAATAGAATTATGCGATGCTTGATCTATAATCAAGCCTACATCACTCTCTCCATCAATGGTTGTGAACATCTGAGTTGGTTCTAATGGTTTCCAGGGTAGCAGTATCTTCTCCCAAATCTCGTACAAAACTTGAAACAAACTGCAAATCGAGAAAACTGTGGAAGGATGTCCAAGCCCTTGCGATGACCCTTAAACAATCAGGCCATAAACAGATTTCACAATAATTGATCCAATATCAATAGGCCATCCCATTTGAATGCAGTAGTTCAAAATTGCACTTTCTTTCGTGACTTTGCCAATTTTCATCTTTGGCAATAATTTCGCAGAGATGAAAAAGTGCCAATGTTTCGAAACATGATTTAAAAGTGTTGCAGAGAAACTAACATACTCGTTTTCTCTAATCTCCCAGTCATCAGTTTTGTTTGTCAAATATTGGTTTATTTCATTCATCTATTCTCTCATCGGCATGAAATTTGAATAATAATAGACTAGAACATTCTCAAGCAAATACAACTAATTTATTCTTCCAAAATTGAATGTAATCAACCTACATCACACATAAATGCTTCCTTGGTGATTTCATGTAAATTGGCGTAGAATTCTTTAACCACAGGAACGACTACTGCGGCAGTAGTGTAGCAAAACACTTCCCATCTTCTTCGCACAATCATTTCTTTAATTGGTGTCGAAGGATTACTTTGACCTCAATTGACAAATCGTCATTCTTTAATCAATCTTCTCTTCGAGATTACCTTGTTGAAAAGTCGCTGCGCCTCCGCACTGACTAACTTTCTTCAGTTGTACACTCAAAATCTTGGTTTATCAATCGAATTGGAAGCCATTTGAGAAGGATTTGAGAGAGTATCCATTCTTTTTGGGAGCTTGGAGTGTTTAGGTACCATCCATAAGAGTTTATAAAAGTTGAATTCACTAAAAACTGCCAAAAACCATCATTTTAAACACAAAAAAACTGCCCACTCGTCGATCCAACTGTCGGCAGCCTCGAAGGTGTCGTAGTCAAGCCTTATGCAATTAAATACTAGAGCTCTCAAGAAATCCCCACCGTCGGCAGCATTAAGCGTGTCGTCGGCGCACTGGGCAAAAATTTGCATAAAAACATCGTGGTCCAATACTTTCCAAATTTTCTCTATGGATTCAAATTCTATGATAATCAAAGAGTAAATATGAGTAGTATGACTTAATATTACTACAAATTAACAATAATTTCAAACAAACACACAACTATTTAAAGATAGCTATGGGTTGCCTCCCATAAAGCGCTTGGTTTAATATCGTCAACCTGACCTATTTAGGTATTATTCAGGTTGACTGAGCATTAAAACCTCTTTAAAATTTGGTCTTTTACCTTCAAATATGGTTTTAATCTATGTCCATTCACTTTAAATCTATTCCCAGTCTTAGGATCATCAATTTCAAATGCTCCATAAGTATAAACTTGAGTCATAATAAAGGGTCCTAACGAACGAGACTTCAATTTCCCAGGAACTAATTTCAACCCTGTATTGTAAAGCAAAACTTCTTGCCCTGGTTCAAAGTTGTTCTGGTTAATCTTCTGATCATGTCTTAACTTTAGTTTTTCCTTATAAATTCTATTATTATTGTAAGATTCATTTCTTAATTCTTCTAATTCATTCATTTGCAGCCTTCTCTTCTCATCAGCATTTTTCAAATTATAATTGAATTTTTTATTTGCCCAATACGCTTTATGCTCCAATTCTACTCGTAAGTGACAAGTTTTTCCATATATAAGCCTGTAAGGAGTCATACCAATAGGAGTTTGTACGGCTTATTTTTGAGTTATGTGTTTTATTTTGAAATAGGGGTCGCCTAACAGAAGTTGTCGGCGAATTTTAGATTTTAATTTTAATTTAAATATATATATATATATATATATATGATTTAGAAAGTAGTATTTGATTTTTGAAAATAATTTTAAGATATGAAATCAAAGGTACCTCACATCCCAGATAGTTTATATAAACGAGCACCACATCACAAACTGTGTATCTATCCCGAAGAATAGACACACTGCTTGGTGATGGGGCTCGATTAAATAAACTAGAAGATTTGTGACATCCATTTGGTCTGCGAACCAATTTTATAAGCCGACAAATTCCCCTGCTTAATGCAAATAAATTAAGTAGGGTTTATATTACCTGGGTTCTTAAAATTCCCTATAAGGGCAAGCCCCTATAGTTAATTACATCTTAAGTGACGGGAATGACTTAAGAAAACTCTCGATAATAATCAGTAGTTCTGCTCTCAAGAATCTCAAAGTTTAAATTTTCAAGGGATTGAATTTTAGAATTTCAATAGGGAATCGATCAAATTTGGAACATTTCGTTTTGGGAATTCAAAGGAAGAAAGGTAGGAGAAATTACAGATTCGAAGCGAACTTCGGTAATTTCCCGACTATCCTATTGTTTGGCTTGAATTTAGAAAAATTCTAATGTTTATTTAATGTTTTGATCTTGCCAATTTTAATTAATTAGGACTTGTATTCGTATGATGTGATCACACAAATAGCCTCGAAGATGTGAGGGTTTATGTAGTATCGGATGACTACCTCGGAATCCTAAGACTGGTTAGGGCTTAATTTGCAATGCAAATGCCTAACAAAAATATTGGGGATTTATGTTGCACTAGGCAAACTACCTCGAAATCCTATGTCTTGGTTATTTAATTCTAAGAAAGTATTGCTGAAGTAGACTCAGGTTTTGCTGATGACGATGGCCGTGCTACCCACCATGCTCCGAGCTCCTTGTTGTTGCAGAGGGGCTTAGTTTTAGAAGATTATAATCAAAAGAGAAGAGAAGAGTTTGGTTTTATAAATCTTAAAATCCAAGTGTTCTTTATGTTTTAATTAAAACAAATCTTAAAATTGATTATAACAACACTAGGTTAAGATCCCACGGTTCCATCCTTCGGCATCATTATTTTTATCGGATTCACTTAGTCCAAATGAATTTGCTAAACTCAACTAAATGAGTTCCACACTTTCATTTAGACCGTGGGAAATCCCGTTAGCAACACGTAGGTTACATCATCAGAGGTATTCCCGATCATCCAACAAGACGTTTTAATTTAGTTGTAGTTGTAGTTTTGTTGTTTTGTTTGTGATTAAATTTTGAATTATTTTATATTTTGAAATGTTGTGGCGGTGAATTTTATCTTGTAATGACTTTTAATTTAGTTTTAGTTTCAGTTTTAGGGACTATCCTAAAGGTGTGGGTTTTCATGCAACAGTTGATTATCATGCAAGAAAAGTAAGTGCATTTGCAACAAAGTAAATTGCAAGAAGGTAAATTGCAATAAAATAAAAGCGTACCTGGAGGGTCTTCCCGTCATCCCAGGCTGCACTTAAACACAGTTTAGAATATTTAAGCATTTAAAGCAAGTTCCTAGGTAAAGCTAAGGGAAGGGTTATGGTTTTCTACCAAGTTCCTAATCCTATAGCTAGTCATCTCCTATGAAGTCTAGGTTCTTATGTTTTGGTTTGAGGACAATTTTCTTCATCAAAGAACAATTACGTTCAATTGTTCTAATAAACATCCTATCGTATTGAGGAAGTGCTTGAGACGAATCTTAACATCTTTTCAATACTTCTAGGATTATTTTAAGTCGAAGAGAATTTAATTATACAATGAATCAATCATCCAGGAGTTCAAGTTTTGTTATCTTGGTCAGTGAACTAGGACATTTGAATATCCTATGAGTGAAGTAATACTTCACTTAACACTCCATTTAGGAGTTATGATAATAAGAGCCTTTGAGGGCAAATCGATATTCAAGTGATTTGTGATTTTAATTTAATTTCAATTAATGGTTTAAGTTTGGAAAAGTGTTCAAGTTGTTTTAGATTTACTTTTTAATTCTTTATGTCTTAAGTGATGTTATATTTAATTCAATTTAATTTAATTTTAATTTAATTTGGTTTGGTTTCATTTTAATTTAATTTAATTTAATTTAATTTAATTTTTTTTTAATTTAAATTTAATTTTATTTTAACTTGACTTTATTATTTTTATTTTATTTAATTTAATTTAATATGTTTTGATTTAATTTAATTTAATTTAATTTAATTTAGTTTAATTTAATTTAATTTAATTTAAGTTTTATTTAATTTAATTTAATTTAAGTTTTAATTTAATTTAAATTTTAATTTGGTTTTATTTTTAATTTTAATTTAATTTAAATTTTAATTTAATTTAATTATTTTATTTTTATTTTTATTTTTTAATTTTAATTTAATATTTTATTTATTTATTTTTTTATGCTTTAGAGATGATTTAATTTTAATTGTTAAAGTATTAATTTAATTGAAATTTTAAAAGGATTTACTTTAAATGTTTTAATTTTTAATTTAATTTAATGATTAAGTCTTTTAGCATTTTAAATTTTGAATTTGGATTAGCATTTTAATTAAGAATTAAATATTATAGAGGTGGTTAATTTAGGGATTCTTAGATTAAAGATTAAATTTCTTCCTAATAATATCCCTATTTTAATAATTCTAATTTTTCATTATTCTTCCAAATTTAATTAATTATTTAATTATGGTTTATGATAATTATTTTCAAATTGTTAGGTAGGTTTCTACCCTTTAACTTCCTAAGTTTCAAACATCCAAAATCAACTTAGTATCAAATATTTTACCCACCCTTTTTATTAAACCTAAAAAATTATTATAAAAAAATAAAAAAAGATATATATTTTATTCCTTGTTTTATGCGAAGATTTGGTTCTGAAGGATTAATACCTTTAGATTCTAAATTAGAAAGAACAATTAGAAAAATTAAAAAGGGAAAACAAATTCAAAAATTTCAAGAAATGGCTACTTTACAAAATCAATTGAACTTAATGATCAAAATGTTTATAAACCATTAAGGGATTATGCTAACCCTACAGTTGATGAACTTCATAGTAGTATTCAAATACCTACTGTAGATGCTAATTCTTTTGAACTTAAACCGTCTATTATTCAAATGGTGCAAAATAATCAATTTGGTGGATCACCAAATGAGGATCCAAATTTACATCTTGTTAGTTTTTTAGGACTTTGTGCTACCTTTAAATATAACATAGTTTCTGATGATGCGATTAGACTTAGACTCTTTCCTTTTTCTTTAAGAGATAAAGCAAAGATGTGGTTAAACTTATTAGCGACTGGTTCTAGTAAAACATGGGCTGAAATGACACAAAAATTCCTTGCTAAATATTTTCCTCCTTCTAAAACTGCTAAATTAAGAAATGCTATTACTTTGTTTAGTCAATTTGACGGGGAGATAATTTATGAAACTTGGGAAAGATTTAAAGAACTATTAAGAAAATGTCCTCATCAATCTTTACCTGATTGGTTGATTATTCAAACATTTTATAATGGATTAATTGGATCTTTTAAATCAATTATTGATACTACCGCTGGAGGTTCTTTAATGTCTAAATCATTTGAAGAAGCTTACACTTTAATTGAAGAAATGACTAATAACAATTTTCAATGGCCTTCCGAAAAGATTAATCCTAAAAAGATGGCCAGTATTCACGATAATGAAGCCTTTTCTATCTTAGCTTCACAAGTTGCGGCAATGTCTAAGAAATTAGATAATTTTGCAATTAATATTTTGCATAATAACTCTGCTAATATTGAAGATTCTCAAACTATTGAAACTTTACAAGCTATTGCAAGTAAAAATAATCCTTATTCAAATTATTATAATCCTGAGTGGAAAAATCCTCCTAATTTTAACTGGAATAATTCACAACAAAAATGGGGTAATAATCAATCTCATCCCACTGGAAATTAGAATAATCAAGTTAATTCAAATTATAAACCTCCTGGATTTAATAATCAACAGAAAAAGTTATCAATAGAAGAATTAATTATGCAAATGAATAATCAATTACAAAATCAAAATATTGTTATTCGTAATATTGAAAATCAAATGGGGCAAATTGCTACTTTAATTAATAACGATACTGTAGGAACACTTCCTAGTAATGTAGAAATTAATCCAAAGGAAACTCGAAAAGAACATGAACAAGTTAAAGTTGTGCAACTTAGAAGTGGAAAGGAATTAAAAGAAAGAATGCATAATAAAATTGAAAAAGAGATTGAGGTTGAAGAGATTGAAAAACCTAAAGAAACTGTCTCTCCTAGTCAAGATCAGACTATTATACCTGTTAATGTGGAAGTTGAAAAACCACTACCACCTTTTCCTCAAAGACTTAAACAGCAGAAATTAGATCATCAATTTTCTAAGTTCTTTGAAAATTTTAAGAAACTTACTATTAACATACCTTTTGCTGAAGCTTTGGAACAAATGCCAACTTACGCAAAATTTATGAAGGATATTTTACGCAAAAAACAAAAATTTGAAGCTTTTGAAACTGTTGCATTAAGTGAAGAATGCAGATGCAATAATTCAAAAGAAATTACTGAAAAGCTTAAGGATCCTGGAAGTTTCACTATACCATGTGCTATTGGAGAAAAATTTTGTGGAAAAGCTTTATGTGATTTAGGAGCAAGTATTAATCTCATGCCATTTTCTATCTTTCAAAGATTAGATTTAGGAGATATTACTCCCACCACTATAACCATTCAGTTAGCTAATAGATCTATCACTTATCCTAAATGAGTTATAGAGGATGTCCTTGTTAAAATGGATAAATTTATCTTCCCTGTAGATTTCATAGTACTTGATAAAGAGATACCTATTATTTTAGGGAGACCTTTTCTAGCTACCGGACGAGCTATGATTGATGTGTAAAAAGGAGAACTAACCATGAGAGTTAATGATTAAGAAATTAAATTCAATGTTCTTAAATCAATGAAGTACCCTAATAAAGAGAAATGTTATCGAATGGATATAATTGATTATTTAATTGAAAAACATTATCAAGAAAAAAGTAAAGTCATTTCTGAAGAAAAATTTGAAATTTTAACTGATGAAGATGAAGTAGTAGAACAAGAAGAGACTCATTTTATTAAAGATAATTGGGAAACTTTAGACATAACTCAAAATGATATACTTTTACCCTCAATTAAAAAAGTCCCTGAACTAGAATTAAAAATGTTACCTTCCCATTTAAAATATGTGTTTCTTAGAAATTCGTTAACTTTACCTGTTATTATTGCTTCTAAACTGAGTAAAGATCAAGAAGAAAATTACTAGGTGTGTTAAAGAATTATAAGAAAGCTTTTGGTTGGACTATTGCTGATATAAGAGGAATAAGCCCTTCCATTTGCATGCATAGAATTTTAATGGAAGAAAATTTTAAACCTACTATAGAATCACAAGATTAAATCCTATCATGAAAGAGGTTGTTAAAAAAGAAATTATTAAATGGTTGGATGCTGGTGTTATTTATCCTATTTCAGATAGTCAATGGGTAAGTCCAATTCATTGTGTTCCGAAGAAAGGAGGTGTAACTGTCATTGTTAATGATAAAAATGAACTTATTCCTACAAGACAAGTTACTGGATGACGAATTTGTATTGACTATAGGAAATTAAATAAAGCCACTAGAAAGGATCATTTTCCTTTACCTCTGTTAGATCAAATGCTCTATAAATTAGCTGGACACTCATATTTCTATTTTTTGGATGGATATTCTGGTTATTATCAATTACATATTGGTCCTGAGGACCAAGAAAAGACAACATTTACAAGTCCTTATGGAACATTTGCTTTTAGAAGAATGCCTTTTGGTTTATGTAATGCACCTGCAACTTTTCAAAGATGTATGATGTCAATATTTTGTAATTTGATTGACAAAGGAATTGAAATATTCATGGACGATTTTTCAGTTTTTCGAACTTCTTTTGAATCTTGTTTGGAAAACATAGCCAAAGTTCTGAAAAGATGTGAAGAAACAAATTTAGTTCTTAACTGAGAAAAATGTCAATTCATGGTCAAAGAAGGCATTGTACTTGGTCAAAAAGTATCACAAAAAGGGATGGAAGTAGATCAAGCAAAAGTGAAAATTATTGTTGAATTGAAACCACCTACTACTGTTACTGATGTAAGAAGTTTTCTAGGTCATGCTAGATTTTATAGAAGATACATAAATGATTTTTCTAAAATTGCTAAACCTCTTTGTCATTTATTAGAAGAAGATGCAAAATTTGAATTTAATAAAGAATGTATTAATGCTTTTAATATTTTAAAAGAAAAATTAATAACTGCACCTATCATTGTTGCACCTAACTGGAATAAATCTTTTGAATTAATGTGTGATGCAAGTGATTTTGCAATTGGAGCTGTATTAGGACAAAAATATGAGAAAGTTTTCAAGGTTGTATATTATGCTAGTAAAACTCTCAACTGAAATAAAAGAAATTACACTACCACCGAGAAAGAGCTTCTAGCTATAGTATATGCCTTTGATAAATTTAGACCTTATCTTCTTGGTACTAAATGCATAGTTCATACTGATCATTCTGCTATTAAATATCTATTATCTAAGAAGGATTCTAAACCTAGACATATAAGATGGGTTTTACTTCTACAAGAATTTGATTTTCAAATAGTAGATAGAAAAGGAACTGAAAACCAAATTGCTGATCATTTGTCTAGAATTAAAAATGATATTATTTCGGAAGAAAATATAAATGAGAAATTCCACGATGAATCTTTATATGTTATTCAAAGATGCAAAACACCTTGGTATGCTGATATTGTTAATTATTTAGTTAGTAATATTTTGCCTTATGACTTGGATAACAAATTTATTAAGAAATTTAAATATGATGCTAAATCTTATATTTGGGAAGAACCTCATTTATTTAAAATTGGTAAAGATTCTATGATTCGAAGATGTGTACCTTATGAGGAAAATTTTGCTATTATTAAAAAATGTCATGATTCTGATTTTGGAGGACACTTTGGCATAGATAAAACTGCATTTAAAATTTTAAATTCTAGATTTTATTGGCCTACCTTATTTAAAGATGTGAGATAATATGTGAAAACATGTGATCGATGTCAAAGGTTGGGAAATATATCTAGGAAAGATGAAATGCCTTTAAACTATATATTAGAAGTTAAAATTTTTGATATATGGGGTTTAGACTTTATGGGACCATTTGTTCCATAGTCTGGAAAAATTTATATTTTATTAGCAGTTGATTATGTTTCAAAGTGGATTGAAGCTGTTGCTTTAACAAACTGTGATTCCAAAAGTGTTTCTAAATTTTTAAAGAAAATGATATTTTCAAGATTTGGAATGCCTAAGGTAATTATCACTGATGGTGGAAGTCCATTTAGGAATATAAGAATTCAATCATTACTACAAAAATTTGGAATCAAACATAGAATTGCAACTGCTTATCACCCATAAACTAGTGGAATGGCTGAAGTTTCAAACGAGAGAAATTAAAAGAATTTTAGAGAAGACTCATTAATCCTAAAAGAAGCTGATTTGGTTGATAGACTTGATTTTGCATTATGGGCTTATAGAACAGCTTATAAGACACCAATCGGAATGTCACCTTACCGGTTAATTTATGGTAAACATTGTCACTTACCTGTAGAACTTGAGCAAAAAGCTTATTGGGCGATAAAGGAGTTTAATTTTAATTTGAATAAAGCAGGAGAAAAACGATTATTGCAACTAAATGAGATGGAAGAAATTAGAAACGAATCGTATGAAAATGCGAGAATTTATAAAGAGAAAATGAAGTTGTTGCTTGATAAGAAAATTTCAGGAAAAATTTTTGAGCCTGGACAAAAAGTATTACTGTTTAATTTTCGTTTAAGAATTTTTCCTGGAAAATTAAGATCTAAATGGATTGGACCCTATCTAGTTAAGAAAGTATACCATTATGGAGCTGTGGATATTAAGGATCCCAAAACAGGAAAAATTTTTAAAGTAAATGGAGTAAGATTGAAGCCTTATTTGGGAGATATTAAAAAGATTTATAAAGAGGCTTATGAATTGAGTCAACCTCATTAAAGATTTACTTAAGTCAGGCTGACAGCGTTAAACTAAGCTCTTTGTGGGAGGCAACCCATAATTATCTTGTGTTTTGAGTGTTTTTGTGTTTTGATGTAAGGTTATGCCTCGAACTTGATTAATTTTATATTACTCTAGAAAAATTTGATGCTTATAAGTCTTTGATGACTTAGGCTAAAAATTATTTTGAAATATGTAAGATTTAAAAATAGGATCATTCTATTCTGAATATGAGTAAGAAGGAGATCAAGTTAACCTTCATTATGATAGTTTACAATGAGAGTTATTGAGTCTAAATTACTCTTACCAGTATTATTTACCTATCTTTGAGAACGAAATTTTAAAATTTGACGATTAAGCGAAATGGAGTTGAACATAGTTCCGGCGCTTAGGCGCCAGAATTCGGTGCCTGAGTGCCAGAATCAACTATGTATCAATAGGTCCGGTGCCTATGCGCCACGGTTTCTGGGTCGTGCAAAAACTGAAAATTTTCATTTTTTCACACGATTTTCCCCTTTAAATCAACCTATCTTCTTCCCTAACAATCAAGCAATCAAAATTACATCCCTTGCACTTCATTCTTGAGAGATTTGAGAAATTTTTGAAGAAATGGAAGGAAGAAATCATGGAGAAGAGGCTAGGGACAAGTTTTCAAAAGATCCTCAACCCTACTTCAATGGTTTCATCATTGTAAGTTTAGAGAAAATTTCTAGTTGTTTGGATAAGTTTGAAGTGGAATTTAAAAGCATTGGAAATTGCCTTCATAAGATGTTTCATCAAGTTGAACATCTAGAATGGCAAATGAAACTTCAATTTGATCATTTTGCGGCTTAACAAGATGCTCAAGTTGAAATGTATGCGAAGAACAAGTGGATTGACGAAAAGACAGCTACGGATTTCCTGAGACCGTTACTGTTCTTTCCAAGTGGAATACACAATTTCTCTTGTGAAGATTAGAATATTATGGTAATGAGATAGTTATTATGGTTTGTTGAGTTGTTGTATCGATTTAGAGAATCGATTGTGTTTGTTTGTGTATTTGCTTTCATGTTCAATGTGTGTAGTTTTTGCTTAGAAATTGTTATATTTCAGTGTGTATTAGGAACTTGAATCAAATATAGTACTTATATGGAATGTATTGAGTCAATATTGAAGGTTATAAATGGAATATAGTGAGTTTGATTGAAACCTTATGTTTGATTAGTGGATTTAATATTTAATTTTTATAAATTTTTGAAAAATGTTGTGGAAGTTAGAAACTGAAGCCCTACTCTGATATGAGTAATTGGAAGTTGAATTTATGAATTTTGGTGGAAAATTAAATTTAAAAAACTTTTTGTGAAAGGCAAGTCTGGCGCCTAGGCGCCAGAATTCGACGCCTAAGCGCCAGTTCGGCCTGTACCCGAGAATTTACTTAAATAACCCCCAAAAGCTATTTTTGACGCCTAAGCTTCATCTTCTTCCCCATTTTCGTGAAAATACATCCTCTAGATCTATTTTGAGGTCAAAACATCAAGGATTTGATCGCTGAACCACTCGATTTCTTTGTCTCAAGGTCAGATCTACACTTTAAACCATTTATTTTAGATTTTCACCATAGATTTCCCTAGGTTTTGCTAAGAACCGAAAATTTTGAAAAAATATTCAATTTTTATTGATTTCTTCAGATTTCTAAAGTTATTTTAAGATTTATAAACTTAAAAAGAGTTTAAATCTTTGATTCCTAAATTTGTTCTTGTTTTCTTTCACATTTAGATGTCTCCAAAATGTAAACGTGGGAAGGCACGAAATAACTTTGATAGCAGCAAATTTTCTACTGTGGCTGCACATTTTCGCTTCCATGAATTTGCGACGTCCAGAAAGTTCATTTTTGAATGAAGTTTCTATCATCCTGGAAAAATGATCGAAAACACTATTGCTGCACACAATTGGCAACGATTTTGTTATTTTACCGCTGTTGCTGTTATCCCGATTGTTCAAGAATTTTATGCAAATTTTCTGGATGTCGAGGATTATGAAGTCTTTGTTAGAGGAATCGGAGTAGGATTTAGTCCAGAAAGAATCAACATATTTTATGGCCTGCCACCAACTATTAAGTGATATTATTCTGGATTATCACCATTTGACGGAGATTTGGATATGATCATTGCTTATCTGACTGACGATACTGGATCTTGGAAGATAGGGAACGGAAAAAGGGTAAACTTCAAATCCTTTGAATTAAATGGTATTTCTAAAGTGTGGCACTATTTTATTTCTGCAAGATTGTTACCTTCCAACCACCTGAGTGAAGTGACTAGAGATCGAGCGATCTTAAACTATTGCATTCAGAAGAGGAAGCTTATTGATGTCGGGAGCATTATTTATGATTCTGTGGATTCTACTGTGAGGTCCAGCACTTCTGTTGGTGTTGACCTCATTTTTGATGAGGTCTTCCCTTCTTCTTTTTAGTGCTTAGGATCTAGCCTTAGGCTTTTTCTTTTGACTATCTTAGAGGACTAGAATTGGGACCCGCCTTTTAGAAATTCAAAACACTTCTAAACTCCCTGCAAACTCCACAAACTTGACTATAGACCCCTAATCACCTAGAGGGTTGAAATCAAATGTGGAAGTTTAAAGGATGAGTTCCTATAGGACTCTTTGGCCTTAGGACCACCTACAGGTGGCCACAGTGCAGTGAGGGGCTGACTTACACTACACTTACACACTACATTTCCACACACTTCCTAAAACCACACCCATACCCAACTTAACCTCCTGACTCATGTGGGTGATTCACATGGATGGTCCTTAACCCTAAGCCCTTGGCTAAGAGGGTTAGGAACAACATAGTGAATGCCTCAAATGAGTCCTTTCATGGCTCATATGGGCTTGAAATGGTTTCATGGCTCAACCAAAACGATTTCTTTCCACCTAAATTCACCCAATCTCCAATTTCCCAAATTTTCAATTTTTGACCCCGAGACCCTACACCTACTAAACCTACCAAAACCGTCGAAATTACCCAAATTTTTGCAAAATTTCCAAATTACCCAAAATTTTCCAAAATCAATCCCAAACATCTCCACATCACTCAAATTGATCATCCATACCCAAAAATACCAAAGATTCCAAAAATACCCCCCAATACCCTCCAAATACCCAGAAATACCCTTCTTGGCCTAAAAATCCAAAAATTCAGAAAATTCCCAGAAAATTCCAGAAAATCCTAAATATTCCCAATTTCATTTTGTCCAACTACACCATGGGCCAATTTTGTCAATTTACCCTACTTTTGTCAAAACCCCCAAATTGACCCATTTTAACCCAAAGTGAACCCAATGTTAAACCAAACCTATCCAATTGACCAAAATTCTGGTCCAATTCAATTCTAAACTTCAATCCAACATTCCCAATATCAATTTAGACTAAATCCAAGTCCAATTTGATTGACATTTGGATCCAATCTCACTTTTGGCCTTAAAGCCCAATTTGGACCCATGACCCAAACTTAACCCAAACTCACCCAATTCAACTCCAATTAACCTCAAATCTTTTCTAAATCTTCCTTAACATTCCCACAAACAAAACCCTAACATGATTTGCCCAAAATTTGAACCCAATTCCCACTCAAACTCAATCCAAGGTCAAAAGGCCCATTTTTGACCTAAACCCAAACCTAACCCAAATTCAACCCAATTCAAATCCAAATCACCCCCAATTTGTTTCAAATCACTCATGACACATCCATGAGCTAAACCCAACAATTATTTGGCCCAACCTCTTTACAAAATTCCCATCCATAAATTCATTTTTAAACTTAAGGGCCCATCCCTTAAACCCTCCTAAAAGCCCATTTCCTTGAAATTCAAAAGCCCAAATCATCCTAAAGCCCACATGACACTTCCCCTCATCATCCATTTGATCAAAATCACCCCTAAGTTGCAAAATCATCAATTAAACCATTCCAAATCAAGCCACATGTCAAATTACCCCCTAAATGCCAAATATTTCTAAAACCTTTTTTCATGAAATAAGCCAAGCCTTTTCCCAAGCCAAATGGAGCCATGAACAAGCCATTCTCAAGCCACATGAAGCCATGAGGGCTTTGACTTGTCATTAGTCCATTTATGGCAAGAAGAGGGGATCTTTCTTAAGCCTCCCTTAAGCCTTTTTACCTTAAGCATGTTACACTCTAAACCTTGCTTTGCCACTCTAATCCTTGATGGAGACTCCACCACACATGGGAGGTTGATCCACCTGACCTCCTCGGCCCAAAACCGAGTCTTGGGGAGGTGCACCCAACCCATTTGCATGGGTTGACCAAAATAAGCTAAAATGGCCCCTTCCCCTTTCTACTTTGATTCAACCACTTTACACATGGCATTTGCCGATTGCCTACACTAAACCCCGACCACGACCCACTGACCAAGATGGTGACCATTGCACAGCCGGCCGGCCACCGGGCCGCCGGAAACCACCATGGCCGAGAGCTCACATGTGAGCCAACATTGAAATTCTCACTTGCTGAGCCGCCTCATCCCAGGTGGCTACCATGGCTGATCTTCTCCTCACGAGAGCAGTGATCCCAAGCCCTAACTCCCACAGGAGGCCCCCAACCAACTCTATTTAAACTCCACCCCTCTCGGCCATAAAAAAAAGAAGCACAAACCTTGCCAAAACTCGCCAAAATTGTTCCGGACCCTTCTCCATCCTTAGAGCACTTGATCCCCAGGTGAAATCCCCCTGCCATTTCTCCTCTCGTAAGCTCGATTTCGGAGTTGAAATTCCACCCAAAACAAGGACACTTCTCCACGGTGAGCCAATTCCCAAATTGATTGGCTCTACACCTTCACCGGACCAAGAGAAGGTGTCCACCATCAAAAGCCCCATCTCCGGACCACCCGGTTGCTCCGACCTCCGAAGCTTTGTGATCGGGCTTGGTCGAAATCATATCCGGACAATTCACTGGACCGGGAGACTTCATGCGGAGCTTGCTAGGACCCGATCGAAGGTGCAACAACTCTCGGATTGAAGCCACACTTCTCCGAGCCAAGGTATGAGCTAACTCTTCATCCCGAGCTTACGGAGATTCTCCATTTTAAATGCTTTAGTTTCAATGCATGTTAACCGTATAGATGTGTTCGTCTCTTCGAGACGAATCCATAGAGCATAAGAACGTAAAAATCCATTGAGAATCGAGTGAGATCTTAGGGATTTAGTGTGGACGGCTCTCGGGTGAGAACACTTGGGGACGATGAACGGATGCCGTCCATTCAATACACGCGCGCACGGACGGCCGAGGATCGCGTCGGACCGAGAGACGGTACGAGAACCGCGGGGCCCGGGCTGCGACTCGGGTGGCGGCGTCGAATGGGAGCACGCCGCGTGGCCCGTCGGAGCTGCGAGGATGCGGCGGCGCCGACTCGGATAAGTAGAAAATTAGGGATTTTCTAATTTATTTAATTCCCTAAACTTCAAAAATTCATATCTCTGTGTAGAAAAATCAGAAAAATAAAATAAAAATACCCTCTTGCTCGGTGAAGAGAGGAGAATAATGTGGAAAAGAAATCACTTAATTTCATCAAATATTTTATTTTTTATAATTTATTTACTCTCTGCATTGTTTTAATTCTCCATGCATGCATACAATTCACCATGGCATGAGACCATAGGGCTTTTGAAGCCTGCTGAATTTGGGAACATTCCCTGAATTTTCCAAAGTCGAGGCCATCCCTATGAAGAGTTCTTGATTTTTCAAGTTCAGGTCACTGTTTTGAGTATTTTAATTCCAGTAAATAGCATGTTGTGAAATAAATTCTAGGAAAATTTGTTGATGTTCCTTATGACCGAGAGAACCTCTAGGAAAAATAGGTTTTGACTTAGTTCATTTAAAACAACCCTAATTGGCTTAAACACCCAAAATAGGTCTTTAATTAATTGGAATTAACCAGGCATCAAATTGACTTGAAATCAATTCCCCACTGAGCTTTAGGATCAGAGGAACCCACCATAAAAATTTGAGGTCAATTGGACTTGGTTAGCCAAACTAATTGGGTTGATTAAGTCACTTAGCCATTTTAAGCTTTAAAAATTCATAACTTTTAAAATACTTTTAAAAAATTCACCAAATTGGTTTTGGAGCCTCTCTGATATCAGAGGAACCTAAGAAAATTAAAATTTCAATTTTCTAAAAAAGTTGATTTTTAATAATATTTTAATACTTTTAATAATTAAAAAACAAAAAAAATAATAAAAATCACAAAAATAATAAAATTCACCAAAATGTCACATTTTGAATTTTAATCACTTAGGAACAAATCCCACATTTTTCCTAGGTCTATTTAGTGAGATATTGAATTTTAAAGCCCTAGGGTAATTTTTAAAATTAAAAAAATGTATTTTCTAGCATTTTCACTAAAATAATTATAATAAATCATAGAAAAATCAGAAAATTACAAAATTTGTTTCTCTGGTTTCCTTGATATTAGAGAGATTTTTGAAAAATATAAAATCCATTTTTCAACATTTATTTTATTTTTAAATTAATTAACACTCCAAAACTCAAAATAATTATAATAAAAATAATATAATTCAAAAAATCACCAAAATTGGTCCAAGTGCTTCTCTGGTCATTAGAAATGTCCCCTAATTTTCTTAAGGACAGAAACTTTCCTTTGGTCATGTTATCAAATTTTCCTTGAAAATCTCTATTTTCCACAAAAAATAATTATATAAATAAATTAAATACAGAAAAATCACATTTTCTCCTCTCATGTCTTTATTGATATATGAGTGAAGTCACATAAAAATTTCAAGTTCATTTAAGTTCAATTTAGTGAGTTATGAAATTATTAAGCTTAAGGGGTAAAATGGTAATTAAACTTTCAACCCTTAATTAAAACTTTAGGTTTAATAAAAAAATCAACAAGTAAAACATTTGATCTTAATCTGATTTGGATGATTGAAATTTAAATAATTAAAGGGTAGAAACTCATTAAACAAATTTTAAAATAATTAAACTTTAATTAAATAATAGATTAAATTTGGAAGAATAATAAAATTGGAATTATTAAAATAAGGGATATTTATTAGGAAGAGATTTATTCTTTAATTTAAAAAATCCCTAAACTAATTATATCATTAACATTTAACTCTTAATTAAAATGATAACTCAAATTTAAAATATTAAAAGACTTAATTAAATCATTAAACTCTTTTAAAATCTCAATTAAAATTATAAATTAAATTAAATTAGATTAAATTAAATAATTAAATTAAATTAAATTAAACAATTAAATTAAATTAAATTAAATTAAATTAAAATTAAATTAAATTAAGTAAATTAAATTAAAATTAAATAATTGAATTAAATTAAACTAAATTAAATAAATTAAATTAAATTAATTAAATTAAATTAAATTAATTAAATTAAATTAAATAAATTAAATTAAATTAAATTAAATTAAAATTAAATTAAATTAAATAAATTAAATTAAATTAAATTAAATTAAATTAAAATTAAATTAAATAATTAAATTAAATTAAATTAAATTAAATTAAATTAAATCAAATTGAATTAAAATCAAATCAAATCAAATTAAATTAATTCAACATCAAATCAAACTCAATTAAATTAAATTAAATTAAATATAAAACAACTTGAACAACTATTCCAAATTTAAACCCTTTAACTTAAATCAAATCATTTGGAATACCAATTTACCCTTGAAAGTTTTAGTTATCATAACTCCTAAACGGAACATTAAATGAAATGTTACTTCACTTATAGGATATTCGAATGTCCTAGTTCATCGAGCAAGATAACGATAAAACTTGAAATTCTTGGACGATTAATTCATTTGTATAATTAAATTCATTTGGACTTAAAACAATCCTAGAAATATTGAAAAGATGTTTAAGATTCCTCTTAAGCACTTCCTCGATATGATAGGACATTTATAAGAACAATTGGGCTTAATCGTTCTTTGATGAAGAAAATCGTCCTCGAACGAAACACGAGAGAACTCAGACGTCTAGGGAATGACTAGTTATAGGATTAGGAATTTGGTAGAAAACCATAACCTTTCCCTTAGCTTTACCTAGGAACTTGCTTAAATATTCTAATTGTGTTTTAAGTGTAGCTTGGGATGACGGGAAGACCCTCCGGGTACGCTTTTATTTTATTGCGATTTACTTTCTTGCAATTTACTTTCCTGCGATTTACTTTATTGCGAATGTACTTTATTTTTCTTGCATGATAAAACAACGGTTGCATGAAAACCCACACCTTTAGGATAGTCCCTAAAAGCTGAAACCAAATTAAGTTAAAAGTCATTGCAAGATAAAATTCACCGCCACAACATTTCAAAATATAAAACAACTCGAAATTTAATCACGAAACAGAACACAAAACTACGATTACAACTAAATTAAAACGTCCTGTTGGATGATCGGGAATACCTCGGATGATGTAACCTACGTGTTGCTAACGGGATTTCCACGGTCTAAATGAAAGTGTGGAACTCATTCGGTTGAGTTTAGCAAATTCATCTGGACTAAGTGAATCCGATAAAAATAATGATGCTGGAAGGATGGAACCGTGGGATCTTAACCGGTGTCGTTATAATCAACTTTAAGATTTGTTTTAATCAAAATACAAAACACTCGGAAATTAAGACTTCTCTAAACCAAAACACTTTTCTCATCTCCTGATTTATGATTTCTAAAACTAAACCTCTGCAACAACAAGGAGCTTGGAGCATGGTGGGCAACACGGCCATCGTCGTCAGCAAAACTTGAACCTACTTCAGCAAAACTTTCCTAGAATTAAATAACCGAAGCCATAGGACTTCGAGGTAGCTTGCCTAATGCAACATAAATCCTCAACCTCTTTGTTAGGCATTTGCATTGCAAATTAAGCCCTAACTAGGTCTTAGGATTCCGAGGTAGTCGTCCGATACGACAATAAACCCTCACATCTTCTAAGTTTATTTGTTTGATTTTATCATACAAATATAAGCCCTAATTAATTAAAATTGGCAAGATTGAAATACTAAATAAACATTAGGACTTTCCTAAATTCGAAGCCGAACAATAGGATAGTCGGGAAATTACCGAAGTTCACTTCGAATCAGTGATTTCTCCTACCTTTCTTCCTTCGGATTCACAAAACAAAAATGTTCCAAATTTGATCCATTCCCTATTGAAATTCCAAAATTCAATCTTTGAAAACCTTAAACTTTGAAATTCTTGAGAGCGAGAATTATTGATTATTATCGAGAGTTTTCTTAGGTGATTCCGTCACTTAAGATGTAATTAACTATAGGGGCTTGCCCTTATAGGGAATTTTAAAGAACCCGAGTAATATAAACCTTGTTTGATACTTTCATATTAAGCGAGGGGAATTTGTCGGCTTATAAAATTGGTTCGCGGACCAAACGGATGTCACAAAACTTCTAGTTTATTTGATCGAGCCCCACCATCGACGAGTGTGTACTATCCTTAGGGATAGATACACGGTTTGTGGTGCGGTGCTCGTTTATATAAACTATTTGGGATGTGAGATCGGTTTAATCTCATATTTAAAATTATTTTCAAAATCAAATACTACTTTCTAAATTATATATATATATTTAAATTAAATTTAAAATTTAAATTCGCCGACAACTTACGTTAGGCGACCCCTTTTAAAATACAACACAACCTAAAAATATGCCGACAACTTACAGGCGACTCACGTGAGGAATATTCCTCTCTCCATTATAATCGAATAATTACGCTTTCAAAAATCGGTAGTGTATCCATGTCCCTAATGGATCAAACTACCCTTCTTTCCGTTGGAATACTATGTTCATTTCTATCTTGAACAAGTATAGCCAACATTCTCTCGGATTTAGGAGCCACTTGTTTAGACACCCCTAAACGAGAGAGGTTCCGAGATCCTTTTACCTCATTTACGAGGTGGGGTGGACCCCAGATAGGTGTTAGTTTAGGAATGATCCTTCGAGTCGGGAAGTCTTACTTAAGACTTTCTTTTCCTCTCCGAATCGGATTCCTTACCTTCTCTACACCTTTGAACATTCCGTTCTAAATAAACAAACCCTCTAATAAGTGATTCTTTTAACAAATAATTCCTTCTTATAAATACATGAACAAAAATGAGTTCGGACTCTTTTCAATTCCTTTCTTTTCGTCCTAAAGAAAAGAAGCATAACTTAGGATCGACAACCGAATCTACCTTGCGGAAATGGAAGCCCCGAAGCTGATTTTCTCCTTCACTAACGGATTCGGACTTCGGCATGCTATAAGGATGAGCTGCCGACAATGGGGTCATCCGATTTGGACGAGGATTTGAAAACACGAACGTCGAGGTCACCGACGTCTCCCTCTTTGCAGCGACGAACAAGGTATGCGAGTGAGGAGCCACTGCTCGCAGGTTCGGCCTTAGGTCGACCCAAGAGTTTCCTCCCCTGCAAAGGGTCCCGACTAGGAGGAGTGCTTGCCGTCCGGGAGAGGACCATTCTTACTACCCCCGTCGGTCTAGTTGTTTCCGCACCTACCCGGACTTCGCCAAATCAAAGGGAAAAATAAATAGAAGATATGATTT
Organism: Papilionanthe hookeriana x Papilionanthe teres; assembly: GCA_022702705.1. Taxonomy (NCBI): domain Eukaryota; kingdom Viridiplantae; phylum Streptophyta; class Magnoliopsida; order Asparagales; family Orchidaceae; genus Papilionanthe; species Papilionanthe hookeriana x Papilionanthe teres. The sequence goes on from CM040424.1 coordinate 12,480,826, forward strand.
ATCGGGCGCAAAATTAATTAGTTTTTTAGAGTGACCGACTAAATTCTAATAATTTGATTTATAAGAAGGAAATTGTCAATTAGGGTCATCATAGCCACCTCTGGACATCTAGTAGTGTGAGCCTAGACAATCTATTCTACTAATAAAACATCCTAAACCGATCTATAGATTTGTCAATGTTCTTTATGCCTCGACCAAAGGGTAAAGAATAGAATGTTTCTATTTCAAGTACAATACTATAATCTACCTACAAATGATAATTATTCTAAAAATCTTCGATTAGTTGAAAAGAAGAAAGTTGTTTTATTTATACCTTACTAATCTTTATTTTATTATTGCTTACTTACATTTAGTATAAATTTTATTAAATCTAAAATCTAAACTTTCAAAAGAAATAAAAATAATAATTACTTTTAATTTGAAAAATCTAAAAATATTTCTTAATATTCTCAAAATCTTCCTCTGTGGGATCGATAAACCAGGACCTACTGTAGCTCTGTATTACTTGATATGATACGTATACTTGCGTTTTTTAAATTGTCACTTTTACAATAATTATTATAAAAATCTAAATATAAATTCATAAATTCTTACATAAGTAAAAGTCGGTCATGTCAAGTTTTAATGCCATTTGCTGGGATTAAATCTTCTATGTGGTATCAAATTTTGCATTTAAAAGTATATATAGCCCTAAGTAGGCAAGTGATAATAGTGTCAGAGACTCCTTTTCGTGTTTTAACATACTTTATACAAAATTTTATATGATTATTTTGTTTTAAAGATATGTTGTGTCCATTTCTCTATGCTTTGTGAGTAGTTCCTTTTTACCTTTCCCTTTTTGATGAATATGTAGGTAGTGTAGAATGGTGAAATGTTTTTAGGAAATTAAATACCGCCACCAGGAAAGATCACTTCCCTTTACCATTTCTGCACTGCATGTTGGGACAGACAGTTTGACATAATTATTTTTGTTTTCTAGATGGATACACCGGTTATCATCAAATACAAATTGCTCCCGAGGATCAAGAGAAAACTACATTTACTAGTCCTTATGGAACTTTTCGCTTTTCGAAAATGTCTTTTGGATTATGTAATGCACCAAGAACATTCCGCAGATGTATGATGTCTATATTTAGTAAGTTAATTGACAATGGAATAGAAGTATTTATGGATGATTTCTCTCGTATTTGGAACATCATTTGACACATGCTTAACTCATCTTGAAAAAGTGATGAAGTATGTGAGAAAACAAATTTAGATCTAAATCGTAGAAATGTCAATTTACTGTCATTGCCATTGTATTAGTAGACAAAATTAAAAGCATGGAAGTGGACCCTACAAAAATTCAAGTTATAGCTAAATTACCACCTCCAACTACGGTAAAAGGGGTAAGAAGTTTTCTTGGACATGCTGGATTCTCTACGTACGCTATATAAAAGATTTTTCAAAATTACTAAACCTCTATTTAACTTCGAAAAGGACAAGAAATTTGAATTTACAATCGAATGCCTAAATGCTTTTGAACTCTTAAAAGAAAAATTAATTACAGCACCTATAATAGTTTCACCCAACTCGGGAGAAACCATTCGAGCTTATGTGTTATGCTGCTGATTAAGAAAATGAGAGCAGCTTCGAGCAAAGATATGAAAAGATTTTTTTTTAAAGTTATATACTATGCTGCGTAAAACTCTTAAATGATGCCGAAATAAATTATACAGTTACGTAAAGAGAATTAGCGTAGTATATGGTTTTGTTGAATTTAGACCTTATCCATTGAACAAAATGTATCGTGCAATTTATCATTCGCTATCAAATATTTAATGCAAAAGAAAGATTTCAAACCAAGATTAATTAGATGGATGCTATTCATGCAAGAATTCGATTTTGAGATCGTTAATAAGAAAGGAACTCGATAATAAAATTGCTAGATCATTTATCAAGATTAGAAAATCATGAATTATCTGATATTGAAAATGAAATTATGTACAAGCTCGATGAACAACTATATAATATCAATGAGTGGAAAATACCATGGTATATGTCGATATAGTAAAACTATATAGTTAGTAATATTTTTACCACTCATGCTAACTTTGCAACAACAAGGTAAAAATTCATCCATGATACGAAAACCTTACTTTTTGGATGAACCATATTTATATAAGCAATGTAAGGATTTAATTATTAAGATGCATCTTTACGAAGAACCGAATCCAATTATTCAAAAATGTCATGATTCTGATTTTGGAGGACATTTGACCGATAAAATCGCTTATAAGATTCTACAATCCGGGATTTTACTAGCCTACTCTATTTAGAGATGTATACAGATATATTAAAGATTGCGATAAATGCCAAAGAGTAGGAAATATATCTAGAAGAAACGAAATGCCGCTAAATTTTATATTAGAAGTTGAAATTTTTGATGTTTGGGGAGGGACCTTTTATTCCTTCGTTTGGAAACTCATATATATTAGTAGCTGTTTATTATGTTTCCAAATGGATCGAGGCACAAGCTTTATTCTTAGAGCATGCTATGAGTACTAAAAATTTCGATGAAAAATATTTTTACTAGATTTGGAATGCCAAGAGTGATTATCACGGACGGAGGAACTCATTTTAGAAATAAATACATTCACAAACTAGTAGAAAAAAATATACATACTCATAAGATATCCACTCATTATCATCCACAATTGTGCGTATTATAATGGGAGTATCCAATCGTGAGATTAAACGTATTTTTAGAAAAATTCAAACCCAAATAGGTTACTGGTCTATTAGATTGTGACACTCGCATTGCGGTTTATATAGGACTCGCTTTATAAAAACTCCGATTGGAATGACTCCTTACAAAGCTTATATATGGAAAAACATGCCACTTACCGCCTGAATTGTAACAAAGCATATCAACATTAAAGAATTTAATATAATATGAAGGAAGCTATGAGGAAAAGATTGCTGCAATTAAATGAATTGGAAATAGTCAAGAAAATGAATCATATGATAATGACTTGATTTATAAAGAAAAGATGAAATTATGGCATGATCGGAAGATTAATCAAAGAAATTCTAACCACATTGTGAACAATGTAGAATAATATATGCATACTGTATCGAAATTATTTCCTGAAAATTTGAAGTCTCGATGGTTAGGACCTTTCACCATAACTCAAATATTTTCATACGGGAACTATAGAAATTGAAAATCCAAAAACCGGACATAAATTTTAAAGTTACTTGACATAGATTAAAACCATATTTTCAAGGTATAAGACCTAACTATAAATAGGTTTTAATGCTTAGTCAACCTCGATTAATAATTGGAAATTAGCCGACTAATTTTAATTAAATCCAAGTGTTTATGGGAGGCAAACCCATATTAGTTATCTATTTTTATTGTATCTTAATAGTTAGTTTATATTATCGAAACTTTACTACTTAATTATTATTAAGAATCATCACATATTCGAACCATTACGAGAGGAAAAGAAATTATTCGATTTAGAGCGAAATTGGACATTATTTTGAATCTCGCCGACAAGCGTAGGTCGATACTCGCCGACGCCGAGGTTCGCGCCTAATTTAATCTGGCCATTTATATGCTCGCTGACAAATAGAAACGAGCCCACCGACAAGCCGAGAACCCGGTGCTGCGCTTTTATAACTGTCGCTCGACGATGAGAAACCCCGCCGACAAATACGAGGAAGTTATAAAAATGAGTTATATATACTTTCAATGCTAATTTGGGGATGGTTTCAACACCAAATCCTTAATGAAAACCATTCTTAAACCATTCTAAGCCCCATTTCACTTCGAATTCATTACATTCACTATAATGGCCTCCAAATTCTTAGATTCTTCTAAATCAGAGTGTTTAACCGGAGAAATTGCGAGTGTGAAGCACGCGGATCTTCAACAAGGTTTTGCAAAGAAAAGAGTTATTTATGAACGGGATTCATTAATCGAGGATTAGAGAATTCCACTACGAAGATAGAAGAAATGATTTACAATGTTATTCGGGATATATTCTCGTTACACTACGTTTGTTTGTTATTCCGCTGTGAAAGAGTTCTACTCTAACTTACATGCTATCAACAATGGGAATATCTACGTCCGAGGAAGATGGGCGACGTTTACTCCATCAAGAGTAAATGAGTTATTCTCTATAGAAAACACTCCTGCATGTCACTATTCAAATTTTCAGGCCTTCTCTAAACATAATATGAATGAGATATTTCTACATCCTACCGATTTAAATAGAAGATCGGGAAAATGCGTGAAGACGGGTATGTTAGTTTCTCTCGCATCACTTTTAACCCCGTCTCGGCTAATCGGCACTTTTTCATCTCATCTAAATTGTTACCTACCATGAGGGTAAACAAGGTTTCGAAAGAATGCGCTATATTGAATTATTGTATTCAAATTGACGCTATTGATGTGGATCAATAATTTTGTTAAGTCCGTTTTGGGTTTAATCGTGCATGGGCCGGGCTTACCTGACCAGATTAACGTATCTACTATTTTTGCATTATGGCAACAAGACTTGTGTTTCTTATGAAGTTTAAAAGGTTTTGTTACCTTGGAAGCCGCTTTCGATCCTACAAACATATGTTCCCTACTTCGGACAATAATGAAGACATTACATTTATCTCTCGATAGAGCTTCACAAGATCATCCTATACAAAGGCCTATTTCGTATAAAAACAGAGTTACTTATGAAGAAAATTAATGGAATGGAGAATGAAATACGTAATACGAGAGATTTAATCGACAATATATCCGACTTATTCTTGATCACATCGATCGGAGGATGAAGAAACACTTTGATCATTCCGGACACTTCGGGAAGCTAGCTTTCTTTCATTTACTAAGACAATGGCTGGATCACCGAAGAATCTCTTCAATTTCCCTCGTGCCTTTCTATAACTTATTTGTGCATCAATTTGCCATATCGAAAATATCAGAGAAGATGAAGATTCTGATATATCAAGAGTAGTAGTAGATTTCCCATAGTATAGTTATGCTTATGTTATCGATTTCGATTAGATTTTTATTATGTGTGGAGTGATGATTCGAATATCTCAAACTTAATCGAGATATGAGTCATAGTTTTGTATCAACATTTAGTGTGTCATGGTTTGGTTTGCGATGCCGATTAATAGTAAAGATTGAAGTTTGAAGTTTGATTATAGAGTCTAAAAATTATGTTAGTTCTATTATCCCATGGATTTCAATATTAAAGTACCATAGTTTCGTGAATTTCCAAGCCAGGTATAAGTAGCTAATATTCATATTAAATTAATAAATGATGTGATCGGAAATATAATATAAGACAAATCAAGGACGAAAATGAGTGACGAATTTCAAAAATTTAAAATTTTTGAATTGGCCGACGGCGAGAAAAAAATTCCGCCGACAACAGATCGATCTCGCCGAGCGCCGAAGAATTTCGCCGGATGCCGGATTTTTCCCGAGAGTTTTTGGTCATGAAAAATATTAGGCCGCCGACGTCGAGGTCGGAAAAAAACATATATTTGACCGGTCAAAAACACTATTCATCATCCCCAACCTCCAATTTTCGCAAAACCGACCTAAAATGGCTCGAGAGATCTCGATTTCAAGCGATTTCGTTCTACTCAAAACACCGATTTCATCTTCCCTTTGGTAAGAGCCTTTACCCTATGCAAAAATTCTTTATTTTCACCATGTATTTTCACCACATTGCAAATTTTGGGAAAAATCAAAATGTGGAAGAAATATTCGGTGGAAACTATAATCTTGATTTAAATTGCTTACAAAATGTCAGGAAGCCTTCTTAGTATTATTATTAAGTTTAGTGAAAAATTTTATGATTTTCAAGGACGTATCGAATGGCTCCACGACAAAAATGTCGAGTAGAGTTCGGAGAAAACCGATTCATCAATGCACGAGTTAATGTGCAAAATATTTTGAAAATATACAAGGAAGAAAGTGCATCGCGGATCGGGTATTCAAAAATCCTGGAGAGAAGCAGAGCGGATTATAAAGGAACGAGGGTGGGAAAAATTTCGTTATGTTCGTATATACCGTAGAAGTGGTGAAAGACTTGTTGCCACTCTGACTGCCGCTGAAGATGCACCAGTAAAGGTACGAGGGTTTTTTGTAGATTTCAATGCCGCAAGAATTAACGCGTTCTATGAGTTCATGACTCGCACTTTAGCGAGTATGAAACTTTTGGAACGATGGAAGGACCACCGGAGGAAGTCATTAACTTTCTCACCGATGGGACCGAGTATGGAAAATGAAGCACAGGAAAGAGTGAATTTTCCTCTTTCCAAATTGTGCTGCAGTCTCCAAAGCCCTGCATTACTTTATTTATTCCCACTGCGTTCACATATCACCATAGTGAGGTAACACGAGATAGAGCAATTCTGAATTTCTCGCATTCCGAATAACAAGCATCAACATCGGGAGAGTTATTTATCAGAATATCCCCGTCACTCCTCAAAATGAGAGGAGCTGATCGGGCCACCCTGATCGATTGCACTATGCCAATCTTCTCGAGGTCACAGGCTGGGAGATGACGAAGAATGGGTGGAACCTATGAAACCACTTACACTGCTAACATTAAGAAGTACGAGTCTCGTGAAGGGTGGAGAGCAGGACATAGAAGATTTTACTCAATCAAGTAGAGATATACCCTCTACTGGGCCTATGGACCTCTCGGAAGCCTACCACCCCTACCTTACAAGATCTCGATGAATGAATCACCTCGCATGTGAGGAGCTGGAGCGCTTGGAGAGACCATGGGGAGAAGGTTTGATCATTTTGATCAAAGGATTGATAATCTGGAGAGGAGACATGATTATGATAAGGAATACCTCCAGCGACATTCGGAATACGAGATTGCATATTATGAAGCCGAACGTCACATAGAGTGGAGATTTAGATGTCGTCTTTCCGTAATGCCCCAGCACACTCGCATCACCCCGCTTCTTTGCCTTCTCAAAGAACCTCACAGATCAAGGAGGGATGATATAGTTCAAATTTTGCGTCGAACATTAGGACTTTTATGTATTTTATTTGTTCGATGTAAGTTATTTCGAGGACCGTACATGTTTGTAATATTCGCACTTTATTTCGAGACATTGATATTAGTTAGATTAATTTGCTTGGATTGTTATAGTAGTTAGTTTTTGTTTTTGTGTTAGTTAATTACATTTATTTTTATGTTAATTAGGATATTAGTTTTTTTTAATATGTTTTTAGTTTATTTTGTTTTGTTTTAAGTTTTTAAAATTGTTAACTGTTAGTTCAATTGTTTCTAATATGTTAGTATCCATAAAGGTAGATATATATAGTTATTTTAATTGTTGTGTTTAATACTTATCTTAGGTTTTATCCCTGCATTTTCTTAAAATTGTTATATATATATAGAGAATACTAACAAAGTACATGTTCAATGAAATGAAAAAGCTCGCAAAAATTTCAAAGAAAAGAAATACCAACTTGAAGGTGATTTATTTACTTTCTCTTCATTCATTATTTAGAATAGATATAAAAATTAAGTTTTGGGGGAGAGTAAAATACAAATTTAGTTATTAACTTGTTCTCAATTTCATTTTCAAATTATTATAAAAATGATTTTTATAGCAAATTTTTTAATTTGATTTAATATGAATTATTTTATTTAATTATTATAAAAGGTTAAATGAAATATTTCTAGTACTTTAATTAATTAAAATAGAATAAAATATTTGGTTAAGGGAAATAAGAATATAGTAAAATATTTTTTAGTAAGGAAAACTATATTCTAATTATAATTCTTAAGTATTCAAGTGAAAAAGAAAAGATTGAAAATCAATGAAGTAAAAACTATAAAGTATATATAAGCTAAGAAATATTCCTAAGTTTCAAATATAGGAAGATGAAAATGAAGTTCAAAATTATTAACAAGCCCAAGATACGTAATCCTCATTAGAAAAAAGAAAAGAAAAAGGAAAAGAAAAGAAAAAGAAAAAAGAAAAATGAGGAGAAGCTGGGAGGAGATGCCTTATCAAAATCGCTTCATTCTGATTTAACCTAAAGGGAAAAAAACGGGGATATTTCCAAATTTATATTTATGGATTAGAATTTTACCAATAGTATTTTCTTGAATTTCTTATCATATGAATATCTTAAGTAGTTATTCTTTTAAATATAGTCATTCCTGAAATGAATAGTAAGCTAGAAATCTTAGATTCGATGACTAAATAATTTATTTCTATAAGATTAATTAAATAACATGAATTATTTTTGTTTAACTTTATTATGATATTAATTAATCTAATTCATAGTTGTTTAAATTGAAAAATCTTATTATAAAACTCATTGCCTTTTATGTAAAATTAAAACAATTTCCAGGACAAGTAATAAGTAAGTTTGGGGGATTTTGATCAAGAAAATTTATTAAGAAATTCATACCTATTTTGATGAAATTGCACTTTAAAGAAGGGTATTTTCTTTATTTTATTGCAGGAATGAAGAATTTAGGTGATAAAAAGCAAAAATCATAAAAAGAGCGAATTTGGAGCAAAAATCATGCGATTTTCAGGCCTTGTCGCCGACGGCGAGATCGAGCTCCGCCGACGGCGAGATCGAGCCAGCCGACCTGGCGAGGGTTACTGAGAAGAAAATTCTGAAGAATTTATAATCGTCTCGCCGAGCGCGAGCCCGAGCCCGTTGACAGCGAGCTAGAGCGGTTTGAAGATCTTCTAGAAGCCTCGCCGACGGTGAGCTAGTTCAAATGGTGCAGATACATTGAACCTGGACACTTTTTGAAGGGATGCTTACACACCTCTTGGTCCTTTGCTCAACTTTATATATAGAAGCCGAAATTAAGTCTTTAGTATCTAATCTTTTGTGTTCTAAGTGTGTTAAGTCCAATCTTTTTTGCTCTAAGTGTGTTATTTTTGGTGTTCTAAGTGTCTTTGTGAGTGCGCTTGTGTCTTAGTGTGTGTTCCGTAGAGTTCTCAGTGAGTTAGTGAGTTTTTAGTGAGTTTTGTTGTACTGGAAGGAAGAGTCATAGAAATGCGGTGAGTCTGCTTCGGGTGATAAATTAAGATAAGCATTTGTATTTTTATTGTTTTTAACTTTAAATGAACCATGCTTAGCTTAGTTTCCACGTACTCGAGCAGTTTGGTTTAGTCTTTCTCCCTATTTATGAAATTAAGCGACTTGATGAAATTAAAATAAAGATACTTTTATATATTAATAAATTGTGATACTTTTACTTAAAACATAATTTACTTTCAACCGCTATCTGATTGTTAAAATATGCTTCGATTTATCAAATCATAAGTAAAAATTACATCCGATATTCTAGAATTCAAAGCCTTTGAAGGAGGGTGTAAATAAATAGTGGGAAATAATATCATCGGGCGTAGGACCAGCATTTTGTTTACGTACTCAAAATATTCAATTCGGTCCTATTGCTCGGGAGCTAAAGTGTAGATGTTAGCCCTCGTGCTGGTGTGTCGTGAGCTCGTTGCGTCGGTATCCTCCCACTTTGCTCGTTGCATTCGCAATCAAACATAGATTAGTCAATATTCTTTACACTGACCAAAGGGTAAAAGAATAGGAATGCTCCTATTTGTCACAATACCTTAACATTTTCTATTTAAATTCATCAATCATTTAAATTTCTAAACAAGGGGAAAGATATTTTTTCGAATAGTTAAGACTTATTTAGCAAGTAGTTTTATTTCCCCGCACTTGCAATTCGTATTAATTTTCTATACTTAGTTAATTTATCTAATTAAAATACTTAGTTTACTTAATTGCGCTAAATTCAGAATTCCAAATTTTCGTATATTATTATTATTATTATTATCATTATTATTATTATTATTTTAAAATTACCTGCTATTTAAATTTTCTTTCCTCGTTGATCGATAACCAGACTCCACTAGAGCTATGTATTACTCGATACGATACGATACTTGCGTAGCATCCACAACATAAACAATTACAATTCTATACATATAATATAGCGGGTCAAGTTTTCAGTTTCGTTGCAATCAAATTAAAATATCATCATATAACTTTGTGGGTCAAGTTTTTGCACCGTTGTCAAAGAGTAAGAAAAAAATTTACTAGAGTAACGGACTATTTAAAAAAAATCATAATAAATAAATTAATATCTATTCTAAAATTGTGTACAAATTTGGAAACGAAAATTTAATAATTCTTACGATTCTGAATTAGAGCGTATAATTAAAAGAATTAGAAAACAAAAGAAACAACAAAACTATAAATTTAACACAAATGGCGAATATTCCCGAAATTCAAAATAGAACCAACAAAGACCATTAAGAGATTAAGGCTAACCCTACATCGATGAAATTCATTTAACTATTCAAAACCCCGATGTAGCTGCTAATTCATTTGAATCCTAAACCTCATTTGTCCAAATGGTACAAAACAATCAATTTAGTGTTCACCTACCGAAGATCCTAACTTACATCTTGCTAGTTTTCTAGAACTTTGTGCTACTTTTAAATATCAAGGAGTATCTCTGACGATGCTATAAGACTTAGACTTTTTCTTTTTCATTAAGGATATGGCTAAAATGTGGTCAAATTAAGTGAAGACTCGGATTCACAAAACTGGGGGAGAATTATCACAAAAATTTCTATCCAAATATTTTCCACCATCTAAAACTCGCTAAGTTTAGAAATGATATAACTTCTTTTTGTCGATAGATGGAGAATCAATATATGAATCTTGGGAGAGATTTAAGGAACTTCTTAGTGAAATGCCCACATCATGCGCTACCAGATTTGCCGATTATTCAAACCTTTATAATGGATTAGTGGGATCTTTAAGATCAATCATCGATGCCGTCAATGAGGTTCATTAATGTCTAAACCATTTGATGAAGCTTATGCACTAATCTAAGAAATGGCAACAAATAATTTCCAATGGCCTGTTGATAGAAAATCCGAAAAAATAGCCAAGATTCATGAAAACATGCAATATCTATGTTAAGCTTCTCAAATTGTCATATATCTAAGAAATTAGATCATTTTGGAATGAACTACTCTCCTACTTTAGAAGAAAACTCATCTGGACAAATCATAGAATCTCAATCTAATTATGAACTTTAAATTACACAATGTAACTAATAACCCTTATTCAAACTATTATAATCCCTGGTTGGAAAACTCATCCAAATTTTAATTGGAATAACACATCTAATCAACAATGGATGAATCAACCTAATCAAGCAAATCCAAACTATAAACCTAATTACCCACCTCGATTTAATAACAATAACCCACAATTCAAAGATAAGAAATTATCTATGGATGAATTATTCTCAATATGGGTCATCAACTACAAAATCAAGGAAATCAATTACAAATTCAAGGAAATCAATTACAAATTCAAGGAACATCTATTAAAAATATTGAAACTCAACTTGGACATATTGCTACTGCACTAAATAATAGAATACCTGGAACTTTTTCTAGTAATGTGGAAATAAATCATAAAGATCAAGGAAAAGAACAAATTAAAGCAATACAACTAAGGAGTGGAAAAGAACTAGAACCTCAAATTCAAAAAGAACTTAAAAGCCAAAATGACGAAGTGGAACAAAAAGGAACAATTCAACAAGATTCAAACTTGGAACATCCTTTAATACCTATGAAAATTTCTCATGAAACCTCCACCACCATTTCCTCAAATACTAGCTCAACATAAAAAAGATAAACAATTTGCTAAATTCCTTGAAATACTAAAGAAATTAACAATCAATATACCTTTTGTCGAAGCTTTAGATCGATGCCAAATTATGTAAAATTTATGAAAGATATTCTAAATAAGAAAAGAAAATTCAATCGATAATGAAACAACCGCACTTAGTGAAGAGTGTTGTTATTATGCTCGAAGAAGCTTCCCCGAAAATTGAAAGATCCTGGTAGTTTCACTATACCCCGCGCTATGAGAAAATTTATGGAAAAGCTTTGTGTGACTTAGGAGCAAGCATCAATCTAATGCCTCTATCGATTTCAAGAGATTAGGATCGGGGAAAATTACACCTACGCAACCCTTCAATTAGCCGATCGTTCGGTTACCTATCCTAAGGGAGTTATTGAAGATGTGTTAGTAAAGATGGATAAATTTATCTTCCCGCAGATTTTATTGTTTTATATGGAGGAAGATAAAGAAATTCCTATCATTTTAGGAAGACCATTTTTGTATTACCGGAAAAGTTATGATTGATGTTCGTAAAGGAGAATTAACGATGAGAGAAAATGACCAAAAAGTTACCTTTAATATTGCAAAATCACTGAAATATCCCGCTAGAAAAAGATGATGAATGTTTTCGGATGGAAATACTTGAACATTTACAACGCGAACATTTTAAGGAATATTATGAAGATAATTTAAAAAGAAAATACCGAATTAATTGAAGATAATAATGAAGAATTAAATTATATTCGTGAAAGATTTGAATTTTGACAATAATTTGAAATGACCGACAAGAATATAGTTCCATCAATTATTAAAACCTCTCGAACTTGAGCTAAAAATATTACTTGATCATTCGAAAATGCTTATTTAGGTAATTCTTCAACTTTACCGCTTATTATTTCATCCTCGCATTAAACGAATCTCAAGAACAAAAACTAGGAAACTTTAAAAAAATATAAGAAACTTTTGCTTGGACTTAAAGGCATATTAAAGGAATTAGTCCTTCAATCTCGTATGCATAGAATTATTTAGATAATGAACATAACCTGTGCGTATCCCCAAAGGAGATTAAACCCAATAATGAAAGAAGTAGTTAAGAAAGAAATTTTAAAATGGTTAGATAATGGTATTATATATCCTATTTCTCCATGCGTGCTTGGGTAAGCCCAATTCATCGTGTTCCTAAGAAGGGAGGAATTCATCCCATTCAAAGTATTCATCCTAAAAGTCTTAAAGAAGAGTTTAAGTCACAAAAATGTCTTTTGGGAGAGTGTAATTAATAAGAAGTAGGATGCAAACAAGAAGAAATTCATTTGCGAGAGTGCGCAAGAGTTATACAACTCATTTCTAGCCATTAGTATTTAAGGAATAACAACGAAAATTACAAAGATCGAGGCTAATGCGGATTCAATCGAAGCAAAAGTAAATGAAACTAATGCACAATTAGTGCATATTAGATTGAAATTAAAGATGCAATTTAGTCATACTAGTCATGTTGAAGAAGCGGATAAAGTGATGTTTTTGAAGAACAAGTGGATAAAAGAAGATTAAGTAAGAGTTTTCAACCATCGCCCGTGCTATCAAATTTATGTACCAATGGTTCAGAAGGGAGTAATGGAAGTTCTGGATATATTCCACCTAAATGGAGAATAGAATTAAGTTCTTGAGTTGTATTAAGTTGTTAGTCAGTCTTGTTTAGTGTTCTATTTAGTGTAATGTTTATTGTTATATATGTTGTTTAAGTTTTTAGTTGTCTGTGTTTTGGGTGTTTGTTTTAGGTTTTGTTTAAAGTGTTTAAGTGTGTGTTAAAAAGGAGATCTTATCCAAGAATCTTGGATTAAAGTCTTGTAATTTGTTCTTGTTTTATTTACTAAAGAGTTTATGTTTGTGTGAAACTTGATGAATCAATATTTAGTATTAATGCGAGATTTTGAAGATAAGAAGAATTCAAGGAGATGATATACTTATTAAGATCATTTAGGGTTGAGCAAATGAGCTTAAAAGTGCATTTAATGAAAAATTGAAATTAGCAAATTCGAGGCTAAGCTCTGAGACCCCGGGCTTACGCTCCAGAGCTTCGCAGCTAAGGGCCATACTTTCACGCTTAGGCGCCGGTTCACGAAAATCCGTTTATAGCTTTTAAAAACCTGAAAAATCATAATTTTTTCACCCCTCATCATCTTCTTTCTTCGGTGTTCGTGACTTAGAGAGTTAAGGCATCTCCAATATCGCTATTTTTTAAGACGATTCGAGCCAAATTTGCTAGTTTTGATCTTCTTGAGGTAAGAGCACTACTTCTATGTAAAATTTTTTTATTTTCACCATGTATTTGAGGTGAATTGTTGAGAAATCTGAAATTTACTACTTATGGTGAAAATTTGAGAAAAATATTTAGAAATTACTTGGATTTAGTAGTTTAAGTCTTTAGAAATTAAGTTTGGTGATTTAGACTTAAATGTGAAATTTATGATAATTATTATGAAAATTTTAGATATGGCACCAAAGAGGAGCAAGGCAAAATCCACTTTTGATTCAGATAAATTTATAAGTTCGAAAGCTCAAGATGGTTACATGCAAGCTTTACAATCAAAAAATTTGATTCAGGAATGAGGTTTTGATAAGCCCGGCGGAGTGATAGAAGATATGATTGTTAGTTGCCTTTGAGACAAATATTGTTGCTTCTCGGCTGTAGTAGTTATTTTGTTGTACAAGAGTTCTATGCCAATCTCCCGAAGTCAGAATAAAACTTTGTGTCGGTACGAGGACAATTGGTTCATTTCACGCCTAAGGTAATAAATGAGTTTTATCATTGCCACCGAATACATTTTATTACTATTCAAATTATAATCCTACAGAGGAAGAATTGGATGGAATCATTTCTTCTTTGAATGATGGAAGAGGGTTATGGAAAATAACTAATGAAAAGAGATTTAACTTCCCTGCTTTAAAGTTGAATGCCACCTCTAAGGCATGGAATTATTTCATATCATCTAAGTTGATTCCTACTAATCATCTAAGTGAAGTCACGAGAGAAAGAGCGGCTTTGAATTATTGTGTTCAGTTAGGGAAGGCAATTGATATTAGGAAGATTATTTATGATTGCATTTGGAGTACTGCAGGTATGGGATTTGCTTCCCTTATATATTCATTATGTGAGAGGGCTGGTGTAAGATCTGAAATTAGGAAGAGGTCCTTTAACCTCTTAAGCCTATCTATAGTGTGAATGTGAAGACAAATGCTGAGCATTCCCTTTTTTACTAGAGAGGAGGATTCTCTAGAACTTCAAGTGCCTCCACTTCTTCTACTTCTACATCTCGTTCTTCAACATCACAAGCATCTTAATATTAGTTTTCTGATTAGCATAATGAGCTTTTAAATAAAATGAAAGATAATATCAATTGTATTGACGATAGAGTTCATGATATAGAAGGAAAGGTAGATCATACTGGGGATTATGAGACATAGTGTGTATGAGAAGAATTATCACAGTTATATGGTTAGATTGCTCAGAGGAGATTATAGTGTTGTGCTACCTCCACATCCACAATACACCCCATATGAGACTACACATGCTTGGAATGAAGGAGATGATGGAGAAGAAGGACATGAGGATTAGGATTTATGGTTTGTATGTTTTGTAGACTGTTATGTTATGTTGTATGTTGGACTTTTTAGTCTGTTTGATGAAGTGAACTTTTTATTTATGGTTGTTATGTGGACTTTATTGTTGTAATTTTGATTGATGTAGTAGTTAGTATGTACTTTAGTTTATTTTTATGTTATTTATGGATGTTGTTTGTTTGTATTATGTGATGTGATTGTTTAGAGTTCTTGTGGTAGTAAATGTATTAGAAATTTCATAGTGTTTGGTTTGTTAGTGTAGAACTTATTTCAGAAATCATTAGGAAGGTTTAAAACACTATTAAAATTCACTGTTTAATTTTATTCTTTAACTTTCTTAATTTACTACCATATATATATATATATATTGTTGTTGTGGATTTTTGTTTAAGTATGTATGAATTTTCTTTTATTACCTCCACTACCTTAGAAGTCTTTTAAATTTCTATCATCTAAAATGAAAATTAAAATTTGATCTATTTTTTTTTTACTCCTCTTTTTAATTATTATACTTGTATATTTGGGGTGTAAAAATTTCTGTAAACATGATACTTATAGTTTTCTATTTTTACCCATGTATCTTTTTACAATGCTTAAAAGTTCTATCATTATGAAAATTTTAAAGTTTGGTTGGGGGATGAAAATCAATTTTCAAAAACTTAAATTTTATTTCTTCTCAAATGTGTTAAAAATAAAATTTGATTTTGATTAAATAATAATTATGTGTATGAAGTTATATTAGGGAAATAAAATTTCAAATATATAAATAAGATAATTTAGTTAAAATCTATAGTAAAAATAAGAAATTTTAAGTTAAAAATTTCTTTGTGAAGAAATGATGAACATTCTATAACTATCTTTAGTAGGAAAAGTTATATTTTTAGAAAAAATAGAGGAATTAGACTTTTGTTTTTAATACTTAATATTCTTTTATGGAAAGTAATTTTCAAAAATTTTATTATATTTTTAAGTAAACGGTATATATCTACCTTATACTTTAAGAAAGGAAGGGTGGAATTCCATAAAATGATGAAGTAATAAGGTTTTGGAAGGATGTTGTGTTAAGTATAGGAATTTAATGTTAGAAGAAGTTGTGATGATTCAAAACCTTGAACTTCATTTACTTCTTGATTTGGCCAATTAAGGTGTTAATATATGTTGCGAGAACATGTAAGAACCTGTATGGTATTGTCTTTGTCGAAAATTGCTAATAATTACGTGAGATTAAATGGGTGAGAATGTAGTCCATATAATTGAATGCAAATAAATAGGGAGATATACTTTAATGGGTGTATGATTAAAGGACTTTAGAGTAACAGGTTAAAGCCCCCAATGTGAATTATTATTTTATGTTTTGATACGAGATGTTAGCCTCCAGGTGGAGGGAGAAGAGAAACTCTAGAGTGAGAGCTCGTATCTTTCCTGCCTATCCCATCTTTAAGATTTATAAAGCAATAGATTAACTCATGTTCTTTATAGCAACTCTAGTAAGGGTAAATAATATAATTGCTCCTATTTTGCACGACACATTTTAGATACTTCTACAATAAAATTCCATGTCTTATTACTGATTCATAATAAGGAAAAAGATATTCTATTTGCATTTGCCTTAAACTTATAATAATCTAGTTAAAGTAATTGCTTGCTTTTATTACACATTATAAGAATTACCAAAAAGAATCAAACATTCTTACCTAGAATATTATCTTTAGTTTGAGTAAGATCTTTCTCAAAAGTAAAAAGTTATTTTTTTGTTTTCTTTATTAAAATATATATGTATATATATATATATATATATATATATATATATTTAACATCTTTCCCTGTGGGTTTGATATCTCGGAGCATAATCATAAAGTCTTATATTACTTGATAACGATACATATACTTGTATAGAATCCCATTTTATAATATCAATTAATTCTTTTATTTACATTGCCATCAAACTTTTGGAGTCATTGTAAAGAAAGAAAAATCATTAAAAAGAAGTATAAATTCATATATAAAACGTAAGCATAAATATCAGGGATCAACCATCAACTACAATAAATTTGGTTGAAAGAGACATAACCCTAGCTGTTGTGCAGGAGATATGGAATTAAACCACCCATAATGGATATTGGCAACCCATTCTCATGGAACAAAGGCCTTATTATTGTGGTAAATGTAAAAATGTTTGGACACAACACATAAGTGTTTCAAACTTCACCTTCGATTGAGGATTAATGCCCTTATGCACCTTGATGCAATGGAGAGTGTTTGGAGCATTACCTTAAGAGTCAGTTGATAAGGAAACTGCAACTATTTCTCCTAATAATAACCAAATCATAGAACTTCAACTAAAGGAGAAGGAAACTAATGAACTAATAGATTTGGAGATAAATATGTTG
The DNA here is from genome assembly GCA_022702705.1 of Papilionanthe hookeriana x Papilionanthe teres. NCBI lineage: Eukaryota > Viridiplantae > Streptophyta > Magnoliopsida > Asparagales > Orchidaceae > Papilionanthe > Papilionanthe hookeriana x Papilionanthe teres. The sequence goes on from CM040424.1 coordinate 12,498,559, forward strand.
AGTAGAGATACACCTTATAAACAACAACATGACCAAAAAAAATGAGCACACTAGCCAACAACATATGGAAGCAACTGTTCCAGATATATTATAGGATGTTTTCCCTATCCTTGGTATTATGGAATACCCCTTAATTGAGAATTTTCTTGATCACTTAATTTTGGATGACATGCCATTTTTTATATGAGACAATTTATTAAAGTAGAGTGGACAATGCGGAAGGTTAGAAGGAAAATGTGAGGAGGCCTAGAGCTGAGAAATTTGCAAGACGAGAACATCATTGTTATTGGAGGTCCTCATCCAATCACATGTATGAATCCCTCTCTAGTCATACTAGCGTAGGGAAATCACATTATCATGACTATCCTTCTATGTTGGAACATTTAAGGAATAGCCTACCTTTGTTCCCTTAATTGACATTAGAAACATAACAGGGTTTACAAATTTTGGTGCATGGCAATTCATGAACCATTGGTGCATAAATACCAGAAACAAATTTTAAAGCTTTTTTAAGCTTCAAACATTATGCAGAACAAATAACAAAATTTGGTTATATTGTAGAAAATAAATGAATTGGAATGTCATTGAAGATCATTTCCTCCATATTATATTTAAACATTTTACAGGTTTTGCTACTTTTTTTTATGTAGGTTGTAATAACTGGCATGAAATTAATCTATGGTCTGAATTGACACTAAGCAGCACCAATATGCAAAATAAGTGGCTCAGTGGAGGGGATTTCAAAATTATTGTATCTCTTATTCAGAAGAATAGGGGGAGTATAGCTGCTTTAAATAACTTGATGACCTTCTCTAAAAATATAAAGGCAGATGGTCTATTTGATTTGAGATTTCAATGCACTTATTTACCCAAAAAAAAGGGTAATATGAATGAAAGGATGGATAGAATTCTGGTAAACAAGCATCTTATGAACAAATTTACTCACTCTATAGTTAAACATGTCATCATTATAGGCTCTAATCATAGACCTCTATTACTAACTTTCTCAGTTATAACCATCATTGTGAAATCTCCCTTTAGATATTTAAATGTTTGGTCTGAGCATAAATAGTTTCAATGGGTGGTAAAAAATGCCTTGAGCACTAAAATATATCGCAGACATTTGCATAAGCTTTGGCAACATAAAAAATTTCTAGCCAAAGCTTTAAGGAAATAAAATTGGGAATGTTTTGGAAAAAATAGTCATTAAGTTGCTCGAGCTAAAAAATAGGTTGTGTCCATAGAATATGCTATGAATTAGGTTCAACTACTTAATAGAAAATTTATAATGCTAATGCTAAGTTACTCAATGCCATAAGTTGTGGGGAACAGTGTTTGCAACAAAAAACTGTGGATAATAGGTTTATTAATGGTAGTAGAAACACAAATTATTACCATGCTGTTATAAACTATAGAAAGAAAGTCAATGTTATATTTAGATTCAAAGATGGAAATGGATGTTGGATTAATGATCCTTAGAATATTGCAACTAATGCTACAAAGTTTTTTCAAAGTTTGATGAATCAGACTTATAATCACTATAAAACAATTGATCCCACTCTGTTTGCAGATAATATATTTGTCACTAAACACCTTAAGCTCACATACCCTTTAAATGATGATGAAATCAACAATTCATTGAACTTTATTAATAGTAGCAAGACCATTGCGTCTGATGGATTTACTATTGACTTTTATAAGAAGTCTTGGATACTGTTAAACAGGTGGTAATGTTGGTTGTACAGAGTTTTTTTTGGAGGAGGAGACTTCAAAATATTTCATAATAATTGTCATTGCTCTAATTCCTAATGTAAAAGGTGGAACTTGCTGGGATGATTACAGGTCATTCAGTCTCACTAATGTAATTACTAAACAGATTAGTAAAATATTTGTTAGCAGGCTCCAACATTACTTGGAAGAATAAGATATTATAAGTTAGAATTTCATACCTGAGGTGCTTAAAGCAAGGTTCATTCCCAAAGCTTTTAGCAAGTTGATAAAAAAAAGTGGCTTTTCAACACAAACTACACTGTTCTACTAAATGGTCTTTCACATGGGTACTGTAGATCTTGAGGGGCCTCTAACAAGGGAATTCCTTATCGGTAACTATTGTCATCCTGAACTTTGTACTATTCTCAAGAGTAATCAACCATATACATCAAAAAAACCAATATGTAAGGCACAAAAACAAATCCACTTGTTTGGTGAGCAATTTAGCATATGTAGATGATGAGTTTTTAGCAATGCTTGTAGACAAGTTGCAAAGAAGACAAGGGGAATACTTCAAGTGCTTCAAGAAGTCTCTGGTATACAATTCAATAAAAAAATGCCAAATTATCAATAGCAGTAAGTTGCAAACACCTTCTAAAGTCTCGATAAGCGATTACACTAGTTTCAGATAGGTCGAACTTTCGATTAAATACCTTGGCATACAACTTATTGAAGGAAGGATAAGACAAAGTCAATTTAAAGATGTTGTTGAAAATGTAAACTCACAAATAATATGTTAGACAAGTTTTTTCTTGTTTGATGGTGGTAGAATAACCCTCTTAAGAAGCATCATCTCCTCCTTTCCCTTTATACTCTTCAAATGCTCAAGATGAAGAAGAGTACACAAAATATTCTATAAATGACTCAATGAGAAGGCCAAAAGAGACAACTACATTGGTCTAACTAGGAAAAGCTGTGTAAAGAATTAAGGCTTGGGGATCTAAGTATTAAAAGATTCCAACATATCAGTTACATATATTTCTATAAATTAAGGATCAAAGAAATACTAAAGGATTTTTTGTGGTCTAACTACATGTATATCAATATTTGCAAGGATAACTACCCCCTCAAGATACGAAAGAAGTTAGGTAACTCTAAATCTTGTATGATCATACCAAAAACTAGAGAAGATGCAGAAGATCATTAAATTTGGGATGTTGGTCAGTGTAAAACTGACTTTTCGCTTGACAATTGATTGGTTAATGGCAAACTCCATGATCAAAATAATACTAATGCTTTGTGCAATCTTAAGGTGTATGAATGTTGGAGAGATGACCAAAAGGTCCTAAATAAACTCAAAATTCCAGTAGACTGCAGATTTTTGATATTCCTATCAACAACAACTAAAAATATAGATTGGTAATGAAAAACTTTACTAGTCAATCTGTATCCAATTAAATTTATCTGACAGAGTTCAGATAGCTTCGAGTGGACAGGAGGGAGATTTTATGGCATAATTATTTAACACCATTCATGTCTTTCTTTTATTGGATACTGTTTATGAAACTCCTACCTTAAAATGACATCTTAAAACTTAAAGGCTTCAGGGGGTCCTTCTTAGTCCATATTAAGTAGAAGAGATGATGAATATTTGAACCCTATTTTGTATAAATGCAACTTTATGCAATTGTTAAACAAAAAATATGGAACATATATCCTTAGTTGGACAGATATGACTGCTCCATAGAGAAAATGGAAGGAGTATAAGTTAGAGGTCTTTCCCCTTATTATGGAAAATTTTATATGGATGGCTAAGAACAATGCTAAATAAGAAAATAGAAGGGTTACTTATTTGGAAGCATCATCCCATTGCATGGCTTACATACTAAAACTTGTTAAACTCGAAAATCTTAGTTTGAGTAATCAAGTCTCCACAAGGTCTGCAACTAGTTAACAGAACATACAACTGAAGAAGAATTTCATACAAAAAATCTTTTGCAGAAGACCCATGTCCCCCTGGATCAAAGTAAATACTGCTGGGAGTCATACAATATCTTCTGCTGGAATAGTTGTGTCTTCAGAAACCAGATTGATCAATGCTTACTATTTTTCCAATCACATATATATGTAGATGGGGCTTCAGAAGCAGTCACTATAAAAGAGTTTTGAGCAATCAAAATAGTTATTCATATGCAATGGAGGATTATACATATAAAATTGGATTCTCTTCTACTCATTCAAATAGTCAAGCTTCAGATAGGAATCCATTGGAGGCTTACGGACTAGTTGAATAAAATTAGAGGCTTATCTCCAAATATCTAAGTTATGTGGAGCTACATTCCAATAGAAGGTAACCAATCAACAAATTGGCTTGCTAAAATAGGTAACTCTACTGACATCATAATTATTAGTAACCTTCCTTTCTCACTTGAAAAATTTTATTAAATGGGGATTTACCTGATGTTCCATTTGTTAAATGTAAGCCATGTAAACACCTATTGATGGAATGCATGGTTTCTTTTGCCACAATATATATTTATATTTGGGGTCAATCTATTTGGAAAAAAATTATCACACCATCTATGTCCATCTTTCATTAGAGCTTATTTCATAAGCTCCTACCTATAGATGATACCTGAAGCAAAAAGGTTTGAGAGGTCATTCATGGTGTGTTTTATGTAAATTGGAGGAAGAATATATTAGTCATCTATTTTTTTTAATTATCCTTTTGCACAATGTGTGTGGAATTATAAGATGAGCTCTTTCTACTTTTGCACAATTAATCTCAGCTAGCTTTCGTTGGAGAACTTTTGGTTTGATTGGATGGATGCCATTCTTGCTCCAATCCCAGGGATTATTACTTAGTTCCTTTGGATGGCTAGGAACAAATCTATGTTTGAAGGTTCTCTTTTTTTCATTCATCAGGTTGCTTGTAATTGCATGGCCTTCTAGTTCAACAAATTAACCTGAAAGGTTTTCCCAATTTTTGCCCCAAGGTGAGGCAGGGGGGATTTGTTCCATCTGTAAAATCTCAACTATTCTCATGCAGAAGCCTATTCTCCCATGGTTTAAAATTAACACTAATGGTAGTTTTCACCAGGATGATGCAGTCAATGGATGGTGATCAGGGATCATCAAGGGAGCTACGTTCTCCATTTCTAATCTTCTGTAGTGCTGATGGATGCTCTAGTAGCTGAGGATATTGTTATGTATTTGACTTTGAAACTCTCTCAATTGTGTAAGTTGCTTTTCATTTAAATAGTGTCAAATTCTTTATTACCGATATAGATTTTACAGAATCAGGTTGGCCCTCCTTAGCACATATCTCATTGGGTCCAGAAAATTATGTGGTTGCCTAGGCAGCTTTCTACAAGGTTTTCATTTATCCCTAGGGAAGGGAATAGACATGCTAATTGGTTGGCAAAATTGGCTAGAGTGAATGATGTAATTAGTATTACTAGAGCCCCCTCTTCTCCTCGTTTGTTACTTTTGTCAGAGAATAATTTGAATATCCCTTATGTTATAACCTGTAATTCTTTTTCAATAATGCATTTGATGCACACACACACACACACAAATATATAAACATATAAATATATATACCCACAATGATGAGTATTGGTAAAACTTTGAAGTTGAGTATAAGCAAAAATATTGTAAAACATACATATTTTTTGGGCATGTAATGGAATTAGAATATAGTATAAGTATATTAGTCAACGAAAACTATAATGATAATTTTTTTTAAACGTACTCTACATAATGTTGTTTCTCTTTTAATTTCAATATCAAGGTAATTATAAAACCAAATGAATTTAGTGGGAATCTGTGATGTGGATGATGGAATTGCATGAATATCTATATGAACGACTTTTTACTTGCTTTTCATGCATGAGAGAATGTCTATATGTTTATTTCTTGTTTTAAACATTTGTGCTCATAAGTAAGATAATGGGAAAGGTTTCAATTGATGGATGCGAGTATATGAGAATAAAAGAGTCTCCTAAGTGCTTAGTAAGAGAATAGAGAGAGCATGGTTAAAACCATTAAAGTTTTAAAAGATGAAAATAATTTTAATTTACATTAATTAAATATGATCAAAAGTTAAATATATTCAAAATAAAAATAAATCTATTAAATAATTTATTTTTTATTTTAATTAAAAAAGCTTTAAAATGTATAATTTTAAAATTTAAATTAATTCATTAAATAGACTCTTATATTTCAATTAAATGAGTTCAAAATTTATAATCCTTAAAAGCTTAAAAGAAGCTTAAGAGGAAATTTTTAATATTTAAAACCTTTTCTTTTAAAATTAACATTCTCTTTAAAGACGTTTTATATACTTTTCCAAAATAAATTCATTTTTCAAAATATAATAAAATGTTATTTTAAATTCCATATTTAAAAATAAAATCATAAAAGAGTTCCTCCCTGTTCAAAAGAAAACCCTTATTTTACAATTAAAATATTTCTTTTAATGGTCTCAGTCAATTTATTTTTATTCTATTACCATCTTTTGAAAGAAGAAAGTTATTTATAAATTAAATTTATTTTAGAGAAAATTCTCTTTAACACATTCCCTTTAAAGAAACCCTCTTCTTAGATTGGTAAAAATTAATAAAGATCAATTAAACCTTTAAGATAAAACATTTCAAAAAATCTTAAAACTTCCTTTAAATCCTAGTAATGTTCTTTCTCTAAAGATATCCTCCCTTAAAGGTTTTCTCTCTTTAAAAAGATTCTTCCTTGAAGGATTTCATTCTTTACAAAGATTCTTTCCTTAAAAGAGTTCCTTTTCTTTAAAAATGTAACTCATTTTGAAAGGTAAGATTTTAAATCCATTGAGCTTAAGGAAATTAAAACATAAATATGCTTGTCATGCTCCCTTTGCTTGGGAAAATTTTTCCATCAGGACTCCGCACGTACCTCTACGTTCGGAGTCCAATTATACGATGCCACATGGCATCCCGCCACATATGATGCCACATGGCGTTGTGGGTCCCACTCAAGAGAGAAAATTAAATTAAATGAAAATAAATTCGACCCGGCCTGAAATCCGAACCAACTGTCGTTCAAAAAAAGCATTTCATCTCTCCTGTAACGCCTTTTGCCATTTCACCTTTGATCTTCTTTGGAATTCTGACGCCCATTTCGCTACCCATTATAGTCGGCGACCGCATGAGACACAATTCCGGTACTAGCGCTAGCGAAGGAGAAGACAATGGCTTCCGAGCGGTCGGTTAAGTCAAGGTATGGGGAATTTTTTGTTCTGGATAGGGTTTAGAAAACCTGAAATAAGTCTAGGGTTTAGTAAACCTCAACAAGACTAAGGCATATTGTTTAGGGCATTCTGAAAACTAAATTCTGAAACATGAATTACCCTAAAGCATGAATAACACAATAATAATACACAAGTAACGCATCAATTGTCTTGCAATAACCGACTAAAACATATATTTTATTCGTGGTATTGTTGTATTATTCTATGTAATAATTTTCTTAGTCAATAACCAGCATCCTAAATAAAGTAATAACATTAATTAAACACTATTTTATATGTGTTTTTGTTGTAATATTGTCGTGCTATTACCGTGTTATTCATGTTTTAGGGATGTGTAATTGAAGTATTATTGATGTGTTATTCTTGTGTTCATGTGTTATTCTTATGTCTTTAGGTTATTGTTTTGTTTATATAGCAATAAGACACATGAAACACTAGTTTAACGTTTTATTATTGTGTTATTCCAGTGTTACTGTGTTATTCCTGTGTTATTCTTGTGTTCCTGTGTTACTGTGTTATTCTTATGTTATTCCTGTGTTATTCCTGTGTTACTGTGTTATTCCTGTGTTACTGTGTTATTCCTGTGTTATTCCTGTGTTATTCCTGTGTTATTAATGTATTTCTAATTTATGGTTGTGTTATTCATGTATCACTGTTTTAGTCTGATTTATTTTGATGTGTTATCCTCTGTTCATGTGTTATTCTTTCGTTCTGGTGTTATTAACATATTATAGATGTATTTTTTTTGTGTTATTGTAAAATATTGTGTGTTATTCTATTGTTAAGTGTTATTCTATTGTTACTGAACTCCTTTACAGTTGTTATTCTATAGTTGCCAACATACAGAATGAATTTTAATCATCCAAGAAGAGCTATTTGTCATTCATAATATGTACTGAATTATTTCTCCAACCAAATATAAACTAAACAACTTGTCAAACATAAATACATCTATATCAAACAGGGACCTAAACAACAATAAATACATCTATATCATACAGAAACCCAAACAACATATCACTAACTTATGGAATCCATTAGCATTCCACTGTATGTACCGACTGGTTGCGTTTCATAGTATTCCTACAAGACAATGTCAAAACCGGGTAAACTTGAATTGCATAGTTCCAATGAAGAACCAACTGAATTGAATAAATTGAACGCACCTATGTAAGACAATCTGTCAACATTTCTTCGAATATATTAATAGCTTCACGGCTAGATGACCCATATTGTTCCTTTCCTAAAAACAAAGTTGAAAATTTTATCTCAGAAAATAACAAAACTCAACATACTTAGAAAGAAAGCATTACTCAAGAAACGACTTCTTACTTTTCCATTTCTTAGTTTTTTCCCAATATCCTTTCAATCTCGATGTTGAAACTCCTTTTGGCCTCATCTTTACGGGGTCGTCAACAGAAAGTCCTAGTTTTGGAATTTTTTTCTTCTTCGTCCTTGTATTATGATCACAGAAAAATTCATTAAGAAATTCATATCTATTTTTAATAAAATTGCACTTTAAAGAAAGGTATTTTCTTTATTTTATTGCAGGAATGAAGATTTATAAGTGATGGAAGCAAAAAGCATAAAATGGAGCGAATTTGGATCAAAAAGGAGGAAATTCATGCAAATATAACTACTTCGCCGATGACGAGATCGAGGCCGCCGACGCTGAGATCGTGAAGAGAATTTCTGAAGGAATTATAACTACCTCGCCGACAGCGAGCCCGAGCCTGCTGACAGCCAGATCGCGCGGTTTGAAGACCTTATAGAAACCCCGCTGACGGCGAGGTCGTTTCCCGCCGACGGCGAGCCAGTTCAAAATGCAAATACATTGAACCTCGACACTTTTTAAAGAGGTGTTTAAGCACCCCTTGGACCTTTGCTTAACTCTATAAATAGAGGCCGAATTCTAGTGTCTTAGTGTGTCTTTTGAGTCTTCAAAAAGTTTCTCTAGAGTCTTTTATGTGTCTATTTTAGTAAGTCTGAGTGTGTTTAGTGAGTTTCTTTACTTTATTTTAGTGCTATTTAGAAGTTTCTTGTACTAGAAGGAAAAGTCGAAGGAACTTCGAGAGTACGCTTGGGAAGGAAATTAAGATAAGTATCTTTATTTATTGTTTTTAACTTTAAAAGAAATCCATGCTTTGTTTTATTCTCATGCATTCTGAGTAGTTTTCTTAGTCTTTCTCCTTGTTTATGAAAATTATGCGAACTGATGAAATTAAATAGAAGCACCTAATATATTAAAATAAATTGTGATAATTTTTACTTAAAACTTAATTTACTTTCAATCTGGCCAATTGAGTTGTTAAAATATGTTGAATTATCAACTATAGTAAAAATTACATCCAATATTCGAGGAAGTCAAAAGCCTTGGAAGGCGGGTGCAAATAAATAGGGAAATATTAATTATCGGACGTAGAATTGGACATTTTAGTGTGACGGACTAAAATATTCAATTCGGTCCTACTGTTTGAGAGCTGAAGTGTAGATGTTAGCCCTCAGGTGAGGGGAACGTGTGAGCTCTGAAGTAGCAGCCAGTATCCTCCCAGCCTAGCCGCATATTCAGTAATCAAACATAGGATTAGTCAATGTTCTTTGCACCTGGGCCAAAGGGTAAAGAATAAGAATGCTCATATTTTTCATAATACAATTTAAAATTTCTATTTAAATTCATCATTCACTTAATTTTCTAAAAACAAGGAGAATGATACTTTTTTCTGAATTGTTTAAATCAACTTATTTCAAGCATTAGTTTACTTTAGTTTACGATAGTTACTTTTAATTTCCGTTTACTATATTAGTAAGTAATTCCTTTTAATTTAGCTGATAACAAATCCGTTAAAAACTTCCCGTGGGATCGATAACCAGGACTTTACTAGAGCCCTGTATTACTTGATACGATACGTATACTTGCGTAGAATCCACATTATACATTAAATCATATATCCATATTTAAAGCGGGATCAAGTTTTTGGTCTTTGTTGCTATAAACATAAATTGCATACATATTAGAAGTGGGTCAAGTTTTTGGCGCCGTTGCCGGGGAAGCAAAAAAATTATTTACTAGAGTAACGGACTATTTTATAAAATTGTATGCGAAAATTTGGAAAAAGAAATTTAATACCTTACGATTCAAAATTAGAGCGTACAATTAAAAGAATTAGAAAATAAAAAAAAAAAAATTATAAATTTAACACAAATGGCAAATATTCCTAAAAATGAAAATATCAATCAACCAAGAACATTACGAGATTATGCCAACCCTACATTAGATGAAATTCATTTAACTATTCCAAACCCTGATGTAGCTGCTAATTCATTCGAACTTAAACCTGTAATTATCCAAATGGTACAAAATAATCAATTTAGTGGTTCACCTATTGAAGATCCTAATTTACATCTTGCTAGTTTTTTAGAACTATGTGCTACTTTCAAATATGAAGGAGTATCTAACGATGCTATTAGACTTGGACTTTTTTCTTTTTCTTTAAGGGATAAGGCTAAAATGTGGTTAAATTCATTAGCACCTGGATCTATTAAAACTTGGGGAGAATTATCACAAAAATTTCTATCCAAATATTTTCCACCATCTAAAACTGCTAAGCTTAGAAATGATATAACTTCTTTTAGTTAGTTTGATGGAGAGTCAATATATGAATCTTGGGAGAAATTTAAAGAACTTCTTAGGAAATGCCCACATCATACGTTACCAGATTGGTTAATTATCCAAACTTTATATAATGGATTAGTATGATCTTTAAGATCAATCATCGATGCTACTGCTGGAGGATCATTAATGTTAAAACCATTTGATGAAGCCTATGCACTAATCGAAGAAATGGCAACCAATAATTTTCAATGGCCTGCTGATAGAATGAGTCCGAAAAAAATAGCTAGTATTCATGACAATGATGTAATATCTATGTTAGCCTAAAAAATTGCTGTTGTATCTAAAAAATTAGATCATTTTGGAATGAATTACTCTACAAATATATCAGATGAAAATTCATCTGGACAACTTATAGAATCCCAATCTCAATATGAAACTATTAATGCAATTAACAACAGACCCAATAATCCTTATGCAAATTATTATAATCCTGGATGGAAAAATCATCCTAATTTTAATTGGAATAATAACACAACTAATCAACCATGGATGAATAGTATGACACAACCATTAGGAAATCCATCTAATCAAGGAAATCCTAATTATAAATCTAATTATCCACCTGGATTTAATAACCCACAATTTAAAGATAAGAAATTATCTATAGAAGAATTAATATTAAATATGGGTCAACATTTACAAAATCAAGGAAATCAATTACAAATACAAGGAAGCCAATTACAAAATCAAGGAACAGCTATCAAAAATATTGAAACTCAACTTGGACATATCGCTACTGCACTTAATAATAGAATACCTGGAACATTTCCTAATAATGTAGAAATAAATCCCAAAGACAAGGGAAATGAACAAATTAAAGTAATACAATTACGAAGTGGAAAAGAATTAGAACCTCAAATTCAGAAAGAATTTGAAAGTCAAAAAGAGGAAGTGGAAAATGAAAAGGAAAAGAATCAACAAGATCTAAACTTAGAAAATCCTTTAATATCTATGAAAATTTCTGTTGAAAAACCTTCACCACCATTTCCTCAACGACTAATTCAACATGAAAAAGATAAACAATTTTCTAAATTCCTTGAAATTTTAAAGAAATTAACAATAAATATTCCTTTCGTAGAAGCTTTAGAACATATGTCAAACTATGTAAAATTCATGAAAGATATTCTAAATAAAAAAGAAAATTTACCGATAATGAAATAGTCGCACTTAGTGAAGAGTGTAGTGCTATTATTCAGAAAAAACTTCCTAAAAAAATTAAAAGATCCTGGTAGTTTCACTATACCCTGCGCTATTGGAGAAAAATTCTATAGAAAAGCTTTGTGTGACTTAGGAGCAAGCATCAATCTAATGCCTCTATCAATTTTTAAAAGATTAGGATTGGAAGAAATTTTACCTACTTCAGTAACTCTTCAGTTAGCTGATCGTTCTGTTACATATCCTAAGGGAGTTATTGAAGATGTATTGGTAAAAGTGGACAAATTTATCTTCCCTGTAGATTTTATTGTTCTAGATATGGAAGAAGATAAAGAAATTCCTATCATTTTAGGAAGACCATTTTTAGCCACGGGAAAATCTATGAATGATGTTCAGAAAGGAGAATTAACTATGAGAGTAAATGACCAAAAAGTTACTTTTAATATTGCTAAATCAATGAAATATCCTGCCTTAGAAAAAGATGATGAGTGTTTTCGAATGGAAGTACTCGATCATTTACAAAAAGAACATTTTAAGGAATATTATGAAGAAAAATTAGAAAAAGAAAATATTGAATTAATTGAAAAATCTGAAATAAATGAAGAACTAGATTATATTCAAGAGAAATTTGAATTTTTGGATAACACAGAAAATAATAAAAAAATATAGTTCCATCAATTATTAAACCTCCTGAACTTGAGTTAAAAATGTTACCTAATCATTTAAAGTATGCTTACTTAGGTAATTCTTCAACGCTATCAGTTATTATTTCATCTGAATTAAATGAATCTCAAGAACAAAAAATATTAGATATATTAAAAAAATATAAAAAAAATTTTGGTTGGACTTTAGCAGATATTAAAGGAATTAGTCCTTCAATTTGTATGCACAGAATTATTTTAGATAATGAACATAAACCTAAAGCAGATCCACAAAGGAGATTAAATCCAATAATTAAAGAAGTAGTCAAGAAAGAAATTTTAAAATGGTTAGAGAATGGTATTATATATCATATTTCTAACAGTACTTGGGTAAGCCCAATTCACTGTGTACCTAAAAAAGGAGGGGTGACTGTCAAAGCTAATGAAAATAATGATCTTAACCCTATAAGACAAGTTACTGGATGGCGAATATGTATTGATTATAGAAAATTAAACACAGCCACCAGAAAAGATCACTTCCCTTTACCATTTCTGGACCAGATGTTAGATAGATTAGCCGGACATAAGTATTTTTATTTCTTAGATGGATATACTGGTTATCATCAAATACAAATTGCTCCTAAGGATCAAAATAAAACTACATTTACTATTCGTTATGGAACTTTTACTTTTCGAAGAATGTCTTATGGATTATGTAATGCACCTGCAACATTCCAAAGATGTATGATGTCTATATTTAGTAAATTAATTGATAATGGAATAGAAGTATTTATGGATGATTTCTCTGTATTTGGAACAACATTCGACACATGCTTAAATCATCTTGAAAAAGTATTTGAAGTATGTGAGAAAACTAATTTAGTTCTTAATTGGGAGAAATGTCAATTTATGGTTACAGGCGGCATTGTATTAGGGCATAAAATTTCGGAAAAAGGTATGGAAGTAAACCCTGCAAAAATTCAAGTTATAGCTAAATTACCACCTCCAACTACGGTGAAAGAGGTAAGAAGTTTTCTTGGACATGCTGGATTCTACCGACGTTATATTAAAGATTTTTCAAAAATTACTAAACCTCTATGCCAACTTCTTGAAAAGGACAAGAAATTTGAATTTACAATCGAATGCTCGAATGCTTTTGAATTATTAAAAGATAAATTAATTACGAGCACCTATAATAGTTTCACCTAGTTGGGAGAAACCATTTGAGCTTATGTGTGATGCTAGTGATTATGCTATAGAAGCGAGTTCTTGGCAAAGATATGATAAGATTTTCAAAGTTATATACTACGCTAGTAAAACTCTAAATAATGCTGAAATAAATTATACAGTTACTGAAAGAGAATTATTAGCAGTTGTATATGCTTTTAATAAATTTCGGCATTATCTAATAGGAACTAAATGTATTGTACATACTGATCATTCTGCTATTAAATATTTAATGCAAAAGAAAGATTCTAAACCAAGATTAATCAGATGGATATCATTAATGCAAGAATTTGATTTTGAGATCATTAACAAAAAAGGAACTGATAATCAAATTGCTAATCATTTATCAAGATTAGAAAATCATGAATTATCTAATATTGATAATGAAATTTTAGACAGTTTTCCTGATGAACAACTTTATAATATTAATGAGTTAAAAATACCTTGGTATGCTGATATAGTAAATTATATTGTAGGTGACATTATACCACCTATGTTAACTTTGCAACAACAGAAAAAATTCATTCACGATACTAAAACATACTTTCGGGATGAACCATACTTATATAAGCAATGTAAGGATCTAATCATTAGAAAATATGTGTCTTATAAAGAAACTGAACCAATTATTTAAAAATGTCATGATTCTGATTTTGAAGGATATTTTGGGACAGATAAAACTGCATATAAAATTCTACAATCTGGATTCTACTGGCCTACTCTATTTAGAGATGTATATAGATATATAAAAACCTGCGATAAATACCAAAGAGTAGGAAACATATCAAGGAAAAATGAAATGCCTTTGAATTTTATATTAGAAGTTGAAATTTTTGATGTTTGGGGATTAGATTTCATGGGACCTTTTATTCCTTCATTTGGAAACTCATATATATTAGTAGCTGTTGATTATGTTTCCAAATGGATTGAAGCACACACTTTACCTAGGTGTGATGCTAAAAGTGTTTCGAAATTTTTAATGAAAAATATTTTCACTAGATTTGGAATGCCGAGAGTGATTATCACTGACGGAGGAACTCATTTTAGAAATAAATATATTCACAAACTAGTAGAAAAATATAATATTATGCATAAGATATCAATCGCTTATCATCCACAAACTAGTGGATTAAGTGAAGTTTCTAATCGAGAGATTAAGCGTATATTAGAAAAATCCGTAAACCCTAATAGATTAGGCCGGTCTATAAGACTAGATACTGCATTATGGGCATACGGAATCGCTTATAAAACTCCGATTGGAATGACTCCTTACGAGCTTATATATGGAAAAACTTGCCACTTACCGAGTTGAATTAGAACATAAAGCATATTGGGCGATTAAAGAATTTAATTATAATATGAAAGAAGCTGGTGAAAAGAGATTGTTGCAATTAAATGAATTGGAAGAATTAAGAAACGAATCATATGATAATAATAGGATTTATAAAAAAAGAGTGAAATTATGGCATGATCGGAAGATTAATTAGAGAAATTTTGAACCAGGACAAGAAGTTTTGCTTTATAATACTAGTTTGAAATTATTTCCTGGGAAATTGAAATCTCAATGGTTAGGACCTTTCACTATAACTCAAATATTTTCATATAGAACTATAGAAATTGAAGATCCAAAAACAGGACAAAGATTTAAGGTAAACGGACATAGATTAAAACCATATTTCGAAGGTAGAAGACCAAATTTTAAAGAGGTTTTAATGCTTAGTCAACCTGAACACTAACTAAATTAGGTCAGGCTGACGACGTTAAACCAAGTGTTTTATGGGAGGCAACCCATAATAGTCTTTTATTTTAATTATTTGCAAATTAGTGAGTCTATATTATTAAAGCAAATCTTACTACTCAAATTTTTTTATTAGAATCATCACAAAGTTGAACTTATATGATGAGATCAGAAAATATTCGGACCAGAGCGAAATTGGGCGATTTTTACGAATCTCGCCGACAGCGAGCCCGAGCCCGCTGACAGCGAGATCGTGTGCCATGACCTGAGTCAGTTTTATAACTAAGTCGTCGACGGCGAGAAACATCCCGCCGACGGCGAGGCAGTTGAAAATTTGGTTTCTTAAAGATTTTTCATGCAGTTTTTGACGGATCTAAGCCATTCCTTCATAAGAAATTATTTCAAATCTGATTTTACACCATTTTCTTCCTTAGGAATGACTAGAGACCAATCATTTCCATCCAAAATGGCCACCAAATTCTTAGAAACCACAAAAACTGAAGTTTTCAACCGAAGAAAATTCGTCAGTTCGGAGGCGCAGCGTATCTTCAACAAAGGCTTGATGAAGAAAAGACTTATTAAAGAAAGAGGATTTGTCAACAGAGGGGTAGAGAATTCTACTAAAAAAATTGAAGAAATGATCGCACAACGGCATTGGGAGGTATTTTGTTATACGACATCCGCTGTAGTTATTCCAGTAGTTAAAGAGTTTTACTCTAATTTACATGCGATCAACAATGGAAATGTGTACGTCAGAGGAAGATGGGTAACATTTACTCCTTCAAGGGTAAATGAATTATTTTCTATAGAGAATACCTCTGTTTGTCATTATTCCAACTTTGTGCCTTCAAGATACAATATGAACGAGATCTAGAGATACCTGACCGATGAACCAAATGATTGGGAGTCGCGAGAAGACGAGTATGTCAGTTTTTCTGCATCACTTCTAAACCCTATCTCGAAGCACTGGCATTTCTTTATATCATCAAAATTATTACCTACCATGAGAGTAAATAAAGTTTCAAAGGAATGCGCTACTTTAAACTATTAAATTCAAATTGGATTACCTATCGATGTTGGATCAATAATAGTAAAGTCTGCGTTGGGATTAATTGTGCATGGGTCAGTGCATGGACTTGGACACCCATCTACTATATTTGCCTTATGCAGTCAGTACCAAGTTTCTTATGAGGCTTGAGAAAAAGTACTTTTACCATGGAAACCACTGGATCCTACTGATATGTTTCCCACTTTGGATAACAATGATGAAATTACCATTATTTCGACGAGCATCACGGAACAATCCTTTAGCAAGGCCCTTTACCGATAAGACTAATTTCATTCTGAAGAAGATTAAAGGATTGAAGAAAGAATTGCAAAATGTGATGAATTCCATTGACAATATCTCTGATATGTTTGATCATATTGATTGGTGAATGAAGGAGCACTTTGATCATACTTGGACATCTGGAGGCCAGTTTTATTCATCTACTAAGACATAAAGGATGGATTAATGAAGAATCTACTGCAGAATTCCCTTTCAGGCCTTTCTACAATTTATTTGTGCACCTGCATCACATCAGAAATATCAGAGAAGATGTTAGTACAGACACTGAAGAGTAAGAAAGATTTTTATATTTATGTTATATTTGTATATATATATATGTGTGTGTTTTGGAATTAGATTTTACTATGTGTCGAAGTTTGATTTGATCATCTCAGATTTGATGAAATTTTATGTAAATTGTTATGTCTCAGCATTTAGAGTGTTGTGATATGGATTGCGATGCTAAGTATTATGGATTTGAACATTTAAGTTAAGTATGTGTTAAAGTTGTTAGTGTGAAAATTTGAAGTTTCATGGATTTCATATATAAAGTTATATTGTTTGTGTTGTGTGACTTTTTGTGAGTATAAGTATCTAATCTTTGTATTATTATTAAATTAAGTGATCAGAAGATTGATTAAAGGCAATTCGAGGTTGAAAATGATTGACGAATTTAAAAAAATTAAAATTTTTGGAACCTCGCCCAAGGCGAGAATTATCTCGCCGACAGCGAGAAAACCGCTGACAGCGAGACCGAGCTCGCCGACGGCGGATTTTTCCCAAAACTTTTGCCTTATGAAATTAATTAGCTCATTGATGGAGAGAAAACCTCGCCGACAGCGAGATCGCAAAAAGACCTATATTTGACCAGTCAACCGACACTATTCATCATCCCTTTCCTCAAATTTTCAAAAAAACCGACCTAGGGCTTGAGAGATCTCGGATTTGAAATGATTTCAAGACTTTTTGACACCGGATTTCATCTTCCCTTGGTAAGAGCTTCGCTCTTATGCAAAAAATTTTGATTTTCACCATGGATTTCTTTTACATTTGGAAAATTTTGAAAAATTTTGAAATGTGAAGAAAATACTTGGAAGAAATTCATAGAAATTGATTTAAATGGATTTTAGATGTTGTAGGAAGCCTTCTTAGTAATATTTTGGAGTTTAGTTAAAATTTTTACAAATTTCATAGATCAAGAAATGGTTCCATGACAAAAGCGACGAATAGATTATGACAAAACCCGATTCATTAATGTAAGAGCACAAACTCGATACTTTCAAAACTTACAAGCAAGAAAATGCATACAAGATCGAGTTTTCAAAAATCCTGGAGGAGAAGTGGAGCGAGTTATAAAGGAGCGAGGATGGGAAAACTTCTGTTACGTGACCAATAGAGCCGCTGTGGAAGTGGTAAAGGAATTTTATACAAATTTAACACGAGTCGAAGATGCATCGGTTAAGGTTAGAGGATTTTGGTAGATTTTAATGCTCGCTAGAATAAACGCTTATTATGAAGTACGAGACACCTACACCGGCGAGTATGAAACTTTTGGAACTATGGAAGGACCACTTGGAAGAGGTGATCTACTTTCTCACCGATGGGAAAGGAGTCCGGAAGATAAAGCGACGGGAACGGGTAAACTTCCCTCTTTACTATGCTAAATGCAATATCTAAAGCCCGACATTATTTTATTTGTTCTACTTTGTTACCTACCTACCACCATAGTGAGGTAACAAGAGATAGAGCACTTACGAATTTCTGTATTCAGAACCAGAAGAGTATTAATGTGGGAAATGTTATTTATAAAAACATATTAGCCACAGCTAGAAATGAAAGTGGAGGAGGACTAGGACATCCTGGTCTTATCTATGCACTTTGCCAATTATCTGGGGTAGAGGCAAGAGATGATGAAGAATGGATTGAACCTATGAAACCCCTTACTCAGGCTAATATAAAGAAATATGAATCCCACAAAGGATGGAGATCTGGAACAAGGGATTATGTACCTTCTTCAAGTAGAGATATACCCTCTAATAATTATGATCAACCCCCTCAGTACACCACTCCTACCCTTCAAGATCTGATGAATGAATTAACCCTAATTAGAAAGAATTTTGAATTATTTGGAAAAAAAATGGTAAGAAGATTTGAGCATATAGACCGAAGGATCGAATGCTTGGAAAGAAGACACGATTATGATAGCAAATATCTCCAGCGACATTCAGAGTACGAAATTGCATACTATTAATAACTGAAAATTTTATTAAGAAATTCATACCTATTTCTGATGAAATTGCACTTTAAAGAAAGGTATTTTCTTTATTTTGTTGTAGGAATGGAGAATTTAGGTGATAAAAGCAAAAATCATAAAATGGAGAGGATTTGGAGCAAAAAAGGAAGAAAATAATGCAATTTGTGCTGAGTCGCTGACGGCGAGATCGAGCCCGCCGACGGCGAGGCTACGAGGAGACATTTCTGAAGGATTTATAACTATCTCGCTGACAGCGAGCCCGAGCCCGCTGACAGCGAGCTAGCGCGGTTCAAAGACCTTCTAGAAACCTTGCCGACAGCGAGGTAGTTCATCACCGACGGCGAGCTAGTTCAAATGGCGCAAATACATTGAACCTGGACACTTTTTGAAGAGATGCTTACACACCTCCTGGTCCTTTGCTAACCTCTATATATAGAGGATGAAATTCAGCCTCTAAGTGTGTGTGTGTGTGCAGTTTTTGTGTCTTTGTGTGATATTTTGTGTGTCAATTAAGTGTGTTTAGTGAGTTAGTGAGTTTTTAGTGAGTCTTGTTGTACTGGAAGGAAGGGTCAAAGGAACTGCAGAAGTCCGTCAGGGATAAATCGAGATAAGTATTTGTATTTATTGTTTTTAACTTTAAATGAAATCCATGCTTAGTTTAGTCAACATGCATTCTAAGTAGTTTATTAGTCTTTCTCCCTGTTTATGAAATTAAGTGACTGGATGAACTAAAAATAGAAGTACTTTTATATATTAATAAATTGTGATAATTTTTACTTAAAACTTAATTTACTTTCAAACTGGCCATTTGATTTGTTAAAATGTGTTGATTATCAACTATAGTAAAAATTACATCCGATATTCGAGGAATTCAAAAGCCTTGGAAGGAGGGTGCAAATAAATAGGGAAATAATATCACTTGGGCCTAGAATTGAGCATTTTAGTGTGACGGACTAAAATATTCAATTCGGTCCTATTGTTTGAGAGCTGAAGTGTAGATGTTAGCCCTCGGGAGAGGGGAACGTGGGAGCTGCGAAGTGGCAATCGGTATCCTCCCGGCTAGCCGCAGATTCGGTAATCAAACATAGGATTAGTCAATATTCTTTACACTGGACCAAAGGGTAAAGAATAGGAATGCTCCTATTTGTCACAATACCTTAAAAATTATCTATTTAAATTCATCGATCACTTAAATTTCTAAACAAGGGAAAGATATTTTTTCTGAATAGTTAAGACTTATTTAGCAATTAGTTTAATTTCCTGCACTTTCAATGCGTATTAATTTTCTACTTAGTTAAGTTACCTAATTAAAATACTTAGTTTACTTTATTGCGCTTAAATTTAGAATTCCAAATTTTCGTATACTATTTTTATTATTATTATTTTAAAAATTAGTTGTTATTTAATTTTCTCTTTCCCTGTGGGATCGATAACCAGGACTCCACTAGAGCCCTGTATTACTTGATACGATACATATACTTGCGTAGCATCCACAACATAAACAATTACAATTCTATACATATAATATAGCGGGGTCAAGTTTTGGCGTCGTTGCGATTAAATTAAAAATATCATAATATAAAATTGTGGGTCAAGTTTTGGCGCCATTGCCGGGGAAAGTAAGAAAAATTTACTAGAGTAACGGACTATTTTAAAATAATCATAATAAATAAATAAATATCTATTCTAAAATTGTATGCGCAAATTTAGAAACGAAAATTTAATACCTTACGATTCTGAATTAGAGCGTACAATTAAAAGAATTAGAAAACAAAAGAAACAAATTATAAATTTAACACAAATGGCGAATATTCCCGAAATTCAAAATATGAACCAACAAAGACCATTAAGAGATTATGCCAACCCTACATCGGATGAAATTCATTTAACTATTCAAAACTCGATGTAGGCTGCTAATTCATTTGAACTTAAACCCGCAATTATCCAAATGGTACAAAACAATCAATTTAGTGGTTCACCTACTGAAGATCCTAACTTACATCTTGCTAGTTTTCTAGAACTTTGTGCTACTTTTAAATATCAAGGAGTATCTGACAATGTTATAAAACTTATACTTTTTCCTTTTTCATTAAGGGATAAGGCTAAAATGTGGTTGAATTCGTTAGCACCTGGATCTATTAAAACTTGGGGAGAATTATCACAAAAATTTCTATCCAAATATTTTCCACCATCTAAAAGCTCGCTAAGTTTAGAAATGATATAACTTCTTTTTGTCAGTTAGATGGAGAATTAATATATGAAGCTTGGGAGAGATTTAAGGAACTTCTTAGGAAATGCCCACATCATGTGCTACTAGATTGGCTGATTATTCAAACCTTTTATAATAGATTAGTAGGATCTTTAAGATCAATCATCGATATTCTTCTTGGAGGTTCATTAATGTCTAAACCATTTGATGAAGCTTATGCACTAATAGAAGAAATGGCAACAAATAATTTCCAATGGCCTGCGATAGAGTAAATCCGAAAAGATAGCCGACATTCATGAAAACGATGCAATATCTATGTTAGCTTCTCAAATTGTCTGTTATATCTAAGAAATTAGATCATTTTGGAATGAACTACTCTCCTACTTTAGAAGAAAACTCATCTGGACAAATCATAGAATCTCAATCTAATTATGAAACTTTAAATGCTATTAATCATATAACTAATAACCCTTATTCAAACTATTATAATCCTGGTTGGAAAACTCATCCAAATTTTACTTGGAATAACACATCTAATCAACAATGGATGAATCAACCTAATCAAGTAAATCCAAACTATAAACCTAATTACCCACTCGGATTTAATAACAATAACCCTCAATTCAAAGATAAGAAATTATCTATGGATGAATTAATTTTGAATATGGGTCATCAACTACAAAATCAAGGAAATCAACTACAAATTCAAGGAAATCAATTACAAATTCAAGGAACATCTATTAAAAATATCGAAACTCAACTTGGACATATTGCTACTCGCGCTAAATAATAGAATACCCGGATCTTTTCCTAGTAATGTGGAAATAAATCCTAAAGATCAAGGAAAAGAACAAATTAAAGCAATACAACTAAGGAGTGGAAAAGAATTAGAACCTCAAATTCAAAAAGAACTTGAAAGCCAAAAAGAGAAAGTGGAAATTGAAAAGGAAACAATTCAACAAGATTCAAACTTAGAACATCCTTTAATACCTATGGAAATTTCTGTTGAAAAACCTCCACCACCATTTCCTCAACGACTAGCTCAACATAAAAAAGATAAACAATTTGTTAAATTCCTTGAAATACTAAAGAAATTAACAATCAATATACCTTTTGTCGAAGCTTTAGATCAGATGCCAAATTATGTAAAATTTATGAAAGATATTCTAAATAAGAAAAGAAAATTCACCGATAATGAAACGAGTCGCACTTAGTGAAGAGTGTAGTGCTATTATTCGAAGAAGCTTCTGAAAAATTGAAAGATCCTGGTAGTTTCACTATACCCTACGCTATAGGAGAAAAATTTTATGGAAAAGCTTTGTGTGACTTAGGACCAAGCATCAATCTAATGTCTCTATCGATTTTTAAGAGATTAGGATTAGAAAAAATTACACCTACTTCAGTAACCCTTCAATTAGCTGATCATTCGGTTACCTATCCTAAGGGAGTTATTGAAGATGTGTTAGTAAAAGTGGATAAATTTATCTTCCCAATAGATTTTATTTTTTTAGATATGGAGGAAGATAAAGAAATTCCTATCATTTTAGGAAGACCATTTTTAGCTACTGGAAAAGCTATGATTGATGTTCAGAAAGGAGAATTAACTATGAGAGTAAATGACCAAAAAGTTACACTTAATATTGCAAAATCAATGAAATATCCTGCGCTAGAAAAAGATGAGGAATGTTTTCGGATGGAAATACCTGAACATTTACAACAAGAACATTTTAAGGAATATTACGAAGATAAATTAGAAAAAGAAAATATTGAATTAATTGAAGATAATAATGAAGAACTAGATTATATTCAGGAAAGATTTGAATTTTTGGATAATACTGAAAACATTAACAAGAATATAGTTCCATCAATTATTAAACCTCCTGAACTTGAGCTAAAAATATTACCCGATCATTTGAAATATGCTTATTTAGGTAATTCTTCAACTTTACCAGTTATTATTTCATCCGCATTAAACGAATCTCAAGAACAAAAACTTTTAGAAACTTTAAAAAAATATAAGAAAACTTTTGGTTGGACTTTAGCAGATATTAAAGGAATTAGTCCTTCAATCTGTATGCATAGAATTATTTTAGATGATGAACATAAACCTAAAGCAGATCCCCAAAGGAAATTAAACCCAATAATGAAAGAAGTAGTTAAGAAAGAAATTCTAAAATGGTTAGATAATGGTATTATATATCCTATTTCCGACGAGTGCTTAGGTAAGCCCAATTCACTGTGTTCCTAAGAAAGGAGGAGTGACCGTCATTGTCAATGAAAATAACGATCTTATTCCTATAAGACAAGTTACTGGTTGGCGTATATGTATTGATTATAGGAAATTAAATACCGCCACCAGGAAATATCACTTCCCTTTACCATTTCTAGACCAGATGTTAGATAAATTAGCCGGACATAAGTATTTTTGTTTTCTAGATGGATACACCGGTTATCATCAAATACAAATTGCTCCTGAGGATTAAGAGAAAACTACATTTACTAGTCCTTATGGAACTTTCGCTTTTCGAAGAATGCCTTTTGGATTATGTAATGCACCAGCAACATTCCAGAGATGTATGATGTCTATATTTAGTACGTTAATTGACAATGGAATAGAAGTATTTATGGATGATTTCTCTGTATTTGGAACATCATTTGACACATGCTTAACTCATCTTGAAAAAGTATTAGAAGTATGTGAGAAAAAAAATTTAGTTCTAAATTGGGAGAAATGTCAATTTATGGTTGCGGGCGGCATTGTATTAGGGCATAAAATTTCGAAAAAGGCATGGAAGTGGACCACCGCAAAAATTCAAGTTATAGCTAAATTACCACCTCCAACTACGGTAAAAGGGGTAAGAAGTTTTCTTGGACATGCTCGGATTCTACGGACGCTATATAAAAGATTTTTCAAAAATTACTAAACCTCTATGCCAACTTCTCGAAAAGGACAAGAAATTTGAATTTACAATCGAATGCCTAAATGCTTTTGAACTCTTAAAAGAAAAATTAATTACAGCACCTATAATAGTTTCACCTAACTGGGAGAAACCATTTGAGCTTATGTGTGATGCTAGTGATTATGCTGTAGGAGCGATTCTTGGTCAAAGATATGAAAAGATTTTTAAAGTTATATAGTATGCTAAGTAAAACTCTAAATGATGCTCGAAATAAATTATACGAGTTACAAAAAGAGAATTATTAGCGGTAGTATATGGTTTTAATAAATTTAGACCTTATCCGATTGGAACAAAATGTATCGTTCATACCGATCATTCTCGCTATCAAATATTTAATGCAAAAGAAAGATTCCAAACCAAGATTAATTAGATGGATGCTATTAAAGCAAGAATTCGATTTTGAGATCGTTAATAAGAAAGGAACTGATAATCAAATTGTGGATCATTTATCAAGATTAGAAAATCATGAATTATCTGATATTGAAAATGAAATTATAGACAGTTTTCCTTATGAACAACTATATAATATCAATGAGTGGAAAATAACATGGTATGCTGATATAGTAAACTATATAGTTAGTAATATTTTACCACCTATGCTAACTTTGCAACAACATAAAAAATTCATCCATGATACAAAAACCTATTTTTTGGATGAACCATATTTATATAAGCAATGTAAGGATTTAATTATTAGAAGATGTGTACCTTATGAAGAAACTGAACCAATTATTCAAAAATGTCATGATTCTGATTTTGGAGGACATTTTGGGACTGATAAATCTGCTTATAAGATTCTACAATCTGGATTTTACTGGCCTACTCTATTTAGATATGTATACAGATATATTAAAACTTGCAATAAATGTCAAAGAGTAGGAAATATATCTAGAAAAAATGAAATGACTCTGAATTTTATATTAGAAGTTGAAATTTTTGATGTTTGGAGATTATATTTTATGGGGCCTTTTATTCCTTCGTTTGGAAACTCATATATATTAGTAGCTGTTGATTATGCTTCCAATTGGATTGAGGCACAAGCTTTACCTAGGTGTGATGCTAAGAGTGTTTCAAAATTTCTGATGAAAAATATTTTTACTAGATTTGGAATGACGAGAGTGATTATCACTGACGGAGGAACTCATTTTAGAAATAAATACATTCACAAAATAGTAGAAAAATACAATATTACTCATAAGATATCCATCGCTTATCATCCACGTACTAGCGGATTAGCTGAAGTATCTAATCGTGAGATTAAAAGTATTTTAGAAAAATCTTTAAACCCAAATAAGTTAGATTGGTCTATTAGATTAAACACTGCATTATGGGCTTATAGGACTGCTTATAAAACTCTGATTGGAATGACTCCTCACGAGCTTATATATGGAAAAACATGCCACTTACCAGTTGAATTAGAACATAAAGCATATTGGGCGATTAAAGAATTTAATTATAATATGATGGAAGTCTGGTGAGAAAAGATTGTCTGCAATTAAATGAATTGGAAGAATTAAGAAATGAATCATATGATAATGATCGGATTTATAAAGAAAAGATGAAATTATGGCATGATCGGAAGATTAATCGGAGAAAATTTTGAACCAGGACAGGAAGTTTTGCTATATAATACTAGATTGAAATTATTTCCTGGAAAATTGAAGTCTCGATGGTTAGGACCTTTCACCATAACTCAAATATTTTCATACGGAACTATAGAAATCGAAGATCCAAAAACTTGACATAAATTTAAAGTTAAGGGACATAGATTAAAACCATATTTTGAAGGTATAAGACCTAACTATAAAGAGGTTTTAATGCTTAGTCGACCTGATTAATAATTGAAATTAGGTCGGGCTGACGATGTTAAACAAAGCGCTTTATGGGAGGCAACCCATATTAGTTATCTATTTTTATTGTATCTTAATAGTTAGTTTGTATTATTGAAACTTTACTACTCAATTATTATTAAGAATCATCACATATTCGAACCATTATGATGAGAAAATAAATCATTCAATTTAGAGTAAAATTGGACATTATTTTGGAATCTCGCCGACGGCGAGGTCGATACTCGCCGACAGCAAGATTCGCGCCTAAATTAAATTCAGTTTATTTATCGAGCTCGCTGACAGCATGGAACGTCCCGCCGACAGCGAGATCATGGGAGGCAGTATTTTATAACTGAGTCGTCGACGACGAGAAACTTCTCGCCGACAGCGAGGAAGTTATAAAGATGAGTTATTTATACTTTGAATGCCGATTTGGACAGTTTCAACACCAATTCCTTTGTGAAAACCCATTCTTAAATCATTCTAGATCTGCCTTCTTCACTAGAATTCATTCCATTCACCATAATGGCCTCCAAATTCTTAAATTCCTCTAATTCTGGAGTGTTTAACCGGAGGAAATTTGTGAGAGCGGAAGCACAGCGGATATTCAACAAGGTTTTGGTAAAGAAAAGAGTTATCAAGGAACGGGGATTTGTCAATCGAGGATTAGAGAATTCCACTAAGAAGATAGAAGAAATGATCGCACAGCGGCATTGGGAGGTATTTTGTTACACTACGTCTGCTGTTGTTATTCCAGTTGTGAAAGAGTTCTACTCTAACTTACATGCGATCAACAATGGGAATGTCTACGTCCGAGGAAGATGGGTGACGTTTACTCCATCAAGAGTAAATGAATTATTCTCTATAGAAAACACCCCGTATGTCACTATTCAAATTTTGTGCCTTCTCGATATAATATGAATGAGATATTTCGATATCCGATCGATGAACTGGAAGATTGGGAAATGCGTGAAGACGAGTATGTTAGTTTCTCTGCATCACTTTTGAATCCTGTCTCAAAGCACTGGCACTTTTTCATCTCATCTAAATTGTTACCTACTATGAGGGTAAACATGGTTTCGAAAGAATGCGCTATATTGAATTATTGTATTCAAAATGGATTGCATATTGATGTTGGATCAATAATTGTTAAGTCTGCATTGGGTTTAATTGTGTATGGGTCAGTTCACGGACTAGGACACCCATCTACTATTTTTGCATTATGCAGTCAGTACTAGGTTTCTTATGAAGCTTGGGAAAAGGTTCTGTTACCTTGGAAGCCGCTTGATCCTATAGATATTTTCCCTACTTTGGACAATAATGATGAAATTACATTTATCTCTGATAGAGCTTCACAGAATAAACCTATAGCAAGGCCTATTTCAGATAAAATGGAGTTACTTATGAAGAAAATTAAAGGAATGGAGAAAGAAGCGCGAGAATGTGAGATATTTAATCGACAATATATCCGATTTATTTGATCACATTGACTGGAGGATGAAGGAACACTTTGATCATTCTCGGACACTCGGAAGCTAGCTTTCTTCATTTACCGAGACGAAGGGTTGGATCACCGAAGAATCGCTTCTGAGTTTCCCTTCAGGCCTTTCTATAACTTATTTGTGCATCATCGTCATATCGAAAATATCAGAGAAGATGAAGATCCTGACCTTGAAGAGTAGTAGTAAAGATTTCCATAGTATGTTTGTATTTATGTTATTTGATTTGAGTTAGATTTTATTATGTGTTGAGTGATGATTTGAATATCTCAAACTTAATTGAGATATGCGTTATAGTTTTGTATCAGCATTTAGTGTGTCGTGGATTGGTTTGAGATGCTGATTAGTAGTAAGGATTGGAGAATTGAAGTTTGATTATAGAGTTTAAAATTATGTTAGTTTGTACATCTCATGGATTTCAATATTAAAGTTAATTTGTTGTGTTGTGTGAATTTGTTTGTATATAAGTAGCTAATCTTCATATTAAATTAATAAATGATGTGATCAAAAATATAATATATGGCAAATCAAGGATGAAAATGAGTGACGAATTTTGGAAATTTAAATTTTTGGAATCTCGCCGACGGCGAGAAAAATCCCGCCGACAGCGAGATCGATCTCGCTGACAACGAAGGATAGAGCAAAATTTCTCGCCGACAGCAGATTTTTCCCGAGAGTTTTTTGTTCCAAAAAATATTAGCTCGCTGACGGCGAGAAAAATCTCACTGACAGCGAGGTCGCGAAAAACATATATTTTGACCTCTCAAAAACACTATTCATCATCCTCAACCTCTCATTTTCGCAAAAACCAACCTAGGGCTTAAGAGATCTTGGATTTGAAGCGATTTCAACACTTTTTGACACCGGATTTCATCTTCACTTGGTAAGAGCTTCACTCCTATGCAAAAATTTTTGATTTTCACCATTGATTTCTTCTACATTGGGATATTTTGAAAAATTTTGAAATGTGAAGAAAATACTTGGAAGAATTTCATAGAAATCGATTTAAATGGATTTTAGTTGATTGTGGGAAGCCTTTTTAGTAATATTTTGGAGTTTAGTTAAAAAATTTTGTAAATTTCACATATCGAGAAATGTCTCCACGACAAAAGTGACGATTAGATTTTGACGAAACTCGATTCATTAATGCGAGAGCACAAACACGATATTTTCAAAATATTCAAGCAAGAAAGTTCATACAAGATCGAGTTTTCAACAATCCAGGAGGAGAAGTAGAGCGAGTTATAAAGGAGCGAGGATGGGAAAACTTCTGTTTTGTTACCAACAAAGCAGCTGTGGAAGTAGTAAAAGAATTTTATGCAAATTTAACACAGGCTGAAAATGCACCAGTAAAGGTTAGAGGATTTTTTGTCGATTTCAACGCTGCTAGGATTAACACATATTATGAAGTTCAAGACACCTGGAGCGAATATGAAACTTTTGGAACTATGGAAGGACCATTAGAAGAAGTGATTGACTTTCTCACTGATGGGAAAGGAGTCTGGAAGATAAAGCAGCGAGAACGGGTAAACTTCCCTCTTCCTATGCTAAATGCAACATCAAAAGCCTGGCATTATTTTATTTGCTCTACTTTGTTACCTACCTACCACCATAGTGAGGTAATAAGAGATAGAGTAGTTCTGAATTTCTGTATTCAGAACCAGAAGAGTATTAATGTGGGAAATGTTATATATAAAAACATATTAGCCACTGCTAGAAATGAAAGTGGAGGAGGATTAGGACATCCTGGTCTTATCTATGCACTTTGCCAATTATCTGGGGTAGAGGCAAGAGATGATGAGGAATGGATAGAGCCTATGAAACCCCTAACTCAGGCTAATATAAAGAAATATGAATCCCACGAAGGGTGGAGATCAGGAGTAAGAAGTTATTTTACTCAGTCAAGTAGAGATATATCGTCTACTATCTATGGACCTCCTGAGCCTACCACCCCTACCCTTCAAGATCTGATGAATGAATTAACCCTGAGTAGAAAGAGTTTTGAGTCATTTGGAGAAAATATGGAAAGAAGATTTGAACATATAGATCAAAGAATTGGAGGCTTGGAGACAAGACACTATTATGATAGTGAATATCTCCAGCGACATTCGGAATACGAGATTGTATACTATGAAGCCGAACGTCGTTATAGGAGTGGTGATTTAGATGTTGTCTTTCCGGAATGCCCTGGGTATACTCGGCATCATCCTCGCTCGCTCTTCTCGACTCGCAGATCGAGGAGGGGATGACAATATAGTTTGGGACTTTGATGTTGAAGATTAGGACTTTATTTGTTTTGTTTGTTTGATGTTAAATTATTTTGAGGACTTGATATGTTTGTAATATTCAGTACTTTATTTTTTTGAGACATTGGATGTTAGTTAGATTAATTTGCTTGAATTGTGATAATAGTTAGTTTTTGTTTTTGTGTTATTTAATTGCATTTGTTTTTATGTTAAATAGGATATTTGTTTTCTTTAGTATGTTTTTTATTTTATTTTGTATTGTTTTAAGTTTTTAAAATTGTTAATATGTTAGTTAAACTGTTTTAATATGTTAGTAATTCATATGTGTAGTGTAGAGTTATTTTAATTGTTGTGTTTAATACTTATCTTAGATTTTATCCCTGCATTTTCTTTAAATTGTTATATATATATATGGAGAATACTAACAGTACAGGTTCAATGAAAAATGAAAAAAAAGCCTGCAAAAATTTCAAAGTAAAAAAGAAATACCTAAAACTTCAAAGGTATGATTTATTTACCTTCCTTTTTTCATTATTTAGAGTAGAAATAAAAATTTAAGTTTGGGGGGAGAGTAAAATACAAATTTAGTTATTAACTTGTTCTCAATTTCTATTTTCAAATTATTATAAAATGATTTTTATAGCAAATTTTTCAATTTAATTAATATGAATTATTTTATTTAATTATTACAAAAGGTTAAATGAAACATTTCTAGTGCTTTAATTAATTAAATAGAATAAAATATTTGGTTAAACAGAATAAGAATATAGTAAACTATTTTTAGTAAGGAAAACTATATTCTAAAATTAAAATTCTTAAGTATTCAAGTGAAAAAGAAAAGATTGAAAATCAATGAAGTAAAAACTATGAAGTATATATAAGCTAAGAAATATTTCTATGTTTCAAATTTTGGAAGATGAAAATGAAGTTCAAAATTATTAACAGGCTCTCCAGATATAGTAATCCTCATTAAATAAAAAAAAAGGAAAAAGAAAAAGAAAAAAAGAAAAAGAAAAAGAAAAATGAGGAGAAGCTTGAGGAGATGCCTTATCAAAAATTGGCTTCATTTGAATTAACCTAAAGGAAAAAAAAACTTAGATATTTCCAAACTTATGTTTATGAATTAGAATTTTACCTAATAGTGTTTTCTTGAATTTCTTATCATATGAATATCTTAAGTAGTTATTCTTTTAAAT
Organism: Papilionanthe hookeriana x Papilionanthe teres; assembly: GCA_022702705.1. Taxonomy (NCBI): domain Eukaryota; kingdom Viridiplantae; phylum Streptophyta; class Magnoliopsida; order Asparagales; family Orchidaceae; genus Papilionanthe; species Papilionanthe hookeriana x Papilionanthe teres. The sequence goes on from CM040424.1 coordinate 12,529,510, forward strand.
ATAGTCATTCCTGAAATGAATAGAAAGCTAGAAATCTTAGACCTGATAACTAAATAATTTATTTCTATAAGATTAATTAAATTACATGAATTATTTTATTTAACTTTATTATGATATTAATTAATCTAATTCATAGTTTATTTAAATTGAAAAATCTTATTATAGAACTCATTATTTTTATGTAGTACTAAAAATTACTTGAGGACAAGTAATAAGTAAGTTTGGGGGATTTTGATCACTGAAAATTTTATTAAGAAATTCATACCTTATTTTGATGTAATTGCACTTTAAAGAAAGGTATTTTCTTTATTTTGTTGCAGGAATGGAAAATTTAGGTGATAAAAACAAAAATCATAAAAAGGAGCAGATTTGGAGCAAAAAGGAAGAAAATAATGCAATTTGTGCTGAGTCGCCGACGGCGAGATCGAGCCCGCCGACGGCGAGGCTACGAGGAGACATTTCTGAAGGATTTATAACTGTCTCGCTGACAGCGAGCCCGAGCCCGCTGACAGCGAGCTAGCGCGGTTCGAAGACCTTCTAGAAACCTCGCCGACAGCGAGGTATTTCATCGCCGACGGCGAGCTAGTTCAAATGGCGCAGATACATTGAACCTGGACACTTTTTGAAGAGATGCTTACACACCTCCTGGTCCTTTGCTAACCTCTATATATAGAGGCTGAAATTCAGCCTCTAAGTGTGTGTGTGCGTGCAGTTTTTGTGTCTTTGTGTGAAATTTTGTGTGTCAATTTGTGTCTTTAAGTGTGTTTAGTGAGTTAGTGAGTTTTTAGTGAGTCTTGCTATACTGGAAGGAAGGGTCAAAGGAACTGCTAGAAGTCTGTTTGGGGATAAATCGAGATAAGTATTTGTATTTATTGTTTTTAACTTTAAATGAAATCCATGCTTAGTTTAGTCAACATGCATTCTGAGTAGTTTATTAGTCTTTCTCCCTGTTTATGAAATTAAGTGACTGGATGAACTAAAAATAGAAGTACATTTATATATTAATAAATTGTGATAATTTTTATTTAAAACTTAATTTACTTTCAAACTGGTCATTTGATTTGTTAAAATGTGTTGATTATGAACTATAGTAAAAATTACATCTGATATTCAGGGAATTCAAAAGCCTTGGAAGGAGGGTGCAAATAAATAGGGAAATAATATCATCGGGCTTAGAATCGAGCATTTTAGTGTGACGGACTAAAATATTCAATTCGGTCCTATTGTTTGAGAGCCGAAGTGTAGATGTTAGCCCTCGAGTGAGGGGAACGTGGGAGCTACGAAGTGGCGGTCGGTATCCTCCCGACCTAGCCGCAAATTCGATAATCAAACATAGGATTAGTCAATATTCTTTACACCCGGACCAAAGGGTAAAGAATAGGAATGCTCCTATTTGTCACAATACCTTAAAAATTATCTATTTAAATTCATCAATCACTTAAATTTCTAAACAAGGGAAAGATACTTTTCCGAATAGTTAAGACTTATTTAGCAATTAGTTTAATTTCCCGCACTTTCGGTACGTATTAATTTTCTACTTAGTTAAGTTACCTAATTAAAATACTTAGTTTACTTTATTGCGCTTAAATTTAGAATTCCAAATTTTCGTATACTATTTTTATTATTATTATTTTAAAAATTAGTTGTTATTTAATTTTCTCTTTCCTCGTGGGATCGATAACCGAGGACTCCACTAGAGCCTCGTATTACTTGATACGATACGTATACTTGCGTAGCATCCACAACATAAACAATTACAATTCTATACATATAATATAGCGGGGTCAAGTTTTTGGCGTCGTTGCAATTAAATTAAAAATATCATAATATTAAATTGTGGGTCAACTATGAAGCTGAACGTCGATATAGGAGTGGTGATTTAGATGTTGTCTTTCCTGAGTGCCCCCGATATTCACAGTACCAGTCTGCTCAGCCTTCTCAGCCTGGAGATCAGGGAGATGACATAGCTTGGGATTTTGATGCAGAAGATTAGAATCTTTGTTCAGTTTATTTAATTTGTTTAGATTTATTGTTTTGCAAACTTTATTATTCTGTGTGTAATATTTTAGTACTTTCTATGGACTTTGGACTTGGTATATTTATTTGTTTGCTTGAGCTGTGATATTAGATTTCTTATGTGTGTTAAATTAGTTTGCAATTTTTTTTTAGGATGTTAATTTAAATTTTTTATAAGTTTTAAATGTTAAACATTGTTTAGGATGTTTTAATATGTTTTAAAATAGATTAGTTAAATGTATATGTAGTAATAGATTAAGTTTTCAATTGTTATGTTTAATACTTATTTTAAAATTTCCATCCCTGCACTTTCTTTTAAATAATATACATGGAAGAATACTAACGGTACGAGTTACGTAAATAATGAAAAAGCTCGCAAAAATTTCAAAGAAAAGAAATACCTAAAGCTCGAAAGGTATGATGAATTTTATTATATACTTTCCATTTTTCACTATATAGTATAGATAGAAAAATTTAAGCTTGGGGAGGGTAAAAATACGAATTTAATTATTAAAATTGTTCTCAATTTCTACTTTCAAAAATTATTATTACATGATTTTCTATAGTAGTTTTTCAATTCAATAAACATGAGTTACTTTATTTAATTATTATATAAAGTTAAAGAAAATATTTCTAGTAATTCAATTAATTAATGGAATAAGATATTTGGTTAAAAGGAATAAGAATATAGTAAACTATTTAAAGTAAGGGAAACTATATTCTAAAAATTGAAAATTCGTAAGTATTTAAGTGAAAAAGAAAGGAAAGAAACTCAATGAAGTAAAGGCTATGAAATATATATAAGCAAAGAAATATTTTAAGTTTCAAATTTAGGAAGAGAAATTGAAGTTCAAAATTATTAATAAGCTATCCAGATACAGTAATTCTCACTTGAAAAAGAAAGAAAAGAGAAAAGAAAAAAAAGAAAAGAAAAGAAAAGAAAAGAAGAAAGAAAGGAAAAGAAAAATATAAGTGAGGAGAAGCTTGAGGAGATGCCTCATCAAAAATTGGCTTCACTGGATTCAACCTAATGAGTAAAACTTAATTATATTTCTAAACTTATATTTATGGATTGGTACTTTACTAAATAGTGTTTTCTTGAACTTCCTATCATCTAAATATCTAAAGTAATTTACTATTTTAAATATAGTCATTCCCGAAATAAATAGAAAGCTAGAAATCTTAGACTCGATAACTAAATAATCTTATATCTATAAAGTTAATTTAATCACTCAGAAATATTTATATTTTAATTTATTATAATATTATTTAAATTTATTTCATATTATCTGAATTGAAAAATTCTATTATAGAAATCATTATTTTTATTTAATATCAAAATTACTTGAGGAAAAGTAATAACTAAGTTTGGGGGATTTTGATCACAGAAAAATTCATTAAGAATTTCATATCTGTTTTTGATAAAATTGCACTTTAAAGAAAGGTATTTTCTTTATTTTGTTGCAGGAATGAAGATTTATAAGTGATGGAAGCAAAAAGCATAAAATGGAGCGAATTTAGATCAAAAAGGAGGAAATTCATGCAAATATAACTACTTCGCCGACGGCGAGATCGAGGCCACCGACGGCGAGATCGTGAAGAGAATTTCTGAAAGAATTATAACTACCTCGCAGACAGCGAGCCCGAGCCCGCTGACAGCAAGATCGCGTGGTTTGAAGACCTTCTAGAAACCCCACTGACGGCGAGGTCGTTTCCCGCCGACGGCGAGCCAGTTCAAAATGCAAATACATTGAACCTGGACACTTTTTAAAGAGGTGTTTAAGCACCCCTTGGACCTTTGCTTAACTCTATAAATAGAGGCCGAATTCTAGTGTCTTAGTGTGTCTTTTGAGTCTTAAAAAAGTTTCTCTAGAGTCTTTTATGTGTCTATTTTAGTAAGTCTTGGTGTGTTTAGTGAGTTTCTTTAGTTTATTTAAGTGCTATTTAGAAGTTTGCTGTACTAGAAGGAAAAGTCAAAGGAACTTCAAGAGTACTCGCAGGAAGGAAATTAAGATAAGTATCTTTGTTTATTGTTGTTAACTTTAAATGAAATCCATGCTTTGTTTTATTCTCATGCATTCTGAGTAGTTTTCTTAGTCTTTCTCCTTGTTTATGAAAATTATGCGAATTGATGAATTTAAATAGAAGCACCTAATATATTAAAATAAATTGTGATAATTTTTACTTAAAACTTAATTTACTTTAAATCTGACCAATTAAGTTGTTAAAATATGTTGAATTATCAACTATAGTAAAAATTACATCCAATATTCAGGGAAGTCAAAAGTCTTGGAAGGCGGGTGCAAATAAATAGGGAAATATTAATTATGAGACGTAGAATTGGACATTTTAGTGTGACAGACTAAAATATTCAATTCGATCCTACTTGTTTGAGAGGCCGAAGTGTAGATGTTAGCCCTCGGGTGAGGGGAACGTGGGAGCTCCGATGTGGCGACCGGTATCCTCCCGGCACTAGCCGCGGATTCGTAATCAAACATAGGATTAGTCAATGTTCTTTGCACTGGACCAAAGGGTAAAGAATAGGAATGCTCCTATTTGTCACAATACAATTTAAAATGTTTATTTAAATTCATCATTCACTTAATTTTCTAAAAACAAGGAGAATGATACTTTTTCTGAATTATTTAAATCAACTTATTTCAAGCATTAGTTTACTTTAGTTTGCGATAGTTAATTTTAATTTCCGTTTACTATATTAGTAAGTAATTCCTTTTATTTTAGCTGATAAAAAATCTGTTAAAAACTTCCCTGTGGGATCGATAACCAGGACTCCACTAGAGCCCTGTATTACTTAATACGATACTTATACTTGCGTAGAATCCACATTATACATTAAATCATATATCTATATTTAAAGCGGGATCAAGTTTTTGGTGTCGTTGCTATAAACATAAATTGCATACATATTAGATGTGGGTCATATTAGATTCAGGTTTTCTCCCTGCTAGAATGCCACCAAGGTCAACATATAGTTTTTTAAAGGTCGTCCACAACAACTCCTCCGTTGAATCATGTCCTTATGCCATATTTATGAGTTGATATGCAAACTTCTAAGAACTGGACTTCAATAACAATGCACTTGTTGAAACATTGTTCACATTGGAATTTCTCATATCTGTACATCCATGCCTATTATAGATATCCCTTTTAGCATTTTTAGACCACCGCAGTAAGAAATACTTATCTGAAATCACATTTATTTTCACTACATTGAGCACAAATAGAGCATGGGAGCACAGCAGTCCCATCATCTCAAATTTTTTGCAAGTACATGTCACCTCAACACTAACTTTGTCGACTAATACAGTCCACGGCTGCCTTGTCCCCTCCTCATCCAAACTCATTACATTGTATCTACCCTCACCATATGCAGATAATTCAGCTGTAAGCCTTCATAATCCATTCAGTAGCACTTGTTCAAACATTGAATAAAGCTTCCTTGTATAGAATGCAGCAGCTTGCCTCAACACGGGATTGATTTTAACCATGGGCATTGTGACGGACTGACCGTATTTGAAATCTTCATCTTTCTCATTGTGATGCCAAGATTTCATGATGGTTTCAAGACCAATGAAACAATCTGATATAGAGCTAGTTGGTTTTGTAACATTATGACATATATTATTGGTTGACTCACTTCTCTGTGTTGATAAGATTCCCATACCGAATACATCATTATTAAATGATGTTGACCATCTGTGCCTATGACGATACATTTCAGCCAACCACGTATTATTCTGAAGTTCCCTAACTTCAATCATTAATGACCAAGTTTCTTCGAAATCCTTCTCGGTGTCACACTTACTCATGTATTTATAAAAAAGACCACAGATGCTCTTAGTACAAACTCCACAATTCACCTTTGAAGGAAGTTTTTTATGGATATGCCATTGACATAATCTGTGACGTGTCTGAGGGAAGCAGTCTACAATGGCGCTTGCCATTGCTTGGTCCTGATCGGTAAAGATTGTTACTGGGTGCTTCTCTCTCATTATTCAAGCAAACAATTTGAAAAGCCACACGAATGTATCGATGGTCTCATCGGACAGAAATCTAACTCCAAATAGTACGTTCTACCAGTGGTGGTTAACCCGGACAAATGGAGCGCAACATAAGTTATATTTATTTAATCTGTTGCTTGTGTCAAATATTATCACATCCACAAAACAATCATAATCCAACCTGGATAATCCATCACTCCAGAAAATGTTTGTTAGCCCTCCAGACTCATCTGTTTGGAAATCCCAAGCAAACATGCTATCACCAGCCTACCTTTCCATGAACACCTGTATTAGTGCATTGACATCTCTCTACTCAATTTTCTCTCTTCTTTCTCTTTGAATGAAATTATGTGCATCTGTCTTGGTGCATTCCAAATTCTCTACACCACCAACCTCCGAAGCAATGAAATTTTATGCATCTGTTGCTCTGATTCCCACACCTGTCATGGATCTTAAGACATTTGCATTCAACTCACTTATCCTTCTTCTCGAATGAAGATGATGTTTATCACCACTTTCAGCCAAAGTATGGTTGTGATTTTCAATGAATTTTTCCACTGTCCAGTTGCCCTCAAGGTCAACAGCAAATCGAACCATGGCCTTACAACCGGTCCTCGTGTCCGATTTTTTGTACTTAACGCTCTCCATATTGTTAGGCTCTTTCTTGTAGCCGGCTTTCCCGCATATATAATCTTTGCTCTTCAGTTTCCTGGATTTGGGCCAGTAGCTAGTGTGTTCCTTCCAAACAGTGAATCCTACGTGATGTGCATAGATACGATAGCTTTCATAAGCTTCTTCCTCATTGAAGAATTTGCTTCTCAAAAACATCTCTGTAATTGCTGGATTGCAAGGTTCTGTAGCCTCAGCTGACTGCATATTTGATGAATATATTTATACAAATTTATACATTGTCAAAAGAGCATCAAAAATTCATGATAACACCAGCATAACACTTCAATAATGCCATAATAAGCCCACTCCCACACTAGGATAATACTAGAATAATACTACAATATCACGATAATAGGACCAGCATAACACCACTCCCACACCATGATGACACCACCAAATATCCCTACATCCTAAAATGAGAGTAACACCATATATTATGCAAGCAAAAACAACAATCTGGCTTCAATAACACCAGAGTAATACCAGAATAACACAAGCTAACCACCATAGTGACAACAAAAGTAATACAATAATAAAAAAGAATTCCCTGCGTTACAAAAGTACACCAGTATCATGATATGATCCTAAACAAACAAGTAAATACCGGCAAAACACAATGATAACACATCAATAACATCATAATAACATAGAAATAATACGAGAGAAACACCATAATAACCACAATAGCAGTACTATATCATAGCCATAAACCAACTAAACACCACAATTGCAGTACTATATCAAGGCCATCAACCAAGTAAACATCACAGCAGCACCTAAGTAACACCTTAAACACAATATTTTATTGAACTTACACAAACTAACATTAAAATAACACCAAAATAACACCATAATAATACAAACGTAACAACCGTAATACCACCAACATATTAATTCATCTTCTTCAAATTAAACCTTACAGAAAAATCCCAAAACCTATATCAAAGCCCTAAACCAACTAAACATCACAACAGCACCTTAGTAACACCTTAAACACAATATTTTATTCAACTTACACAAAATAACACTAAAATAACACCAAAATAACACAACAATAATACAAACATAACATCCATAATAACACCAACATATTAATTCATCTTCTTCAAAGTAAACCCTACAGAAAAATCTCTAAACCTATATCAAAGCCATAAACCAACTAATGTAAAGTAAAACAAAAAAATAACAAGTAATACTCACTTCAGTTGCTTCGAAGTTAAGGGAGAATGATGGGTTCAAATCCTCAGGCATTTCACCGTCCATGGAGAAGTCCACCGAATCCCTAAACCCTAAGCTGCGAATAGAACCTGAGCCCCAAAACAAATTTCCTCCTGCAATCCAACAGTACTATCTTCCTTCGGGCGGCAAATTATTTTGACGGAACGGAACAGGCGGGAAATAGATGGGCTAGGGTTTCGGGCCGGGCCTAAAAAAATCAAAAATTTTCTCTCCTGAGCCGGACCCACAGCGCCATGTGGCATCATACGTGGCGTGATTCCACGTGGCGTCGTATAATTGGACTCCGCGCGTAGAGGTCCGTGCAGAGTCTTGATGGAAAAATTTTCCCTTCGCTTGCTTAGCCTAGGCAACTTATGTTTTCACCTGACTACGTGACTACTTATATGAAAATTAAAGTATGATTTTGTAGCCCCACACTCTTAAATTTTATGAGTGTTGGGTTGTCCTGATTTAGCTATCTCAAAAAAAACTTTAATTTATATTCTCAGGTATATTTGAATGAGTGAGGTAATTTTAGAAAAATTAAAATACTTTTGTATAAAAAATAATTTTATTGTCTTAATGGTAATACAAGGAAGTATTTAACATGAAAACTGTTAATTATGAAACCTAGTCTCGTTATTCACAATGTACCTATCAACCACAATTAAAATTTGGAGAGGGGGATCAGAAACCATGGGGTTAAAACTGAACTTGGAGAGGTACAAGAATATCTGATTGATTATTTGACTATAACTTCAATTAGAAGGAAAAAATAACCAAACAACACGTGAATAATCTCGATTTATCATCATTCCTCATGATTTCTATGAGAAAACAAATCACTTTTAAAATATTTTGCCATTTTATATCTTTTATTCTTGACATCTTTTTTGTGAATTAACCATTTGTGACTTCAACATTTGTGAATTAACAAAAATAATATAACAAACAGAGCAACATAAGTTTCGGGGAATTGGGGGTAAAACTTTGCTTTATCTAAATTGTACTAAAAAGAAAAAAAATTTTAATTATCTATAGTACTGTTTGTAGCACTCCTTGATTAAGAATGTGCAATTCAATCATTGTAAAATATAGTAATTTAATATTTCGTTCTATAAGTAAATTTTTTAAAATAACTTCTTCCAGTTCATCTGATTATTTCCATCCAGCTAATGAGGTTCGCAACAATTTCCTGGTGGCGAAGAACAAATAAGAAGTCAAGCATATAAGACTTCAGTGATAACTATTAATAAAATATAATTAGCAATTAATATTTAACTAAGCCATTCAAGTAATATATAGATATATTTAAAAATCTATTGGATTAGATTTGAATGAGGGAGGCAATCGAGGAGAAACAAGTATTCTATCTCGGGCAACAGGTCTTCGTTATTTTATCTTATTATATTTTAGTGTAGACAAACTTGTGGTCGAGGTTACATTTAGAGTTGAACATGGAGTTTTGATCTCCATGTGCTAATAAATGATCTTAAGACGTGCTTGTTTGCTGAAAGGCCCAAGTAGAAGTGCTTCCTTCATCGTAGGTGACATGTAAATTTTGCCATATATCATATGTAATCTCCTTTTGATATCTTTGTTTTCAAGGAAAATAATGTTTGAGTCGTCTTCCTTATTCCCAAAATCTGCTCTCTCTGCCTTTTTTCTTCATGTATATATATATATATATATATATATATATAAGCTGGTTGTATTTTTGTCGTTCATCTCAATTTAAATTGATGATGTAAGATTCAAGTTTAAGTATATGCATTTATTTTAGTGTCATTGAAACTATGCATATATGTTTCACAATTTTTTAATATTATTATTGCATGTAAAATCTTACAACGTGCATAGCTTTCAATATTTGGGAGTATAATTGTGATTGTAAGTATTGAGAGTTTCAAATAGCTTTGATTAAATTGCATGGAGCCAGTATTAAATTGGCCACCCTATGGCAGCAATTGCTTGCAACGATCTTATAACCAATGTAAACTTTGTTCCATTATAACTATCGCTTTTTTATTTAATGCACGCACTCGTTTGTGCTGGCAAGACTGCGATTATAGATAAAGTTTTGAATCACAAGACTAACCAAATGGCAAATAGAAGTTCCATTTAAATAACCTTAACAAATAACAATTTCATATATATTTTTGTTGTAGTTATAACCTTTGGATCTATAGAAGTAATCATAAATACTAATATTCATCGTAGTTACAATCACTACAAATCAAAATTGCTGGTTTTAAATTTTTATGTGAATATTTAACATCTACGAGATTAATATTCATAAAATTTTTTAGTACAATGTATTATCTTGGAAGAATCCACGAAAAATTTAGACATAATTTATATAATCTTAGCATATCTTCTAAGAGTACAACAACAACAACAACAAAACCTTAATCCCACTAAGTGGGGTCGGCTACATGAATCCTTTTTCTCCATTGCATCCTATTTAGTGTCAAATTTTCGTTTAATTCTAATAAATTAATATCATTTTTTATGCAATAACCCTAAACCCTAAACATATCTTCTAAGAGTAAGCGATAAAAAAGTAATTGTAGTTAGAGAACCAAAGGAATTCAGTTCATATCCAGCTAATTCTATTTGTGGCTCTTTATAGCATAATGGCACAATAATGCAAGACAAAATCCTTAGAAAAAAAATGACAAATGCATGGAAAGTCTAAGACATGTAAGTTTTATTATAAGAATTTAATCTTCTAGTTGATGGAGTTATATGCTACCAATATAAAAAAGTTGGACATGTAAGAAAACTCGTTCAGAACTTATTAGTAATTTGAGAAAGAATAGAAAGAGAAAATAATAATAACAAATGAAAGGAAAATAAGCACCAAGCAAACTAGTCATTATGCGCAAATTATGACTCTGATGGATTAAGATGATGAAGTAACAAGAGATTCAATATTCGACTCACAAAAAGCATAAGATGAATTCACATTTCAAGTTTTAAAATTAACTTCTAATTATCTACTAATTTAATGTAAAAGATTAAAAAATAAGAAAATAATAGAGAAACATATATACCTTGATGTGCACTCTTCTACTTTAAGTAAGGATATGATGAGAAAATATATATATATATATATTAATTAGATTAATCTATGATGATTATAAATTATAAAGTAAAAATAGTTCATAAATTTTAAGGTTGACTATATATTTGTAAAAACAAGCTCATCATTTTATTTCACTCTGTAGAACTTAGGTGTGACGATTAGATTACACTTAATGTTCACAAATTCATCATCCAATGATTTGAACCTTAACTGAATTTGAATTTACGGTTTAATTTCATGATAGAAAAGGCCATCTCTAATTTGATTAGGAAGCACATAATCACGGTTTTATACAAAATACATATTTGTATACATACTAAATGCTACAAACATTACACACACCACATAGTATAAAGCATATATTTCCATTTGGAATGCTGACAGAAACATGTTTGGATTTTAAAGATTCATATTTTAGTTTCTCGTGCATAATTCCTTCAATGAATAATCAAAAGTTTTAAGGTTAGTTGATTTTCAATACAGAAGATGGAAGAAAAAGGACAAATTCACCATTCATGAACAAAATGAAGAAGGATAGATGGTATATGGAGACAATGTACGCAAAAGAAAATTGGCATTTAGCTGATCTTTGACAACTTTTCTAATAAGAAATTTTGATCTGTAGTTTTATATCCCTTATTCAACTATAACAGAAATGATTAGATGTAGAATTTCAAGATTCTTGCTATGATATTAAAAATAATGGTATAGTCTTACTTGTAGGACAGCTATAAAAAAATATTGTAAATTTATTTAGAAAGATGAAGTGATATAAATATAAAATAACATTATTTAAAAGAAAAAACAAATGTTGCTACTTGGTTTTGGCATAGAAGGCCATGGCATATAAACATGCACACAGTTAAGCGAATATTTAAACATGCTTAATTTGTTGGATTATGCAATTTGAGTTTTAATTCAAATAATATATATGATGCCGGTGTTCATGATGGACATTCTAGTAAATCATGAAGAAGCAAATACATTATTTTTACATCAAAATTTTCAGACTTGTCACATTTTAGTTTTTTTTTTAATATAATCTTATAGCACTTTTAGAAAAGGTTATGAGAATCTGGATTTAAAATTTTTCGTGATTTTCATCGATATGCTTGGATTTTTTTATTAGCACGTAGAAATAATGTTTTATGGATTTTAGAAAGTTACAGAACATAATTAAGGAGAATTAAGTTATTTGATCCATAGGATTCAGGCATAATGTGTGGAGAATTTTAAAATAAATTTTTTGAGAATTATTATTACTCATTAGTGAAAATGAGTTGTAAGAAAATATAAGCACAATTCTGTTGAAGTAGGATAATCGATGCTTGATGAATATACACTACTAAAATGTAATTATTTGAGACCAAATTTGAAAAAGACCCATTTGAATTGTTTTCTAATATAAGAAACCTAAGATTGGTCTGTCGGTCACCAACTTAGAAATTGTTGAATCTCATCACCCGGTTTAAAAAAGATTTAATTTAATATATATATATATATATATATATATATATATATAATTTTGGAAAGTAATTTTTTATTTTAAGAAAATACGAGACCGAACTGACCCCATATATTTGATAGTTTAAATAAATGAGCACTACATCACAAGCTATGCATCTACCCCGAAGAATAAACACACTGCTTGATAATGAGGCTCGATTAAATAAACTATTGAAATTATAACATCTATTTTTTATCTGCTAAAATCTTTATGTTGACCGACAAGTTCTCCTATGTAATATGAAAAATTAGATAGGGTGTTTATTAACATGGGTTCTTGAAGTTTTCTAAAAGGACAAACCCTTATAGTTAATTACATCTCAAGTAACCAAAGTCGCATAAGAAAACTCTCGATTTAAATCAGAAAATATTGTCTTCATGAATTCAAATAGTTTAGGATTTTCAACGTCTAGGAAATGTCAAATGGGATAGGTGCAAATGGGAACCGTTATTGTGGAATCCAAAGGGAGAAAGTTTGGGGATGCTACGGTTCCTGAGAAAAACCTTGGTAGCTTGCCAACTATACTACGGTTTGGCTTCAGTTTTGAAGACAGATTATTTAATGTTTCATTCTACCAATTTTATTATTTAGGGCTTACATTTGTATGATACCAATCATATAAATAGCCTGGAAGATAAGAGGCGTAATTGACGACTACCTCGGAATCCTAGTATGATTTAGGGCTTATATATAAATAGCCTGGAAGATAGGAGGATTTACGTCGTATCGGACGACTACCTCGGAATCCTAGTATGATTTAGGGCTTATATTGTACACAGAGTTGTACAAAGACCTAAAAGATCAGTTGAGGATTTACATCACACTAGGCAAACAAACTCAAATTCCTATGGTTTGTTGTTTAATTCTAAGAAAATAGTTTGTTTTTATAGACTTGTTTGCTCTCTCAGAAATTTTCTACTGTACTTCCTCGTCGTGCTGCCCATTGTGCATTCTCCAAACTTCTTGTTGGAGAGGGTTTCAAGTTTGAAGGCAAAGTTCAAGAGATTCAAAGAAGGTCTAAAATGTTTAAGGTGTATATGTCAGGTGTTGTTGTTGTGCTTGTTACCTAAAAATCTTAGGGGGGGAGGGGGGGGCAATTTAAGTTGATTAATAGATACCGATTACGAATTTATGGAATTCAAGATTTCAATAACAGATTTCAACTTATCCATTTTATTTCACAAAAATTCATTTTGCTTCCATTCAATTTTATTACAGATTTTCTTAGGACCCAGTCATAGACACTAGCCATATAGTTATCCTCAGAACGAACGTCATCTTTTAAACCCGTCATGTTGTATATTACTCTTTTAAATAGCGTCAATTGAATTGGCAACAGAGGTCTTTCACCTTGAGAATTGACTAACTAGTACCATCCTCCTGAGTAAACCTTCTTCACAATGAACGGTTCCACCTAGGTCGGCTTAAAATTTCTACATATCTTGCAATGTGCAAGAATAGGCCTCTTGAGAACAAGAACGAGATCATTAACTTTGAACGTTATCTAGTGGACCAGTTTACCGTGGGCTTGAATCATCTTTGCTTACAAAAGTTTCAGATTCTATTGCATGGAAAGTCGCTTCTCTTCGAGAAATTCCAATTCTGCAAGTCAGAGCTTGCCATTTTCTTCTGCTGTAATTTGATTGGTGTTAACGATTCTAAGAAATGTTAGCTGAACATCTAACAGATGCACTGCCTCAGACCTATACACTAGTGTTTAGGGCGTAGAATGCATCGACATGTTGATTGTCAACCTATATGCCCATATGGTTTCTAGAAATTTCTCATGCCATTATATTTTCTTGTCGTTCAATATTTTCATCAAAAATTTTATGAGCGCCTTTTTGAAGGCTTCTATCAAGCTGTTTTCTCTGGGGTAGTAGATTGTCGAATACCGCCAATCTATTCCATGACGTCTGATGAAACTATTGATCCCTGTACTCTTAAAAGCAAACTCATTATCTGAAATAGTTTTGCACGGTACGCCGATATGTTAAACTATGTTATTTATGAAAAATAGTATAACATGCTGCACTATTACTTCTCATAACGACACTGCCTCTACCCATTTGGAGAAGTATTCTGTGTCTGTGAGTATAAATATGTGTCCTTTCGAAGACGGGGGGTCTATTAAACCCACTATATCTGTGCCCCAACACTCGAATGTCCACGACCCGACCATGGGGTGTAGAACATTTGGATGCTGGTGCAAGACCACTCCATGCACTTGATAATGATTACATATTTTTGTGGTTTCCATATAATCAGTCATCATTGCCAATCAGTAATATCCGAGTCTCTTAATCTTCATTTTCAATTTCGGTCTTATCTATTGAGCACCACACAATCCAGCATGCATTTCTTTGATGATATTATGTGCTTTTTCTCTACTTGAACATCTCAGCCACATCTGGTCAAATGATCTTCTGTATAGAACTTTGTTACTAAAGCATATGACAGAGCTCTCTTCTGGATCAGTTGTGCCTCTAACTTATCTTCTGGTAGCTTTTCTGTTTGCAAATACTCTATTAACAACTGATGTCATTCTTCTGTATTGTCTGACACTATAGTTGCTATCTTTTCTTTTTTGAGTTTATGTAGATTGTCAAGGTCAATCTGTGACAGAACCTAACATCCCTGCACTATAATTAATGTCTATGGAGTATTATGGTGGACAAGCCAATTCATTAGCAAGCCTAGAGAAAGTGTTCAAATGGTCATTATCTGCTCAAGGGATCTTATAGAATGTCACACTGGGAACCTTTTCTAGTAACATCATCGTATAATTGTGATTTTCTGCAAGTCTTAGCTTTAGAATTGTAATGTCCGGTTACTTGCTAATGATGAGCTGCGAGTCGACGTAGATGGCAATGTTTATTATGTACATTACTATCGCTAATTCTAAACCAGTTGTCAAAGCCTCGTATTATGCTTCATTGTTGGTGCACGACTCTGTTAGGTGGTAAGAGAACCTCAGCATTGCCTGATCCGGCCTAACAAAAATCAAACCAATCCCTTCTTTAAGATACACTATTCGCAAACTTTTATCTTTTCTGGCTGATGAAGCTCCATCAAAGTACATTTCCCAACGACTTGTACTTGGCCGTTCCACTTGTATTATCTGTTCATCTAGTAATTCTTCATTGAGAGGGGACCTAACTGGTAGTGGGTGGGCTGCAAGAAAGTATGCGAGAATTTTCCTTTTGATAACGCGAAGGGGCACAAAAGTTATATCAAACTGCAATAAAATCATTGACCACGTTGTTAAACATCTGGAAAGTGTTGGTTGGGTCATCAAATATTGCAATGGATTAACTTTCAAAATAAGGTTGGCCTTACCAAAAAGAAAGTAGTGTCTAAGCTTCTGAGCGGCGAAAACAAAATCTAGACAATGCTTTTCAATAGGAGGATACTTTACCTCTGATGGCATTAGACATCGACTCAAATAGTAGAGTGCATTTTCCTTACCCTCATCATTAACTTGGGATAAAAGACCTCCAAGGGATTCATATAAGGTTGTGATATAAAGTATCAACGGTCTACCTGGTATAGGGGCTACTAAAATAAGAGGTTTGGTTAGGTATTGCTTAATATCTTCAAAAGCCAGTTGACACGATTCTCCCCAATTGAACTTGACATCCTTTCAAAAATTCGTAAAGGAGAGATACCTTCTAACATATTAGAAATAAATCGTCTCAGATATGATAATTTACCTTGAAAAGAGCATAGTTGTTTCAAGCTTTTGGGAGGTAACATTTCCAAGATAGCTTTAATCTTTTCTGAATCGATTTCGATTACCCAATGATGGACAAAAAATCATAGAAATTTCTCGGAGGTAACGCCAAAGGCACACTTTAAGGGATTCATTTTGAGATTTTATTATTGTAATCATTTTAACACAATCCTCAAATCATACAAAAGATTTTCCTTTACTTTGCTCTTGATGACCGGGTCTTCTACATAGCATTCCACTTGGTTATAGATGAGGTCATCGAAAATCCTTATCATTGCTCGTTAGTAAGTTGCTCCAGCGTTCTTCAAACGAGACGGCATCCCTGTGTAGCATTAGATTCCAATCAGAGTTCTAAATGTTGTGAGTGTTGCATCTTCTGGATCCATCTTGATTTGATTGTGACCTGACGATCCATCCATGAACAAGAAGATCTCATGTGTCGATGCAATGTCTACCGTTAGTTCTGGCATTTGCAGCAGAAATTCATCCTTTGGACATGCCTTATTTAAGTTTCTGAATTTGACACATACACAAATTTTTCCATTCTTCTTCTTAACTGGCACAATATTGGCTACCGTGTGAGGTGTTGTTCTTCTCGCACTAAGTTAGTGTCAACTAATTTCTTCACCTTGGTTGTGACATGTTTTTTTTTATTTCGAGGAGCGTTATTTTGGAAGCCTGCTTCACTGGGGTTATACTTTGATCCACTATGAGGCGATGCACTGTAACTTTTGGAGATAGTCCTGACATTTCATCGTAGCTCCAGGTGAAGCAATCTTTGAACTCTGATAGTAACTTCATCAAATCTGTAGATTCTTCTTCAGTGAGTAGAGAACTTATAAAAGTGGGTCGGGGCCACTCCTCAATACCAAGGTTAATTTCTTTTTAATTCATCCACTATTTTTTTGTTCTCCTTCTTGAATTCTGGTGGAGCATCACTTATCAGCTAATCATCTTGACGTCGAGGCATTGTTCTTCCAACTGGCTAGTAACAACCATGCAAAATTCTGAGTCATCAACTGGTTCTATTGTACCAAATCCGATACTTCTCTCGAGTTGAGAGTTTGTCCTTTCTCATTTCATAATTTCTTAAAAAGTTGTAGTTTATTCTTTGGCATTTACTTCGACACATAACATTTTTGAATTAACTTTTGAATGCAAGGAGAAAAGTAACCAAAATGGTAATTCCATTAATTCATTAGAATCATTTTCTTCAATATTTACACAAATTTTAGAATTAGAGAAAGGGGAAGAACGATAAAACTCGATCGATTTTAAACCAAAATTACAGACCTCCTTGGCCTCCATACTCTTAATCTTTTGGGGATTGATAAAAGTAAAGGTTACAGCCTGCACGTAGTGGTTAATATGATCATGCATCGAATCATATTCACTTTTCTCTGCACATTCCAAGGAGATATTAAACTGAGACTTCCTCTGGTTTACTGTCATCATTTTTTATCGAATTTAGTCTTTTTAGAGCTTCCTTTTACATCGATGTTGATAGTTTGCTTCTTCCGTTAAACAATCTGGCAAGTTCTTCCTCTGCCATGTCCTCGACCTTGATCTCAGATGTGTGGGCTAAAAGAACCTCCACCAACTCGTTGTAAAAGAGTGGTGGGAGATCGTTGAAGTGGAACTGAATGGTCCTGTCCTTATGGCACTCTTGAATATCAAATCTTATTTGGCACAACTTCTTTATAAAAGACAACCTTCTTTGGGGGAGCATAGTAGGTGGCATCTTTGTGGATGCTTAGTTCATGTGTCAAGAACGTCTATAGGTCTCTCTTAATGCACTATTATTGCTAGCCCTTGTAATAGTTGAAGCACCTGAGTAGCGAAAATGGGACCATATTTTACTCTTGAAGCTACGATCGACCAAGTAGAGCATTGATCATAGTTTTTGCATCGATGACATGGAATTTTCTGGTTGTTACTAAATGTCTAACTTTCAATGGCAGCATAATCGATCCAAGTGCTCTTTCTCCTTTCTGGTTGAATCCTCTTAGCATCATCTTATTGGTGGTGAGTTCTTCTGCGTCATATGCTAACGTATGTAGTCTCATTAAGTTTAGCAATGTTGTTGGATCTACTAGACTCCGGAAAGTATGAATTTGCTGATATTAATGGAAAAATATAATTGTTGGTTGTGATCGCCATGCTGTCCCTTTAAAGTACAAACTCCATCTGAGGATGTGCTATCCAGTTGAGCTAAGCAAATCTCTAGGTCAAGTAGAGCATTGATCAGAGTTTCTCTCATCGCCATTGACAGGATCAGAGCATCATAGATGCTTACATTGGCTGGCAACTTCCTAAGATAATCTAGTTCATTATAATCCACATTATTTGAACCTCCAATTTCTTATTGAACATGTGTGTTTTCTACTAGTGGAGGCGGCTCATCTCGAATAACTATTTTTTTGCCCTTTTCCGTTGGAGCCGTTCTTGGGGTAATGTCTTTCCACTCCTTAGGTTCACTTCTGTTATTTATTCCACGTTCAAACTCGGAGGCTTTCCTGATGATGTAATTAGCTCTTTCAATTCTAAATATGAACAGACTAAGTTGATGGTGATAGTGTTCCTTTGCACTGAAGGACTAGCTCCTCACTTTCCAATCTATCGTAGCCGGCGTTGTCAATGTCTTCTTTGTAGCTGTCATTGGTCTTGTCGGGATTTTGTATGATTTGAGGTTCATTTTGGGAATTAAAATTTAGGTTAGATTGTTTGGGGTCACTTACGTCATCACTAGACAGCCAAAAGTAGCCAAAATCGTCTTATAATCAAAAGACCCTAGTAGGGTGTATAGTAAATTATATAGAGTTAATAGTTTGAGGGATTTCTCCGTTAAATCTGAGACAACCAATCTAACAGAGGCAGCCTCTATCTTATCCTTCGCGCAATCATTCTCCATTTCATCCACGATGTCCTTCTTCTTGGCCATCTGTTGTGGTAGTTTCTCCCGTGTGATCTCAATCTTTGGCTTTGCAGGTAGCAAACTCTGAGTGGCAACTTGCTCCGAAGCTTGCTGAATCTGATCTAGTATCTTCTTGGAGGATCTGATCCAAACTATGCTCCATCCCTCATATTTTGTGTACGGATGTAATGAAGTGATATTCTCGGCTAAAATCATATTTATAGAACCTCTTGCTAGTTCTTTTAAATGTTATCTCGAAATTGTGATATTTCCTCTTTAAAGTTCTTCTCTAGCCAATCCTTGAAGCTGAAGTAATTCTCTATGGTATGTCCAAGTAGCATGTGGTACGGACAATAGTTAGGCATATCTCTTTTATCGACCTCCACTGGTTTATTTGCTTAGACAACTTGAACTTGGGCTTTTTCATCAACTTACGAAACATCTTTGCTACGGTATCGTCTAATGCACCCCTAGTGTGTGTTGTTTTTCTGTGTGTTTTATGTCAATTTAATTCCCCTGAATGGTGCCAAAAACTTGACCCGTCCCACAATTGCATAGTAATTTAACTTTCAAAATATGGGTAAAAACTTAACCCAATTTATATTTAGTGGCTAATATGTAAAATCAAAATCTCATTAAATATAGCAAATATTTCACACACTATGATGCTTGTGTTCATGATGGACATTCTAGTAAATCATGAAGAAGCAAATACGATATTTTTTTACATCATAATTTTCAGACTTGTAACATTTTAATTTTTTTTATTTATATATAATCTTATAACACTTTTAGTGAAGGTTTTAAGAATCTGGATTTAAAATTTTTGGTGATTTTCATCGATATGCTTGGATTTTTTTATTAGCATGTAGAAATAATGTTTTAAGGATTTTAGAAAGTTACCGAACATAATTAAGGAGAATAAAGTTATTTGATCCATAGGATTCAGACATAATGTGTGGAGAATTTTAAAATAATTTTTTTGAGAATTATTATTACTCATTAGTGAAAATGAGTTGTAAGAAAATATAAGCACATTTCTGTTGAAGTAGGAAAATCGATGCTTGATGAATATACAGTACTAAAATGTATTTATTTCAGACAAAATTTGAAATCCTCATTTAAATTGTTTTCTAATATAAGAAACTTAAGATTGTTCTGTCAATCACCAAATTAGAAATTGTTGGTCGCCGAAATAGGAATCTCGTCACTCGCTATAAAAAAAGATTTAATTTAATATATATATATAATTTTGGAAAGTAATGTTTTATTTTAAGAAAATACGAGATCGAACTGATCCCATATATTCGATAGTTTAAATAAACGAGCACTACATCACAAGCTATACATCTACCCCGAAGAATAAACACATTGCTTGATAATGAGGCTCGACTAAATAAACTATAAAAATTATGACTTCCAATTTTTATCTGCTTAAACCTTTATGTTGACCGCAAGCTCTTCTATCTAATATGAAAAATTAGATAGAGATTATATTAACCTGAGTTCTTAAATTTTCCTATAAGGGCAAGCCCTTATAGTTAATTACATCTCAAGCAACCAAAGTCGCCTAAGAAAACTCTCGATTTAAATCATAAAATATTGTCTTCATGAATTCAAAAAGTTTAGGATTTTCAAGGTTCATGAAATAACAAATGGGATAGGTGCAAATGGGAACAGTTATTATGGAATCTAAAGGGAGAAAGTTAGGGGAGGCCACGGATCCTTAGGAAAATCTTGGTAGCTTCCCAAACTATCCTACGGTTTAGCTTCAGTTTTGAAGACAGATTATTTAATGTTTCATCCTGCCAATTTAATTATCTAGGGCTTACATCAGTATGATACCATTCATACAAGTAGCTTAGAAGATAAGAGGATTTACGTCGTATCAGAGGACTACCTCGGAATCCTAGTATGATATAGGGCTTATATTGTACAACAGGGTTGTACAAAGGCCTAAAAGATCAGTTGAGGATTTACATCACACTAGGCAAACAACCTAGAAGTACTATGACTTGTTGTTTAATTCTAAGAAAAGAATTTGTTTTTTTAAACTTGTTTGCTCTCTTAAAAATGTTCTCCTGCACGTCCTCGTCGTGCCGCCCGTTGTGCATTCTCCAAGCTTCTTGTTGGAGAGGGTTTCATGTTTGAAGGGCAAAGTTCAAGAGATTCAAAGATGGTCCAAAATGATTAAGGTGTATATGTCAAGTTTTGTTGTTGTGCTTGTTATCTAAAAATCTTGGGGGGGGGAGGGGTAGTTTAAGTTGATTAAACGATGCCGATTATGAATTTAAGGAGTTCAAAATTTGAATAACAGATGTCAATGTATCCATTTTATTTCACAAAAATTCATTTTGTTTCCATTCAATTTTATTACAGATTTTCTTAGGACCCAGTCACAGACACTGGCCATATATTATCCTTAGAACGAACGTCATCCCTTGAACACATCATGTTGCATAGTACTTCTTTAAATAGCGTCCATTAAATTGACAAAATAGGTCTTTCACCTTAGGAATTGACTAACTGGTAAGATCCTCCTGAGTAAACCTTGTCCACCACGAACGGTCCCTCCTAGGTCAGCTTAAAATTTCTACTTATCTTGCGATGTGCAAGAATAGACTTCTTGAGAACAAGAACGAGGTCACTAACTTTGAACGTTCTCGAGTGGACCAGTTTACCGTAGGTTTGAATCATCTTTGTCTAGTAAAGTTACAGATTTTGTTGCATGGCAAGTCGCTTCTCTTCGAGACTTTTCTATACAGCAAGTCAGTGCTTCCCATTTTCTTTTGTTGTAATTTGATTGGTGTCGACGATTCTAAGAGATGGTAGCTGAACATCTAATGGATGCACTGCCTCAGACTTGTACACTAGTGTTTAGGGCGTAGAATGCATTGACTTTCTGATTGTCAACTTATATGCCCATAGGGCTTCTAGAAATTTCTTATGCCATTATCTTTTCTTATCGTCTAGTATTTTCATCAAAATTTTTATGAGCGTCTTGTTGAAGGCTCCTACCAAGCTGTTTGCTCTGGGGTGGTAGATTGTAGAATACCATAAATCTATTCCATGACATCTGACGAAACTACTGATCTCTGTACTCTTAAAAGCAAACCCATTATCTGAAATAATTTTGCGTGGTACGCAGAAATGGTAGACTATGTTAATTATGAAAAACAGTATAACGTTCTGCGCTATGACTTCTCGTAATGACACTGCCTCAGCCCATTTGATGAAGTAGTCTATGTCTGTGAGTATAAACATGTGTCCTTTCAAAGATGCGGGTTCTATTAAACCCACTGTATTCGTGCCCCAATACTCGAATGCCCATAACGCGACCGTAGGGTGTAGAACATTCGAATGCTAGTGCAAGGCCACTCCATGCACTTGATAGTGATTACATTTCTTAGTTGTTTCCATAAAACTAGTTATCATTGTCGATCGTAATATCCGAGTATCTTATTCTTCATTTTAAATTTTAGTCTTATATGATGAGCACTACACAATTCAGCATGCATTTCTTTGTTGAAATTATGTGCTTTTTCTCTACTTAAACATCTCAGCCACATTTGGTCAAACAATCTTTTGTAAGAACATTGTTAACTAAAGCATATGACAGAGCTTTCTTCTAGATCAAATGTGCCACTGACTTATCTTCGGGTAGTTTTTTTGTTTGTAAATACTCTATTAACAATTGATGTCCTTCTTCTGTATCGTCTGACACTGTAGTTGCTATCTTTTCTTTTTTGAGTTTATGCAGACTGTCAAGTTCAATTTGTGACAGAACCTAACATCCCTGCACTGTAATGTCTATGGAGTATTATGGTGGACAAGCCAATTCTTTAGCAAGCCTAGCCAAAGTGCTCCATGGCCATTGTCTGCCCGAGGTATCCTATAGAACATCACACTTAGAATCTATTCTAGTAGCATCATCGTATAATTGTGGTTTTCTGTAATTCTTATCCTTAGAATCTTGTACTGTCTGGTTACTTGTTGAATGATGAGCTACGAGTCGTCGTAGATTGCAATGTTTATTATGTGAATTAGTATCGCCAATTATAAACTAGTTACGAAGGCCTTGCATTCCGTTTCACTGTTGGTGCACGACTCTATTAGGTGGTAATAGAACCTCAGCATTATCTGATCTGGCCTAATAAAAATCAAACCAATTCTTGTTTTGCCAGATACACTATTTGTGATCCTTTATCTTTTCTGGCTGATGCAGCTCCATCGAAGTACATTTCCCAACGAATTGTAATGGGCTATTCTACTTGCATTATTTGTTCATCTGGCAAGTCTTCATTGAGAAGGGATCCAACTGGTAGTGGGTGGGCTGCAAGAGAGTCTATGAGAATTTGCCTTTTGATAGTGCGAAGGAGCATAAAAGTTATATCAAACTGCAATAAAATGATTGACCACCTTTCTAAACATTTGGAAAGTTTTGGTTGGGTCATCAATATTGCAATAGATTAACTTTCAAAATCAGGTTGACCTTATCAGAAAGAATGTAGTGTCTAAGCTTTTGAGTGGTGAAAACTAAATCTAAACAATGCTTTTCAATAGGAGGATATTTTATCTCTAATGGTATTAGGCATCGACTCAAGTAGTAGAGTGCGTTTTCCTTACCCTCATCATTAACTTGGGATAAAAGACCTCCAAGGGATTCATATAAGGCTGTGATATAAAGTATCAACGGTTTACCTGGTATAGGGGCTACTAAAATTGGAGGTTTGTTTAGGTATTGCTTAATATATTCAAAAGCTCGTTAGCACAATTCTCTCTAGTAGAACTTGACATCCTTTCAAAGTAATTTCGAAAATGAGAGATACCTTCCTGACACATTAGAAATAAAGCGTCTTAGGTATGAGAGTTTACCTTGAAAAGAGCATATTTGTTTCAAGATTTTGGGAGATAGCATTTCCAAGATAGTTTAATCTTTTTTGAGTCAATTTTGATTCCCCGATGACGGACAAAAAATCCTAGAAATTTCTCGAAGGTAAGGCCAAAGGAACACTTTAAAGGATTCATCTTGAGATTGTATTGCAGTAATCGTTTGAACACGATCCTCAAATCATACAAAAGAATTTTTTTTACTTTGCTCTTGATGACCAGGTATTCTACGTAACATTCCTCTTGGATGTGGATGAGGTCATCAAAAATCCTCATCATTTCTCATTAGTAAGTTGCTCCAACGTTCTTTAAACCAAACGACATCCCTGTGTAGCAGTAGATTCCAATCAGGTTTCTTTAAACCAAACGAAATCCTCATCACTGTAACCTCTGGAGATAGTCCTGACATTTCATCGTAGCTCCAGGCAAAGCAATCTTTGAACTTTGACAGTAACTTGATCAAATCTGTAGATTCTTCTTCACTGAGTAGAGAACTTATAAAAGTTTTTCGGGGTTGCTCCTCAGTACGTAGGTTGATTTCCTTTAATTCATCAACTATTTTCTTGAACTCCTTTTTGAATTCTGGTGGAGCATCACTTATTAGCTGGTCTTCATAATCATCTTTGACGTTGAGGCATTATTTCTCCAAATGGCTAGTAACAACTATGCAAAATTCTGAGACAATGACTGGTCCTATTGTACCAAATCCAATACTACTTTTGAGTTGAGAGTTTGTCCTTTCACGTTCCATAATTTCTCAAAAAGTTATAGTTTATTCTTTGGCATTTACTTCAGCATATAACCTTATTGAATTAACTTTTGTATGCACGGAGAAAAGTAACCAAAATGGTAATTCCATTAATTAATTAGGATCATTTTCTTCAATATTTACACAAATTTCAGAATTAGAGAAAGGGAAAGCACGGTAAAAACTGATCAGTTTGAAACCAAAATTATACTTCCGTGACCTCAATACTCTCGATCTTTTGTGGATAGATCGAAGTAAAGGTTGTAGTGGTTAATATGATTGTGCATCGACTCATATTCACTTTTCTCTATACATTCCAAGGAGATCTTGAACTGAGGCTTCCTCTGGCTTACTGTCATCATTTTTTTCTATTTAGTCTCCTTAAAGCTTCCTTTTACATCGATGCTAATAGTTGGCTTCATCTGTTAAACAATCTGGCAAGTTCTTCCTCAGCCATGTCCTCTGCCTTAATCTCAGATGTGTGGGCTAAAAGAGCCTCCACCAACTCGTTGTAAAGGAGTGGCGAGAGATTGTTGAAGCGGAACTAAATGGTCATGTCCTTGTGGCACACTTGAATCTCTAATCTTATTTGGCATAACTTCTCTCGAAAATACAACCTTCTTCGGGGGAGCATAGTAGGCAGCGTCTTCATGGATGCTTAGTTCATGTATCGAGAACAACTATAGGTCTCCTTTAATGCACTATTATTCCCAGCCCTTGTAATATTGGATTCACTGGTGTAGCAAAAATGGGACCATATTTTACTCGTGAAGCCACTGTCGAACAAGTAGAGTGTTGATCGTAGTTTCTGCATCGATGACATGGAATTTTGTGGTTGTTACTAAATTTCCAACTTTCAATGGCAACATAATCGATCCAAGTGCTCTTTTTCCTTTTTGGTTAAATCCTCTTAGCATCGTCTTATCGGTGGTGAGTTCTTCTGCGTCATATGCTAATGTACATAGTCTCATTAAGTTTAAGAATGCTCCTGGATCTACTAGACTCTAGAAAGTATGAATTTGCTGATATTGATGGAAAAGTGTAGCTGTCTGTTGTGATCGATAGTGCCGAGTAGCAAGTCATCATCAGTGAAGGTCACGCCAGACTGTCCCTTCAAAGTATAAACTCCATCTGAGGATGTGCTATCCTTGAGCTAAGCAATTCTTTAGGTCAAGTAGAGCATTGATAAGAGTTTCTCTCATCCCTATTGACAGGATCAGAGCATCGTAGATGCTTACATTGGCTGGCAACTTCCTATAATAATCTAGTTCATTGTAATCTACATTATTTGAACCTTCAATTTATTATTGAACATGAGTTCTTCAACTAGTGGAGGCGGCTCATCTCGAATAACTATTTGTTTGCCCTTTTCTGTTGGAGCCATTCTTGGGGGTAATATCTTCCACTCCTTAGGTGCACTTCTATTATTTATTCCACATTCGGACTCGATGGATTTCTTAATGCTGTAATTAGCTCTTTAAATTCTAAATCTGAATAGACTAAGTTGATGGTGATCGGTGTTCCTTTGCACTCAAGGACTGGCTGCTCACTTCCCAAACTATTGTAGACGGTCTTGTCAACGTCTTCTTTGTAGCTGACATTGGCCTCGTTGGGATTTTGTATGCTTTGAGGTTCATTTTGGGAATTAAAATTTAGGTTAGATTGGTAGGGGACACTTACGTCATCACTAGAAAGCCAAAACAGAGCCAAATCGTCACTCTTATAATCAAAAGACCCTAGTAGGTGACTGATGTGACTTTTTTTAATATGTAAGAATTTATGACCTCAGATTTGTATAGTTATAATGATTTTGTAAAGTCACAATTTCAAATGCAAGTATACGTATCGTATCAAGTAATACAGGTCTCTAATAAATTCCCATTTATCGATCCCACAAGGAAGCGAAGTAAATGGTCCTTAGTCACATTCTAGTCTACTACTAACAGCCTTAGTTTGGAATGATGATATAAGTGGTATTTCTGACAAGTACTCCTAAATGTAGATAATTATATGTAAGGATAATAACTACTCCTAAATGCAAATATTACTTTTAAAGATAACCTTTTTTGGAGGAATTGGTTTGGTGAATTTTGAGATAACTAAATCTACTATTCTTATGTAATGAATAGGATAAAGTTTAGGAATTAGATGCATTGAATATTGTATGTGCTAAATAGGAGCAATCTTATCTTTACTCTCGTCCGAGTAACCCCTCTTAAGAGTGCTATACAGAAAATTAGAAAATCCTAAGCTTAGTCCCTAAATCCAAGGTTAGGTTGGGAGGATACTGGCTGCCACTTCAGAGCTCCCACTTCCCTTCACCTGAAGGCTAACCCTTGCTTTACTTACCAAATGTTAGGACCAAATTGGGGATCTCAGTTTGTCACCCTGAAACCTCCAATTCGACACCCATAAAACCATATTTCCCTATTTATTTGCACTTAATCTGCATGAAATACGCAATTCATTCACGAACATTGAATGTGGTTCCACTTTGTTGAGAATTACACCACCCTTTCGGGTCAATGCAATTACAATAAATTTTAATACTACAATGAGCTCTTTTTGTAATGTAAATGAAGTGCAAGAAGAAACCATCACATTTATAATTAAAACTTCTTTTAGCAAGCATCCCAATATCCTAAACATGAGTCCTACTCATTGCAAAAGAAAAGTAGAATGGAAACAATGGCATAATCTTCTCATGCCACTATTTCCATAGAAGAAGAAAGAGTTAGAGAAAGACATCGCAAAACATGAAAAAAGCACAACGGAAAAACTCATTTCAAAGCAAATTCACAAAATAAGTGTTTACAAAATCAGAAGATAATGAAGAACACAATACTTAGCTTTTTTCACTTGAATGAAAGATAAAACTATCACCCATAAAGTCTCCTACCGATCCATGCAATGCTAGAACATTCCCTTACAAATTCTCTCAAAATCCCCTTACCAATCTCTCCAAAAAGGTAGAAATCTACATTTCTACTCCTATTATAAAATCTCTAAGAATTCTCCATGTTTTCCCTAACATCTCCTTTCATTTTTTGGCTTCAAATTTGCTTTAAAATATTGTAGGGATGAATTTCCCAAGAGGTTCATGAAGAAACCTTCCAAAAAGCATCCAAATTCGATGTATATGGCCAAAAACCGCCCAATATCGCGTCCCAACCGTCCGGAGAGCCGCCCGCACTGAATAGGGCGCTGTCGGCGCCCTATTTTTGTGCCCTCAGGTTTCTGGCACCGCCGGCGCCGATTTGAGAGCTCCTAGCGCCCATCCTGTGCAGCTCCACCATTTTGCTCCGTTTTGCTCCGTTTCAGCTTCGATTCGCCCCGTTTCAGTTGCGTTGTGTTCCTAACTGATAGACCTACTAAATAAGCATAAAAAACCTTTCTTTAAAATGTAATCTCATTAAAAAATATTTTTGGCATTTTTTTGGGTTGAGTGTTGTATTTTTGAAAAGAGGTCGCCTACAGATATTGTCGGTAAATTTTTAATTTAATTTAAATTATTTGATTTTGAAAATAATTTTAAATTTGAAAATTTTAAGATATGAAATCAAACTGATCTCACATCCCGAATAGTTTATATAAACGAGCACCGCACCACAAACTGTATATCTATCCGGAGAGTAGACACACTGCTTGATGATGGGGCTCGGTTAAATAAACTAGAAGAATTGTGACAGCCGTTTGGTCTGCGAACCAATTTTATAAGCCGACAAGTTCCCCTGCTTAATATAAATGAATTAAGTAGGGTTTATATTACCTGGGTTCTTAAAGTTCCCTATAAGGGCAAGCCCTTATAGTTAATTACATCCTAAGTGACGGGAATCACTTAAGAAAACTCTCGATAATGATCAGTGGTTTTGCTCTTAAGAATTTCAAAGTTTAAGGATTTCAAACAATTGGATTTTGGAAATTTCAATTGGGAATGGATCAAATTTGGAACAGTTTATTTTAGGAGTCCAAAATAAGAGAAGTAGGAGAAGCTGAGGATCCAAGATGAATCTTGGCAACTTCCCAAACTATCCTATTATTTGGCTTCGAGTTTAAGAAAATTATTTAATGTTGTAATCTTGCCAATTTTAACTAATTAGGACTTATATTTGTATGACATAATCATACAAATAGCCTCGAAGATGTGAGGGTTTATGTCGTACCAAACAACTACTTCGGAGTCCTAAGACTGGTTAGGGCTTAACTTACATAACATGATTATGCAAATGCCTAACAAAAGGGTTGAGGATTTATGTTGCACTAGGCAAACTACCTCGAAATCCTACAGTTTGGTTGTTTAATTCTAGGAAAGGTTTTGCTGAAGTAGAGTTGTTTTGCTGACGAAGATGGCCGTGCTGCCCACCGTGCTCCAAGCTCCCTATTCTTGCAGAGGTTTGGTTTTAGAAGTCATAAATCAAGGAGATGAGAGAAATGTTTTGGTTTTAGAGAAATCTTAAAGTCCAAATGTCTTTAGTGTTTTAATTAAAACAAATCTTAAAGTTGGTTAAATAGAACCGATTAAGATCCCACGGTTCCGTCATCCCGGCACCGTTATTTTCATTGAATTCACTTAGTCCAGATGAATTTGCTAAACTCAACTAAATGAGTTCCACACTTTTATTTAGACCTTGGGAAATCCTGTTAGCAACACGTGGGTTACATCATCCGAGGTATTCCCGATCATTCAACGAGAAATTTTAATTTAGTTGCAATTGTAGTTTTGTTGTTCTGTTTGTGATTAAATTTTGAGTTGTTTTATATTTTGAAATTTTGTGGCGGTGATTTTTATCTTATAATGATTTTTAGTTTAATTTTGGTTTCAGTTCAGGGACTATCCTAAAGATTTTGGTTTTTATACAACAGTTGTTTATCATGCAAGAAAAGTCAAGTAATAGTGCATGTAAGTAAATTGCAATAAAGGAAATTGCAACAAAATAAAAGCATACCTGGAGGGTCTTCCCGTTATCCAAAGCTACACTTAAAAGACATGTTAGTGCATTTAAATATTTCAACAAGTACCTAGGTAAAGCTAATGGAAAGGTTTTGGTTGTCTACCAATGTCCTAATCCTACAGCTAGTCAACCCCTATGACGTCTAGGTTCTTGTGTTTTGGTTTAAGGAAGATTTTCTTCATCAAAGAAACAATTAAATTCAGTTGTTCTTATAAACATCTTATCATATTGAGGAAGTGCTTAAGACGAGTCTTAAACATCTTTTCAATACTTCTAGGATTGTTTTAAGTTCAAGAGAATTTAATTATATAAGTGAATTAATCATCAAGGGGTTTAAGTTTTGTTCTTTTGCTCAGTGAACTAGGACATTTGAATGTCCCATGAGTGATGTAACACTTCACTTGATACCTCATTTAAAAGTAACAATACTAAAAGCTTTATAAGGGCAAATCAAATTATTAAGTATTTTAATGATTTAAACTTAATGATTTAATTTTAATTTTGACTTCAAAAAAATTAAGTTTAAGTTTGGAATAGTGTTCAAATTATTTTAGATTTAATTCTTAATGATTTAATTTAGGTTTGTTGATAAATGATTTTGATTTAATTTAATTCAATTTAATTTAATTTAATTTTAATTTAATTTAATTTAATTTAATTTTAATTTAATTTAATTTAATTTTAATTTAATTTTAATTTAATTTAATTTAATTTGATTTAATTTAATTTAATCTTAATTTTAATTTAATTTTAATTTAATTTAATTTAATTTAATTTTAATTTTAATTTAAATTTAATTTAATTTAATTTAATTTAACTTAATTTAATTTTAATTTAATTTAGTTTTAATTTAATTTAATTTAATTTAATTTAATTTTAATTTTAAATTTAATTTGGATTATTATTTTAATTAATTTTTTTTAAATTAAGAATTAAGTATTACTAAAGTGATTTATTTAGGGATTTTTAAATTAAAGAATAAATATCCTCTTAAATAATATCCCAACTTTAATAATTCCAATTTCTATTATTCTTCCAAAATTTCAATTAATTAATTAATTAAAGTTTTATTTTAATTATATTTGAAATGTTTAGTAGGTTTCTACCCTCAATCATTTAAGTTTCAATCATCCAAAATCAGTTTAAAATCAAATATTTTACCCTCCCTTTTGATTAATCCTAAAATTTTAATTAAATGTTGAAATTTTTAATTACCATTTTGCCCTTCAAGCTTAATAATTCTATAACTCACTAAATTAAGCTCAAATGAACTTAAAATTTTTATGCAACCTTAATCACATGTCAATTAAGACATTAGAGGAGAAAAATGTGATTTTTCTATATTTAATTTATTTATGTAATTATTTTTAATAGAAAATAAGGGTTTTCAAGGAAAATTCAATAACATGACCAAGGAAATTTTTCTGTCCTAAAGAAAATTATGGAATGTTCCAAATGACCAGAGAACCATTTGGACCAATTTTGGTGATTTTTTGAATTACATTTTATTTATTAGAATTATTTTGAATTTTGGAGCATTAATTAATTTTATAATAAAATTAAAGTTGAAAAATGGATATTATATTTTTCCTAGATCTCTCTAACCTCAAGGAGTTCAGAGAAACAAATTTTGTATTTTTATAATTTTTCTTTGATTTATTAGAATTATTTTAGTGAAAAGGATGGAAAATACATTTTTTAATATTACAAATTACATTAAGCCTTTAAAATTCAATATCTTACCCTAGGGACTTCAGAAAAATATTTGGTTTATTCCTCAATGATTAGGATTAAAAATGTGACATTTTGGTGATTTTTAATATTTTTATGATTTTTATTATTTTTTAATTATTAAAAATATTAAAATAATGATAAAAATCAATTTTTATAGAAAATTACAATTTTAATTTTCCTTAGTTCCTCTGATATCAGAGAAGCTCCAAAACCATTTTTGTGAATTTTTGAAAAGTATTTTGTGAGTTATGTATTTTTTTAAGTTCAATTTTACCCCTTTTGCTTAGGAGGCTTAATCAACCCATTTGGTGAAGTTAATCAAGTCCAATTGATTTTAAATTTTTATGTGAGACTCTCCTGACCCTAAAGGATAGTGGAGAATTATTTTTAAGTTAATTTGATGTGTGGTTAACCCTAATTAATTAAATTTTAATTTTGGGTATTTAGGCCAATTAGGGTTGTTCCAAGTGAATTAACTCAAAACTTATTTTTCCTAGGTTCATCTAGTCATAAGAAATATCACCAAATTTTTCTAGAATTTATTTCTCAACATGCTAATTATTGGAATTAAAATACTCAAAACAAAAACATGAACTTGGAAAATCAATATCTTCCCATAGGGATGGCCTCTGACCTTAGAAAATTCAGAGAATGTTCCCAAGATCAGAGGCTTCAAAAGCCCCATGGTCTCATGCCTTGGTGAATTGCCTATGAAAATGGAGAATTAAAATAATGCAGGGAGTAAATAAATCATTAAAAATAAAATACTCAATGAAATACTTGATTTATTTTCCACATTATTCTACTCTGCTCACTAAGAAAGAGAGTATTTTTATTTTATTTTTAGGATTTTTCTACACAAAGTTATGAATTTTTGAAGTTCTCGTAATAAAATAAATAGAAAAATACCCTATTTTTCCTACTTATCCACACGGCACCGCGTCAACCTTAGCCTTTCCGAACGGTCACTCGGCGTCTTCTGGTTCGGCACCACCATCTGACTGGGATGCCAGGCGGCCCACTGTATCATCCCATCTCCTCATACGGCTCAATCTGGACCCTCCACCCGCGCGTGTATCAAATGAACGGCATCCGTTCATCGTCCCCAAGCCTCCTAGCCCGAGAACCGTCTGTCTTCCAGGCTCAATATCTCCATCGATACTTAACTGATTTCTACGTTCTTATGCTCTATGGATTAGTCTTGAAGAGACGAACACATCCATATGGTTTATGTGGCATGAAATTAAGGCAACAGAAATGGAGAATTCATGGAAGCTCGGGAAGAAGAAAGAGCTCATACCTTTGCTCAGAGAAGTGTGGCTTCGATCTGAGAGTTATGTCACCTTCGATTCAGTCCAAGTAAGCTCCAGATGAAGTCTCTAGCCCTGGGGAATTTCCTAGACTTGATTTCCAGCAGACCCGATCACAACCTTTGGAGGCTAGAGCAGATGAGTGGCCTGGAGAGGGGGCTTTCACTAGGGAACTCCTTCTCTTGGTCTTGTGCAGGTGTGGGTGAGTTTAATTTGATTTTGGTGGAGAATTGGGCGATGTCCTGGTTTTGGGTGCAATTTTGGCTGAGAAATTGGGCTCTATTGGTGGAAATTAGGGCAAATTGTCACTGGGGATCTATTGCTCTAAGTGTGGAGGATGATTTGGAACAATTTTGGTAGAGTTTTTGTATGGTTTTTGTGCAACTTCTTTCATGGCCGAGAGGTGAGGGGGTTTAAATAGAGCTGGCTGGAGGGCCTCCCAGGGGGAGTTAGGGGTTGGGATCAGCGGCTCTATTGAGGAGAAGAATAGCTGCAATGGCCATTTGGAGTGGGGCAGCTCAACAAGGTGGAATTCCAAAACTTGGCTCCTCCCAAGGTCTCGGCCATGGTGTTTTCCGGAGGCTCAGGTGGCTGGCCGACAGGCAAGGGTCACCCTCAAGTTCAGGTGGGTCGGGCCGGGGTTTTGTGTAGCGATCGAGCTTTGCCATGTGTCAAAAGCTTGATTTAAAATGGAATGGAAGAAGGCCAATTTTAGCTTGATTTGGTTAACTCTACCTTTTGGGCTTGGTTCACCCTTCAAGGTGGCTTTGGGTGTTGTGAGGAGTCAAAGGAATCAGCTGGTTTGGCATGGAGAAGTCCTTATCCAAATATATTTGGATTAAATTTGGGTTAAGGTGAAACATGTTTAAGGTTAATGACTTTTAGGAGGTGCTTAAAGGACCTCCTCCTTTTGCCATTTAAGGAGGGTTGACAAATTAGAGATTCTCATGGCTTGCCAATGGCTTACATGTGGCTTCATGGCTCCATATGGCTTGGGAAAAGATTTGGTCAATTTCATAAAAAAAGGATTTTGTGAATTTTGGCATTTTGATGTGAATTGTTATGAGGCTTGATTTGGAATTGTTTAATGATAAATTAGGACTTTAGGAATGATTTTAAATTGAATTTGTGATGAGGGAAAGTGTCATGTGGGCTTTAGATTGATTTGGGCTTTTGAATTTGGTAAAGGTGGGCTTTTAGAATGGTTTAAGGGGATGGGCTTTTAAGTTTAAAAACAAATTGGTAAGTGGAAATTTTGTGAATGGCCATGCCAAATAAATGTTGGGTTTAGTTTAAGGATGTGTCATGAGTGATTTGGAATCAATTTGAAGTGATTTGGAATTGAATTGAGTCTAATTTGGGCCCCCTTGGTGATAGGGTCAAAATAGGTCAAAATGGACCAACTTGGGCTAAGGTTGGGCTAATGTTGAAATTGATGTGAAATTATTGTTGAGAAATGTTTATGGGAGTGTTTCAAAGAGGTTTCATCTTTGGTTGGGTTTTGATTTTGGAACTTGGGCCTTTTTGGGTTAGGTTCGGGTGTAGGCCCATTTAAGGGATTTTTGGTTTAGGGTGGATTTGAGTGAGGTTTGAGTCCAAATTTTGGGCAAATCATGTTAGTGTTTTGTTTGTGGGGATGTTAGGGAAAGTTTAGAAAAGGTTTAGGGTCAATTGGAGTTAAATTGGGTTAGTTTGGGCTAAGTTTGGGTCATGGGTCCAAGTTGGGCTTTAAGGTCAAAAGTGAAATTGGATTCAAATGTCAATCAAATTGGACTTGGATTTAGTCTAGATTGATATTGTGGATATTGAATTGAAGTTTAGAATTGAATTGGACCAAAATTGGGGTCCATTGGGTAGGTTTGGTTTGACATTGGGTTCACTTGGGTTAAGAATGACCAAAATTGGGATTTTCTGGAGTTTTTTTGGAATTTTCTGAATTTTTGTATTTTTGGGTCAAGAGGGGCATTTTGGTAATTTGGAGGGTATTGGGGGATACTTTTTGGAATTTTTTGTATTTTTGGCTATGGATGATCAATTTGATTGGTGAGGAAATGTTCAAGGTTAATTTTGGGGAATTTTGGGTGATTTGGAAATTTTGGAGGATTTGGGCAATTTTAAGGGCTTTTGGTAGGTTTGATAGGTGTAGGGTCTCCGGGGTCAAAAATTGAAATTTTTGAAGAATGAAGATTGATCAAATATGAGTGAAATGGAATCACTTTGGTTGAGCCATGAAGTCATATTAAGCCTATATGAGCCATGAGAGGACTCATTTGAGGCATTCACTATGTTGTTCCTAACCCTCTTAACTAGGGGCTTAGGGGTTAAGGTCAATCCATATGAATTACCTACATGAGTCAGGGAGTCAAGTTGGGTATGGGTGTGGTTTTAGGATTTGGATTGTGTGTGTGAGAGTGTAGAGTATGAGTGTAGTGAGTGTGTAAGTCAAGCCTCACCAGACCAAGCCACCCAGGGTGGTCCTAAGGCCAAAGAGTCCTATAGGGAACTCATCCTTTAAACCTTCACTTTTGATTTCAACCCTCTAGGTGATTAGGGGTCTTCAATCAAGTTTGTGGGGTTTGCAGGGAGTCAAGAGGTGTTTAAACTTCTAAAGGGTGGGTTCCACTTCTAGTCCTCTAAGATAGTCAAAGGAAAAGCCTAAGGCTATATCCTAAGTACTAAAGAGAGAAGAAAAGACCTCATCAAAAATGAGGTCAACAAATGGACCCCCAATAGGTGTGGTGTGCTAACCAAGCACACCGCACGTATTGGCGTTGACCGAAAAGATCAACAAAACCAACACAGATGTCCAAGTGACAAACTTAGGATGAAGTAGAAGAATTTCCGCTAGGGAGTATCAGGTATATTTCCAAGACCAGAGGTTCCTGAACTCTCGACTGGGGAATGGAAAAGGAGGTGAACTCCAAATCACCGGATCCGGGAATTCGGTTTAGATTTCATTTTACTTTTAAATTTCAAGTTTCAATGTGTGAGCTTAGATTTTGAGTTTTAATTTAGATTGAAGTTTGATTTAAAATCAATTTGAAAAAAATTTGAATTTGAAATTTGGATTTGAAATGAGAGTTGAAACCTAGGTTCCAACCTCGGGACTGCAAGGAAAACTGGAATTTAGGTACCAGCCTCGGAATGAGAATCAGAGTTTAAGTGTCGATTGAAAAGGATGAGAATCGAATTTAGGTATCGATCTCGAAAGGGATGAGAATTGAAATTTAAGTATCAGTCTCGAAAGAGAGTCGAAATTTAGGTATCGACCTCGAAAAGGATGAGAATTAGAACTTAGGTACTGCTCTCGGAATGAGAACTGGAATTTAGGTACCAGTCTCGAAAATTTTGAATTGAAATTTAGGAATCAATTCGGATGAGAATCGAAATTTAGGTATCGATCTCGGAATGAGAACTGGAATGTAGGTACTAGTCTCGAAAATTTTGAATTGAAATTTAGGTATCAATTCGGATGAGAATCGAAATTTAGGTATCGATCTCGGAATGAGAACTGGAATTTAGGTACCGAGTCTCGGAAATTTTGAATTAAAATTTAGGTATCAATTCGGATGAGAATCAAAATTTAGGTATCGATCTCGGAATGAGAACTCGGAATTTAGGTACCGAGTCTCGAAATTTTGAATTGAAATTTAGGTATCAATTCGGATGAGAATCTAAATTTAGGTATCGATCTCGGAATGAGAACAGGAATTTAGGTACCAGCCTCAGAAATTTTGAATTGAAATTTAGGTATCAATTTGGATGAGAATCGAAATTTAGGTATCGATCTCGAAATGAGAACTGGAATTTAGGTACTAGTCTCGGAAATTTTGAATTGAAATTTAGGTATCAATTCGGATGAGAATCAAAATTTAGGTATTGATCTCGGAATGAGAACTGGAATTTAGGTACCAGTCTCGGAAATTTTAAATTGAAATTTAGGTTTCAATTCGGATGAGAATCGAAATTTAGGTATCGATCTCGGAATGAGAACTGGAATTTAGGTACCGAGTCTCGAAATTTTGAATTGAAATTTAGGTATCAATTCGGATGAGAATCAAAATTTAGGTATCGATCTCGGAATGAGAACTGGAATTTAGGTACCAGTCTCGGAAATTTTGAATTGAAATTTTGGTATCAATTCGGATGAGAATCCAAATTTAGGTATCGATCTCGGAATGAGAACTGGAATTTAGGTACCGATCTCGAAATTTTGAATTGAAATTTACTTGTGGAGATTTGGATTTAGCGGGAGATCAAAATGAGATATGAAAGTGTTCCATATCCCATGGGAATCAATCAAAGTTTGATTATTTGGCGAAGGGTACGAATCCATGCCATCCGAATTAAATTGAAAATTCTTCGTGATTCTGAAATCATCCCGTGAGAGGGTTTCGAAGGAGGTACGGAATAGATCTTGATTTGAAGAAGAATTGGAGGATTTGAAAAGATGGATTTAAACTGGAATTCAATTTGAGCTTTAGATTTGTTTTGTTTGTCCTTTAACTATCCCATTTTTTTTATTTGTTGTTTATTTGGTGTTCATGTGGATTTGAAGTTCTTTTTAATGTTTGGATTTTTATGGAAGAGAGTTCTTATTTATTTTCCTTTTCTTTTCTGTTCTTTGTTCGAAGTTCATTTAACTTTAATGGCGTTTCCCAATCAATTTGCACAAAAAGAGGTGAAGGCAAAATGTGACATGGTCACTTTTATTCCAATCTTGTTGAA
Source organism: Papilionanthe hookeriana x Papilionanthe teres (assembly GCA_022702705.1). Classification (NCBI taxonomy): domain Eukaryota; kingdom Viridiplantae; phylum Streptophyta; class Magnoliopsida; order Asparagales; family Orchidaceae; genus Papilionanthe; species Papilionanthe hookeriana x Papilionanthe teres. Next base: position 12,567,042 of record CM040424.1, read on the forward strand.
GATACATCATACAACTCGATCTGAAATATTTCTCACACAATCCATAACTCAAAACGGACTATGTATGATTCCTGTTGATCCATCCAAAAAGTATCTGTTAGAAATCCATGTCTAAATAATGAGATACACGGTCAATAACATCACCTTCCAAGCCGTCCTTGGCAGGAGTGCTACATGGATGTGCATTGAAGGTATGCTATTTCCCGCGTAACTCACAGCTCGTAGGGCCGGAGATTCTCCAATTCTGGATCTGGTTGGAAGTGGTAAGGCACTTTTCTGTCGTCCATCCTTCTAAAAGCGAAGGAGATCCGCTCCACTGGTACTCCCGGTATACAATGTTTTGCGATGTCTGCTCCATTTCCTTGTAATATCATGACGGAATCTACCGGAAGTGGTATCTCCATCGGCCCTCGGAACTTACCCGGGCCTACTATCTGGAGGTCAGATCCGAACATGATATTTCATTGGTTGACGAACGAAACTGTGCAGAAAGGTCTGACAAAGTCATGGTGGTCTATGTGTGGAGGTATGCAGTCGCCCTTCTGATAAATGTTGATGATGCAACTGTTGGGTATGCAGTCTGCTGGAAATACCCTCTACGTTATCATTCTTTTCACCATTCTTTTAATTATCCTTGGCATTGGATCCACCTCACCGTGACGGAGTATCCCTGGGGGATTTCCTCTTCTGTCCTCTGCGAAGTTATAGCAACATCAGCATTGTATTGTGATTCTTCCTTTCCCTGGCATCCATTTCCGGGGTTTCGAATAAGTCTTTTCTCTCAGATGGCCTACTCGACCCATTTTCTGAAGTTCTAAGATGCAATCCACAATCTGTTATTGCTCGTACTCTGAGAATACACCTGTGTGTAACTCGAGGCCTTCCAAAATGTTGATTCTCTTGCCTCTAATCCTTTCAAAGTATTCGAAAGTCTTCTTCTCAACATTTTGCATTCTTTCTAGTTCATATTCTGGGATGATCTGCAAGTGACGAGGCCTAGTAACGTATTGCGGGATGTATGACTCAATCCCGTCACGTTCTCTTGTATACCTTGGCTCCTCGGGGATTGTCTCTGTCGGGACATCCTCCGGGGTTGCTTCAGCAACAAGGTTCTTCAGATATGGTATCTCTATCTGGCGTCGAGGCGATCTCTCTGCCTCTGATCTTCTCAGAGTTTCCCTTATCCTTTCTATTGTTCTCGGAGCTTGTTCTCTCTTTTCAGGTTCCTGATGAACCGATATCTTTGAAATGTGTGTGTCGGCAAAGGTGGTTGTTTCCTCATGTTGATCTGCTGCTAGTTTAGTCAACATCTTGCGGATACGACAATTCTTATTCCTTCTTTGAGTAGCAGTGAGCGTAGCTCTCCTCACTTCTTAAATTTCTGCGGGCGCGGCACTGACGAGCCTGCCCTCTGCCGTGGCAACTACTGACTTGATTTTCTTGCTTTCCTCAGTGTTTGTCTTTCTTTTCTTGTTGCTGGATTGGTGGCTTGGGCCACCCATCTTCATCACTGTCTGGCTATGAAGCTCTTCCTAGTCCATTGGGACCCAATCATTTTCTTCATATTGTAGGCTGGCTGGTGTGAAGTCAGAATCAATTTCTATCACTGCTCCATCCTTCACCCTCTTTTCATCGAGTGCGAGACTCACGCCATTTTTAAAGTTTAGGACCAGCCGCTCGTTCGGCATTTCCCTGCGAAGAAGACAAGGAAAGGATCATGGGTTGTACTAAGAACAAGAACATTAAGAAAATATTTATCACTGAAGATTCTTATTCACTTATTTTAATTTAAAGGAAGGTAGGAAAAGATGAGGAAAGACCAGGAACAAGATTTGATTTGAAAGGAAGGGTAAAACTTTTTATGATTCCACAAATTTTATTTCAGTACATATTTTTTATTAATGATTTTTTTTTATTCATTTTCTTATGTTTTTAGGTTCGGACCCAGTCACAAGTGGTTACTTCACCTGTGTTTCTAGGGATGAGAATTCATTCCTTTGAAACATCAGGTTGCGTAATACTTCTTCAAATATCGTCCATTGATTGGAAGCATTTGTCTTTCTCCTTGACAATTCACAAGTTGGTAGGAGCCTCCGAGTGGATCGCCTCGACCACAAACGGCCCTTCCCAAGTCGGTTCAAATTTGCCTCCTATCTTGCGATGTGCAAGAATAGGTCTTCTGAGAACAAGAACTAAGTCACCAACTTTGAAAGTTCTTGGGCGGACCCGTTTATCATGGGCCTGGATCATCTTACCTTGGTACAGTTCCAAATTTTGTTACACTGCAAGTCTTTTCCCTTCCAAGTTTTCCAGTTCTTCCAGTCGTAATCTGGCATTTTCTTCGTAGTAATTTTATTTGCAAGCTGCAATCCCGAGTGATGGAAGCTGAACCTCCAAAGATAAAACTGCCTCGGACCCGTACACTAAAGTGTAAGGCGTAGACTGAGTAGGAGTACTAAAAGTCGTCCTGTAGGCCCATAAGGCTTCTAACAACTCTTGTGTCAATTTCTCTTGTTGTCGTCCAAAGTTTTCTTTAAAATCTGAATGACAGTTTTATTAAAAGCCTTGGCCAAGCCGTTTGCTCTTGGGTAGTAGATTGTTGAATATCGCCAATCGATTCCATGTCTTCTGATAAAATTATTGATTTTTGTGCTTCTGAATGCAGACCCATTATCTGAAATGATTCTGCGCGGTACTCCGAAATGGTAGACGGCTTAATTTTTAAAAAACTGTAGCACGTGGTGTGCCTTTACCTCTACGAGTGGAACTGCTACGCCTATTTAGAAAAGTAGTCTGTAGCTGCAAGGATGAAGCGATGTCCTCTTGAAGAAGGTGGTTCTATCGGACCAACTATATCTGTGCCCCAACACTTAAATGGCCACGACGCAATTATCGGATGTAGCACATTTGGAGGTTGGTGTAGAACCACTCCGTGCACTTGGCACTGGTGACAACTCTTGGAGACTTTCATGCAGTCGGTCATCATCGAGGGCCAGTAATACCCTAGTCTTTTAATTTTCATTTTCATTTTCGGACACGACTCATGAGCGCCACAAAGTCTTGAATGCACTTCTTTGATAATTTCACGAGCCTCGGACCCGCTCAGGCATCTTAACCATATCCGATCAAAAGACCTTCTGTATAATATATTGTTTATTAATGCGTAAGACAAAGTTCTTTTCTTGATTTGATGTGCTAATGACTTATCGTCTGGTAATTTCCCTGTTTGCAGGTAGTCGACGTAGCGGTTGACGCCAATCTTACGTGTTTTTCGTCACCGCTGCAACTGATTCCTCTGCTTTTTCTAATTTCTGTATCTTGTCTATGTCGAGCTGTGATAGGACCTGTCGTCCTTGAACTGACACTTCAACTGACTCATCTTGCAAGCAGGCAAAATCTTTTGCAAGGCGAGCTAGCGCATCCGCAAGAGCATTTTCTCTTTTAGGGATCTTGTAGATTGTTACATACGTAATTCGTTCCAACTGTTTCATGGCATACTTAAAGTATTGCTCGAGTCTTGGCTTTAAAATTCTGTATTGTCCGGCGATCTATTGAATGATCAACTGAGAATCTCCGTAGATGTTGATATCCGTTATTCCCATTTGAATGGTTAGTTCTAGTCCAGTTATGAGGGCTTCGTATTCTGCCTCGTTGTTTGTGCATGGCTCTGTTAAGTGGTAGGAATATCTTAACATCCCCCGCTCCGGTGTTATAAAGATTAGTCTGATTCCTGCCTTACCGGGCACTATCGTTTGTAATTCTTTGTCTTTTTGTGCTGAGGATGCTCCGTCGAAGTATAGTTCCCAACGTCTATCATCAGTGTCTTCTAGGCTCATTATCTGCTCGTCTGGTAAGTCGTCTTTGAGAGGCGATTCTGCCGGCAAAGGGTGTGCTGCAAGGAAGTCTGCTAGGACTTGTCCCTTTACGGCACGAAGATGCACGAAAGTTATGTAGAATTGCAATAGTATCATCGACCACTCGGCAAGCTCGCCGTGAAAGTGTTGGACGAGTCATCAAATATTGCAACGGATTAACTTTTGAGATAAGGTTGACCTTATGAGAGAGCATGTAATGCTCGAGCTTTTGAGCGGCAAAGATCGGGGCCAAACAATGCTTCTCGATTGGAGGATACTTTACTTCCATCGGAATCGAACGACGGCTTAAGTAGTAGAGAGCATTTTCTTTTCCCTCATCATTGACCTGGGCTAGCAGGGCTCCAAGGAAGTCGTCTAGAGCCATGGTATAAAGTATCAACGGTCTACCTGAGACTGGGGCTGCTAAGACAGGAGGTGTCAGTAAGTATTGCTTAATGTCCTTGAAGGCCCGTTGGCATTTCTCTCCCCAAACAAATTTGGCGTCCTTTTTAACTAATGCCGAGAAGGGCTGACACCTACCTGACAAGTTCGAAATAAAGCATTGAAGATATGCCAACTTCCCTTGAAAGGATCGTAGCTGTTTTAAGGTTTTGGGATGCGGCATCTCTAAGATAGCTTTAATCTTTTCCGGATCAATTTCGATCCCGCGATGTCGGACAACAAATCCTAAGAATTTCCCAGAGGTGACGCTGAAGGCGCATTTTAAGGGATTCATCTTAAGGTTGTATTGCCTTAGTTGCTCGAAAATAATTCTCAAATCATACAAGTGATCTTCCTTCAGTTTGCTTTTGATGACCACATCATCCACGTAGCACTCAACTTGGTTGTGAATGAGATCATCAAAAATCTTTGTCATTGCTCTTTGGTATATTGCTTTTGCGTTCTTTAGTCTGAATGGCATTACTGTGTAGCAATACACTCCGATTGGTGTTCTGAATGTCGTGAGCTTTTCGTCTTCTGGTGCCATCTTTATCTAGTTGTATCCTGAAGATCCATCCATGAAAGAAAATATTTCATGTGTCGAAGCGATGTCGATCATTAACTCTGGAATTGGTAGTGGAAATTCATCCTTCGGACATGCTTTGTTCAAATCTATGAAATCCATGCAGATTCTGATCTGACCATTCTTCATTCTGACTGGTACCACATTGGCTAGCCAAGTCAGGTATTGTTCTTCACAGACAAATTTAGCGTCTATTAGCTTCTTAACTTCAGTTATGACTTGTTGTTCAATTTCCAAACGCATTCTTCCGGAAGCTTGTCCGATCGGAACGGAAGTAGGATCCACTCCTAGCTCGTGAATTGCAACTTCCGGAGCTAATCCCGGCATTTCATCATAACTCTAAGCAAAACGAGTCCTTGAATTCCATTAGTAGCTTGATTAGTTCCTCGGAATCTTCTTTATTGAGTAAGGAGCTAACAAAGGTTGGCCTAGGCTCTTCGCTAGTACCTAAGTTAACTTCCATTAACTCGTCTATTGTAAATTTGATTTCTTCTTCGAACTCTGGTGGAGCATCTCCAATTTGCAGATCTTCAAGCTCTTCTGTAGTTTCCAAGCAGTCTTCATTAGGTTCGCAAGTGACAACCAAGAAAAATTCCTTATCGTCAACTGATCCTACTGTACCGAATCTGAGACCATGCTTTGCATTGGGAGGCCGACTGGCGTTATTCCATAATTTTTCGAAGTGTTGTGATTGACCTTTTATCCATTTTCGAGGTAATACACCACGCTGAATTAAATTTTGAACACAGAGAGAGTACCACTCAAAAGGTAATTCCATTAATTTGGAAGAAGTGACATCTTCAAATTGTACATCGTTTTCAGTATTGGAAGAAGAAGTGCCACGGTAGAATTTGATTGGCTTTGCACCGTTGCTATGTACTTCTTTGACCACCATACCCTCGATCTTATTAGGATCGGATCGGGGTCAGGGTCATAGTGTGTACATAGTGGTTAATCTTCTCGTACATCGATTTGTATTCTTCGTTCTTTTCATCTTCGAGAGAAATCTTGAATTGTGGTATCTTCTGGTTTATTGTAGATGCTTATTTCTTGACTTCCTCTTCTTTCTCAGAGCTGTTCTCCCAATCAACGTTGATCACCGGCTTTTTCTGTCCAACTGTCCCAGTGTCTCTTCCATGACCTCGTCCCCGGCCTCGACTTCAGATGCGAGTTCTGGAGAAACCTTCACCATCTCGCCGTAAGGGAGTGGTGAGTGACTGTTGGACTAGAACATCGGGTTCTTCATCATCTCGAATTTCTTTTGCTTCATTTGGCATGGTGTTTCGGAGAAGATTGTTTTTTTCGGAGGTGCGTAATAAGTCGCATCTTCATGGATTCCAATCTCATGTACGGAGAAAGGTTGCAAATCACCTTTAATGCACTCGTTCTCCTCCTTCGTAGTATTTTATGCACTGATGCAGAGACGATGGTACCATCCGGTTTTCATGGATCCACGGCCGGCCCAGTAGAGCGTTGAACGATGTCTTAGAGTCAATTATGTGGAATTTTGCGGTTGTCTTTGCTAAGTCACCGGTCTTCATCAACAGTGTTATTGATCCAAGGGCTCTTTCTCCTTTCTGGTTGAATCCTCTTAGTAACATCTTGTCCGCTTCAAGCTCGCGAGCATCAATTTCCAAGTATGCTAGCGTCCGAAGATTCATTATGTTGATTGACGCTCCTGGATCCACCAATACTCTGGAGAGCGTAAATTTTCCGATTGTGACTGAAATGTACAACGGTCGGTTATGATCGGTTGTCCCAAGTAGTAGATCACTGTCCGTGAAGCTAACACCTCACTGTTCCTTTAACGAGCAAACTTCGTCTAAGGAATCTCCGGCCATCTGAGCTAAACAAATCTCTGGATCAAGTAAGGCCTTGATCGGAGCTTCCTCATCTCTTTTGATAAGATGAGAGCATCGTAGATGCTCGGTTGGTCGGTAGTTTCCTAAGATGGGCTAGCACATTATAGTCCACTTTGTTACCATGTGTCTCAGTTTCTTCCCGAATGGGCAATTCTTCTGCTGGGGTTGATTCTTCCTGAACAACCACCTGCTTTCCTTTGTTTTTTGGACCCATTCTCGGAGGTAGAACCCTTTCCGCTCCTTAAGTTAACTTCTGTGATTTCTTCTGAATCTAGTACTGAGTTTACTGGTGTCTCCTTTTGAATCGGCATGACAGGTTCTTCTGGAGTAGCTTCGGAATCTGAAAGCTCTAACTCTATTTTGATTGGAGCTCCTTGAAATTCACAAATAGATTCATTGCTTGTTGAACTTTCGTAGCCTTCTTGGTGAATGTCTTCTTTGTCATCGTGAATGTCGAGGTTGTGTATGATTTGAGAATTGTTATTTGTATCGGAATCAAGATCCGGATTAGATTGGTTGTCGTTAGTTGCGTAATCGTTAGAAACAGTCAAAACGTAGCCAACGCCATAACTCTTATCATTATAAGAACTCACCGGAGCGAGCAAATAATCATACAGAGTCAGAGGTTCAAGGAATTTTTCAACCGAATCGGAAACAACCATCCTAGGATAAGCAGCCCCTAGTCTAGCCTTAAGAGCCTCGGTCTTTTCTTCTTTTATGATCTCCTTCTTTTCTATGATCTTTTCTTCCTGGGGTGGTTCTTCAATCGCAAGCGATAGCGCCGGCTTGACAGGTCTCAAACTCTGAGTTGAAGCATGCTCTGAAGCGGCCTGGATGTGGTCCAAAATTTTCTTCGATGATTTTGTCCAGACAGTACTCCATCCATCATTAGTCGTGTAAGGGTCTATCGGAACAATGGGATTTGTTGAAATAACATTGACAGAACCTCCTTTCTGGGGTTCTTTCATGTATTCCTTTGGGATCGTTATGTTCCCCTTTCGGAGATTGTTGTCAAGCCAACTCTTGAAGGTGATGCAATCCTCTATCTTATGTCCAAGCATCCGGTGGTAAGGGCAGTAGTTGGGTTGGTCTTTCTTATTAACTTCCTCCGGCTTCTTGGGTTCTAGTAGATGAAAATCTGAAGTCTTCATCAAACTGCGGAACATCTTTGGCAATGCTTCATTCTTGAACGGATATTCTCTATTTATGAGCTCCTTTAATGTGCACTACGGGCGAGGCGGTTGCTCATGTTGTTGAGTTGGCTGATAACCGGGTCGAGGTTGTTGGTAGTTCTGCTGAGGTTGCTGATAGCTGGGCTGCGGCTGCTCCGGCTGTATTTGCATTGGCTGCTTGCCCTTATCGACTGCCACGACGATCCCGGATTTCTTTTCAAATGGCTTCACAGGTTTCTGTTTGTCTGTCTTGTCGACGAAACTTAGCCGTTTCGCTTCCTCTTGCAAGCTTCCGACCTTACTTAACAACTTCTCGAAAGTCTTAATCGTAAATCCCTTAAGGAGAAGTGCTTTCGGGCCGTGAATGCTTTTAAGCAAGATACCGACTGCATGCTGCTCTTGTAGTTGTGGCTCACACTTCATGCTTAGATTTCTCCATCAAAGTATGTAGTCCACTAAAGTTTCATTCGGTTTCTGTTTCTCCACCACTAGATCACCGATGGTGATATGGTGCTGAGCTTCGGCAAATTGTTTCACGAAGAGGTTTTCTAATTCTGAAAATTTCTTTACCGAACCGTTCGGTAACTCTGCGTACCAATCGAAGGCAATCCCTGACAGGCTGCTGACTAATTGTCGGAATAGTAAGGCGTCACTTCCACCGGCGTTGCAACAACTAGCGCGAAAATGTGCAACATGCTGTCGAGGGTTTCCGGTACCATCAAAAGACTTGAACAGAGGTGGTACGAAGCCTTTTGGGTATTGTACTGCATCAAATTCTTCGGGTAAGGTCTACCTGTTTGAATAGATGCTCCGCTCTTATACTGTGCTAAGGCTTCTCGCACCTGCTGTTCTACCATGCTCTTAATGTCTTTCTCTGGAATCATATTCTAGGTAGAATCTTTCTTCGACTGATCATCTCCGTTAACGGATGTAATCTCTTTTCCTCCGTCTGTAATATGAATAACTTCTGGAGGTGTTTCTCTTGGGGGTTGAACCTGACTCTGAAGAGTGGCTAGGGCTGCAGCCATCTCTTCCATCCTTTTCGCCATTTGAGAGATTGTATCATCTTTTTCTCGAAGTTGTGCTCTTAACATTTCTGGTTAATCTCTTTTCGCAGCTGCCGGAGCACCTTGCGAAGCTGACGATGCTCTTGTCTCAACCATGTTGATCTCCACATATTCATCATCCATGAATTCCGACGAGTCAACTTCATCTCCAAACTTTTCTTCTCTTTCTCTTGCTAATCGTTGAATGTTAGTTCTTAGCTTTTCCATAGCGTCCTCCAATGGTCTTTTTCGTACGATTTCGCAGTTATCATGCGATGACCGTTGGATTTCCTTCTTGGGAGTCCCCTTCATTGCGGTGGGCGCTCTCTTCGGACTCGAGTCTCCCGATGAGACTTTCCTTTTCGGTCGGTGTTTCGGTCTTAATTGGCCGGCAGTAGGACGCCATACCATCCTTCTAGCGCACGAAGGCTCCGGGACCGGATGGTCCGTCCGCCGAATGCTGGAAGGTGGTATCCTCCCTGATCTGTAAACCCGAAACAACAATAGGTGGACTAGCTTTCATCTTCTTATTCAAATTTTCTGTGGCGCTAACAGGTTCTACTCGCGGCCCAAGATGGGATTTGGCTGGCACCCGCCGTATTCTTCTTAAAATCTCTGATACAGGACATTTCTCTTTCTTTGCTAACTTCTCTATCACAGTCTGCAGTCGAGCGAATGATGTAATCCTAGCCCTTTTCTTTCGGCTATTGCCATAGTATGTGGGTCGAGGTAATGTAGAAGCAATCTTGCGGACATTTTCCTCGTCAGCTGCGGCGGAGAGGGGATGGAATCTACTTCCTTCCAAAAGAGGTGTATACTTAGGCAATGGTATGTACTCAGGTAGTGGTGTGTACTCAGGCAGTTCTTCCAAGAAAGCAACTTCAGCAGCTCTGGCTTTCCTTGCAATCTTTCTACTCCTGTTTCTCCTCTGAGTTCGTGTTAATGGTGGAACCCTTGAGCTGAACCCAATTTCGAAAACAGAAGGTCTCGCATGGAGATCTGTACCCTCCACGGTAACATGCTCGTCACAAATTTTAATTTCCTTCCCCTTCAGTTTGGCGGAAGCCGTGGTAGGTGCAGAGACGACTAGACCGGTGGGGGCAGAGACAACAGTCCTCCTATGAGCAATAGTATTCCTCTCAGCTGGAACCCTTTGCAAGGGAGGGAACTCTTGAGTTGACTTGAGGTTGAACTCGATCAAAGGTCTTTCAGTTTCAGGCACTTTGTCTATAAGTGTGAAAAGGGTGACGTCAGTGATTTTGACATTTGTATTCTCGAATACTTACCCGAAACGGATGATTCCATTGTCAGGAAGCTCCTCCTTGTAGACAGCTAGGTCAAGTCCGTTGGTAAATGAGAAAATCAGCTTTGGGGCAGACATTTTCTGCAAGGTAGATTCTGATTGTCAGTCCCAAGTTATGCTTCTTCTCATCAGGAGGAAAAGAAAGGAATTGAAAAGAGTCCGAACACATTTTTGTTCATGTATTTATAAAAAGGAGTTATTTGTTAAAAGAGTCATTCATTATTTGTTAAAAGAGTCATTCATTAGAGGATTTGTTTATTATGAACGGAATGTTCAAAGGTGTAGAGAAGGTAAGGAATCCGATTCAGAATTGGAAAGGAAGAGAAAGTCTTATGCAAGACTTCTCAACTCGAAGGACCGCTCCTAAACTAACACCCATTGAGGGTCCACCCCACCTCAGAAAAGAGGTAAAAGGATCTCGGAACCTCTCCGTTTAGGGGTGTCTAAACAGTGGCTCCTAAATCTTAGAGGAGTTGGCTATACTCGTTTAAGACAGAAATGAACAGGGTATTCCAACGGAAGAATGGTAGTTTGGTCCACTAGGGGCATGGGCTCACTACCGATATATGAAAGCAAAACCATCTGACCAAAATGGAGAGAGGAATTGGTCCCCGCGGAGTCGCTAGAAATTATCGGCATATTTTTAGGTTGAGTGTTGTATTTTTGAAAAGAGGTCGCCTACAGAAATTGTCGGCGAATTTTTAATTTAATTTAAATAAATAATTTGAAAAGTAGTATTTGATTTTAAAAAATAATTTTAAATTTAAAAATTTTAAGATATGAAATCAAACTGATCTCACATCCCGAATAGTTTATATAAACGAGCACCGCATCACAAACTGTATATCTATCCCGGAGAGTAGACACACTGCTTGATGATGGGGCTCGGTTAAATAAACTAGAAGATTTGTGACATCCGTTTGGTATTCGAACCAATTTTATAAGCCGATAAGTTCTCCTGCTTAATATAAATGAATTAAGCAGGGTTTATATTACCTAGGTTCTTAAAGTTACCTATAAGGGTAAGCCCCTATAGTTAATTACATCCTAAGTGACAAGAATCACTTAAGAAAACTCTCGATAATGATCAGTGGTTTTTCTCTCAAGGATTTCAAAGTTTAAGGTTTTCAAACAATTGGATTTTGGAAATTTCAATTGGGAATGGATCAAATTTGGAACAGTTTATTTTAGGAGTCCAAAGGAAGAGAAGTAGAAGAAGTTGAGGATCCAAGAGGAATCTTGGCAACTTCCCAAACTATCCTATTATTTGGCTTCGAGTTTAAGAAAATTATTTAATGTTGTAATCCTGCTAATTTTAATTAATTAGGACTTATATTTGTATGACATAATCATACAAAGAGCCTCGAAGATGTGAGGGTTTATGTCGTACCAAACGACTACCTCGGAGTCCTAAGACTGGTTAGGGCTTAACTTACATAACATGATTATGCAAATGTTTAACAAAAGGGTTGAGGATTTATGTTGCACTAGGCAAACTACCTCGAAATCCTACGGTTTGGTTGTTTAATTCTAGGAAGGGTTTTGTTGAAGTAGAGTTGTTTTGCTGACGAAGATGGCCGTGCTGTCCACCATGCTCCAAGCTCCCTATTATTGCAGAGGTTTGGTTTTAGAAGTCATAAATCAGGAGATGAGAGAAGTGTTTTGGTTTTAGAGAAATCTTAAAGTCCAAATGTCTTTAGTGTTTTAATTAAAACAAATCTTAAAGTTGGTTAAACCGAACAGATAAAGATCCCACGGTTCTGTCATCCCGGCACCGTTATTTTCATTGAATTCACTTAGTCCAAATGAATTTGCTAAACTCAACTAAATGAGTTCCACACTTTCATTTAGACCTTGGGAAATCCCGTTAGCAACACATAGGTTACATCATCCGAGGTATTCCCGATCATTCAACGAGACGTTTTAATGTAGTTGCAATTGTAGTTTTGTTGTTCTGTTTGTGATTAAATTTTGAGTTGTTTTCTATTTTGAAATGTTGTGGCGGTGAATTTTATCTTGTAATTATTTTTAGTTTAATTTCGGTTTCAGTTCAGGGACTATCCTAAAGGTTTTGGTTTTCATGCAACAGTTGTTTATCATGCAGGAAAAGTAAAGTAACAGTGCATGTAAGTAAATTGCAATAAAGTAAATTGCAACAAAATAAAAGCGTACCTGGAGGGTCTTCCCGTCATCCCAAGCTACACTTAAAACACCTGTTAAGGCATTTAAATATTTCAACAAGTACCTAGGTAAAGCTAATGGAAAGGTTTTGGTTGTCTACCAATGTCCTAATCCTATAGCTAGTCAACCCCTATGACGTCTAGGTTCTTGTGTTTTGGTTTAAGGACGATTTTCTTCATCAAAGAAACAATTAAATTCAATTGTTCTTATAAACATCCTATCATATTGAGGAAGTGCTTAAGACGAGTCTTAAACATCTTTTCAATACTTCTAGGATTGTTTTAAGTTCAAGAGAGTTTAATTATACAAGTGAATTAATCATCAAGGGGTTTAAGTTTTGTTCTTTTGCTCAGTGAACTAGGACATTTGAATGTCCCATGAGTGAAGTAACACTTCACTTGATACCTCATTTAAAAGTTATAATACTAAAAGCATTATAAGGGCAAATCAAATTATTAAGTATTTTAATGATTTAAACTTAATGATTTAATTTTAATTTTGACTTAAAAAAAATTAGTTTAAGTTTGGAATAGTGTTCAAATTATTTTAGATTTAATTCTTAATGATTTAATTTAGGTTTGTTGATAAATGATTTTGATTTAATTTAATTTAATTTAATTTAATTTTAATTTAATTTTAATTTAATTTTAATTTAATTTAATTTTAATTTAATTTAATTTGATTTGATTTAATTTAATTTAATCTTAATTTTAATTTAATTTAATTTAATTTAATTTAATTTCAATTTAAGTTTAATTTAATTTAATTTAATTTAACTTAATTTAATTTGAATTTAATTTAGTTTTAATTTAATTTAATTTAATTTAATTTTAGTTTAATTTTAATTTGTATTATTATTTTAATTAATTTTTTTTAATTAAAAATTAAGTATTATTGAAGTGATTTATTTAGGGATTTTTAAATTAAAGAATAAATATCCTCTTAAATAATATCCCTACTTTAATAATTCCAATTTCTATTATTCTTCCAAAATTTCAATTAATTAATTAATTAAAGTTTTATTTTAATTATATTTGAAATGGTTAGTAGGTTTTTACTCTCAATCATTTAAGTTTCAATCATCCAAAATCTATTTAAAATCAAATATTTTACCCTCCTCTTTGATTAATCCTAAAATTTTAATTAAATGTTGAAATTTTTAATAACATTTTGCCCTTCAAGCTTAATAATTCTATAACTCACTAAATTAAGCACAAATGAACTTGAAATTTATATACAACCTTACTCACATGGCAATTAAGACATTAGAGGAGAAAATGTGATTTTTCTGTTTTTAATTTATTTATGTAATTATTTTTAATAGAAAATAGGAGTTTTCAAGGAAAACTCAATAACATGACCAAGAAAATGTTTCTATCCTAAAGAAAATTATGGGATGTTCCTAATGACTAGAGGACCATTTGGACCAATTTTAATGATTTTTTGAATTAAATTTTATTTATTAGAATTATTTTGATTTTTGGAGCATTAATTAATTTTAAAATAAAATTAAAGTTGAAAAATGGATTTTATATTTTTCTTAGATCTCTCTAACCTCAAGGAGTTTAGATAAACAAATATTGTATTTTTCTGATTTTTCTTTGATTTATTAGAATTAGTTTAGTGAAAAGGTTGGAAAATACATTTTTTAATATTAAAAATTACATTAAGCCTTTAAAATTCAATATCTTACCCTAGGGACTTAAGAAAAATTTTTGGTTCGTTCCTAAATGATTAGAATTCAAAATGTGACATTTTGGAGATTTTTAATATTTTTATGATTTTTATTATTTTTTAATTATTAAAATATTAAAATAATGATAAAAATCAATTTTTTTAGAAAATTACAATTTTAATTTTCCTAAGTTCCTTTGATATCAGAGAAGCTCCAAAACCATTTTTGTGAATTTTTGAAAAGTATTTTGTGAGTTATGAATTTTTTTAAGTTCAATTTTACCCGTTTTGCTTAGGAGGCTTAATCAACCCATTTGGTGAAGTTAATCAAGTCTAATTGATTTTAAATTTTTATGTGAGACTCTCCTGACCCTAAAGGATAGTGGAGAATTATTTTTAAGTTAATTTGATGTGTGGTTAAACCTAATTAATTAAATTTTAATTTTGGGTATTTAGGCCAATTAGGGTTGTTCCAAGTGAATTAACTCAAAACTTATTTTTCCTAGGTTCATCTGGTCATAAGAAATATCACCAAATTTTCCTAGAATTTATTTCTCAACATGCTAATTATTGGAATTAAAATACTCAAAACAGTAACATGAACTTGGAAAATCAATAACTTCTCAAAGGGATGGCCTCTGACCTTGGAAAATTCAGAGAATGTTCCCAAGTTCAGAGGCTTCAAAAGCCCTATGGTCTCATGCCATGGTGAATTGCCTATGAAAATGGAGAATTAAAACAATGCAGGGAGTAAATAAATCATTAAAAATAAAATATTTAATGAAATTACATGATTTCTTTTCCACATTATTCTACTCTGTTCACTAAGAAAGAGAGTATTTTTATTTTATTTTTAGGATTTTTCTACACAAAGTTATGAATTTTTGAAGTTCTGGTAATAAAATAAATAGAAAAATACCCTATTTTCCTACTTATCCACGCGGCACCGCGTCAACCTTAGCCTTTCCGAATGGCCACTCGGCGTCTTCTAGTTCTGCACCGCCATCTGACTGGGATGCCACGCGGCCCACTGTATCATCCCATCTCCTCATACGGCTCAATCTGGACCGTCCACCCGCGCGTGTATCAAATGGACGGCATCCGTTCATCGTCCCCAAGCCTCCTAGCCCGAGAACCGTCTGTCTTCCAGGCTCAATATCTCCATCGATACTTAACTGATTTCTACGTTCTTATGCTCTATGGATTAGTCTTGAAGAGACGAACACATCCATCTGGTTTATGTGGCATGAAATTAAGGCAACAGAAATGGAGAATTCATGGAAGCTCGGGAAAAAGAAAGAGCTCATACCTTTGCTCAGAGAAGTGTGGCTTCGATCTGAGAGTTATGTCACCTTCGATTCAGTCCAAGTAAGCTCCAGATGAAGTCTCTAGCCCTGAGGAATTGCCTAGACTTGATTTCCACCAGACTCGATCACAACCTTTGGAGGCTAGAGCAGAAGAGTGGCCTGGAGAGGGGGCTTTCACTAGGGAACTCCTCCTCTTGGTCTTGTGCAGGTGTGGGTGAGTTTAATTTGATTTTGGTGGAGAATTGGGAGATGTCCTAGTTTTGGTTGGAATTTTGGTTGCGAAATTGAGCTCTGTTGGTGGAAATTAGGGCAAATTGTCACTGGGGATCAATTGCTCTAAGTGTGGAGGATGATTTGGAACAATTTTGGCAGAGTTTCTGTATGGTTTTTGTGCAACTCCTTTCATGGCCGAGAGGTGAGGGGGTTTAAATAGAGCTGGCTGGAGGGCCTCCCAGGGGGAGTTAGGGGTTGGGATCAGCTGCTCTGGTGAGGAGAAGAACAACTGCAATGGCCATTTGGAGTGGGGCAGCTCAGCAAGGTGGAATTCCAAAACTTGGCTCCTCTCAAGGTCTCCGCCATGGTGTTTTCCGGCGGCTCAGGTGGCTGGCCGGCAGGCAACGGTCACCCTCAAGTTCAGGTGGGTCAGGGCTGGGGTTTTGTGTAGGCAATTGAGCTTTGCCATGTGTCAAAAGCTTGATTTAAAATGGAATGGGAGAAGACCAATTTTGGCTTGATTTGTTAAAGTCTACCTTTTGGGCTTGGTTCACCCTTCAAGGTGGCTTTGGGTGTTGTGGGGAGTCAAAGGAATCAGCTGGTTTGGCATGGAGAAGTCCTTATCCAAATATATTTGGATTAAATTTGGGTTAAGGTGAAACTTGTTTAAGGTTAATGACTTTTAGGAGGTGCTTAAAGGACCTCCTCCTTTTTCCATTTAAGGAGGGTTGACAAATTAGAGATTCTCATGGCTTGCCAATGGCTTACATGTGGCTTCATGGCTCCATATGGCTTGGGAAAAGATTTGGTCAATTTCATAAAAAAAGGATTTTGTGAATTTTGGCATTTTGATGGGAATTGTTATGAGGCTTGATTTGGAATTGTTTAATGATAAATTAGGACTTTAGGAATGATTTTAAATTGAATGTGTGATGAGGGAAAGTGTCATGTGGGCTTTAGATTGATTTGGGCTTTTGAATTTGGTAAAGGTGGGCTTTTAGAATGGTTTAAGGGGATGGGCTTTTAAGTTTAAAAACAAATTGGTAAGTGGAAATTTTTTAAAGGGCCATGCCAAATAAATGTTGGGTTTAGTTTAAGGATGTGTCATGAGTGATTTGGAATCAATTTGAAGTGATTTGGAATTGAATTGAGTCTAATTTGGGTCCCCTTGGTGATAGGGTCAAAATAGGTCAAAATGGACCAACTTGGGCTAAGGTTGGGCTAATGTTGAAATTGATGTAAAATTAATGTTGAGAAATGTTTATGGCAGTGTTTCAAAGAGGTTTCATCTTTGGTTGGGTTTTGATTTTGGGACTTGGGCCTTTTTTGGTTAGGTTTGGGTGTAGGCCCATTTAAGGGATTTTGGGTTTAGGGTGGATTTGGGTGAGGTTTGAGTCCAAATTTGGGCAAATCATGTTAGTTTTTTATTTTTGGGGATGTTAGGGAAATTATAGAAAAGGTTTAGGGTCAATTGGAGTTAAATTGGGTTAGTTTGGGCTTAGTTTGGGTCATGGGTCCAAGTTGGGCTTTAAGGTCAAAAGTGAAATTGGATTCAAATGTCAATCAAATTGGACTTAGATTTGGTTTATATTGATATTTTGGATATTGAATTGAAGTTTAGAATTGAATTGGACCAAAATTGGGGTCAATTGGGTAGGTTTGGTTTGACATTGGGTTCACTTGGGTTGAGAATGGGCTAAATTGGGGGTTTTAGTAAAAGTGGGGTAAATGGACAAAATTGGCCTATGGTGTAGTTGGAAAAAATGAAATTGAGAATATTTGGGATTTTATGGAATTTTCTGGGAATTTTCTAAATTTTTGTATTTTTGGGTCAAGAGGGGCATTTTGGTAATTTGGAGGGTATTGGGGGATACTTTTTGGAATTTTTGGTATTTTTGGCTATGGATGATCAATTTGATTGGTGAGGAAATGTTCAAGGTTAATTTTGGGGAATTTTGGGTGATTTGGAAATTTTGGAGGATTTGGGCAATTTTGAGGGCTTTTGGTAGGTTTGATAGGTGTAGGGTCCCCGGAGTCAAAAATTGAAATTTTGGAAGAATGAAGATTGATCAAATATGAGTGAAATGGAATCAATTTGTTTGATCCATGAAGTAATATTAAGTCTGTATTAGCCATGAGAGGACTCATTTGAGGCATTCACTATGTTGTTCCTAACCCTCTTAACTAGGGGCTTAGGGGTTAAGGTTCATCCATATGAATTACCTACATGAGTCCGGGAGTCAAGTTGGGTATGGGTGTGGTTTTAGGATTTGGATTGTGTGTGTGAGAGTGTAGAGTATGAGTGAAGTGAGTGTGTAAGTAAACCCTCACCAGAGCAAGCCACCCAGGGTGGTCCTAAGGCCAAAGAGTCCTATAGGGAACTCATCCTTTAAACCTTCACTTTTGATTTCAACCCTCTAGGTGATTAGGGGTCTTCAATCAAGTTTGTGGGGTTTGCAGGGAGTCAAAAGGTGTTTAAACTTCTAAAGGGTGGGTTCCACTTCTAGTCCTCTAAGATAGTCAAAGGAAAAGCCTAAGGCTAGATCCTAAGTACTAAAGAGAGAAGAAAAGACCTCATAAAAAATGAGGTCAAGAAATATGTAAGAAGTGTAAAAGAGATTAAACATAGAAAGACTTGTTGAAATGTGTCAAGCCAAAATTTGCTTTCTTTCTCATTATTGCTCCAAATTGTACCGTTTTTGCTTCCTTTTGCTCCAATCACCATTTCTTGTACCTAAAATAAAAAAACTTGCAAAATACCTTCCTTTTAAAGTTTAATATCACCAAAATGTTAAAATCATCTAGTAAAAACTGTAAATATTTTTGGTGCATCAAAATCCCTCAAACTTAATTGTTACTTGTCCTCAAGTAACACTATAACTATAAAAATAAAATATGTTGACTTGTGGTTGTGGGTTTCAATAGAGTTTCCTATAATTTCATCTGAAAAATATTATAGTATAACATAGGAGAAATTCTAGCAAATCAACCTAGGACTAGAGAGCAAGAATATCTCATATTGAACTGTGCGGCTTATTTTTTTATTTTATTTTATTTTTATTTTTAGGTCGTGTTTTATTTTGAAGAGGGGTCGCCTAACAGAAATCTGTCGGCGAATTTTTAATTTAATTAAAATAAATAATTTGAAAAGTAGTATTGGATTTTGAAAATAATTTTAAATTTGAAAGTTTTAAGATATGAGATTAAACCGATCTCACATCCCAAATAGTTTATATAAACGAGCACCGCACCACAAGCCGTGTACCTATCCCTAAGGATAGACACACTTCGCTTGATGGTGGGGCTTGATTAAATAAACTAGAAGATTAGTGACATCCGTTTGGTCACGCGAACCAATTTCATAAGCCGACAAGTTTCCCCTGCTTAATATGAAAACATTAAACAGGGTTTATATTACCTGGGTTCTTTAAAATTCCCTATAAGGGCAAGCCCCTATAGTTAATTACATCTTAAGTGACGGGAATCACCTAAGAAAACTCTCGATAATAATCAATGATTACGCTCTCAAGAATTTCAAAGTTTAAGGTTTTCAAAGATTGAATTTTGGGATTTCAATAGGGAATGGATCAAATTTGGAACATTTTGTTTTGTGAATCCAAAGGAAGAAAGGTAGGAGAAATCACTGATTCGAAGTGAACTTTGATAATTTCCCGACTATCCTATCGTTTGGCTTGAATTTAGGAAAGTCCTAATGTTTATTTAGTATTTCAATCTTGCCAATTTTAATTAATTAGGGCTTATATTTGTATGATAAAATCAAACAAATAGCTCTAGAAAATGTGAGGGTTTATGTCGTATCGGACGACTACCTCGGAATCCTAAGACCGGTTAGGGCTTAATTTGCAATGCAAATGCCTAACGAAGAGTTGAGGATTTATGTTGCACTAGGCAAGCTACCTCGAAATCCTATGGCTTTGTTGTTTTAATTCTAAGAAGATTTTGTCTGAAGTAGGTTTAAGTTTTCGCTGACGACGATGACCGTGCTTGCCCACCATGCTCCGAGCTCCTTGTTGTTGCGGAGGTTTAGTTTTAGAAATCATAAATCGGGGGATGAGAGAAGTGTTTTGGTTTAGAGAAAATCTTAATTTCCAAGTGTTTTTTATGTTTTATTTAAAACAAATCTTAAAGTTGATTATAACGACACCGGTTAAGATCCCACGGTTCCATCCTTCCGGCATCATTATTTTTATCGGATTCACTTAGTCCGGATGAATTTGCTAAACTCAACCGAATGAGTTCCACACTTTCATTTAGACCGTGGGAAATCCCGTTAGCAACACGTAGGTTACATCATCCGAGGTATTCCCGATCATCCAACGAGGACGTTTTAATTTAGTTGCAATTGTAGTTTTGTGTTCGTTTGTGATTAAATTTTGAGTTGTTTTATCTTTTGAAATGTTGTGGCGGTAAATTTTATCTTGCAATGACTTTTAACTTAGTTTTGGTTTTAGTTTTAGGGACTATCCTAAAGGTGTGGGTTTTCATGCAACGGTTGTTTTATCATGCAAGAAAAGTAAAATGCATTTGCGATAAAGTAAATTGCAAGAAAGTAAATTGCAATAAAATAAAAGCGTACCTGGAGGGTCTTCCCGTCATCCCAAGCTGCACTTAAAACACAATTAGAATATTTAAGCAAGTTCCTAGGTAAAGCTAAGGGAAAGGTTATGGTTTTCTACCAAATTCCTAATCCTATAGCTTAGTCATCTCCTATGACGTCTAGGTTCTTTGGGTTTTTGTTTAAGGACGATTTTCTTCATCAAAGAATAATCAAATTCGATTGTTCTTATAAATATCCTATCATATTGAGGAAGTGCTTAAGAAGAATCTTAAACATCTTTTCAATATTTCCGGGATTGTTTTAAGTCCAAATGAATTTAATTATATAAATGAATCGATCGTCCGAGGTTTTCAAGTCTTGTTAATTTGCTCAGTGAACTAGGACATTTGAATATCCTATGAGTGAAGTGACACTTCATTTAATGTTTTATTTAGGAGTTATAATAATTAAAGCTTTCAAGGGTAAGTTAGTATTCAAATGATTTGATTTGAGTTAAAGGGTTTAAATTTGGAATAGTGTTCAAGTTGCTTTATATTTAGTTTAATTTAATTTAATTTGATTGGATGTTTAATTAATTTGATTTAATTTAATTTAATTTAATTATTTAATTTAATTTAATTTAATTATTTAATTTAATTTAATTTTAATTAATTTAATTTAATTGTTTAATTTAATTTAATTTAATTTTAATTAATTTAATTTAATTGTTTAATTTAATTTAATTTAATTATTTAATTTAATTTAATTTAATTTTTAAATTTAATCTTAATTTAATTTATCTTTAATTTACTTTATTTTTAATTTTAATTGAAATTAAGTCTTTTAATATTTTAAATTTGAGTTATCATTTTAATTAAAAATTGAGTATTAGTTGATATAATTAATTTAGGGATTTTTAAATTAAAGAATAAATCTCTTCCTAATAAAGATCCCTTTTAATAATTTCAATTTTATTATTCTTCCAAATTTAATCTATTATTTAATTAAAGTTTAATCATTTTAAAATTATTTAATGGGTTCCTACCCTTTAATTATTTAAATTTCAATCATCCAAATCAGATTAAGATCAAATATTTTACTTGTTGATTTTTTATTAAACCTAAAGTTTTAATTAAGGATTAAAGATTTTAATTACCATTTTACCCTTTAAGCTTAATAATTTCATAACTCACTAAATTGAACTCAAATGAACTTGAAATTTTTATGTGACTTCACTCATATGTCAATAAAGACATGAGAGGAGAAAATGTGATTTTTCCGTATTTAATTTATTTATATAATTATTTTTGGTGGAAAATAGAGATTTTCAAGGAAAATTTAATACTATGACCAAGGGAAAGTTTCTGTCCTTAAGAAAATTAGGGGACATTCCTAATGACCAGAGAAGCACTTGGACCAATTTTGGTGATTTTTTGAATTATATTATTTTTATTATAATTATTTTGAGTTTTGGAGTGTTAATTAATTTAAAAATAAAATAAATGTTGAAAAATAGATTTTATATTTTTCAAAAAATCTCTCTAATATCAAGGAAACCAGAGAAACAAATTTTGCAATTTTCTGATTTTTCTATGATTTATAATAATTATTTTAGTGAAAATGCTTAGAAAATACATTTTTTTAATTTTAAAATTACCCTAGGGCTTTAAAATTTAATATCTCACTAAATAGACTTAGGAAAAATGTGGGATTTGTTCCTAAGTGATTAAAATTCAAAATGTGACATTTTGGTGAATTTTATTATTTTTGTGATTTTTATTATTTTTTAATTATTAAAAATATTAAAATATTATTAAAAATCAACTTTTTTAGAAAATTGAAATTTTAATTTTCTTAGATTCCCCTGATATCAGAGAGGCTCCAAAACCAATTTGGTGAATTTTTAAAAAATATTTTAAAAGTTATGAATTTTTAAAGTTCAAAATGGCTAAGTGACTTAATCAACCCAATTAGTGGGGCTAACCAAGTCCAATTGACTTCAAATTTTTATGATGGATTCCTCTGATCCTAAAGGTCAGTGGAGAATTGATTTCAAGTCAATTTGATGCCTGGTTAACTCTAATTAATTAAAGACCTATTTTAGGTGTTTAAGCCGATTAGGGTTAATCTGAGTGAATTAACTCAAGTCCTATTTTTCCTAGAGTTCTCTGGTCATAAGGAACATCACCAAATATTTCTAGAATTTATTTCACAACATGCTAATTTTTGGAATTAAAATACTCAAAACGGCAACATGCATTTGAAAAATAAATAACTTTTCACAGAGATGGCCTCCGACCTTGGAAAATTCGGGGAATGTTCCCAAGTTCGGAGGCTTCAAAAGCCCTATGGTCTCATGCCATGGTGAATTGTATACATGCATGGAGAATTAAATGTATGCAGAGAGTAAATAAATCATAAAAAATAAAATACTTAATTAAATTAAATGATTTCTTTTCCACATTATTCTCCTCTGTTCACTGAGCAAGAGGGTATTTTTATTTTATTTTTGTGATTTTTCTACACGGAGATATGAATTTTTGAAGTTTAGGGAATTAAATAAATAGAAAAATACCCTAATTTTCTATTTATCCACGCGGCGCCGCGTCGACCTCGGCGGCTCCGAACGCACACGCGTCGCGCTCCCATTCGACGCCGCCACCCGAGTCGGCAGCCCGGGCCCCGCGGTTCTCGTACCGTCTCCGGTCCGACGCAATCTCGGCCGTCCGTGCGCGCGTGTATCGAATGGACGGCATCCGTTCATCGTCCCCAAGTGTTCTCGCCCGAGAGCCGTCCACACTAAATCCACTAAGATCTCACTCGATTCTCGATGGATTTTCATGTTCTTATGCTCTATGGATTCGTCTTGAAGAGACGAACACATCTATACGGCTAACATGCATTGAAACTAAGGCATTTGAAATGGAGAATCTCCGGAAGCTCGGGATGGAGAGTTAGCTCATACCTTAGCTCGGAGAAGTGTGGCTTCAATCCGAGAGTTGTTGCACTTTCGATTGGGTCCCGACAAGCTCCGGATGAAGTCTCTCGGTCGCAGTGAATTGTCCGGATATGATTTCGACCAAGCCCGATCACAAAGCTTGGAGGCTGGAGCAAGCCGGGTGGCTCGGAGATGGGGCTTTCGGTGGGAAACTTCTCCTCTTGGTCCGAGTGAAGGTGTAGGACCAGTCGATTTGAGGATTGGCTCACTGTGGCAAAGTGTCCTGGTTTTGGGTGGAATTTCGGTTGAGAAATTGGGCTCTGTTGGTGGGGATTAGGGCAAATTGACACCGGGGATCAAGCTTGCTCTAAGGATGGTGAAGGGTTTGGAACAATTTTGGCGGAGTTTCGCGAGGTTTGTGCTTGGCTCCCTTCATGGCCGAGAGGGGTGGAGTTTAAATAGAGTGGCTGGGGGCCTCCCAGGGAAAGTTAGGGCTTGGGATCGAGCTGCTGCTGAGTGAGGAGAAGATCGGCCATGGTGACCACTAGGGATGGGGCGGCTCGGCGAGTGAGAATTTCAATGTTGGCTCACATGTGAGCTCTCGGCCATGGTGTTTTCCGGCGGCCCGGTGGCCGGCCGGCCGAGCATGGGTCACCCTCGAGGTCGGGTGGGTCGGGGTGGAGGTTTGTGCGGTCAATTGGCCATGGACATGTGTAAAGGCTTTGATCCAAAGTGGAATGGGGCATGGCTAGATTTGGACCTAAATGGGTCAACCCACCCATTTGGGCTAGGTGCACCACCCAAGGCCTGGTTTAGGTTGAGGAGAAAGTGATTTGGATCGGCTTGATTAGTGGGGTCAAGTCACGATCCAAGTACAATTAGGCTTAAGCATGGTTTAGTGGAATCATGTAAGTGGTTAACCACCTTTAGGAGTTAAGGAAAGAGCCTCCTCCTTTTGCCCAAAGTGGCATGGTGACATGTAAAGAGGCTCTCATGGCTTGCATATGGCTTATGCATGGCTCCATGGCTCCATTTGGCTTGGGAAAAGTAAAGTCGATTTCATGGAAATGGATTTAAGGAAAATTTTGGTATTTAGGGGTGATTTGGCATGAGGCTTGATTTGGAATTATTTGATGATGAATTTAGGACTTAGGGATGATTTTAATTGAAAGTATGATGAGGGGAGATGTCATATGGGCCTTGGAAGAATTTTGGGCTTTTTGAAAGGGTTTTAGATGGGCTTTTAAGATGGATTAGGAAAGTGGGCTCTTGAATTTTAAAATGGATTTTGGGATGAAATTTTGTAAAGAGGTTGGGCCAAATAATTATTGGGTTTAGCTCATGGATGTGTCATGAGTGACTTGAAGCAAATTTGGGGTAGTTTGGACTTGAATTGGGTTGGATTTGAATTCTTTTGGTGAATGGGCCGATGTAGGTCGAATTGGGCTAACTTGGGCCAATGTTGGGCTAGGGTTGAAATTGATGTAAAATAAATATTAAGAAATGTTTATGGGAGTGTTTCAAGGAGGTTTTGGCTTTGGTTGGGTTTTAATTTTGAGGTTTGGGCCTATTTGGGTTAGATTTGGGTTTAGGTCAAAATTGGGCCTTTTGATTTTGGGTTGAATTTGAGTGGGGTTTGGGTCAAAATCTTGGGCAAATCATGTTAGTGTTTTGTTTATGAGGATGTTAAGGAAAGTTTAGAAAAGATTTGGGGTTAATTGGAGTTGAATTGGGTTAGTTTGGGCTAAGTTTGGGTCATGGGTCCAAATTTGGGCTTTAAGGCCCAAAGTGAAATTGGATCCAAATGTCAATCAAATTGGACTTGGATTTGGTCTAAATTGGTATTGGGAATGTTGAATTGAAGTTTAGAATTGAATTGGACCAAGATTGGGGTCAATTGGGTATGTTTGGTTTGACATTGGGTCC
The DNA here is from genome assembly GCA_022702705.1 of Papilionanthe hookeriana x Papilionanthe teres. Taxonomy (NCBI): domain Eukaryota; kingdom Viridiplantae; phylum Streptophyta; class Magnoliopsida; order Asparagales; family Orchidaceae; genus Papilionanthe; species Papilionanthe hookeriana x Papilionanthe teres. The sequence goes on from CM040424.1 coordinate 12,592,100, forward strand.
ACTTTGGGTTAAAATGGGTCAATTTGGGGGTTTTGACAAAAGTAGGGTAAATTGACAAAATTGGCCCATGGTGTAGTTGGACAAAATGAAATTGGGAATATTTGGGATTTTCTGGAATTTTCTGGGAATTTTCTGAATTTTTGGATTTTTAGGCCAAGAAGGGTATTTTGGGTATTTGGAGGGTATTGGGAGGTTTTCTTGGAATTTTTGGTATTTTTGGATATAGATGGTCAATTTGAGTGGTGTGGAGATGTTTGAGAATAATTTTGAAGAATTTTAGGTAATTTGGAAATTTTGCAAAAATTTGGGTAATTTCGAGGTTTTGGGTAGGTTTAGTAGGTGTAGGGTCCGGGGGTCAAAAATTGAAAATTTGGGAAATTGAAGATTGGGTGAATTTGGGTGGGGTGAAATCATTTTGGTTGAGCCATGAAGCCATTTCAAGCCCATATGAGCCATGAAAGGACTCATTTGAGGCATTCATTTATGTTGTTCCTAACCCTGCTTGCGAGGGCTTAGGGGTTAAGGACCATCCATGTGAATCACCTACATGAGTCGGGAGGTCAAGTCGGGTATGGGTGTGGTTTTAGGAAGTGTGTGGAAATGTAGTGTGTAGGTGTAGTGTATGTCGGCCCCTTCATCGGACCGGGCCACCTGGGGCGATCCTAAGGCCGAAAGAGTCCTATAGGAACTCATCCTTTAAACTTCCATATTTGATTTCGACCCTCAGGGTGATTAGGGGTCTATAGTCAAGTTTGTGGAGTTTGCGGGGAGTTTAGAAGTGGTTTGAATTTCTAAAAGGCGGGTCCCAATTCTAGTTCTCTAAGATAGTCAAAGGAAAGGCCTAAGGCTAGATCCTAAGCACCAAAAAGAAGAAAAGGAAGACCTCATCAAAAATGAGGTCAACATGAACTTAGGAATCCTGATTTTCTATTTACTTTAAAAGTTATTGAAAATTGTCAAACTAAAGATTCATAGATAGTATAAAAATGAACTTTAAGCACCTTATATATACCAATTTGACCAATACCTTTTGAAATAAGAATAAGTTTAGGATTGTTTTTAAGTCTTTTCATTTAAAAAGATTCAAGTGAAACCAATTTTTGATTAGGCTTCTCCTCAAGCTTCTCCTAACTTATTTTCTTTTCTTCATTTTTTTCTTTTCTTTCGGGATCATTTTCAATCCCCTTTTTTTCACTTTTTTTTCTTTCTTTTGGGATTATTTTTAATTCCTTTGTTTTTAGTTTTTTTATGTGAGGATTACTATATCTGGATATGTCTTTAATAATTTTGAATTTCACTATCCTCTCTCTAAAATCCAAAACTCAAAAATTTCCCTTATTTTTTATAAGTGTAAGTATTAGTTCAAAAAAGGTTTTCAATAAAGGCTCAATTCTCATTAAGTATAAATCTAAGAATTTTAGCTTTTCAAATATTCAACTCCTTTCTACCATAAATAGAAAAATCATTTTTCCAATATTTCCTACAAAATATCTTAACTCTAGAATAGTTTCTTCACATAGGATTTCAACTAAGTTATTTTTCTAACATTCCTAAAATTAAAATTATATAAACCTAAAGGTAACACCACATGCCACAAGTTATTTTAAAAATGATATCAAATTAAATACAGGCTACTGAGGATAAATAAAGTTACATTTTAAAATTTTTTTCTTCCCCCCAAAATTAAATTTTATAATATTTTGCATTTAATTCCATAAAATATAGCTGGAAGAAAAATTAAAGGTTGAATCTACTTACTACTACAACATCCTATCAAATTCATATGCATGCATAATTAGGATAGAATGACTGTAGGAGAAAGTAAATCTAGCCTAAAACATGCTTGTAATAACATTAAACTTAAAGGAAGTATTTTCACTTTAAAATTTTATTTTTTTTCCTACCCCCAAACTTGATTTTTAACATGTATAGTATTTAGTATAGAAAATATAAGCAGGAAGAAAATAGTTCAGAAATTTTCTCTACCACGCATGTCTATCAAAAACATTTACAAGTATTCATTAGGACAGAACAATATGCAGCAGAAAGCAAATCTAAACTAATCATGCCAGAATGAAATTCATTAAATAAAAGTTTAATTAGAATAGCAGGTATTAGCAAGGTAATATAAAAATGTTCTTTAATTATTATATAAAATTGTAACACAAACATAAATACACATAAGATAAATGAGGTTAATTCATCATTTAACTCATCCAATTTCACTACCTTACCTCCAATTTCTAATGGAATCACTACACTAATAAATTAGGTACTTTAAGATGATTTTATAGATTATAATCCCAAAGATAAGATTATCCATGATATATTGATTTCCAGACACTAATCTCTGCATCATCTAATCCCTTTAATTAAACACCTCTAACAGTTATAAATTGTAGTGTAAGATCATTCACAATTTATTCATCAAATAGGTTCGTGACTCCTATCAAATGAAAACAAAGTTAGAGAAAGGAAGTAACAAAATTAAGATGGATCTAACACTATTCAAATTCATGATACTCCTGTAAAACTCAAGACCGGGTAAAATCTGAGTCATTGTGGACTCATCAATCCAACTACTACAAGAGAACCTAAAAGTCTAACCATAATAAGAAGTTGAGGAATCACCTCCCTCATGACACACAAAGATCAAATTCAACCATTAACAATCCAAACATCTACAAATAATAATCAAACTGATCAATCCATAATGACACATAAAGATCAAGTCAATCCACTAATCTAAACATGAATTATGCCGATCAATCCACACTGAAGAAAACACAATACAACACTAACAATCATGACTCTCAAGCATACTATATCAAAGCACACTGATAACTATGGGTTGCCTTCCATAAAGCGCTTGGTTTAACGTCGCTAACCCGACAAATGATTCCTCTTTGATCAAAATTTCAATTAAGTAATCCTCGATCAATCACCCAATCTTTTTTAGATCCAGAGATTCTTACAAAATCCTCAAATTGTAATTTTTCTTTCAGCTCTTCTTTTTCAGATTGATTTATATCATTGTTCCTCATATTTCTTTCTAAATCTAATATTCTTCTATTGATTTTCTCAATCTGTATATTAATATCATCCTTGAAATTCATAAGAAATGGATCTGTATATGATAATTTTAGATCTCCCAAATTTTGGATCGGATTCTCTCTAGATAATTCAGATTCTGGATCAAATTCTTCTATGTTACTCTTATGATTCAAGTTATCTTTCAATTCTTCCCCTTGGTTCTGAGTAAAGAGTTGAGGTGGTCTTTCTATATATCTTTCTAAATCCTTTGGAATTTCTTCCATTGGTCTTTCAATCTCCTTATCCTCATCTTTTAACTCAAAGTTCTTTTGACATATATCATCAAATTCTCTTCCAATTCTTAGTTCGATATCTTTATTTCGCTCATCATTCATCTGCTTAAGTTTTATCTCAGGGTCACTAGGTAAAATGTCTTGGGGGTAACTTTTAATTACATTCATAATCTGCCCCAGCTAGTTTTCTGTATTCCATATAGCGGCCCTGTATCTTTCTATCTCACTTGCCAATTGAATCACATCCTTTTCTAATAGTAATTCCTTTTCCTCATCTTATGGGTTATAGTGAAATCTATAAGGAAAGGAAATTCCATCACTAAAATAGTCCTGATTATTCTAATCACATATCTAATTAAATTGATTATCTTCCCAAAATTAGTTTTTTCCTCCAAAATTAGTATTCCAGTTAAAGTTTGAATAATCATCCCAACCTGTATTGTAATAATTGAAATAAGGATTGTGCATCCAGGGCCAATTTCAAAATAGTTAGGCTCAATAAATTGTCCAAATGAATTTTTCTTAATAACTGGGGGACCTTGAGTATAACTCTTTATGTATTGATTTAAGTTCCTCTCAATATCGGCAACTTGAGAACTTAACAAAGTAAGCATATCATCTTGAAAATTCATTACTCTCTCAGGGTTTACTCTTTCAAAGCTATTAGAATTATAATCCAAATATGAATATTCATTATATTGTCGATCTGCCATTTCTGCACTAAATTCATGGAGTCTTTTCTGATTCATCATCCTCCTAAAAGTTCTCTCTAAATCTGAGTCATAAGATTCAAGGTCTGCAGCTCCTGAATTATGCTTTCAAATTTAAAGACTTAACTAATAGGACAAATACCAAAAATATTTTGGTATTTTGGATTTTTTTCTTAAAAATAAACACATAATAATTAAACACACTATATAATACTATAAATTCCAAATCTATGTCTTATAGGATTAACTAAAATTCTCTTAATGTTTGTACAAAAGCTTCCCCGGCAACAGCGCCAAAAACATGATGCGAATTTTTTTTATATATAAGAATTTATGACCTTAGATTTGTATTTTATAATGATATTGTAAAGTCACAATTTCAAACGCAAGTATACGTATCATATCAAGTAATACATGACTCTAATGGAGTCCCGTTTATCGATCCCACAAGGAAGCGAGGTAATTGGCCCTTAGTCAAATTCTAGTCTACTACTAACCACTTTAGTTTGGAATGATGATATAAGTTCTGTTTCTAATAACTACTCCTAAATGCAGATAATTATATGTAAGGATAATAACTACTCCTAAATGCAAATATTACTTCTAAAAATAACCCTTTTTTGAGGAATTGGTTTGGTGAATTTTGAGATAATTAAATCTACTTTTCTTATGTAATGAATTGGATAAAGTTTAGGAATGAGATGCATTAAATATTGTACGTACCAAATAGGATTAATCCTATTCTTAACCCTCTTTCGAGTACCCCCTCTTCAGAGTGCTATAAAGAACATTGGCAAATCCTATGCTTAGTCTTTAAATCTAAGGATAGGCTGGGAGGATACTGACTGCTACTTCAGAGCTCCCACTTCCCTTCACCTCAAGGCTAACCCTAGCTTTAGTTACCAAACTTTAGGACCAAATTGGGGATCTCAGCCTATCATCCTAAAACCTCTAATTCGATGCCCAGAAATCATATTTCCCTATTTCTTCGCACTCAATCCCCATGAACTATGCAATTCCTTAACGGACATTGAATGTGGTTCCACTTTGTTGAGAATTACACCACCTTGTCGGGTCAATGCAATTACAATAAATTTTAACACTACAACGAGCTCTTTTTATAATGTAAATGAACTGCAAGTAAAAACATCACATTTATAATTAAAACTTCTTTTTATCAAGCATCTCAATATCCTAAACATGATTCCTACTCATTGCAAAAGAAAAGTAGAATGGAAATAATGGCATAATCTTCTTATGCCATTATTTCCATAGAAGAAGAAATAGTAGGACAAAGATATCACAAAACACGAAGAAAACACAACAGAAAAACTCATTTCAAAGTAAATCCACAAAATAAGTGTTTACAAAATCATAAGATAATGAAGAACACAAAACTTAGCTTTTTTTCTTTGATAGAAAGATAAAAATCTCTCCCATAAAGTCTCCCGCCAATCCATGCAATGCTAGAACATTCCATTACAAATTCTCTCAAAATCCCCTTACCAATCTCTCCAAAAGGTAGAAATCTACATTTCTACTCCTATTCTAAGATCTCTAAGCATTCTCCAAGTTTTCCCTACAATCACCTCTCATTGTTTGGCTTCAGATTCGCTTTAATATAGTGTAGGGATGAATTTCCCAAAAGGTGCATGAAGAAACCTTTCAAAAAACATCCAGATTCGATGTATATGACCAAAAACCACCCAATATCACTTCCCAACTGTCTGGAGCACCATCGGCGCTGAATAGGGTGCTGTCAAAGCCCTATTTTCGTGCCCTTAGGTTTATGGCACCGCCGATGCCGGTTTGGGCGCCCCCGGTGCCAATCCTGCGCAACTCTACCATTTTGCTTTGTTTGGCTCCGCTTCAGCTCCGATTCGCCCCATTTCAGTTTCATTGCGTTCCTAACAGATAGCCCTACTAAATAAGCATAAAAACAACATTTCTTTAAAGTTCAATCTCATTTAAAAATATGCAAGAAGTGTAAAAGAGTTTAAACATAGAAAGACTTACCGAAATATTTAAGGCCAAAATTTGCTTTCTGACTCATTTTTGCACCAAACTGCACTGTTTTTTAGTTCATTTTGCTCCAATCACCATTTCTTGTACCTCAAACCAAAAATCATACTAAATACTTTTTAAAGTGTAATATCACCAAAAATGAGTAAAATCATATAACAAAAACCGTATATATTTTTGGTGCATCAGTGACCAACTGAAAATATATTAAGTTTTTCATGTCTAATTTATATTGATTTTGATGATATTACACATTAAAGAAAGGTATTTTTGATGTTTGGTTGCATGTATGTAGATTTATGGACATTGGAGCAAAAAGATGCAAAAAAGAGTGAATATGGAGCAAAAAGGACCAAAATATGAAGATTTGACCTAGGGCGCCGACGGTGGATTTTTCTCGAGAGTACATAAAAAAATATTACAAGGAAGGTCGCCGATAGCAAGATCGACGCCACCGATAGTGAGCCTTAAGGGAGAGAGTTTAAAACTAAGTATTTCTAGAAGGGCGCTGACGGCGAGATTGAGGCCGCCGACGGCGAGTTAGTCATTTCTCTCACGAGGTGCATCGAATGTAGACTATCTTTAAAGGGATGATTAGGTAACTCTTGGAAACTCTTCAACTACTTTAAAAGAAGCATTTAGAGGCCGAAAAAAAGTGTCCACTAGTGTCCACCGAGTCCAAAAGGGGTCCAAAGTGTGTCCACTATGCTATTAATGCTATAGTATTAGTGAGTTAGTTTAATTAGTGTTAATTATGAGGGATTCTTCGAGAGATTGTAAGAGTGGAAGGAAAGTGAGAGATTCCCTCCTCCTTGCCACTTCGAAGGAGAATTCTGTGTGCTATAAAGAAAGGAAGAGATTCAGAGGAACTTCAAGGAGTTTTCTTGGGGAGGAATTTGAGATAAGTTGTATTTACTTATTGTAGTTTATATAACTTTACTTTTATATATAAAATCCAAGTTTTGTCATATCTTCTCCATGAAATCTGAGTAGTTTCTTTGTCTTTCTCCTTCTTTTGAGATTTTTGTGAAATGTTGATTTGAATTAGTTGTTCCAAGGGAATGTTAAAGAAGTTGTGATAATCTTTTCACTTCAATCTTAATTTACTTTCAATCTAGCCAATTGATTTGCTAAAATATGTTGAATTTAACAACTAAAGTGAAGATTACATCCAAGATTCGGGGAGTTCAAAGTCCTTAAAAGTAGGGTGCAAATAAATAGGGAAATATTATTTATCGGGCGTAGAATTGGAAATTTTAGAGTAAAAGACTAAAATCCTTAATTCGGTCCTATCGTTTGGGTGCTGAAGTGTAGATGTTAGCCCTCAGGAGAGGGGAACGAGGGAGCTCCGAAGTGAGAGCCGGTATCCTCCCAGCCTAGTGTTGCACCAAAAATATATACGGTTTTTGCTATATAATTTTACCCATTTTTGGTGACATTGCACTTTAAAGAAAGGTATTTTTCATGATTTGTTATAGGCAAGATGATTTAAGGTGATTGAAGCGAAAAGAAGCAAAAAAGTGCAAATTCAGAGCAAAAAGTAGAAAAAATGAGCAAAAACGAAAATTACAAGGAGGTGGAATTCAAATTTGAAGAGTTTTGGCGACTTTTTGAAGGGATGCCTGATACATGAAAAAAATACATATTTTTATGCCTTAATTGTTATCAAATTCTTAAGGATATTATGCTTTAATGAAAGATATTTTTTTATTTTGGATGTAGCTGATGCAAAAATGTTCAAGAAAGAAAAAAAGATGAAAAAGAAGCAAAAAGGAGCAAAAATGGAGCCAAAATGCAAAGTTGTCAAAATAATTGGCCTGGCGCATAGGCTCCAGAATTCGACGCGTAGGCGCCAGTTCGATACAGAATTCTGTAAGATTTTTGATAACTTTTGGACAGTTATTTTGACGGTGCGAACGGTTATTGGACCATCTAGAAGATTGATAGTTATTCCTGGATTATAGGACATGTGATACATTGTATTTGGACGCTTGGAAACAGTTAGGATCGTGAAGAGGTGTGATCCAAAGTGAAGAGGTGCGAAGAACTGGACGCGGAGATTCATGCATGAAAATTAAGTAAAAGAATGTAACTAGTTTTCTTCATATAAGATAATTCAAGTGAAGCCAATTTTTGATTAGGCATATCCTCAAGCTTCTCCTCTTTTTCTCTTTTATTTTTATTTTATTTTTTTTTATTCACAATGAGGATTACTGTATCTAGATAGCCTGTTAATGATTTTGAACTTTACTATTCTTAACTTATATTTTCAAACTTTTACATTTTCACTTAATTATTATAACATGAATAGAATTTCAAAAAGATTTTCAATCTTTTCTTTTTCAAGTTATAATTTTTAATTTCTTAATACTTCTAAAATTCAATTATTTCTGTTATGAATAGAAAATTTTCTTAATCTTATTCTTGTTTAAGCTAAATAATTTTATTCTTAAAATCAATCAAAGTTATTAAAATTTTGATTAAGTCCACTAAATTATTTACAATTTCAAAAATTTAAGTGATCTTAAATAAATTCTTCATTTCTTATGTTATGTTAAGATTTTTTTTTGTAGAAAATATTTGTTTATTAAGGACAAATAAAATTTAAATTTGCATGTATTTTATCTTCCCCCAAACTTAAGTTTTGGTATATCATGAAAATAATAAAGTATGAGAAAAAGAAAAGTATAATTTAAAAAGGAATTTTATAAGCATGTAAAAAAAATTCTAGAAAGAAATATATTTTACTTCTACACATGCTTTTTATGAATATTACAGAAATAATGGAGCATATAAAAGTAAGCGGAGCTCAAAAATTTTATATAGTAGTAGTTGAATTAAATAACTATATTACTAACAGAAATAAAATAACATTACTAAATATTCTAGAATACTAAGCAGTAGGCTGAAACCAAAAATAAACACAAATTCATTCAAATTTCAATCTGCACCTAAATATCTAAAACAGTCTCAACATTAAATAATTCATACAAAGTCTCATAAGGAAATCTAAACTAGTAAACAACAAACAACAATCAGTACTAGCAAACAAAAACTAAACTAACAACAGACTCAACACATCTCAGAGGAAAATCAGGCTACTAATCACTATCTGTAGCCTCGTCATCGTCATCACCAAAAGAAAACTCGACATCCTTAGGATCAACATATGTTGAAAATCTAAGACAGGTGGGAAACTGAATATCATGCTCAGCCTTCAAGGATCTGACTAAAGACTCTGATTACTCAACATCATAGTCACTCTTTCTCTGGGTGTAATCAGATAGGGGATCAATCTTCTTATCCATAGTGTCAACTCTGCAGTGAGTTAGAAATAACTCATTCTACTACTCCAGAAATTGATCATGCATCGATTCCTAAAAACTAGACGGTGGCTCAGCATTAGAAGTGAAGGTCTGGCAGTGGAAGCTCTACCTGAAGTAGGTGCAAAAGTAGAAGGGGTTGTAGATCCCTTCCCACGAAGATGATCATAGATACTAACACTCTCCTGCCTAATTGGCTTGGTAGACTTCTGCTTCTCCTCAGAAATATCAGCAGTGACTCCATTGTTCACACATAAAGAATAAATCAGAGATGGGAATCCTAGTCCTACAGAACTACTGGATCTAGCAGTAGACTCCATAGAATCATAAATAATACTGCCGACATCTATCGGTTTCCTCTCCTGAATGTAGTAGTTTAAGATAGCTCGATCACTAGTCACTTCGCTCAGGTGGTTGGAAGGTATAAGTTTTGCAGAAATAAAGTAATGCCATGCCTTTGAAATACCATTTAACTTAGAAGATTTGAAATTTACCTGTTTATCGTTTCGGATCTTCCAAGCTCCAGTGTCAGTCAAATAAGCAATAATCATCTCAAGATCTCCCTCAGATGGAGATAATCCAGAATAGTGGCACTCGATGGTAGGTGGCAGTCCATAAAAACATTGATCATTTCTGGAGTAAATCCTACTCCAACACCTCTGACGAAGACTTCGTAGTCTTCCACATCCAAAAAGTTAGCATAAAATTCGCGCACGACTGGAATAACAACAACAGCGGTGAAATAACAGAATCGTTGCCAGTTGTGCGCAACGATCGTGTTCTCGATCATTTCATCGGGATTGTAAAAGCTTTGCTCTGAGATGAATTTTTTGGACGTCGCAAATTTGTGATATCGAAATTATACTACCGCAGTCGTGAACTTGCTACTGTCAAAATTTTCTCGTGCCTTTCCTCGCTTAGATTTCGGTGCCATCTAAACATGAAAGAAAACACAAATAAATTAAGGAATCAAAGATTTAAACTCTTTTTAAGCTTAAGAAACTTAAAATGAGTTTATAAATTCATGGAGAAACACTAAAAATCAAAATTTTTATCAAAATTTTGGTTTTTAGTCAAAAATAGGAAAATCTGTGGTGAAAATAAAAAATAAATGGATTAGAGTGTAGATCTGACCTTGAGATGAAGAAATCAAGTGATTTCGGGCTCAAAATCTTGATGTTTTGACCTCAAAATGGATTTAGGAGGTGGGTTCTCGTGAAAAAGAGGAAAACGATGAAGCTTAGGCGTCAAAAAATGGATAATGGGGGTTTAAATGGTGTTTTTCGGGTAAGCAGGCCGAACTAGCGCCCAAGCACCGAATTTTGGCGCCTAGGCGCCAGACTCGCCTTTTCAAAATAAATCTCTTAAAAATTTTATTTTCCACCAAAATTCATAAATTAAACTTCTAATTACTCATATAAGAGTATTGCTCCAGTTTCAATCTTCCAAAATATTTTCCAAAAATTTTAAAAATTAAAAATTAAATCCACCAATTAAACACAAGTTTAAATCAAACTCTTCTAATTCCATTCATGATTTTCAATTTCGGGCTCAATACAATTCAGATAAGTATCATAACATGATTCAAGTTCTAACAACACTCAAACAACACAAACTTGAAAGCAAATACAACACACATTGAATATGAAAGAAAACACACAAACAAACATAATCGATTCACTAAATCGATACAACGACACACTAGATAAATCACAATCTCACCACATTACTATCTAATTCCCATTATCTTGGCAATGAAGATTGCTTGGCCTACTGGGGAAGAATACTAACACTCTTGGAAAATCCGTAGCCGCTTTATCGTCGATCCAATTGTTCTTCGCATATATCTCCACTTGAGCATCTTGATAAGCCGCTAGATGATCAAATTGAAATTTCTTCCAGATGTTCAATTTAATGATACATCTCATGGAAGCGATCTCCAATGCTTTTAAACTCTGCTTCAAACTTATCTAGATGACTAGAAATTTTCTCCGAACTTACAGGGATGAAACCATTGAAGTAGGGTTGAGGATCCTTTGAAATCTTGTCTCTAACCTCTTCTCTAAGATTTCTCCTCTCTATTTCTTCAGAAATCATCTCTAATCTCTCAAGAATGGAGTGTATGGGTCGAAATATTTATTCCATAAGGATTGGGGATGAAGATAGGGTCATTTATAAGAGAAAATCATGTGAAAAACTGAAGATTTTTTGTTTTGACACGATCCAGTAACTATGGCAGTTAAGAGCCAAATCTGGCACCTAGGCATTGGACCCATCAACACATAGTTTTACTCTGGCGCTTAGGCACCAAATCTGGCTCCTAGGCGTCAGAACCATGTTGGACTCCGTTTCTCGTAATGTCAAATTTCAAAGTTTCGTTCTCCAAAATAGGTAGTTTAGAATGGTAAGATCAATATAGACTCAGTAACACAAATTATAAGCAATCCTAATGAAGGTTAACTTGTTCTCCTTTTTACCCATATATGAAATAGAGTGATCCAATGTCTAAGCTTTATATAATTCGAGATAATTTTCAGCTTAAGTCAATAAAGACTTGTTAGCATTCAATTTTTTTGAAATAATATAAAATTAAACAAGACCTAAGAATAACCTTACATTACAAATGTAAAAATACACAAAACAACGAATAACTATGGGTTGCCTCCCACAAAGCGCTTCGTTTAATGTCGTCAGCCCGACCTAATTAAGTCTTTTAATCAGGCAGACTCAACTGATAAGCCTCTTTATAAATCTTTTTAAAATCTCCCAAATAAAGCTTCAGTCTTAATCCATTAACTTTAAAAATTTTTCCCATTTTGGGATCTTTAACATCCACAGCTCCATAATGGTATACTTTTTCAATTATATATGGTCCTATCCATTTTGATCTTAATTTTCCAGGAAAAAGTCTTAAACGAGTATTAAATAAAAATACTTCTTGTCCAGGCTCAAATATTTTTCCTGAAATTTTTTTATCATGAATATTTTTATTTTCTCTTTATAAATCCTTGCATTTTCATATGATTCATTTCTTCTTTCATCCATCTCATTTAATTGCAATAATCATTTTTCTCCTGCAGTATTCAAATCAAAATTAAACTCCTTTATCGCCCAATAAGCTTTATGTTCAAGTTCAACAGGTAAGAGACAATGTTTACCATACACTAACTGGTAAGGTGATATTCCTATTGGTGTCATATAAGCTGTTCTATAAGCCCATAATGCAGAATCAAGTCTATCAACCTAATCAGTTTTTTTAGGATTAACAGTCTTCTCTAAAATTCTTTTAATTTCTCTGTTTGATACTTCAGCCATTCCACTTATTTGTGGGTGAAATGTAGTTGCAATTCTGTGTTTAATTCCAAATTTTTCCAATAATGATTGAATTCTTATATTTCTAAAATGACTTCCACCATCTGTGATAATTACCTTAGGCATTCCAAATCTTGAAAAAATCATCTACTTTAAAAATTTTGAAACACTTTTGGAATCACGACTAGGTAAAGCTACGACTTCAATCCACTTTGAAACGTAATCAATCGCTCATAAAATATAAATCTTTCCGGATGATGGTACAAATGGTCCCATAAAGTCTAAACCCCATATATCGTAAATTTCAACTTCCAATATATAGTTTAAAGTCATTTCATCTTTCTTGGAAATATTTCCCATCCTTTGACATCGATCACATGTTTTCACATAATATCTCACATCTTTAAATAAGGTAGGCCAATAAAATCCTGAATTTAAAATTTTAAATGCATTTTGATCTACTCAAAAGTGTCATCCAAATTCGGAATCATGACATTTTTGAATAATAGCATAAGTTTCTTCATAAGGTATGCATCTACGAATTACAGAATCTCTTCCTAATTTAAATAAATGACGATCTTCCCAAATATAAGATTTAGCATCATTTTTAAATTTCTTAATAAATTTGTTATCCAATCCATAAGGTAAAATATTGCTAACTAAATAGTTAACTATATCTGCATACCAAGGTGTTTGGTATTCTTGAATAACATACAAATATTCATCAGGAAATTTCTCATTTATATTTTCTTCAGTAATAACATCATTCTTAATTCTAGATAAATGATCAGCAATTTGGTTATCCGTTCCTTTTCTATCTACTATTTGAAAAACAAATTCTTGTAGAAGTAAAACCCATCTTATCAGTCTAGGTTTAGCATCTTTTTTCGTCATTAAATATTTAATAGTGGAATGATCAGTATGAACTATGCATTTGGTACCAAGAAGATAAGGTCTAAATTTATCAAAGACATATACTATAGCTAAAAGCTCTTTCTCAGTAGTGGTGTAATTTCTTTGAGTTCCAGTAAGAGTTTTACTAGCATAATATATAACTTTGAAAATTTTCTCATATTTTTGTCCCAATATAGCTCCAATTGCAAAATCACTTGCATCACACATTAATTCAAAAGGTTTATTCCAATTAAGTGCAATAATTATAGGTGTAGTTATTAATTTTTCTTTTAAATTATTGAAAGCATTAACACAGTCTTCATTAAATTCAAATTTAGCTTCTTTTTCCAATAAATGATAAAGAGGTTTAGCAATTTTAGAAAAATCCTTTATATATCTTCTATAAAATCCAGCATGACCTAGAAAACTACTCACATCAATAACAGTATTAGGGGGTTGCAGTTCAGCAATAATTTTTACTTTTGCTTGATCAACTTCCATCCTTTTTTGTGAAACTTTATGACCAAGTACAATGCCTTCTGTGACCATAAATTGACATTTTTCCCAGTTAAGAACTAAATTTGTTTCTTCACATCTTTTCAGAAATTTGGAAATATTTTCCAAACAAGACTCAAAAGAAGTTCCAAAAACTGAAAAAATCATCCATGAATACTTCAATTCCTTTATCAATCAAATCACAAAATATTGACATCATACATCTTTGAAAAGTTGCAGGTGCATTACATAAACCAAAAGGCATTCTTCTAAAGGAAAATGTTAAATAAGGACTTGTAAGTGTTATTTTCTCTTGGTCCTTAGGAGCAATAAGTCATTGATGATAACTAGAATATTCTTCCAAAAAATAGAAATATGAGTGTTCAGCTAATTTGTCAAGCATTTGATCCAAGAAAGGTAAAGAAAAATGATCCTTTCTAGTGGAGTCATTTAACTTCTGATAATCAATGCAAATTCGCTATCCAGTAACTTTTCTTGTAGGAATTAGTTTATTTTTATCATTGACAGTGACAGATACTCCTCCTTTCTTCAGAACACCATGAATAGGACTTACCCATTGGCTATCCAAAATAGGATAAATAATTCCAGCATCTAACCATTTTAAAATTTCTTTTTTAACAACCTCTTTCTTGATAGAATTTAATCTTCTTTGCGATTTAATAGCAGGTTTAAAATTATCTTCCATTAAAATTTTATGCATACAAATGGAAGGGCTTATTCCTCTTATATCAGCAATAGTCCAACCAAAAGCTTTTTTATAATTATTTAACACTCCTATTATTTTTTCTTCTTGATCTAAACTTAGCTCAGAAGAAATAATAACCTGTAAAGTTAATGAATTTCCAAGAAATGCATACTTTAAATGTGAAGGTAATATTTTTAATTCCAGTTCAGGGGCTTTTTTAATCGAGGGTAAAAGTATATCATTTTGAGTTATGTCTAAAGTTTCCCAGTTGTCTTTAATATAACGAGTTTCCTTAAGTAATTCATCTTCTTTTAGTTCTTCATTTTCATCAGTTAAAAATTTAATTTCTTCTTCAGGAATGATTTTACATTTTTCTCGATAGTGTTTTTCAATTATAAAATTAAAAATATCCATTCGATAACATTTTTCTTTGTCAGGGTACTTCATCGATTTAAGAACATTGAATTTAATCTCTTGATCATTAAATCTCATAGTTAATTCTCCTTTTTGCACATCAATCATAGCTCGTCCGGTAGCTAGAAAAGGTCTCCCTAAAATAGTTGGTATTTATTTATCTTCTTCCATATCAAGTATAATGAAATCCACAAGGAAAATAAATTTATCTCATCCTCTATAACTCCTTTAGGGTAAGTGATAGATCTATCAGCTAACTGAAAGGTTACAGTGGTGAGAGTAATCTCTCCTAAATTCAACCTTCGATAAATAGAAAATGACATGAGATTAATACTTATTCCTAAATCACACAAAGCTTTTCCACAAAATTTTTCTCCAATAGCACAAGGTATAGTAAAAATTCCAGGATCTTTAAGATTTTGAGGTAATTTATTTTGCATTATTGCACTACATTCTTCACTTAGTGCAACAGTTTCAAAAGCTTCAAATTTTCCTTTCTTACTTAATATATCCTTCATAAATTTTGCATAAGTTGGCATCTGTTCCAAGGCTTCAGCAAAGGGTATATTTATAGTAAGTTTCTTAAAAATTTCAAAGAACTTAGAAAATTGATGATCAAGCTTTTGCTGTTTTAATCTTTAAGGAAAAGGTGGAGGTGGGTTTTCAACTTCCACATTAATAGAAATATTAGTTTGATCTTGATTAGGTGAAGGAGTTTCTTTAGGTTTTTCAATCTCTTCAAACTCAATCTCTTTTTCAATTTCATTTTGCATTCTTTCTTTTAATTCCTTTTCACTTCTAAGTTATACAGCTTTAACATGTTCATGTTTGATCTATAAAAAATACCTATTTCTTTATGTCTTAATTCTTATCAATTTCTAAGGATATTATGCTTTAATGAAAGGTATTTTTTGTGTTTTTGGATGTAGTTGATGTAAAAAGGTCTAAAAAGGAAAAACGAGCAAAAAGGAGAAAAAAGGAGCAAAAAGGAGCAAAAATGGAGCAAAATACAAAATGTATTAAAAATCTGTTCTGGCGCCTAGGCGCCAGAAGTTGGCGCCAAAGTGCCAGACTCGATACAGAAACTATCAAGTTTTTGACAATGTTTGAAAGGTTATTTTGACGGAGTGAGTGGTTATTAGACATTCTAGAAGACTCGCAGTTGTTCCTTGATAATAGGACTTGTGATACATTGCATTTTGACGCTCCAAAATGGTTTTAATCGTGAAGAGGTACGAGCCAAAGTGAAGAGGTGCGAAGAACTGGACGCGGTGACTGGCGCCTAGGGGCTAGACAGACCTTCTAGAAGATTCATTGAATGAGGACATGTTTTGAAAAGTTGCCTCAAGGAAACCCTTGAAGCCTATAAAAAGGGGTCAATTTCTTCAGAAAACGTGCCCCTCCCATTGTAACCCTTTCTGTTATCCACTTAAGGACCTCTCATCCTTAGAGACAGAAATAGAGAGAGAAATTTAGGGCCACTTTTGTTTAGTTTAGTGAGTTTATTTTCAAGTTGTTGCATCCGGAGTTCATTACACTCGTGGAGTTAGTAGGAATCGGAAGATCCGTAGAAGGAATATTTGAGATAAGTATTTTATATTTGATTCAAAGTTTATTTATTATGTTTTGTTGTTTATATTCAATGTGTTACGAGTAGTTAGTTTACTATCTTCCTTCAATTATGAAGAGATAGATAAGATAATATAAAGATTCGATGGAGAATTGAAATTCAAAATATTTTCAAAACATTGTGATGACATTAATACCTGATCTTACTTTACTTTTTAAATTGGCCATTTAAATTGTTAAAACCTATTGAAGAGTTTTGAGACCTAGAAGGAGAAGAACTCTTAACTTGTAAATGTCACATGAATCCTTGGGTAGTCGAAGGTCATGTGCGGGCTATTCAAGGTGAAGTGCAAATAAATAAGAAGATAAGATTTAAAGGGCGTAGAATTGATAAGTTGTTAGAGTGACAGACTAACTTCTTATAATTTGATTTATAGATTAGGAAAGGGTCACTTGTAGGGCTGACCATAGCCACCCTTGGACATCTATTAGTGTGAGTCTAGATTAACCCATTCTACTAACAGTACATCCAGACCTGATCTGTAAATTAGCCAATGTTCTTTGCACCTGGATCAAAGGGTAAAGAATAGGAATGCTTCTATTTAGCATAATACCATAAATCAAATTCTCCAACGAATATTAAATTATCTTAAAAATCTTAGATTAATTGAAGGGAAGAATGTTGTTTATTTTATATAGTTTTCACAAATCATTTTCTTATTATTGTTTTCTTTATTTGCATCTAGTAAATTAATAGTAATTTGTAGTTAAATTAAAGATAAAAAGATATTTTTGAAATATAATATTTAGAAAATTTATTACTATAATTTTTCCCCGTGGGATCGATACTGGGGTTATAAAAGAAAACCCTATATTACTTGAAACGATACGTATACTTCCGTAGTACCCTAGTGTGTAAAATATTTTCTAAAATTTTACAACATTTTGATTTTATACACTAGCCGCTATTTATAAATTGGGTCAAATTTTTTGCCATCTTTTGGAAGCAAATATTACTGCGTTATTGCGGGTCGGGTCAAGTTTTTGGCGCCGTTGCCGGGAATCGAAATAAAATAATTATAAATTTTTGTAAAAAAAATATTATATTTCTAAAAATATAAAAATTTAAATAATATAAATATAAAAAAATAAAAAAATATTATATATAAAAAATATATATATTTTTATTCCTTATTTTATGCGTAGATTTGGTTATGAAAGATTAATACCTTTAGATTTTAAATTAGAAAGAACAATTAGAAAAATTAAAAATGGAAAACAAATTCAAAAATTTCAAGAAATGGCTACTTTACAAAATCCAATTGAACTTAATGATCAAAATGTTTATAAACCATTAAGGGATTATGCTAACCCTACAGTTGATGAACTTCATAGTAGTATTCAAATACACACTGTAGATGCCAATTCTTTTGAACTTAAACCGTCTATTATTCAAATGGTGCAAAACAATCAATTTGGTGGATCGCCAAATGAGGATCCAAATTTACATCTTGTTAGTTTTTTAGAACTTTGTGCTACCTTTAAATATAACATTGTTTCTGATGATGCTATTAGAATTAGACTCTTTCCTTTTTCTTTAAGTGATAAAGCAAAGATGTGGTTAAACTCATTAGCGACTGGCTGTATTAAAACATGGGCTGAAATGGCACAAAAATTCCTTGCTAAATATTTTCCTCCTTCTAAAACTGCTAAATTAAGAAATAATATTACTTCATTTAGTCAATTTGACGGGGAGACAATATATGAAACTTTGGAAATATTTAAAGAACTATTAAGAAAATGTCATCATCATGCTTTACCTGATTGGTTAATTATTCAAACATTTTATAATGGATTAATTGGATCTTTAAAATCAATTATTGATGCTGCTGCTGGAGGTTCTTTAATGTCTAAATCATTTGAAGAAGCTTACACTTTAATTGAAGAAATGGCTAATAACAATTTTCAATGGCCTTCTGAAAGGATTAATCCTAAAAAGATGGCAAGTATTCACGATAATGAAGCTTTTTCTATCTTAGCTTCACAATTTGCAGCAGTGTCTAAGAAATTAGATAATTTTGCAATTAGAAATTAAATAACTGTGCTAATATTGAAGATTCTCAAACTATTGAAACTTTACAAGCTATTGCAAGTAAAAATAATCCTTATTAAAATTATTATAATCCTGTGTGGAAAAATCATCCTAATTTTAACTGGAATAATTCACAACAACAATGGAGTAATAATCAATCTCATCCCACTAGAAATTGGAATAATCAAGTTAATCCAAATTATAAACCTCCTGGATTTAATAATCAACAGAAAAAGATATCAAAAGAAGAATTAATTTTACAAATGAATAATCAATTACAAAATCAAAATACTGCTATTCGTAATATTGAAAATCAAATGGGGCAAATTGCTACTTTAATTAATAACGACACTCGTAGGAACACTTCCTAGTAATGTTGAAATTAATCGAAAGGAAACATGAAAAGAACATGAACAAGTTAAAGTTGTGCAACTTAGAAGTGGAAAGGAATTAAAAGAAAGAATGCAGAATGAAATTGAAAAAGAGATTGAGGTTGAAGAGATTGAAAAACCTAAAGAAACTCTCTCTCCTAGTCAAGATCAGACTTTTATACCTATTAATGTGGAAGTTGAAAAACCACCACCACCTTTTCCTCAAAGACTTAAACAGCATAAATTAGATCATCAATTTTCTAAGTTCTTTGAAATTTTTAAGAAACTTACTATTAACATACCTTTTGCTGAAGCTTTGGAACAAATGCCAACTTACGCAAAATTTATGAAGGATATTTTAAGCAAGAAATGAAAATTTGATGCTTTTGAAACTGTTGCATTAAGTGAAGAATGTAGTGCAATAATTCAAAATAAATTACTTGAAAAGCTTAAGGATCCTGGAAGTTTCACTATACCCTGTGCTATTGAAGAAAAATTTTGTGGAAAAGCTTTATGTGATTTCGGAGCAAGTATTAATCTCATGTCATTTTCTATCTTTCGAAGATTGGATTTAGGAGATATTACTCCCATCACTGTAACCCTTCAGTTAGCTGATAGATCTATCACTTATCCTAAAGGAGTTATAGAGGATGTCCTTGTTAAAGTGGATACATTTATCTTTCCTGTAGATTTCATAAGTACTTGATATGGAAGAAGATAAAGAGATACCTATTATTTTAGGGAGACCTTTTCTAGCTACCGGACGAGCTATGATTGATGTGCAAAAGGGAGAACTAACCATGAGAGTTAATGATCAAGAAATTAAATTCAATGTTCTTAAATCAATGAAGCACCCTCATAAACAGAAATGTTATCGAATGGATATAATTGATTATTTAATTGAAAAATATTATCAAGAAAAATGTAAAGTCATTTCTGAAGAAAATTTGAATTTTTAACTGACGAAGATGAAGTAGTAGAAGAAGAAGAGACTCATTTTATAAAAGATAATTGGGAAACTTTAGACATAACTCAAAATGATATACTTTTACCGTCAATTAAAAAAGCCCCTGAACTGGAATTAAAAATGTTACCTTCCCATTTAAAATATGCGTTTCTTGGAAATTTGTTAACTTTACCTGTTATTATTTCTTCTGAACTGAGTAGGGATCAAGAAGAAAAACTACTAGGTGTGTTAAAAAATTATAAGAAAGCTTTTGGTTGGACTATTGCTGATATAAGAGGAATAAGCCCTTCCATTTGCATGCATAGAATCTTAATGGAAGAAAATTTTAAACCTACTATAGAATCACAAAGAAGATTAAATCCTATCATGAAAGGGGTTGTTAAAAAAGAAATTATTAAGTGGTTAGATGCTGGTATTACTTATCCTATTTCAGATAGTCAATGGGTAAGTCCTATTCATTGTATTACGAAGAAAGGAGGTGTAATTGTCATTCTTAATGATAAAAATGAACTAATTCCTACAAGATAAGTTACCGGATGGCGAATTTGTTTTGACTATAGGAAATTAAATAAAGCCACTAGAAATGCTCATTTTACTTTACCGTTCTTGGATCAAATGCTCGATAAATAGCAGGACACTCATATTTCTGTTTTCTAGATGGATATTCTGGTTACCATCAATTACTTATTGCTCCTGAGGTCCAAGAAAAGACAACATTTACAAGTCCTTATGGAACATTTGCTTTTAGAAGAATGTCTTTTGGTTTATGTAATGCACCTGCAACTTTTCAAAGATGTATGATGTCAATATTTTGTGATTTGATTGACAAAGGAAGTGAGATATTCATGGACGATGTTTCAGTCTTTGGAACATCTTTTGAATCTTGTTTGGAAAACATAGCCAAAGTTCTGAAAAGATGTGAAGAAACTAATTTAGTTCTTAACTGGGAAAAATGTTAATTCATGGACACAGAAGGCATTGAAGAAACTAATTTAGTTCTTAAATTTAATAAAGAATGTATTAATGCTTTTAATATTTTAAAAGAACAATTAATAACTACACCTATCATTCTTGCACCTAATTGGAATAAATCTTTTGAATTAATGTGTGATGCAAGTAATTTTGCAATTGGAGCTGTATTAGGACAAAAATATGATAAAATTTTTTAAGTTGTATATTATGCTAGTAAAACTCTCACTGAAACACAAAGAAATTACACTACCACTGAGAAAGAGCTTCTAGCTATAGTATATGCCTTTGATAAATTTAGACCTTATCTTTTTGGTACTAAATTCATAGTTCATACTGATCATTCTGCTATTAAATATCTATTATCTAAGAAGGATTCTAAACCTAGACTTATAAGATGGGTTTTACTTATACAAGAATTTGATTTTTAAATAGTAGATAGAAAAGGAACTGAAAACCAAATTGCTGATCATTTGTCTAGAATTAAAAATGATATTATTTCAGATGAAAATATAGTTGAGAAATTTCCTGATGAATCATTATATGTTATTCAAGAATGCAAGACACCTTGGTATGTTGATATTGTTAATTATTTAGTTAGCAATATTTTGCCTTATGACTTGGATAACAAATTTAATAAGAAATTTAAATATAATGCTAAATCTTATATTTGGGAAGAACCTCATTTATTTAAAATTGGTAAAGATTCTATGATTCGAAGATGTGTACCTTATGAGGAAACTTTTGCTATTATTCAAAAATGTCATGATTCTAATTTTGGAGGACACTTTGGCATAGATAAAACTGCATTTAAAATTATAAATTCTGGATTTTATTGGCCTACCTTATTTAAAGATGTGAGACATTGTGTGAAAACATGTGATCGATGTCAAAGGATGAGAAATATATCTAGAAATAATGAAATGCCTTTAAACTATATATTGGAAGTTGAAATTTTTTATATATGGGGTTTAGACTTTATGGGACCATTTGTTCCATCATCTAGAAAAATTTATATTTTATTAGCAGTTGATTATGTTTCAAAGTGGATTGAAGCTGTTGCTTTACCAAACTGTGATTCCAAAAGTGTTTCTAAATTTTTAAAGAAAATGATATTTTCAAGAATTGAAATGCCTAAGGTAATTATCACTGATGGTGGAAGTCATTTCGGGGATATAAGAATTCAATCATTACTACAAAAATTTGGAATCAAACATAGAATTGCAACTGCTTATCACCCACAAATAAGTGGAATGGTTGAAGTATCAAATAGAGAAATTAAAAGAATTTTAGAGAAGACAGTTAATCCTAAAAGAACTGATTGGGTTGATAGATTTGATTCTACATTATGGGCTTGTAGAACAGCTTATAAGACACCAATCGAAATGTCAACTTACCGGTTAATTTATGGTAAAAATTGTCACTTACCTGTAGAACTTGAACATAAAGCTTATTGGGCAATAAAGGAGTTTAATTTTAATTTGAATAAAGCAGGAGAAAAACGATTATTGCAATTAAATGAGATGGAAGAAATAAGAATTGAAGTATATGAAAACGCGAGGATTTATAAAGAGAAAATGAAGATGTTGCATGATAAAAAAATTTCAGGAAAAATTTTTGAGCCTGGACAAGAAGTATTACTATTTAACTCTCGTTTAAAACTTTTTCCTGGAAAATTAAGATCTAAATGGATTGGACCCTATTTAGTTGAGAAAGTATACCATTATGGAGCTGTGGATATTAAATATCCCAAAACACGAAAATTTTTTAAAGTAAATGGATTAAGATTGAAGCCTTATTTGAGAGATATTAAAAAGATTTATAAAGAGGATTATAAATTGAGTCAACCTGATTAAAGATTTACTAAAGTGGCTGACAACGTTAAACCAAGCGCTTTGTGGGAGACAACCCATAATTATCTTTTGTTATGAGTGTTTTAGTGTTTTAATGTAAGGTTATGCCTCGATCTTGATTAATTTTATATTACTTTAGAAAAATTTGATGCTTATAAGTCTTGTTGACCTAGGCTGAAAATTATTTTAAAGTATGCAAGATTTAAAAATAGGATCACTCTATTTTGAATATGAGTAAAAAGGAGATCAAGTTAACCTTCATTATGATTGTTTACAATGTGAGTTACTGAGTCTAAATTACTCTTACCAGTATAATATACCTATCTTGGAGAACAAAATTTTGAAATTTAATGATTAGGCGAAACGGAGTTGAACATAGTTCCAGCGCCTAGGTGTCAGAATTCGATGCCTAAGCGCCAGAATCAACTATGTATCAATAGGTCCGGTGCCTAAGCGCCAGATTCGGCGCCTAAGCGCCACGGTTCCTGGGTCGTGCAAAAACAAAAAATTTTCAGTTTTTCACATGATTTTCCCTTTTAAATCAACCTATCTTCTTCCCTAACCATTAAGCAATCAAAATTACGTCCCTTGCACTTCATTCTTGAGAGATTTGAGAAATTTTGAAGAAATGGAAGGAAGAAATCATGGAGAAGAAGCTAGGGACAAGGTCTCAAAGGATCCTCAACCCTACTTCAATGGTTTCATCACTGTAAGTTTAGAGAAAATTTATAGTCGTTTGGATAAGTTTGAAGCGGAGTTTAAAAGCATTGGAGATCGCCTTCATAAGATGTTTCATCAAATTAAACATCTAGAATGGCAAATGAAACTTCAATTTGATCATTTTGCGGCTTATCAAGATGCTCAAGTTGAAATGTATGCGAAGAACAAGTGGATTGACGAAAAGACGGCTACAGATTTTCCAAGAGCATTAGTGTTCTTTCAAAGTGGAATACACAATGTCCCTTATCAAGATTAGAATATTCTGGTAATGAGATAGTTATTATATGGTTTGTTGAGTCGTTGTATCGATTTAGAGAATCAAATGTGTTTGTTAGTGTATTTTCTTTCATATTCAATGTGTGTTGTTTTTGCTTAGAAATTGTTATGTTTAAGTGTGTATTAGGAACTTGAATCAAGTATAATACTTATCTGGAATGTATTGAGTCAATATTGAAGATTATAAATGGAATTTAGTGAGTTTGATTTAAACCTTATTGTTTGATTGGTGGATTAAATATTTAATTTTTATAATTTTTTGAGAAATGTTGTGGAAGTTAGAAATTGAAGCCCTACTCTGATATGAGTAATTGGAAGTTGAATTTATGAATTTCGGTGGAAAATTAAATTTAAAAATAATTTTTTGTGAAAGGCGAGTCTGGCGCCTAGACGCCAGAATTCGGCGCCTAAGCGCCAGAATTCGGCGCCTAAGCGCCAGTTCGGCATGTACCTGAAAATTTACTTAAATAACCCCCAAAAGCCATTTTTGATGCCTAAGCTTCATCTTCTTCCCTATTTTCGCGAAAATACACCTTTTAGATCCATTTTGAGGTCAAAAAATCAAGGATTTGAGCGCGAAACCACTCGATTTTTTCGTCTCATGGTCAGATCTACACTTTAAACCATTTATTTTCGATTTTCACCATAGATTTCCCTATTTTTGCTAAGAACTGAAATTTTGAAAAAATATTTTGATTTTTAGTAATTTCTTTGGATTTTTAAACTTATTTTAAGTTTTATAAACTTAAAAAGAGTTTAAATCTTTGATTCCTAAATTTGTTCTTGTTTTCTTTCACGTTTAGATGGCTCCAAAATCTAAATGAGGGAAGGTACGAGATAACTTTGATAGCAGCAAATTTTCTACTGCGGATGCGCATTTTTGTTTCCACGAATTTGCGACATCCAGAAAGTTCATTTCAATACAAAGTTTCTATCATCCTGGAGAAATGATCGAAAATACTATCGTTGCACATAATTGGCAACGATTCTGTTATTTCACTGCTCTTGCTGTTATCCCTATTGTTCGAGAGTTTTATGCAAATTTTATGGATGCCGAAGATTATGAAGTCTTTGTCAGAGGTATCGGAGTAGGATTTAGTCTTGAAAGAATCAATATATTCTATGGCCTGCCACCAACTATTGAATGCTATTATTCTGGATTATCACCATCTGAGGGAGATTTGGATATGATCATTGCTTATTTGACTGACGGTACTGGATCTTGGAAGATCAGGAAAGGAAAAAGGGTAAACTTCAAATCCTCCAAATTAAATGGTATTTCTAAAGCATGGCACTATTTTATTTCTACAAGATTGTTACCTTCCAACCACCTGAGTGAAGTGACTAGAGATCGAGCGATCTTAAACTACTCCATTCAGGAGAGGAAGCATATTGATGTCGACAGTATTATTTATGATTCTATGGATTCTACTGCGAGATCCAGCACTTCTGTTGGATTGGGATTCCCATCTCTGATTTATTCATTATGTGTTAGTAATGGAGTCACCGTCGATATTTCTTAGGAGAAGTTAAAGTCTACCAAGCCAATTGGGCAGGAGAGTGTTAGTATCTATGATCGTCTTCGAGGGAAGAGATCGACCGCTCCTACTTCTGCACATACTCCAGGTAGACCTTCTACTTCTCGACCCTCTACTTCTGCTGAGCCACAATCGAGTTTCTGGGAATCAATGCATGATCAGTTTTTAGAGCAGTAGCAGGAATTATTTCAAACTCACTGCAGGATTGATACTATTGATAGGAAACTAGATCATTTATCTGATTATACCCAGAGGAAGAGTTGTTATGATGCTGAGTATGATGAATCCCTAGTCAGATTTCTGAAGGGTGAACATAATCTTAGTTTCCCTACTTTTCCAAGTTTCACACCATTTGTTGATCCTAAGGACATAGAATTTTCCTTTGGTGATGATGATGATGATGATGATGCAGCTAGTGACTAGTAGTTATAGATCTTTATGATGAGCTACTCTGTTAGCTTGTTTTGTTTGTTTTGTTTGTTTAGTTTTGTCTGTGATGTATGATGATTTGTTTAAATATCTGTGTGGATTGATTAGTGGTAAGATTCTGTTGTTAAAATATTCTTAGTATATTGTGTTGAGACTGAAGTTAGAGTTAATTTATGATATGTTGTTTTAGTCTACTGTTTAGTAATTAGTAATTTTGCTCTGTTTTAATTTTGTTACAAATTTAGTATCATCATAAAAATTAACATGCTTACTTTTTTTATATACATGCTTCAATTTTATCTTAATTATTCATAAAAGCATGAGTAGAAAGTAATTTTTCTTTTTAAGATTTTTTTTACATACTTATAAAAATTCTTATGATTTCTTTCTCTCATACTTTCAAATTATCATAGTATACCAAAACTTAAGTTTGGGGGAAGGGAAAATCCATTCAAATTTAAATTTTATTTGTCCTTAAAGAGCTAATATTTTCTTAAAAATAAAAACTTTTTAACATAACTTAAGGAATGACGAATTTATTTGAGATCACTTTTATTTTTGAAATTATAAACAATTTAGTGAAATTTAACCAAAATTTTACTAACTTTGATTGATTTTAAGAATAGAATTATTTAACTTAAAGAAGAATAAGATAAAGAACTTTTCTATTCATGATAGAAATAATAGAATTTTAGAAATATTAAGTAATAAAAAATTATCACTTGAAAAAGAAAAGATTGGAAATATTTTTGAATTCTTATTTATGTTATAATAATTAAGTGGAAATGTATAAGTTTTGAAAATATAAGATAAGGATAGTGAAGTTCAAAACCATTAACAGGCTATCCAGATATAGTAATCCTCTATATATTATATAAAAAAAAAAAGAAGAGAGGAGAAGCTTGAGGAAATGCCTAATAAAAAATTGGCTTCTTTTGAATTATCTTATAGGAAGAAAACTAGTTACATATTTTACTTAATTTTTATACATGAATATTTATTTAGAAAAGATTTTCAAGAAGATCTTTTTCTTGTAAATAATCTATGAGATCTTAATATAATAGACTTCTATTATTTTCAAAATGAATGAAAAGTTTGAAATCATATGATTTGGTAGTTAAATATTCTTTAAATTCTTAAAATTAAACCTAGTTAGTGAAATTGGGTTAATAATTTACTAAAAACATTATAAAATCAAAAATTATAAAGAATCTTAAATATTTATGTTTTATTCCAAAGTTTATATAGTTTATATAGTATAAAGAGTTACTTGAGGACAAGTGACATTTAAGTTTGGGGGATTTTGATCTATAAAAAAATACTTATTTCCTTATGTCTTAATTCTTATTAATTTCTAAGGATATTATGCTTTAATGAAAGGTAATTTTTGTGTTTTTGGATGTAGGTGATGTAAAAAGGTCTAAAAAGGAATAAGGAGCAAAATAGAGCAAAAAGGAGCAAAAATGGAGCAATATACAAAATGTATAAAAAATATGGCCTGGCGCCTATGCGCCAGAAGTTGGCTCCTAAGCGCCAGACTCGATAAAAAAACTGTCAAGTTTTTGACAACGTTTGAATGGTTATTTTGACGGAGTGAGTGGTTATTGGACATTCTAGAAGACTGGCACTTGTTCCTTGATAAAAGGACATGTGATACATTGCATTTGGACGCTCCAAAAAGGTTTAAATCGTGAAGAGGTGCGAGCCAAAGTGAAGAGGTGCGAAGAACTGGACGCGGTGTTCGGCACCTAGGCGCCAGACAGACCTTCTAGAAGATTCATTGAATGTGGACATATTTTGAAGAGGTGCCTCAAGGAAACCCTTGAAGCCTATAAATAGGGGTCCATTTCTTCAGAAAACATGCCCCTCCCATTGTAACCCTTTCTCTTATCCACTTAAGGACCCCTCATCCTTAATGAGAGAAATAGAGAGAGAAATTTAGGGCCACTTTTGTTTAGTTTAGTGAGTTTATTTTCAAGTTGTTGCATCTGGAGTTCATTACACTGTGGAGTCAATAGAAATCAGAAGATCTGTAGAAGGAATATTTGAGATAAGTACTTTATCTTTGATTCAAAGTTTATTTATTATGTTTTGTTGTTTATATTCAATGTGTTCTGAGTAGTTAGTTTACTTTCTTCCTTCAATTATGAAGAGATAGATAAGATAATATAAAGATTCGATGGAGAATTGAAATTCAAAATATTTTCAAAACATTGTGATGACATTAATACCTGATCTTACTTTACTTTTTAAATTGGCCATTTAAATTGTTAAAATCTGTTGAAGAGTTTTGAGACCTAGAAGGAGAAGAACTCTTATCTTGTAAATGTCACATGAATCCTTAGGTAGTCGAAGGCCATGTGCGGGCTATTCAAGGTGAAGTGCAAATAAATAGGAAGATAAGATTTGAAGGGCGTAGAATTGATAAGTTTTTAGAGTGACAGACTAAATTCTTATAATTTGATTTATAAATTAGGAAAGGGTCACTAGTGGGGCCGACCATAGCCACCCTTGGACATCTAGTAGTGTGAGTCTAGATTAACCCATTCTACTAACAGTACATCCGGACCTGATATGTAAATTAGCCAATGTTCTTTGCACCTGGATCAAAGGGTAAAGAATAGGAATGCTTCTATTTGGCACAATACCATAAATCAAATTCTCCAACGAATATTAATTTATCTTAAAAATCTTAGATTAATTGAAGGGAAAAAAGTTGTTTATTTTATATTGTTTTCATAAATCATTTTCTTATTATTATTTTCTTTATTTGCATCTAGTAAATTAATAGTAATTTATAGTTAAATTAAAAGATAAAACAGATGTTTTTGAAATATAATATTTATAAAATTTATTACTATAATTTTTCCCTGTGGGATCGATACTGGGGTTATAAAAGAAAACCCTATATTACTTGAAACGATACGTATACTTGCGTAGTACCCCTAGTGTGTAAAATATTTTCTAAAATTTTACAACATTTTGATTTTATACACTAGCCGCTATTTATAAATTGGGTCAAGTTTTTTGCCATCTTTTGGAAGCAAATATTACTGCGTTATTGCGGGTCAGGTCAATGTTCTTTTCCAGTTTCTTTTGGATTAATTTCAACATTACTAGGAAGTGTTCCTGGAGGTCTGTAATTAATTAACTTAGCGATTTATCCCATTTGATTCTCAATATTACCAATAGTAGCATCTTGATTTTGTAATTGATTACTCATTTGTAAAATTAATTCTTCTATTGATAACTTTTTCTGTTGATTATTAAATCTTGGTGGTTATAATTTGAATTTACTTGATTATTCCAATTTCCAGTTGGATGGGATTGATTATTACCCCATTGTTGTTGTTGATTATTCCAGTTAAAATTAGGGTGATTTTTCCATCCATGATTATAATAGTTTGAATACGGATTATTTTTACTAGCAATAACTTGTAAAGTTTCAATAGTTTAAGAATCTTTAATATTAGATGAGTTGTTAAGTGATATGTTGATGGCAAAATTATCTAATTTCTTAGATATTGCAGCTACTTGTGAAGCTAAGATAGAAAAGGCTTCGTTATCTTGAATACTTGACATTCTTTTAGGATTAATCCTTTCAGAAGGCCATTGAAAATTATTATTAGCCATTTCTTCAATTAAAGTATAAGCTTCTTCAAATGATTTAGACATTTAAGAACCTCCAGCAGCAGCATCAATAATTGATTTTAGTGATCCAATTAAACCATTATAAAATGATTGAATAATTAACCAATCAGGTAAAGCATGATGAGGACATTTTCTTAATAGTTCTTTAAATCTTTCCCAAGTTTCATAAATTGACTCCTCGTCAAACTGACTAAATTAAGTAATATCATTTTTTAATTTAGCAGTTTTAGGAGGAAAATATTTAGCAAGAAATCTTTTTGCTATTTCAACCCATATTTTAATAGAACCTATTGCTAATGAGTTTGACCCACTTTTTGTATGTATGTAATTTATGTTTATAGCCACGGAACCAAAAACTTGATCCCGCTTTAAATATAGGAATATGTTTTAATGTATAATGTGGATTCTACGCAAGTATATGTATCGTATCAAGTAATACAGGGCTCTAGTGGAGTCCTGGTTATCAATCCCATAGGGAAGTTTTTAACAGAATTGTTATCAGCTAAATTTAAAGGAATTACTTAATAAAGTGAACAGAAATTCTAAGTAACTATAATAAACTAAAGTAAACTAATGCTTGAAATAAGTTTATTTAATTGATTCAGAAAAAATATCCTTCTCCTTGTTTTTAGAAAATTAAGTGAAATGATGAATTTAATTAGAATTTTTAAATTGTATTGTGAAAAATAGAAGCATTCTTATTCTTTACCCTTTGGTGCAGGTGCATAGAACATTAACTAATCCTATGTTTGATTACTGAATTTGCGGCTAGGCTGGGAGGATACTGGCTGCCACTTCAGAGCTCCCACGTTCCCCTCACCTGAGGGCTAACATCTACACTTCAGCTCTCAAACAGTAGGATCGAATTGAGTATTTTAGTCTGTCACACTAAAATATCCAATTCTACGCCCGATAATTAATATTTCCCTATTTATTTGCACCCTCCTTCTAAGGCTTTTGATTTCTCTAAATATTAGATGTAATTTTTACTATAGTTGATAATTCAACATATTTTAACTACTCAATTGGCCAGATTGAAAGTAAATTAAGTTTTAAGAAAAAATTATCACTATTTATTTATATTATATTAAGTGCCTTTATTTAATTTCATCAAACTACATAATTTTCATAAACAAGGAGACAAACTAAGAAAACTACTCAGAATGCATGAGAATAAAACAAAGCATGGATTTCATTTAAAGTTAAAAACAATAAACAAAGATACTTATCTTAATTTCCTTCCCAAGCAGACTCCTTGAAGTTCCTTTGACTTTTCCTTCTAGTACAACAACTAAATAGTACTCAATTAAACTAATAAACTCACTAAACTCACTCAAACTACACTTAAGACACTAGAAATAGACTCACAGAAGACTCAAAAGACACACTTAAGACTCTAGAATTCAGCCTCTATTTATAGAGGTAAGCAAAGGTCCAAGGGGTGCTTAAACACCTCTTCAAAAAGTGTCCAGGTTCAATGTATATGCATTTTGAACTAGCTCGCCGTCGGCGGGAAACGACCTCGCCGTCAGCGGGGCTTCTAGAAGGTCTTCAAACCGCGCGATCTCGCCGCTCGGCGGGCTCGAGCTCGCCGTCGGCCGAGGTAGTTATAATTCCTTCGAAATTTCTCCTCACGATCTCGCCGTCGGCGGCCTCGATCTCGCCATCGGCGAAGTAGTTATATTTGCATGAATTTCTTCCTTTTTGATCCAAATTTGATCCATTTCATGCATTTTTCTTTTATCACCAATAAATCTTCATTCCTGCAATAAAATAAAGAAAATACCTTTCTTTAAAGTGCAATTTCATCAAAAATAGGTATGAATTTCTTAACATATTTTTCTGTGATCAAAAACCCCCAAACTTAATTATTACTTGTCCTCAAGTAATTTTAATACTAAAAAATAATGATTTCTATAATAGAATTTTTCAACTCAAATAATATATGAATTAATTTTAAATAACATTATAATAAAGTTAAAAAGAAATATTTCTAAGTAATTTCAATTAATTTTATAGAGATAAGATTATTTAGTTATTAGGTCTAAGATTTCTAGCTTTCTATTTATTTCAGGAAAGACAATATTAAAAATTAATAAATTACTTAAGATATTTAGATGATAGGAAATTCAAGAAAACTCTATTTAGTAAAATACTAATCCATAAATATAAGTTTATAAATATAGTTAAGTTTTACCCTTTAGGTTGAATCCATTAAAGCCAATTTTTGATAAGGCATTTCCTTAAGCTTCTCCTCACTTATATTTTTCTTTTATTTTCTTTTCTTTTCTTTTTTTTTTCAAGTGAGGATTATTGTATCTGAAAAGCCTGTTAATAATTTTGAACTTCAATTTCTCTTCCTAAATTTGAAACTTAAAATACTTCTTTGCTTATATATATTTCATAATTATTACTTCATTAAGTTTCTATCCTTTCTTTTCATCTATATACTTAAGAATTTCCAATTTTTAGAATATAGTTTCCCTTACTTTAAATAAGTCTACTATATTCTTATTCCTTTTAACCAAATATCTTCTTCTATTAATTTAATTGAATTACTAGAAGTATTTTCTTTAACTTTATATAATAATTAAATAAAGCAACTCATATTTATTGAATTGAAAATTACTATAGAAAATCATTTAATAATTTTTGAAAATAGAATTTGAGAACAATTTAATAATTAAATTTGTATTTTTACCTTCCCCCAAACTTAAATTTTTCAATCTATACTATATAGTGAAAAAGGGAAAGTATATAAATAAAATTCATCATACCTTTCGAGCTTTAGGTATTTCTTTTCTTTGAAATTTTTGCAAGCTTTTTCATTACTTACGGAACTCTGTACTCGTTAGTATTCTTCCATATATAATATTTAAAAAGAAAGTGCGAGGATGGAAATTTTTAAAATAAGTATCAAACATAACATAGAAAATTTAATTTGTTACTACACATACATTTAAAATAATACATTAAAGAAAAACTAACATCCTATATATATAAAAATTTGCAACTAACTTAACACACATAAGAAATATAACATCATAGCTCAATCAAACAAACAAAACATACCAAGTTCATAGTCTACAGAAAGTACGAAATAATCACATCCAAAATAATAAAGTTTCTCAACATAACATCTAAATCACCACTCCTATAACGACGTTCAGCTTCATAGTATGCAATCTCGTATTCCGAATGTCGCTGGAGATATTCGCTATCATAATCGTGTCTTCACTCCATGCCTCCAATTATTTGATCTATATGCTCAAATCTTCTTTCCATATTTTCTCCAAATAACTCAAAACTCTTTCTATTCAGGGTTAATTCATTCATCAGATCTTGAAGGGTAGGAGTAGTGTACTGAGGGGTGGTTCATAACTAGTAGAGGGTATATCTCTACTTGAAGAAGGTACATAATCCCTTGTCCCAGATCTCCATCCTTCGTGGGATTCATATTTCTTTATATTAGTCTAAGTTAGGGGTTTCATAGGCTCTATCCATTCCTCATCATCTCTTGCCTCTACCCCAGATAATTGGCAAAGTGCATAGATAAGACCAGGATGTCCTAATCCTCCTCCACTTTCATTTCTAGCAGTGGCTAATATGTTTTTATATATAACATTTCCCACATTAATACTCTTCTGGTTCTGAATACAGAAATTCAGAACTGCTCTATCTCTTGTTACCTCACTATTGTGGTAGGTAGGTAACAAAGTAGAGCAAATAAAATAATGCCAGGCTTTTGATGTTGCATTTAGCATAGAAAGAGAGAAGTTTACCCGTTCTCACTGCTTTATCTTCCAGACTCCTTTCCCATCAGTGAGAAAGTCAATCACCTCATCTAATGGTCCTTCCATAGTTCCAAAAGTTTCATATTCGCTCCAGGTGTCTTGAACTTCATAATATGCGTTTATTCTAGCAGCGCTGAAATCTACGAAAAATCCTCTATCCTTTACTTGGTGCATCTTCGACTCGTGTTAAATTTGCATAAAATTCTTTTACTACTTCCACAAATTGCTTCGTTGGTAACGAAACGAAGTTTTCCCATCCTCACTCCTTTATAACTCGCTCTACTTTTCCTCCTGGATTCTTGAAAACTCGATCTTGTATGCACTTTCTTGCTTGAATATTTTGAAAATATCGTGTTTGTGCTCTCGCATTAATGAATCGAGTTTCGTCAAAATTTAATCGTCGCTTTTGTCGTGGAGCCATTTCTCGATCTATGAAATTTACAAAATTTTTTAACTAAACTCCAAAATATTACTAAAAAGGCTTCCAACAACAACTAAAATCCATTTAAATTGATTTCTATGAAATTCTTCCAAGTATTTTCTTCACATTTCAAAATTTTTCAAAATATCCCAATGTAGAAGAAATCAATGGTGAAAATAAAAAATTTTTGCATTGGAGTGAAGCTCTTACCAAGGGAAGATGAAATCCGGTGTCAAAAAGTGTTGAAATCGCTTCAAATCCAAGATCTCTCAAGCCCTAGGTCGATTTTTTTGAAAATTTTAGGAAGAGGATGATGAATAGTGTCGGTTGACCGGTCAAATATAGGTCTTTTCGCGTTCTCGCTGTCAGCGAGATTTTTCTCGCCGTCGGCAAACTAATTAATTCCATAAGGCAAAAGTTTCGGGAAAAATCCACCGTCGGCGAGCTCGGTCTCGCTGTCAGCGGGTTTTCTCGCTGTCGGCGAGGTCCTAAAAATTTCAATTTTTGAATTTCGTCAATCATTTTCAACCTCGAATTGCCATTAATCAATCTTCCTATCACTTAATTTGAATATTAATAAGAAGATTAGGTACTATACTTACAAAAATTCACACAAAACAAACAAAATATCTTTATAAATGAAATCCATCAAACTTACAAATTTCACACTAACAACTTCACACATACTTAAATTAATTGTTTAAATCCATACTACTTAGCATCGCAATCCAAACCACAACACTCTAAATGCTGAGACATAACAATTTACATAAAATCTATCAAATCTAAAGTTTGACTCATAATAAAACTTAAACTCCAAAATAAACACTCATACATACAAATATAACATAAACATATAAATCCTTCCTACTCTTCCGTCTCTGAACTAATATCTTCTCTAATTTTCCTAATGCGACGCAGGTGCACAAAAAAATTGTAGAAAGGCCTGAAAGGGAATTCTGCAGTAGATTCTTCATTAATCCATCCTTTCTGTCTTAGTAGATGAATAAAACTAGCTTCTAGATGTCCAGTATGATCAAAGTGCTCCTTCATTCTCCAATCAATATGATCAAACATATCAGAGATATTGTCAATGGAATTCATCACATTTTGCAATTCTTTCTCCAATCCTTTAATCTTCTTCAGAATAAAATTAGTCTTATCAGTAATAGGTCTTGCTAAAAGATTGTTCTGTGATGCTCTGTCAGAAATAACGGTGATCTCATCATTATTATCCAAAGTGGGAAACATATCAGTAGGATCCAGGGGTTTTCATGGTAAAAGTACTTTTTCCCAAGCCTCATAAGAAACTTGGTACTGACTGCATAAAGGAAATATAGTAGATGGGTGTCCAAGTCCATGCAATGACCCATACACGATTAATCCCAATGCAAACTTTACTATTATTGATCCAACATCGATAGGTAATCCAATTTGAATACAATAGTTTAAAATAGCGCATTCCTTCGAAACTTTATTTACCCTCATAGTAGGTAATAATTTTGATGATATAAAGAAATGCTAGTGCTTTGAGACAGGGTTTAGAAGTGATGCAAAAAAACTAACATACCCGTCTTCTCGTAACTCCCAATCATCTGGTTCATCAGTCAGATATCTATAGATCTCGTTCATATTATATCTTGAAGGCACAAAGTTGGAATAGTGACAAACAGAGGTATTTTCTATAGAAAACAATTCATTTACCCTTGCAGGAGTAAATGTTACCCATCTTCCTCTGACGTACACATTTCCATGGTTGATCGCATGTAAATTAGAGTAAAACTCTTTGACTACAGGTATAACTACAGTTGAAGTTGTATAACAAAATACCACCCAATGCCGCTGTGCGATCATTTCTTCGATTTCTGTAGTAGCATTCTCTACTCCTCTATTGACGAATCCTCTTTCTTTGATAAGTCTTTTCTTCATCAAGCCTTTGTTGAAGATTCGTTGTGCCTCCGAAATAACAAAATTTTGCCGGTTGAAAACTTTAGTTTTTGTGGTTTCTTGGAATTTTGAGGCCATTTTGGATGGAATGGATTGGTCTCTAGTCGTTCCTAAGGAAGAAAATGGTGTAAAATCGGATTTGGAATAATTTCTTATGAAGGAATGGCTTAGATTCGTCCAAAACCGCACAAAAAATCTTTAAGAAACCAAATTTTAAACTACCTCGCCGTCGGCGGGAAGTTCCTCGCCGTCGGTGACTTAGTTATAAAACTGAATGAGTAATGGTCCTCGATCTCGCCGTCGGCGGGATCGGGCTCGCTGTCGGCGAGATTCGTAAAAATCGCCCGTTTTCACTCTGGTCTGAATATTTTCTGATCTCATATAATAAGTTCAATTTTTGTGATGATTCTAAATAAGAATTTGAGTAGTAAGATTTATTTTAATAATATAGATTCACTAATATGTAGATATATAAAAAAATAAAAGACTACTATGGGTTCCCTCCCATAAAGCGCTTGGTTTAACGTCTTTAAAATTTGGTCTTCTATTTTCGAAATATGGTTTTAATCTATGTCCATTTACTTTAAATTTATGTCTTGTTTTTGGATCTTCAATTTCTATAGTTCTATATGAAAATATAGACATCATACATCTCTGGAATGTTGCTGGTGCATTACATAATCCAAAAGGCATTCTTCGAAAAGCGAAAGTTCCATAAGGACTAGTAAATGTAGTTTTATCTTGATCCTCGGGAGCAATTTGTATTTGATGATACCCGGTATATCCATCTAAGAAACAAAAATATTTGTGTCCGGCTAATCTATCTAACATTTGGTCTAGAAATGGTAAAGGGAAGTGATCTTTTCTGGTGGCTGTGTTTAATTTTCTATAATCAATACATATTCGCCATCTGTACGGCTTATTTTTTTAGGTTATGTGTTGTATTTTTGAAAAAGGGTCGCCTACAGAAATTGTCGGCGAATTTTAGATTTAATTTAAATAAATAATTTGAAAAGTAGTATTTTATTTTAAAAATAATTTTAAATTTGAAAATTTTAAGATATGAAATCAATCTGATCTCACATCCCGAATAGTTTATATAAACGAGCACCGCACCACAAACCGTATATCTATCCCGGAGAATAGACACACTCGCTTGATGATGGGGCTCGGTTAAATAAACTAGAAGATTTGTGACATCCGTTTGGTCTACGAACCAATTTTATAAGCCGACAAGTTCCCTACTTAATATAAATGAATTAAGCGAGGTTTAAATTACTCGGTCCTTAAAATTCCCTATAAGGGCAAACCCCTATAGTTAATTACATCTTAAGTGACGGGAATCACCTAAGAAAACTCTCGATAAAAATCAGTAGTTCTGCTCTCAAGAATCTCAAAATTTAAGTTTTCAAGGGATTGAATTTTAGAATTTCAATAGGGAATGGATCAAGTTTGGAACATTTTGTTTTGGGGATTCAAAGGAAGAAAGGCAGGAGAAATCACAGATTCGAAGCGAACTTCGGTAATTTCCCAACTATCCTATTGTTTGGCTTGGATTTAGGAAAGTCCTACTGTTTATTTAAATGTTTTGATTTTGCCAATTTTAATTAATTTGGACTTATATTTGTATGATAAAATCATACAAATAGCCTCGAAGATATGAGGGTTCATGTCATATCGGATGACTACCTCGGAATCCTAAGATCGGTTAGGGCTTAATTTGCTATGCAAATGCCTAATGAAGAGTTGAGGATTTATGTTGCACTAGGCAAACTACCTCGAAATCCTATGGATTAGTTATTTAATTCTAAGAATGGTTTTGCTGATGTAGATTCAAGTTTTGCTGACGACGATGGCCGTGCTGCCCACCATGCTCCGAGCTCCTTGTTGTTGCAGAGGTTTAGTTATAGAAGTCATAAATCAGGAGATGAGAAAAGTGTTTTGGTTTAAAGAAAATCTTAATTTCCAAGTGTTTTTTATATTTTATTTAAAACAAATCTTAAAGTTGATTATAACAACACCAGTTAAGATCCCACGGTTCCATCCTTCCGGCATCGTTATTTTTATCGGATTCACTTAGTCCAGATGAATTTGCTAAACTCAACTAAATGAATTCCACACTTTCATTTAGACCGGGGAAATCCCGTTAGCAACACGTAGGTTACATCATCCGAGGTATTCCCGATCATCCAACAAGACGTTTTAATTTAGTTGTAATTGCAGTTTTATGTTCTGTTTGTGATTAAATTTTGAGTTGTTTTACATTTTGAAATGTTGTGGCGGTGAATTTTATCTTGCAATGACTTTTAATTTAGTTTTGGTTTCAGTTTTAGGGACTATCCTAAAGGTGTGGGTTTTCATGCAACAGTTGTTTATCATGCAAGAAAAGTAAGTGCGATGCGATTAAATAAATTGCAATAAGGTAAATTGCAAGAAAGTAAATTGCAATAAAATAAAAGCGTACCTGGAGGGTCTTCCCGTCATCCCAAACTGCACTTAAAACACAATTAGAATATTTAAGCAAGTTCCTAGGTAAAGCTAAGGGAAGGGTTATGGTTTTCTACCAAGTTCCTAATCCTATAGCTAGTCATCTCCTATGACGTCTAGGTTCTTGTGTTTTGGGTTGAGGACGATTTTCTTCATCAAAGAATAATTAAGTTTAGTTGTTCTTATAAACATCCTATCATATTGAGGAAGTGCTTAAGAAGAATCTTAAACATCTTTTCAATATTGCTAGAATTGTTTTAAGTCCAAATGGATTTAATCATACAAATGAATTAATCGTCCGAGAATTCAAGTTTTGTTATCTTGTTCAGTGAACTAGGACATTTGAATATCCTATGAGGGAAGTAACATTTCATTTAACGTTCTGTTTAGGAGTTATGACAACAAAAGCTTTCGAGGGCAAATTGATGTTCAAATGGTTTCGTGATTTAATTTAGTTTCAGTTAACGGGTTTAAATTTGGAATAGTGTTCAAGTTGCTTCATATTTATTTTTGAATTTCTTTATGTCTTAGGTGATGTTATTTTTAATTCAATTTAATTTAACTTTAATTTAATTTAATTTTGTTTAGTTTTAATTTTAATTTAATTTAATTTAATTTAATTTAACTTGATTCTATTATTTAATTTAATTCAATTCAATTTAACTTGATTTGATATGCTTTAATTTAATTTAATTTAATTTAATTTGATTTAATTTAATTTTAATTTAATTTAATTTAATTTAATTTAATTTAATTTAATTTGTTTTAATTTGATTTTATTTAATTTAATTTAATTTGATTTAATTTGAATTAATTTAATATGTTTTAATTTAATTTAATTTAAATTTAAATTTTATTTTATTTTTAATTTTAATTTAATATTTTATTTTTTATGTTTTAAAGATGATTTAATTATAATTGTTAAAGTATTAATTTAATTGAAATTTTAAAAGGATTTAATTTAAATAATTTAACTTTAATTTAATTTAATGATTAAGCCTTTTAACATTTTAAATCTTAAATTTGAATTATCATTTTAATTAGGAATTAAATATTATTGAGATGATTAATTTAGGGATTCTTAAATTAAAGAACAAATCTCTTCCTAATAATATCCCTATTTTAATAATTCCAATTTTATTATTCATCCAAATTTAATCAATTATTTAATTAAAGTTCATTTCAATTATTTTTAAATTGTTTAATAGGTTTCTACCCTTTAATTATTTAAATTTCAATTATCCAAATCAGATTAAGATCAAATATTTTACTTTTTTAATTTTATTAAACCTAAAGTTTCAATTAAAGGTTAAAATTTTAATTACCATTTTGCCCGTCAAGCTTAATAATTTCATAACTCACTAAATTGAGCTTAAATGAACTTGAAATTTTTATGTGACTTCACTCATATGTCAGTAAAGACATGAGAGGAGAAAATGTGATTTTTCAGTATTTAATTTATTTATGTAATTATTTTTGGTGGAAAATTTAATAATATGACCAAGGGAAAGTTTCTGTTCTTAAGAAAATTATGGGACATTCCTAATGACCAGAGGACCACTTGGACTAATTTTGGTGATTTTTTGAATTATATTCTTTTTATTATAATTATTTTCAATTTTGGAGTATTAATTAATTTAAAAATAAAATAAAGGTTAAAAAATGAATTTTATATTTTTAAAAAATCTCTCTGATATCAAGAAAATCAGATAATCAATTTTCACAATTTTCTGACTTTTCTTTGATTTATTATAATTATTTTAGTGGAAATGCTAGAAAATACATTTCTTTAATTTTAAAATTACCCTGAGGCTCTAAAATTTAATATCTCATCATAGAGACCTAAGAAAAATATGGGATTTGTTCTTAAGTGATTAAAATTCAAAATATGACACTTTGGTGAATTTAATTATTTTTGTGATTTTTATTATTTTTTAATTATTAAAATATTAAAATAATACAAAAAAATCAACTTTTTTAGAAAATTGAAATTTTAATTTTTTTAAATTCCCCTGATCTGAGAGAGGCTCCAAAACCAATTTGGTGAATTTTTGAAAAGTATTTTGAAAGTTATGAATTTTTAAAGTTTAAATTGGCAAAATGGCTTAATCAACCCATTTAGTAGGGCTAACCAAGTCCAATTGACTTCAAATTTTTATGGTGGGTTCCTCTGATCCTAAAGGTCAGTGGAGAATTGATTTCAAGTCAATTTGATGTATGATTAGCTTTAATTAATTAGGGACCTATTTTGGGTGTTTAAGCCAATTAGGGTTATTCCAAGTGGATTAGTTCAAAACCTATTTTTCCTAGAGTCCTCTGGTCATAAGAAATATCCTCAAATTTTCCTAGAATTTATTTCACAACATGCTAATTATTAGATTTAAAATACTCAAAACAGCAACATGAATTTGAAAAATCAATAACTTCTCATAGGGATGCCCTCTGACTTTGGAAAATTCAGGGAATATTCCCAAATTCAGAGGCTTCAAAAGCCCTATGGTCTCATGCCATGGTGAATTTCCGACATGCATGGAGAATTAAAACAATGCATAGGGTAAATAAATCATTAAAAATAAAATACTTGATGAAATTAAATGATTTCTTTTCCAGATTATTCTCCTCTGTTCACTGAGCAAAAGGGTATTTTTATTTTATTTTTCTGATTTTTCTACACAAAGTTATGCATTTTTGAAGTTTAGGGAATTAATTAAATCAAAAATACCCTAATTTTCTATTTAAAACGGCGGCGCTGACTCATCCTAGGCATCTCCGAAACGCCGCGTGTCGCGCTGCCATTCGACGCCTCCACTTGAGTCAGCAGCCCGGGTCCCGCCTTCCGCGTATCATCTGCCGATCCGACCCGATCTGAGCCGTCCGTCCGCGCGTGTATGGAATGAATGGCATTCGTTCATCGTCCCCAACCGTTCTCACCCGAGAGCCGTCCACACTAAAACCCTAAGAACTCACTCATTTCTCAATGGATTTTCGTGTTCTTGTGCTCTATGGATTCGTCTTGAAGAGACGAATATATCTATATGGTGATCATGCATTGAAATTAAGGCATTTGAAATGGAGAATCTCCGAAGCTCGGGATAAAGAGTTAGCTCATACCTTTGCTCGGAGAAGTGTGGCTTCAATCGGAGGGTTGTGTCACCTTCGATTGGGTCCAAGCAAGCTCCGGATAAAGTCCCTCGGCCCGGTGAATTGTCTAGGTATGATTTCGACCAAGCCCGATCACAAAGCTTGAGTCCGGAACGGATGGGTGGCCCGGAGAGGGGGCTTTTGCTGGTGGACTTCTTCCCTTGGTCTGGTGAAGGTGTAGGACCAATCAATTTGAGGATTGATCCACTGTGGAGAAGTGTCCATGTTTTGGGTGAAATTTTGGCTGAGAAATTGGGCTCTGTTGGTGGGGATTAGGGCAAATTGTCACTGGGGATCAACTACTCTAAGTATCGAGAGTGTTTTGGAGCAATTTTGGCAGGGTTTCAGTAAGTTCTAGTTCAGAACTTCTCTTGGCCGAGAGGGGGTGGTGTTTAAATAGGAGAGGGTGGAGGGCCTCCCAGGGGGGGTTTAAGGCTTGGGATCAGCTGCTTAGGTCAAGGGAAGAACAGCCATGATGGCCATTGGGCATGGGGCAGCTCAGCAAGTGGGAATTCCAAACTTTGGCTCACATGGGTTCTCTCGGCCTGGTGGTTTCCGGCGGCTGTGGTGGCTGGCCGGCCAGGGTCAAGTCACTGTTGTCATCAGGAGGGTCAGGGGTTGGCAATGGTGCAAGCAATGGAGAGTTGTCATGTGTATAAAGCTTCATTCAAAATGGAATGGGGAAGGGGCTCTTTTAGGCTCAATTTGGTCATCCTATGGGTTTGGGTTGGGTGCACCTTTCCAAGCTCTAATTTGGGCTGAGGGAGGTCAGGTGAGTCGACTAGATTAGCAGGGAGAAGTCACTATCAAAGCATGTTTAAGTTTAAACATAGTTTAGGGGAAGCATGAAAAGGTTTAATCACCTTTAAGAGAATCCTTAAAGAGGCTCCTCCTCTTGCCATTTATGGGATGGTCACATGTCAAACTTCTCATAGCTTTACATGGGGCTTAAGGACGGCTTCATGGCTTTATTTGGGCTTGGGTATGGCTTAGTTAATTTCATTGGAATGGATTTTAGGAATTTTGGCATTTTGATGGGAATTTGGATAAAGCCTAATTTGGAATGATTTAATCATAGGTTTCAAACTTTAGGGAATGATTTTATCAAGTGGATGATGAGAAGGAATTGTCTTGTGGGCTT
Organism: Papilionanthe hookeriana x Papilionanthe teres; assembly: GCA_022702705.1. Lineage (NCBI taxonomy): Eukaryota > Viridiplantae > Streptophyta > Magnoliopsida > Asparagales > Orchidaceae > Papilionanthe > Papilionanthe hookeriana x Papilionanthe teres. The sequence continues at coordinate 12,634,668 of CM040424.1, forward strand.
TGGATGAATTTTTTGGCTTTTGGGTTTGGTGGAAGTGGGCTTTTTAAAAGGCTTCAATAGGTGGGCCTTTATATTTCAAAATGGACTTTTGCATGAAGAATTTTGTGAAAAAACCATGCCAAATAAATTTTGGGTTTAGTTTAGGGATGTTTCATGAATGGTTTGGAATCAATTTGGTGTGATTTGGAGTAGAATTGGTTTGAATTTGGGCTAGGTTTGGGTTGGATTTGGACCTCTTTGGTGAATGGGCCAATGTTGGTCAAATTGGGCTAACTTGGGCCAATGTTGGGCTAGGGTTGAAATTGATGTAAAATAAATGTTGGAAAATGTTTATGGGAGTGTTTCAAAGAAGTTTTGGCTTTGTTTGGGTTTTGATTTTGGGGTTTGGGCTTATTTGGGTTAGGTTTGGGTTTAGGTCAAAATTGGGCCTTTTAGCTTAGGGTTGAATTTGAGTGGTGTTTGGGTCCAAATTTTGGGCAAATCATGTTAGCGTTTTGTTTGTGGGGATGCTAAGGAAGGTTTAGAAAAGGTTTGGGGTTAATTAGAGTTGAATTGGGTTAGTTTGGATTAGGTTTGGGTCATGGGTCCAAATTGGGCTTTGAGGCCAAAAGTGAAATGGGATTCAAATTTCAATCAAATTGGACTTGGATCTGGTCTAGATTGGTGTTGGGAGTGTTGAATTGAAGTTTAGAATTGAATTGACCATAATTTGGGTCAATTGGGTAGGTTTGGTTTGACATTGAGTTCACTTTGGGTTAAAATGGATCAAATTGGGGGTTTTGACAAAAGTGGGGTAAATTGACAAAATTGGCCCATGGTGTAGTTGAACAAAATAAAATTGGGAATATTTGGGATTTTATGGAATTTTCTGGGAATTTTCTGAATTTTTGGATTTTTGCGTCAAGAGGGGTATTTTGGGTATTTGGAGGGTATTGGGAGGTATTTTTGGAATTTTTGGTATTTTTGGCTATGGATGATCAAATTGATTGGTGAGGAAATATTCAAGGTTAATTTTTGGGAATTTTGGGTGATTTGGAAATTTTGAAAAATTTGGGTAATTTCAAGGGCTTTGGGTAGGCTAGGCGGGTGTAGAGTCCCGGGGGTCAAAAATTGAAAATTTGGGAAATTGAAGATTAGGTGAATGTAAGTGGAATAAAATCATTTTGGTTGAGCCATGAAGCCATATCAAGCCCACATGAGCCATGAAGGGACTCATTTGAGGCATCCACTATGTTGTTCCTAACCCTCTTAGCCAAGGGCTTAGGGGTTAAGGACCATCCATGTGAATCACCTTTATGAGTTAGGAGGTCAAGTTAGGTATGGGTGTGCTTTTAGGATGTGTGTGAAAGTGTAGTGTATAGGTGTAGTGTGTGTGTAAGTCAGCCCTTCACCAAACCGAGCCACCTGCAGGCGGTCCTAAGGCCAAAGAGTCCTATAGGAACTCATCCTTTAAACTTCCACATTTGATTTCAACCCTCTAGGTGATTAGGGGTCCACAGTCAAGTTTGTAGAGTTTGCAGGGAGTTAAGAAGTGGTTTGAATTTCTAAGTGGTGGGTCCCAATTCTAATCCTCTAAGATAGTCAAAGGAAAAGCCTAAGGCTAGATCCTAAGTACTATAGAGAGAAGTGAAGACCTCATAAAAAATGAGGTCAACAAATGGACCCCCAATAGGTGTGGTGTGCTGAAGGAGCACACCGCGCGTATTGGTGTTGACCGAAGCGATCAAAAAAACCAACACAAACGTCCAAGTGACAAACTTTGGACAAAGTAGAAGAGTTTCCGCTGGGGAGTGTCAAGTATATCTCTGAGACTGGAGATCCCTGAACTCTCGCTGGGGAAAGGGAAAGGAGGTGAATCCCAAATCACATGATCTGGGGGAATTTCAATTTAGATTTTATTTTGTTTTAGTTTAAGTTTTGATGTGTGAGCTTAGATTTTAGCTTGAGTTTCAATTTAGATTGAGGTTTTGTTAAGATTAATTTGAAGGGATTTGAACTTGAAATGAAAATTGGAATTTTATGGTTTTAGATGTAACATCTTCAACCTCAAAAGAAATTTGAATTGATTAGGTTGAATCATTACAATGAGGAGAGATCTCAGAGCAATGTGGTATTGGATGTAAAATCCTTAACCTCAAGAGTTTGATTTTGATGTATTTCATTGCTATAGGGAAAGAACCTAAAGCAATGTAGTATCGGATGTAAAATCCTCAACCTCAAAAGTTTGATTTTGATGTATTTCATCGCAATAGGGAAAGAATCCTAAAGCAATGCAGTCTCGGATGTAAAATTCTCAACCCCAAAAGCTTGAATTTGATGTATTTCATTGCGATAGGGAAAGAATCCTAGAGCAATGCAGTCTCGGATGTAAAATCCTCAACCCCAAAAGTTTGATTTTGATGTATTTCATTGATGTATTTCATTGTGATAGGGAAAGAATCCTAAAGCAATGCAGTCTCGGATGTAAAATCCTCAACCCCAAAAGTTTGATTTTGATGTATTTCATTGCGATAGGGAAAGAATCCTAAAGCAATGCAGTCTCGGATGTAAAATCCTCAACCCCAAAAGTTTGATTTTGATGTATTTCATTGCAATAGGGAAAGAATCCTAAAGCAATGTAGTCTCGGATGTAAAATCCTCAACCCCAAAAGTTTGAATTTGATTGAGATTTGATTTGAGATCTGGAAAGATTGTATTTGAAATTTGATTGAGATTTGATTTGAAATTTGAAAAGATTGAATTTGAAATTTGATTAAGATTTGATTTGAGATCTGGAAAGATTGAATTTTAAATTTGATTGAGATTTGATTTGAAATTTGGAAAGATTGAATTTGAAATTTGATTGAGATTTGATTTGAAATTTATGTTCATTTTGTTTGTCTTTAACGATTCAAATTTATTTTATCATTCATTGAATGTTCATGTGAATTTGGTGTTCATCATTTTTTAGATTTTTAAGGAAAGTTTTCTTTTATTCTTTTTTTTTTTCTTTTCTCGTTCTTTGTTCGAAGTTCATTTAACTTTAATGGCGTTTCTCGATCAATTTACACAAAAGAGGTGAAGGCCAAAAATGTGACATGGTCACTTTCATTCCAATCATGTTGAAGATACATCATACAACTCGATCTGGAATACATCTCATACAATCCATGTAGACTCAAAACAGACTATGTATGATCTTTGTTGATCCATCCAAAAAAGTATATGTCAGAAATCCATGTCTGAATAGTGAGGTACATGGTCAATAACATCACCTTCCAAGCCATCATTGGCAAGGATGTCGTATGGATGTACGTTGGAGGTGTGATATTTTCCATGTAACTCACAGCTCGTAAGGCCGGAGGCTCTCTAGCTCCGGTCCGGGTCGGAAGTGGTAAGGTGCTTTCCCGTCATCCATCCTTCTAAAAGTAACCGAGATCCGCTTCATTGGTACTCCCGATATGCAATGTTTAGCGACATCTCGCTTCCGTTGCCCTTTAGTATCATGACGGAACCTACCGGTAACGGTATCTTTACCGGCCCCCGAACTCACTCGGGCCTCGTTATCCGGAGGTCGGATCCGAACATGATATTACATTCATTCGGAAAACAAGCCGTGCGTAAAGGTCCGACAAAGTCGTGGTGATCTATGTGCGGGGGTATGCGATCACCCTTCTTGTAAATGTTAATGATGCAACGAGTTGGGTATGCAATCCGACGGCAATACCCTCCATGTTATCATTCTCTTTACCATCCTTTTGATGACTAATGGCATTGGATCCACCCGGCCATGACGGAGTATCTCCGGTGGGTTTCCCTTCCGTCTTCTGCGAAGTTGTAGCAGCATCCACATTGTATTGTAATTCTCCCTTTCCCTGGCATCCATCTCCAGGGTTCCGAGTAAGTGTTTTCTCTTAGGCGGCCCGCTAGGCCCATTCTTTTCAAATCCCGGATGTAGTCCACGATTTGTTGTTGTTCGTATTCTGAGAACACGTCTGTATGTAGCTCGAGGTCTTCTAGTATATTGATCCTCCTGCCTCTGATTCTCTCGAAGTATTCAAAAGTTTTCTTCTCGACATTCTGCATTATTTCTAGCTCGTGTTCTGGAATAATCTGCAAATGGCGAGGCCTGGTAACATATTGTAGGATATATGGCTCAATCCCTTCACGTTCTCCTGCATACCTCGGCTCCTCGGGGATGGTGTCTGTCGGGCCATCCTCCGGGGTTGCTTCTGCAACAAGGTTATGCATTATTGGTGACTTTATCTGGTGGCGTGGTAGCCTTCCTTCTTCTGATCTTTTTGAGATTTCCCCGGTCTCTTCGTTATCCTCGGAGCCGGCCTCCTTCCTTCGAGTTCCCGGTGAACCGGCGTCCTCGAAGTATACGTATCGGCGCGTAGCAACTGCCTCGTCGCGGTGGTCTGCTGCTAGTTTGGTTAACATCTTACGGATACGGCGATTTTTATTTCTTCGCTGGGTTGCTGTGAGAGTAGCTCTTCGTACTTCCTGAATATCTGTGGGCGCAGCACTGACAAGCCTGCCTTCTGCTGTAGCGACTACGGACTTGATTCTCTTGTCTTCTTCGGTGTTTGTTTTCCTTTTCTTCTGTCTTCGGAGTGGTGGCTTGGGCCACCCACTTTCATTATCGTCCGACCGGGCGGTTCCTCTCGATCAACTGGGACCCAGTCACTTTCCTCGTATTGCAGGCCTGCTGGTGCGAAGTCTGAGTCAATCTCTATTATCACTCCATCTTTCACCCTCTTTTCGTCGAGTGCAAGGCTTACTACATTTCTAAAGTTCAGGACCAACCGCCCGTTCGACATTTCCCTGCGAAAAGACAAGGAAAAGGATCGGGGGTCGTACTAAGAACAAGAACATTAAGAAAATGTTTATTAAAGACAGTTTTTTTATTACTTCTTGTATTTTTAAATTTAACAGGAATGAAGTGAGATAAGATCAGGAAAGGGATTTTGATATGGAAGAGAAAACAAGGAAAACTTTATTATCATGATTTCATTTATTTTAGCACATTTTTATTATTTTTGGGTTCGGACCCAGTCATAAGTAACTACTTCACCCGTGCTTCTAAGGATGAAGAATTCATTCCTTCGAAACATCAGGTAGCATAATACTTCTTCAAGTATCGTCCATTGATCGGAAGCATATGTCATTCTCCTTGGTAATTCACTAGCTGGTAGGAGCCTCCTGAGTAGACTGCCTCAACCACAAACGGTCCTTCCCAAGTGGGTTCAAATTTTCCTCCTATCTTGCGGTGTGTAAGGATAGGTCTCTTGAGAACGAGAACTAAGTCACCAACTTTGAAGGTTCTTGGGCGGACCAGTCTGTCATGGGCTTGAACCATCTTGGCTTGGTATAGTTCTAAATTTTGCTGCGCTGCAAGTCTTTTCCCTTCTAGGCTTTCTAATTCCTCTAATCGTAATTTGGCATTCTCTTCTATCGTGATTTTGTTTGTGACTGCGATTCTGAGTGAAGGAAGCTGGACCTCTAAGGGTAACACTGCCTCGGACCCATACACCAGAGCGTAAGGTGTAGCTTTAGTAGGAGTTCTGAAGGTTGTCCGGTAGGCCCATAAGGCTTCTAATAACTTCTCGTGCCAATTTCTCTTATTGTCGTCCAAAGTTTTCTTTAAGATTTGAACGAGAGTTTTATTAAAAGCCTCGGCCTAGTGCGGTTGCTCTTGGGTAGTAAATTGTTGAATATCGCCGATCGATTCCGTGTCTCCCGACAAAGTTGTTGATTTGTGTGCTTCGAATGTTGACCCATTATTTGAGATGATCTCGCGCGGCACTCCGAAACGGTAGAAAACTTGGTTCTTGAAAACCGTAGCACGTGGTGTGCTTTCACTTCTCTAAGTGGAACCGCCTCGCCCACTTGGAAAAGTAATCCGTAGTTGCAAGAATGAAGCGATGTCCTTTTGAAGATGGTGGTTCTATTGGACCCACTATATCCGTGCCCCAACATTCAAATGGCCAAGACGCAATTGTCGGATGTAACTCATTTGGAGGTTGGTGTAGAACCACGCCGTGCACTTGTCATTGGTGACAGCTCTTGGCGATTTTCATGCAGTCGGTCATCATCGAGGGCCAGTAGTACCCTAGTCTTTTAATTTTCATTTTCATCTTCGGACCCGTCGGTGAGCGCCACGAGTCCCGAATGCACCTCTTTAACAATTTCACGGGCCTCGGACCCGCTTAGGCACCTTAGCCACATTTGATCGAAAGACCTTCTGTATGACGTGTTATTTATTAATGCGTAGGACAGAGTTCTTTTCTTGATCTGATGGGTCAGCGACCTATCGTCTAGTATTTTTCATGTTTGCAGGTAGTCTATTAATGGTTGTCGTCAATCTTCTGTGTTTTCTGTCACTATTGCAACTGATTCTTTTTCTTTTTCTGATTTTTGTATTGTGTCTATGTCGAGTCGTGATAGGACCCGACGTCCGTGAACCGACACTTCTATCGACTCATCTTGCAAGCATGCAAATTCTTTTGCGAGACGGACTAACGCATCTCGCTAAAGCGTTTTCTTTCTCGGGAATTTTGTAGATTGTCACATTCGGAATCCGTTCCAACAGCTGTATGGCATACTGGAAGTATTGCTCGAGTCTTGGCTTTAAAATTCTGTACTGTCCGGCGATCTGTTGAATGATTAACTGTTAATCCCCGTAGATGTTGATGTTTGTTATCCTCATTTGAATAGTTAGTTCCAGTCCTGTTATGAGGGCTTCATATTCTGCTTCGTTGTTTGTACACGGCTCTGTCAAGTGGTAGGAGTATCTTAACATCCCCCGCTCCGGTGTTATAAAGATTAGTCCGATCCTTGCCATACCGGGCACTATCACTTGCGATTGTTCGTCTTTGTGTGCTGAAGATGCTCCGTTGAAATATAATTCCCAACATCAATCATCAGGGTCTTCTAGGCTCATTATTTGTTCATCTGGCAAGTCATTATTGAGAGGAGATTCTGCCAGCAAAGGGTGTGCTGTGAGGAAGTCTGCTAAGACTTGTCCCTTTACGGTACGAAGAGGCACGAAATTTATATCGAATTGAAATAATATCATTGACCGTCTGGCAAGTCTGCCGGAAAGTGTTGGACAAGTCATCAAGTATTGCAATGGATTAAATTTCGAGATCGAGTTGACCTTATGAGAAAGCATGTAGTGCCTGAACTTTTGAGCGGCGAAGATCGGGGCCAAACAATGCTTTTCAATTGCGGGATACCTTATTTCCGTCGGAAGTAAACGAAGGCTTAGGTAGTAAAGAGCATTTTCTTTACCCTCATCATTGACCTGGGCTAACAGGGCTCCAAGTGAGTCGTCTAAAGCCGCGATATAAAGTATGAACGGTTTACCTGAGACTGGGGCTGCTAAGACAGGAGGTGTCATTAAATATTGCTTAATGTCCTCAAAGGCCTTCGGGCATTTCTCTTCCCAAATAAATTCGGCGTCCTTTTTAACTAATGCTGAGAAAGGCTGACACCTACCTGACAAGTTTGAGATAAAGCGTCGAAGATATGCCAACTTCCCTTGAAAAGTTCGTAGTTGTTTTAAGGTTTTGGGAGGTGGCATTTCTAAGATAGCTTTAATCTTTTTCGGGTCGATTTCAATTCCACGATGTCAAACAACGAATCCTAAGAATTTCCCAGAGGTGACGCCGAAGGCGCATTTTAAGGGATTCATCTTAAGGTTAAATTGTCTTAATCGTTCGAAAACAATTCTCAAATCATATAGGTGGTTGTCCTTTACTTTGCTTTTGATGACCACATCGTCCACGTAGTATTCGACTTGATTGTGGATGAGATCATCAAAAATTCTTGTCATCGCTCTCTGGTATGTTGCTCCTACGTTCTTCAGTCCGAATGGCATCACTGTGTAAGCAATATACTCCGATCGGCGTTCGAATGCTCGTAAGTTTTTCATCTTCCGGAGTCATTTTTATCAGGTTGTATCCTGAAGATCCATCCATGAATGAGAATATTTCATGTGTCGAAGCAATGTCGATCATTAATTCAAGGATCGGTAGAGGGAATTCATCCTTTAGACATGCCTTGTTTAAATCTCTGAAATCCACACAAATTCTGATCTGACCATTCTTCTTCCTAACTGGTACCACATTGGCTAGGCAAGTCGGGTATTGTTCTTCACAGACAAATTTGGAGTCTATTAGCTTTTTAACTTCAGCTATGACTTGTTGTTCGATTTCCAGACGCATTCTTCTGGGACCTTGTACGACCGGGACGAAGTAGGATCCACTCCTAGCTTATGGACTGCGACCTCTGGAGCTAAACCTGGCATCTCATCGTAGCTCCAAGCAAAATAATCTTTAAATTCCATAAATAACTTGATTATTTCTTTGGACTCTTCTTTATTGAGTAAGGAGCTAACAAAGTTAGGTCTAGGCTCTTCGATAGTACCTAAGTTAACTTCCATTAACTCATCTATTGTAGATTTAATCTCTTCTTCGAATTCTGGTGGAGCGTCTCCAATTTGTAAATCTTCAAATTCTTCTGTAGTTTCCATGCAGTTTTCATTAGACTCGCAAGTAACAACCAAGCAAAATTCAGTATCGTCAACTGATCCTAATGTGCCGAATCCGAGACCATGCTTTGAATTGGTTGGACGACCGGAGTTATTCCATAATTTTTCAAAATGTTGTGATTGACCTTTTGTCCATTGTGGAGGTAAGAAACCATGCTGGATTAAATTTTGAACACAGGGAGAGTACCACTCAAAAGGTAATTCCATTAATTCTGATGAAGTGACATCTTCAAATTGTACATTATTTTCGGCTTTGGAGGAAGGAGTACCACGGTAGAATTTGATTGGCTTTGCACCGCCGCTATGTACCTCTTTGACCACCATACCCTCGATCTTATTAGAATGGATCGGGGTCAGGGTCATAGTATGTACATAGTGGTTAATCTTCTCGTACATCGATTTATATTCTTCATTCTTTTCATCTTCGAGCGGGATCCTGAATTGCGGCTTCTTCCAACTTATTGTCACTGCTTCTTGCTTGATTTCTCTTTCTTCTTCAGAACTATCTTCCCAATCAACATTGATGGCTGGTTTCCTCTGTCCAACTGTCCTAACGTCTCTACCACGACCTCGTCCCCGGCCTCGACCTCGGATGCGAGTTGTGGAGAAACCTTCACCATCTCGCCGTAAGGGAGTGGTGAGTGGCTGTTGGACTAGAACTTCAGGTTCTTCGTCATCCCGAATTCCCTTTGCTTCATTCGTTATGGTATCTCTGGAGAAGACTTTTTTCTTCGAAGGTGCATAATAAGCTGCATCTTCATGGATTCCAATTTCATGTATGAAGAATGGTTGTAAGTCACCTTTGATGCACTGTTCCCCTCCATCGTAGTATTTGATGCACTAATGTAGAGATGATGGTACCATCCGGTTTTGCTAAGTCACCGGTCTTCATTAGCAGTGTTATTGATCCGAGGGCTCTTTCTCCTTTCTGGTTGAATCCTCTTAATAACATTTTGTCCGCTTCGAGCTCGCGAGCATCAATTTCCAAGTATGCTAATGTTCAAAGATTCGTTATATTAATTGATGCTCCTAGATCCACTAATACTCTGGAGAGTGAAAACTTTCATTTTGTAACTGAAATGTACAACGGTCGGTTGTGGTCTGCTGTCCCAAGTAGTAGATCATTGTCCGTGAAGGTGACACCTCGTTGTTCCTTTAACGAACAAACCTCATCTAAGGAATCTCCGGCTATTTGAGCTAAGCAAATTTCTGGATCAAGTAAGGCCTTGATCAGAGCTTCTCTCATCTCCTTTGATAAGATGAGAGCGTCGTAGATGCTCAGTTGGCCGGTAGTTTCCTAAGATGGGCTAGCACGTTGTAGTCCACTTTATTTCCATGTGTCTCGGCTTCTTCCCGAATGGGTATTTCTTCTGCCGGGGTTGATTCTTCTTGAACAACCACCTGCTTTCCTTTGTCCTTTGGACCCATTCTCGGAGGTAGAACTCTTCCACTTCTCAAGTTCACTTCTGTAATTTCTTCTGAATCTAATATTGAGTTTGCTGGTGTCTCCCTTTGAATCGGAATGACAGGTTCTTCTAGATTAGCTTCGGAGTCTGAAGGCTCTAACTCTATTGTGACTGGAGCTCCTCGAAACTCACAAATAGATTCGTTGCTTGTTGAACTCTCGTAGCCTCCTTGATGGATGTCTTCTTCGTCATTGTGACCGTCGAGATTGTGTATGATTTGAGAATTGTCATTTGTATCGAAATCGATGTTTGGATTGTCGCTAGTTACGTAATCGTTAGAAACAGTCAAAACATAGCCAACGCCGTAACCCTTATCATTATAAGATCCCACCGGAGTGAGCAAATAATCATACAGAGTCAGAGGTTCGAGGGATTTCTCCCCCGAATCGGAAACAACTATCCTAGGATAAGCAGCCCCTAGTCTAGCCTTAAGAGCCTCGATCTTCTCTTCTTCGTCAATTTTCTTCTTTTCTTTAGTCGTCTCTTGTTGAGGTGGTTCTTCTATCGCAAGTGATAGTGTCGACTTAACAGGTTTCGAACTCTGAATTGAGGCTCGCAACTAAGCGGTTTGGATGTGATCCAAAATCTTTTTCGAAGACCTTGTCCAAGCGGTAGCCCATCCATCATCAGTCGCATAGGGGTCTATCGGCACAATGAGATCCGTCGAGATAACATTGACGGAACCTCCTTTATGGGGTTCCTTCATGTACTCCTTCGGGATCGTTATATTCCCTTTCCGAAGATTGTCGTTGAGCCAACTTTTCAAGGTAATACAATCTTCTATCTTGTGTCCAAGCATCCGGTGGTAAGGGCAAAAGTTGGGATCACCTTTCTTGTTGACTTCTTCTGGTCTCTTAGGTTCTGGCAGTTGGAAATCTGGAGTCTTCATCAGACTGCGGAACATTTTCGGCACTGCTTCATTCTTGAACGGATACACCCTGCTCAAAAGCTCCCTTAATGTACGTTGTGGACGAGGCAGTTGTTCATACTGTGGAGATGACTGATAGCTGGGTCGGGGTTGCTGGTAATTCTGTTGAGGTTGCTGTGGCAGTTCTGACTATATTTGTATCGGTTGTTTGCCTTTGTCGACTGCTGCAACGATCCCGGACTTCTTTCAAAAGTTTTCACGGTCTTCTATTTGTCTGTTTTGTTGGTGAAACTTAATTGCTTCGCCTCCTCTTGCAATATTCCGGCCTTGCTTAACAACTTCTCGAAAGTCTTAATAGTAAATCCCTTGAGGAGACGTGCTATCGGGCCATGAATGCTCTTAAGTAAAATGCCGACTGCATGTTGTTCTTGTAGTTGTGGCTCACACTTCATACTTAGGTTCCTCCATCGAAGTATGTAGTCCACCAAGGTTTCATTGGGTTTCTGCTTCTCTACCACTAAATCACCTATAGTGATGTGGAGCTGAGCTCCAGCAAATCGCTTGATGAAGAGGTTCTCTAGTTCTGAAAATGTCTTCACCGAACCGTTCGGTAATTCCGCATACCAATGAAAGGTGATCCCTGACAGGCTGCTGACAAATTGTCTGAAGAGTAAAGCATCACTTCCTCCGACATTGCAACAACTGGCACGAAAATGTGCAACATGCTGCCAAGGGTTTCCGGTTCCATCAAAGGTCTTGAACGAGAGGTGGTACAAAGCCTTTCGGATATTGGACAGCGTCGAATTCTTCGGGGTAAGGCCTACCCGTCCGAATGGATGTTCCGCTCTTTGATTGTGCCAAGGCTTCTCGCACCTGCTGTTCCACCATATTCTTAATATCCTTTTCTGGAATCATGCTTTGTGTTGCATCTTTCTTTAACTGATCATCCCCGTTGACAGACCTAATCTCCTTTCCTTCGTCTACAATGTGAATGACTTCTGGGGGTGTTTCTCTTTGGGGTTGAACTTGACTCTGGAGAGTGGCTAGGGCTACAACCATCTCTTCCATCCTTTTTGCCATTTGGGCGATCGTATCATCTTTCTCTTGAAGCTGCCTCCTCATTACTTCCGGCTCCTCTCTTCTGCGGTACACGAGGGCACCTCGTGAAGCTGACGAAGCTCGTGTTTCAACCATGTTAATTTCTGCATATTCATCATCCATGAACTCTAACGAGTCAATTTCATCTCCGAATTTCTCTTCTCTTTCCCTTGCTAATCACCGAATATCTGTTCTTAGCTTTTCCATAGCATCTTCTAGTGGTCTTTTCTGTACATCCTTGCAGTTGTCATGTGATAACTGTCGGGTTTCCTTCTCATGAGTACCCTTTACTACGGTAGCACTTTCTTCGGACTCAAGTCTCCTGATGAGACTTTCCTTCTCAGGCTGTTGTTTTAATCTTAATTGTCCGGTAGTGGGACGCCATACCATCCTTCTAGAAGCAGAAGGTCTAGGACCGGATGGTCTGTCAGCCAAATGCTGGAAGGTGGTATCCTCCCTAATCTGTAGTCCTGAAACAACGACAGGTGGACTAGCTTTCATTCTCTTATTTGGCTTCTTCGCAGCGATAGCAGGTTCTACTCGCGGCCCAAGACGGGACTTGGCTGGCACCCGCCCTATCCTTCTTAAAATTTCTGATACAAGGCATTTTTCTTTCTTCGCTAACTTTTCTATTAGGGTTTGCAGTCGAGCAAATGGCATAATTCTAGCCCTTTTCTTACGGCTATCGTTGTAATATACGGGCTGAGGCAATGCGACAGCAATCTTGCGAACATTTTCTTCATCCTCTGAGGTGGAGAGGGGATGGAACCTGCTTCCTCCCAAAAGAGGTATGTATTCAGGCAGAGGTGTATACTCGGGCAGTTCTGGGATTTCTTCTAGGAAAGCAACTTCAACAGCTCTGGCTTCTCTAGCAATCCTTCTACTTCTGTTCCTTCTCTAAGTCCGTGTCAGCGATGGAATTCTCGAGCTGGACCCGATTTCAAAAACAGAAGGTCTCACGGGAAGGTCTGTACCCTCCACGGTAACAGGTTCATCATAGTTTTGAATTTCTTTTCCCTTTAGTCTGGTAGGTGCAGAGACAACTAGACCAGTGGGGGTAGCAACAACAGGTCCTTCGTGGACGGCGGTACTTCTCTCGATTGGAATCTTTTGTAGAGGAGGGAATTCATGAGTCGACTCGAGCTTAAACTCAATCAACGACTTCTCGGCTTCGGTACTTTGCTTGTGAGTGAAAAGAGAGTGACGTCGGGGATTTTGATGTTGGTGTCCCCGAATCCTTGTCTGAATCGAATAATTCCATTATCAGGCAGTTCATCCTTGAACACGGCCAGGTCTAGTCCGTTGACGAAGGAGAAGATCAGTTTTGGGGCTTCCATTTCTGTAGGGTAGATTCCAAGTGTTAGTCCCCGAATCGTGCTTCTTCTTGTCGTAAAACTTATGACGAAGAAGAAAGAGTCCGAACACATTTCTGTTTATCTTAGTGTATTTGTGGTATTAAAAGAAAATTATCTTTTTTTTTCTTTTGAAAAGATTTATTCGTTAGGAAGGAGAATTATTAAAAGAAGGAGAGTTGTAGGAAGGGTAAAAGGAATTGATTAGGAACTGGAAAAGGAAGAGAAAGTCTAGTAGAAACTTCTCGACCCGCAAGACCGCTCCTAAACTAATACCTATTGGGGGTCCACCCCACTTCAGAAATGAGGTAAAAGGATCTCGGAACCTCTCTCGTTTAGGGGTGTCTAAACAGCTGGCTCCTAAATCCGAGAGAATGTTGGCTATACTTGTTCAAGGTAGAAATGAACATAGTATTCCAACGGAAAGAAGGGTAGTTTGATCCACTAGGGACATGGATACACTACCGATTTTTGAAAGCGAACTATCCGATTAAAAATGGAGAGAGGAATTTTCCTCACGGAGTCGCCGAAATTGTACGGCTTATTTTTAGGTTATGTGTTGTATTTTGAAAAAGGGTCGCCTACAGAAATTGTCGACGAATTTTAGATTTAATTTAAATAAATAATTTAAAAAGTAGTATTTTATTTTAAAAATAATTTTAAATTTGAAAATTTTAAGATATGAAATCAAACCGATCTCACATCCCGAATAGTTTATATAAACGAGCACCGCACCACAAACCGTATATCTATCCCGGAGAATAGACACACTGCTTGATGATGGGGCTTGGTTAAATAAACTAGAAGATTTGTGACATCCGTTTGGTCTGCAAACCAATTTTATAAGCCGACAAGTTCCCCTGCTTAATATAAATGAGTTAAGCAGGGTTTATATTACGTGGGTTGTTAAAATTCCCTATAAGGGCAAGCCCCTATAGTTAATTACATCTTAAGTGACGGGAATCACCTAAGAAAACTCTCGATAATAATCAGTAGTTCTACTCTCAAGAATCTCAAAATTTAAATTTTCAAGGGATTGAATTTTAGAATTTCAATAGGGAATGGATCAAGTTTGGAACATTTTGTTTTGGGGATTCAAAGGAAGAAAGGTAGGAGAAATCACAGATTCGAAGCGAACTTCGGTAATTTCCCAACTATCCTATTGTTTGGCTTGGATTTAGGAAAGTCCTAATGTTTATTTAAATGTTTCGATTTTGCCAATTTTAATTAATTTGGACTTATATTTGTATGATAAAATCATACAAATAGCTCTCGAAGATACGAGGGTTCATGTCATATCGGATGACTACCTCAGAATCCTAAGATCGGTTAGGGCTTAATTTGCTATGCAAATGCCTAAAGAAGAGTTGAGGATTTATGTTGCACTAGGCAAACTACCTCGAAATCCTATGGATTGGTTATTTAATTCTAAGAATGGTTTTGCTGATATAGATTCAAGTTTTGCTGACGACGATGGCCGTGCTGCCCACCATGCTCCGAGCTCCTTGTTGTTGCAGAGGTTTAGTTATAGAAGTCATAAATCAGGAGATGAGAAAAGTGTTTTGGTTTAAAGAAAATCTTAATTTCCAAGTGTTTTTTATATTTTATTTAAAACAAATCTTAAAGTTGATTATAACAACACCGGTTAAGATCCCACGGTTCCATCCTTCCGGCATCGTTATTTTTATCGGATTCACTTAGTCCAGATGAATTTGCTAAACTCAACTAAATGAGTTCCACACTTTCATTTAGACCGTGGGAAATCCCATTAGCAACACGCAGGTTACATCATCTGAGGTATTCCCGATCATCCAACAAGACCTTTTAATTTAGTTGTAATTGCATTTTATGTTCTGTTTGTGAATAAATTTTGAGTTGTTTTACATTTTGAAATGTTGTGGCGGTGAATTTTATCTTGCAAAGACTTTTAATTTAGTTTTGGTTTCAGCTTTAGGGACTATCCTAAAGGTGTGGGTTTTCATGCAACAGATTGTTTATCATGCAAGAAAAGTAAGTGCGATGCGATTAAATAAATTGCAATAAGGTAAATTGCAAGAAAGTAAATTGCAATAAAATAAAAGCGTACCTGGAGGGTCTTCCCTGTCATCCCAAGCCGCACTTAAAACACAATTAGAATATTTAAGCAAGTTCCTAGGTAAAGCTAAGGGAAGGGTTATGGTTTTCTACCAAGTTCCTAATCCTATAGCTAGTCATCTCCTATGACGTCTAGGTTCTTGTGTTTTGGGTTGAGGACTATTTTCTTCATCAAAGAATAATTAAGTTTAGTTGTTTTTATAAACATCTTATCATATTGAGGAAGTGCTTAAGAAGAATCTTAAACATCTTTTCAATATTGCTAGAATTGTTTTAAGTCCAAATGGATTTAATCATACAAATGAATTAATCGTCCGAGAATTCAAGTTTTGTTATCTTGTTCAGTGAACTAGGACATTTGAATATCCTATGAGGGAAGTAAGATTTCATTTAACGTTCTGTTTAGGAGTTATGACAACAAAAGCTTTCGAGGGCAAATTGATGTTCAAATGGTTTGTGATTTAATTTAATTTTGGTTAACGGGTTTAAATTTGGAATAGTGTTCAAGTTGCTTCATATTTATTTTTGAATTTCTTTATGTCTTAGGTGATGTTATTTTTAATTCAATTTAATTTAACTTTAATTTAATTTAATTTGGTTTAGTTTTAATTTTAATTTAATTTAATTTAATTTAATTTAACTTGATTATATTATTTAATTTAATTCAATTCAATTTAACTTGATTTGATATGTTTTAATTTAATTTAACTTAATTTAATTTAATTTAATTTTAATTTAATTTAATTTAATTTAATTTAATTTAATTTAATTTAATTTTAATTTAATTTAATTTAATTTAATTTAATTTAATTTGATTTAATTTGATTTAATTTAATATGTTTTAATTTAATTTAATTTAAATTTAAATTTTATTTTATTTTTAATTTTAATTTAATATTTTATTTTTTATGTTTTAAAGATGATTTAATTGTAATTATTAAAGTATTAATTTAATTAAAATTTTAAAAGGATTAAATTTAAATAATTTAACTTTAATTTAATTTAATGATTAAGTCTTTTAACATTTTAAATCTTAAATTTGAATTATCATTTTAATTAGGAATTAAATATTATTGAGATGATTAATTTAGGGATTCTTAAATTAAAGAATAAATCTCTTCCTAATAATATCCCTATTTTAATAATTCCAATTTTATTATTCTTCCAAATTTAATCAATTATTTAATTAAAGTTCATTTCAATTATTTTTAAATTGTTTAATAGGTTTCTACCATTTAATTATTTAAATTTCAATCATACAAAACAGATTAAGATCAAATATTTTACTTTTTTAATTTTATTAAACCTAAAGTTTCAATTAAAGGTTAAAATTTTAATTACCATTTTGCCCTTCAAGCTTAATAATTTCATAACTCACTAAATTGAGCTTAAATGAAATTAAAATTTTTATGTGACTTCACTCATATGTCAATAAAGACATGAGAGGAGAAAATGTGATTTTTCTGTATTTAATTTATTTATGTAATTATTTTTGGTGAAAAATAGAGATTTCCAAGGAAAATTTAATAATATAACCAAGGGAAAGTTTCTGTTCTTAAGAAAATTATGGGACATTCCTAATGACCAGAGGACCACTTGGACCAATTTTGGTGATTTTTTGAATTATATTCTTTTTATTATAATTATTTTGAGTTTTGGAGTATTAATTAATTTAAAAATAAAATAAAGGTTGAAAAATGAATTTTATATTTTTCAAAAATCTCTCTGATATTAAGGAAATCAGAGAATTAATTTTCATAATTTTCTGACTTTTCTTTGATTTATTATAATTATTTTAGTGGAAATGCTAGAAAATACATTTCTTTAATTTTAAAATTACCCTAGGGCTTTAAAATTTAATATCTCATCATAGAGACCTAAGAAAAATATGGGATTTGTTCTTAAGTGATTAAAATTAAAAGTATGACACTTTGGTGAATTTTATTATTTTTGTGATTTTTATTATTTTTTAATTATTAAAATAATAAAATAATACCAAAAAATCAACTTTTTTAAAAAATTGAAATTTTAATTTTCTTAAATTTCCTTAATATCGGAGAGGCTCCAAAACCAATTTGGTGAACTTTTGAAAAGTATTTTGAAAGTTATGAATTTTTAAAGTTTAAATTGGCTAAATGGCTTAAACAACCCATTTAGTAGGGCTAACCAAGTCCAATTGACTTCAAATTTTTATGGTGGGTTCCTCTGATCCTAAAGGTCAGTGGAGAATTGATTTCAAGTTAATTTCATGTATGATTAGCTCTAATTAATTAGGGACCTATTTTGGATGTTTGAGCCAATTAGGGTTATTCCAAGTGGATTAGTTCAAAACCTATTTTTCCTAGAGTTCTCCGGTCATAAGAAACATCCTCAAATTTTCCTAGAATTTATTTCACAATATGCTAATTATTAGATTTAAAATACTCAAAACAGCAACATGAATTTGAAAAATCAATAACTTCTCATAGGGATGGCCTTTGACTTTGGAAAATTCAAGGAATGTTCCCAAATTTAGAGGCTTCAAAAGCTCTATGGTCTCATTCCATGGTGAATTTCCTACATGCATAGAGAATTAAAACAATGCAGAGGGTAAATAAATCATTAAAAATAAAATACTTGATGAAATTAAATGATTTCTTTTCCACATTATTCTCCTCCGTTCACCGAGCGAGGAGGGTATTTTTATTTTATTTTTCTGATTTTTCTACACAAAGTTATGCATTTTTGAAGTTTAGGGAATTAATTAAATCAAAAATACCCTAATTTTCTATTTAAAACGGCGCGCGACTCATCCTAGGCATCTCCGAAACGCCGTGTGTCGCGCTGCCATTCGACGCCGCCACTTGAGTCAGCAGCCCGGGTCCCGCCTTCCGCGTATCATCTGCCGATTCGACCCGATCTGAGCCGTCCGTCCGCGCGTGTATGGAATGAACGGCATCCGTTCATCGTCCCCAGTCGTTCTCACCCGAGAGCCATCCACACTAAAACCCTAAGAACTCACTCATTTCTCAAAGGATTTTCGTGTTCTTGTGCTCTATGGATTCGTCTTGAAGAGACAAATACATCTATACGGTGATCATGCATTGAAATTAAGGCATTTGAAATGGAGAATCTCCAGAAGCTCGGGATAAAGAGTTAGCTCATACCTTTGCTCAGAGAAGTGTGGCTTCAATCTGAGGGTTGTGTCACCTTCGATTGGGTCCGATCAAGCTCCGGATGAAGTCCCTTGGCACAGTGAATTGTCTAGGTATGATTTCGACCAAGCCCGATCACAAAGCTTGGAGTCTGGAACAGATGGGTGGCCTGGAGAGGGGGCTTTTGCTTGTGGACTTCTTCCCTTGGTCTGGTGAAGGTGTAGGACTAATCAATTTGAGGATTGATCCACTGTGGAGAAGTGTCCTGGTTTTGGGTGGAATTTTGGCTGAGAAATTGGGCTCTGTTGGTGGGGATTAGGGCAAATTGTCACTAGGGATCAACCGCTCTAAGTATGGAGAGTGTTCTGGAGCAATTTTGGCGGGGTTTCGATAGGTACGGTTCAGCACCTCTCTTGGCCGAGAGGGGGTGGTGTTTAAATAGGAGAGGGTGGAGGGTCTCCCAGGGGGGTTTAAGGCTTGGGATCAGCTTCTTAGGTCAAGGGAAGAACAGCTATGATGGCCATTGGGCATGGGGCAGCTCAGCAAGTGGGAATTTCAAACTTTGGCTCACATGGGTTCTCTCGGCCTGGTGGTTTCCGGCAGCTGTGGTGGCTGGCCGGCCAGGGTCAAGTCACTGTTGTCATCAGGAGGGTCAGGGGTTGGCAATGGTGCAAGCAATGGAGAGTGGCCATGCGTAGAAAGCTTCATTCAAAATGGAATGGGGAAGGGGCTCTTTTAGGCTCAATTTGGTCATCCTATGGGTTTGGGTTGGGTGCACCTTTCCAAGCTCTAATTTGGGCTGAGGGAGGTCAGGTGAGTCGGCTAGATTAGCGAGGAGAAGTCACTATCCAAGCATGTTTAAGTTTAAACATAGTTTAGGGGAAGCATGAAAAGGTTTAATCACCTTTAAGAGAATCCTTAAAGAGGCTCCTCCTCTTGCCATTTATGGGATGGTCACATGTCAAACTTCTCATGGCTTTACATGGGGCTTAAGGACGGCTTCATGGCTTTATTTGGGCTTGGGTATGGCTTAGCCAATTTCATTGGAATGGATTTTAGAAATTTTGGCATTTTGATGGGAATTTGGATAAAGCCTAATTTGGAATGATTTAATCATAGGTTTCAAACTTTAGGGAATTATTTTATCAAGTGGATGATGAGAAGGAATTGTCTTGTGGGCTTTGGATGAATTTTTGGGCTTTTGGGTTTGGTGGAAGTGAGCTTTTTAAAAGGCTTCAATAGGTGGGCCTTTATATTTCAAAATGGACTTTTGGATGAAGAATTTTGTGAAAAAACCATGCCAAATAAATTTTGGGTTAGTTTAGGGATGTTTCATGAATGGTTTGGAATCAATTTGGTGTGATTTGGAGTAGAATTGGTTTGAATTTGGGCTAGGTTTGGGTTGGATTTGGACCTCTTTGGTGAATGGGCCAATGTAGGTCAAATTGGGCTAACTTGGGCCAATGTTGGGCTAGGGTTGAAATTGATGTAAAATAAATGTTGGAAAATGTTTATGGGAGTGTTTCAAAGAGGTTTTGGCTTTGGTTGGGTTTTGATTTTGGGGTTTGGGCTTATTTGGGTTAGGTTTGGGTTTAGGTCAAAATTGGGCCTTCTAGCTTAGGGTTGAATTTGAGTGGGGTTTGGGTCCAAATTTTGGGCAAATCATGTTAGTGTTTTGTTTGTGGGGATGCTAAGGAAGGTTTAGAAAAGGTTTGGGGCTAATTAGAGTTGAATTGGGTTAGTTTGGATTAGGTTTGGGTCATGGGTCCAAATTGGGCTTTGAGGCCAAAAGTGAAATTGGATTCAAATGTCAATCAAATTGGACTTGGATCTGGTCTATATTGGTGTTGGGAGTGTTGAATTGAAGTTTATAATTGAATTGGACCAGAATTTGGGTCAATTGGGTAGGTTTGCTTTGACATTGGGTTCGCTTTGGGTTAAAATGAGTCAAATTGGGGGTTTTGCCAAAAGTGGGGTAAATTTACAAAATTTTCCCATGGTATAGTTGAACAAAATGAAATTGGGAATATTTGGGATTTTCTGAAATTTTCTGGGAATTTTCTGAATTTTTGGATTTTTGGGTCAAGAGGGGTATTTTGGGTATTTGGAGGGTATTGGGAGGTATTTTTGGAATTTTTGGTATTTTTGGCTATGGATGATCAACTTGATTGGTGAGGAAATATTCAAGGTTAATTTTGGGGAATTTTGGGTGATTTGGAAATTTTGAAAAATTTGGGTAATTTCAAGGGCTTTGGGTCGGCTAGGCGGGTGTAGGGTCTCGGGGGTCAAAAATTGAAATTTTGGGAAATTGAAGATTAGGTGAATGTAAGTGGAATAAAATCATGTTGGTTGATCCATGAAGCCATATCAAGCCACATGAGCCATGAAGGGACTCATTTGAGGCATCCACTATGTTGTTCCTAACCTCTAGCGTGAGGGCTTAGGGGTTAAGGACCATCCATGTGAATCACCTTTATGAGTCGGGAGCTCGAGTTAGGTATGGGTGTGTTTTTAGGATGTGTGTGAAAGTGCGAGTGTATAGGTGTAGTGTGTGTGTAAGTCGGCTCTTCACCAAACCGAGCCACCCAGGGCAGTCCTAAGGCCAAAGAGTCCTATAGGAACCCATCCTTTAAACTTCCACATTTGATTTCAACCCTCTAGGTGATTAGGGGTCCACAGTCAAGTTTGTGGAGTTTGTAGGGAGTTAAGAAGTGGTTTGAATTTCTAAGTGGTGGGTCCCAATTCTAATCCTCTAAGATAGTCAAAGGAAAAGCCTAAGGCTAGATCCTAAGTACTATAGAGAGAGGAGAAGACCTCATCAAAAATGAGGTCAACACCATCCAGTGACTTGTCTTATAGGGATAAGATCATTATTTTCATTAGCTTTGACAGTCACTCCTCCTTTTTTAGGTACATAGTGAATTGGGCTTACCCAAGCACTGTCAGAAATAGGAAATATAATATCATTATCTAACCATTTTAAAATTTCTTTCTTAACTACTTCTTTCATTATCGGATTTAATCTCCTTTGTGGATCTGCTTTAGGTTTATGTTCATTATCTAAAATAATTCTGTGCATACAGATTGAAGGACTGATTCCTTTGATATCTGCTAAGGTCCAACCAAAAATTTTCTTATATTTTTTTAATGTATCTAAAAGTTTTTGTTCTTGAGATTCATTTAATTCGGATGAAATAATAAGCTGGTAGAGTTGAAGAATTTCCTAAGTAAGCATATTTTAAATGATTAGGTAATATTTTTAACTCAAGTTCAGGAGGTTTAATAATTGATGGAACTATATTCTTTTCGGTGTTTTACGTGTTATCCAAAAATTCATATTTCTCTTGAATATAATCTAATTTTTCATTTATATCGGATTTTTCAATTAATTCAATATTTTCCTTTTCTAATTTTTCTTCATAATATTCCTTAAAATATTCTTTTTGTAATTGATTGAGTACTTCCATTCGAAAACACTCATCATCTTTTTCTAGCTCAGGATATTTCATTGAGTTAGCAATATTAAAAGTTACTTTTTGATCATTTACTCTCATAGTTAATTCTCCTTTCTGAACATCGATCATAGCTTTTCCAGTGGCTAAAAATGGTCTTCCTAAAATAATAGGAATTTCTTTATCTTCTTCCATATCTAGAACAATAAAATCTACAGGGAAGATAAAGTTATCCACTTTTACTAATACATCTTCAATAACTCCTTTAGGATATGTAACGAACGATCGACTAATCGAAGAGTTACCGAAGTAGGTGAAATTTCTCCCAATCCTAATCTCTTGAAAATTGATAGAGACATTAGATTGATGCTTGCTCCTAAGTCACACAAAGCTTTCCCATAAAAGTTTTCTCCAATAGCGCAGGGTATAGTGAAACTACTAGGATCTTTTAATTTTTCAGGAAGTTTTTTCTGAATAATAGCACTACACTCTTCACTAAGTGCATCCATTTCATTATCAGTAAATTTTCTTTTTTTAATTAAAATATCTTTCATGAATTTTACATAGTTTGGCATCTGTTCTAAAGCTTCTATGACAGGAATATTTATCATTAATTTCTTTAGAATTTCAAGGAATTTAGCAAATTGTTTGTCTTTTTTATGTTGAATTAGTCGTTGAGAAAATAGTGGTGGAGGTTTTTCAACAGAAATTTTCATAGGTATTAAAGGATTTTCTAAATTTGGATCTCGTTGATTCTTTTCCTTTTCAATTTCCACTTCCTCTTTTTGACTTTCAAGTTCTTTCTGAATTTGAGGTTCTAGTTCTTTTCCACTTCGTAATTGTATCACTTTAATTTGTTCATTTCCCTTGTCTTTAGAATTTATTTCGACATTACTAGGAAATGTTCCAGGTATTCTATTATTAAGTGTAGTAGTGATATGCCCAAGTTGAGTTTCAATGTTTTTGATAGCTGTTCCTTGATTTTGTAATTGATTTCCTTGTTTTTGTAATTGATTTCCTTGATTTTGTAGATGTTGACCCATATTTAATATTAATTCTTCTATAGATAATTTCTTATCTTTAAATTGAGGGTTATTATTATTAAATCCACGTGGATAATTGGTTTTATAATTAGGATTTCCTTGATTAGATGGATTTCCTGATTGTTGTGTCATATTATTCATCCATGGTTGATTAGTTGTATTATTATTCCAATTAAAATTAGGATGATTTTTCCATCCAGGATTATAATAATTTGCATAAGGAATAATTAACCAATCTGGTAAAGCATGATGTGGGAATTTCCTAAGAAGTTCTTTAAATCTCTCCCAAGATTCATATATTGACTCTCCATCAAACTGACTAAAAGAAGTTATATTGTTTCTAAGCTTAGCGAGTTTTAGATGGTGGAAAATATTTGGATAGAAATTTTTGTGATAATTTTCCCCAAGTTTTAATAGATCCAGGTGCTACGAATTTAACCACATTTTAGCCTTATCCCTTAAAGAAAATGGAAAAAGTCTAAGTCTAATAGCATCGTTAGATACTCCTTCGTATTTAAAAGTAGAACATAGTTCTAAAAAAACTAGCAAGATGTAAGTTAGGATCTTCAGTAGGTAAACCACTAAATTGATTGTTTTGTACTATTTGGATAATTGCAGGTTTAAGTTCGAATGAATTAGCAGCTATATCAGGGTTTTGAATAGTTAAATGAATTTCATCTAATGTAGGGTTGGCATAATTTCGTAATGGTCTTGGTTGATTGTTATTTTGATTTTCAGGAATATTTGCCATTTGAGTTAAATTTATAATTTCTCTTTTTTGTTTTCTAATTCTTTTAATTGTACGCTCTAATTCTGAATCGTAAGGTATTAAATTTTTATTTCCAAATTTTCGCATACAATTTTTAAAATAAATTTTTAGCTAAGTCCGTTACTTTAGTAAATAATTTCTTAATCTCCCCGGCAACGGCGCCAAAAACTTGACCCACTTTTTGTATGTATGTAATTTATGTTTATAGCCACGGAACCAAAAACTTGATCCCTCTTTAAATATAGGAATATGTTTTAATGTATAATGTGGATTCTACACAAGTATACGTATCGTATCAAGTAATACATGGCTCTAGTGGAGTCCTGGTTATCGATCCCACAGGGAAGTTTTTAACAGAATTGTTATGAGCTAAATTTAAAGGAATTACTTAATAAAGTGAACATAAATTCTAAGTAACTATAATAACTAAAGTAAACTAATGCTTGAAATAAGTTTATTTAATTGATTCAGAAAAAGTATCCTTCTCCTTGTTTTTAGAAAATTAAGTGAAATGATGAATCTAATTAGAATTTTTAAATTGTATTGTGACAAATAGGAGCACTCCTATTCTTTACCCTTTGGTCCAGGTGCAAAGAACATTGACTAATCCTATGTTTGATTACTGAATCTGCGGCTAGGCTGGGAGGATACTGGCTGCCACTTCGTAGCTCCCACGTTCCCCTCAGTCGAGGGCTAACATCTACACTTCGGCTCTCGAACGAGTAGGATCAAATTGAGTATTTTAGTCTCGTCACACTAAAATATCCAATTCTACGCCCGATAATTAATATTTCCCTATTTATTTGCACCCTCCTTCTAAGGCTTTTGATTTCCCTAAATATATGATGTAATTTTTACTATAGTTGATAATTCAACATATTTTAACTACTCAATTGGCCAAATTGAAAGTAAATTAAGTTTCAAGTAAAAATTATCACTATTTATTTATATTATATTAAGTGCCTTTATTTAATTTCATTAAAACACATAATTTTTATAAACAAGGAGAAAGACTAAGAAAACTACTCAGAATGCATGAGAATAAAACAAAGCATGGATTTCATTTAAAGTTAAAAACAATAAACAAAGATACTTATCTTAATTTCCTTCCCAGACGAGACTCCTTGAAGTTCCTTTGATTTTTCCTTCTAGTACAGCAACTAAATAGTACTCAATTAAACTAATAAACTCACTAAACTCACTCAAACTACACTTAAGACACTAGAAATAGACTCACAGAAGACTCAAAAGACACACTTAAGACTCTAGAATTCGGCCTCTATTTATAGAGGTGAGCAAAGGTCCAAGGGGTGCTTAAAGACCTCTTCAAAAAGTGTCCAGGTTCAATGTATATGCATTTTGAACTAGCTTGCCGTCGGCGGGAAACGACCTCGCCGTCAGCGGGGCTTCTAGAAGGTCTTCAAACCGCGCAATCTCGCTGTCGGCGGGCTCGGGCTCGCTGTCAGCGAGGTAGTTATAATTCCTTTAGAAATTTCTCCTCACGATCTCGCCGTCGGCGGCCTCAATCTCGTCGTCGGCGAAGTAGTTATATTTGCATGAATTTCTTCCTTTTTGATCCAAATTTGCTCCATTTCATGCATTTTTCTTCTATCACCAATAAATCTTCATTCCTGCAATAAAATAAAGAAAATACCTTTCTTTAAAGTGCAATTTCATCAAAAATAGGTATGAATTTCTTAACATATTTTTCTGTGATCAAAGTTCAACCACATCTTTGCTTTATCTCTTAAAGAAAAAGGAAAGAGTCTAAGTCTAATAGCATCATCAGAAATATTGTTATATTTAAAGGTTGCACAAAGTTCTAAAAAACTAGCAAGGTGTAAATTTGGATCCTCATTTGGTGTTCCTCCAAATTGATTATTTTGAACCATTTGAATGATAGATGGTTTAAGCTCAAAAGAATTAGCATCTACGGTAGGTATTTGAATATTACTATGAAGTTCATCAATTGTAGGGTTAGCATAATCCCTTAATGGTTTGTAAACATTTTGTTCATTAATTTCAATTGGATTTTGTAAATTATTATGTAAATTAACCATCTCTTGAATTTTTTTAGTTTGTTTTCCCTTTTTAATTCTCTTAATAATTCTTTCAAATTCAGAATCTAGAGGTAATAATCCTTCTGATCCAGCACTACGCATAAAAAGTAAAGTAACAAGAAATAAAATCTCTACTTATAAAAAAATTTTTTGTTTTGTATATTATTTTTATTTTTTAATATTTATTTATTTTTTTGGTATTTTATATTTTTGAAAATAAAAGAAAATGAATAAAATAAAATAAAAATATTTAAAATCTAAAAATTTGCCTCCACTCCTCCCCGGCAACGGCGCCAAAAACTTGACCCAATGCTATATATCTGCTTACTAAAAATTCAATCCCCAACAATCTGCTGATGATAAATATAATAATTAATGCTTCAAATATATGTAATAGATAATAATAGCAACTAGTGTATACAAATATAATTTTATTGAAAATATTTTACACACTAGGGGTACTACGCAAGTTTACGTATCATATCAAGTATTATAGGGCTTTGAAACAAAGACCCCAGTATCGATCCCACGAGGAGTGAGTTATGGATTTTTAAATATTTTAATTTTATTTTTATGTATTTCTTTTATAGTTTATAAATTGGATATTTTTAATTTACTAGATGCAATAATAAAGCAGTAATGAAAGATGCAATAATTAAGCAGTAATGAAATGATTGGTGTAAATAGCAATAAGAACACAACTTTCTTCCCTTCAATTAATCGAAGATTTTCTAAGATAATGATAATATTCGTGGAGAATAGAAATTTATGGTATAGTGCTGTACGGCTTATTTTAGGGTTGTGTGTATTATTTTAAAAGGGGGGTCGCCTAACAGAAGTTGTCGGCGAACTTTAGATTTTAATTTTAATTTAAATATATATATATGATTTAGAAAGTAGTATTTAATTTTGAAAATAATTTTAAGATATGAAATCAAACCGACCTCACATCCCATATAGTTTATATAAACGAGCGCCGCATCACAAACTGTGTATTTATCCCGAAGAATAGACACCTGTTGCTTAATGATGGGGCTCGGTTAAATAAACTAGGAGATTTGTGACATCCGTTTGGTCGCGCAAACCAATTTTATAAGCCGACAAATTCCACCGCTTAATATAAATGAATTAAGCGGGGTTTATATTACACAGGTTCTTAAAATTCCTATAAGGGCAAGCCCACATAGTTAATTACATCTTAAGTGACGGTAATCACTTAAGAAAACTCTCGATAATAATCGGTAGTTCGCTCTCAAGAATCTCGAAGTTTAAGTTTTCGAGGGATTGAATTTTAGAATTTCAATAGGGAATGGATCAAGTTTGGAACATTTTGTTTTGGGAATTCAAAGGAAGAAAGGTAGGAGAAATTACAGATTCGAAGCGAACTTCGGTAATTTCCATACTATCCTATTATTTGGCTTGAATTTAGGAAAGTCCTAATGTTTATTTAATATTTTGATCTTGCCAATTTTAATTAATTAGGACTTATGTTCGTATGACATGATCATACAAATAGCCTCGAAGATGTGAGGGTTTATGTCATATCTGATGACTACCTCGGAATCCTAAGACTAGTTAGGGCTTAATATGCAACGCAAATGCCTAAGAAAAGATAGAGGATTTATCTTTGCACTAGGCAAACTACCTCGAAGTCCTATGATTTATTGTTTAAACTAAAGAATAATTTAGTTGATGTAGAGTTGTTTTGCCGACGAAGATGGTCGTGCTGCCTACCATGCTCCGAGCTCCTTATTGTTGCAAGGGGTTTAGTTTTAGAAATCATAAATGAAGAGGTGAGGAAAGTGTTTTGGTTTAGAGAAAGTTTTAATTTCCAAGTGTTTTTTTATGTTTTAATTAAAATAAATCTTAAAGTTGATTATAACAACACCGATTAAGATCCCACGGTTTCATCCTTACGGCATCGTTATTTTTATCAGATTCACTTAGTCCAGATGAATTTGCTAAACTCAACTAAATGAGTTCGACACTTTCATTTAGACCATGGGAAATCCCGTTAGCAACACGAAGGTTAGATCATCCGAGGTATTCCCGATCATCCAACAAGACGTTTTAATTTAGTTGTAGTTGTAGTTTTGTTGTTCTGTTTGTGATTTAATTTTGAGTTGTTTTATATTTTTAAATGTTGTGGCGGTGAATTTTATCTTGTAATGATTTTAATTTAGTTTTGGTTTAAATTTTAGAGACTATCCTAAAGGTGTGGGTTTTCATGCAACAGTTGTTTATCATGCAATAAAAATAAAGTGCATTTGCAATAAGGTAAATTGCAATAAAATAAAAGCGTACCTGGAGGGTCTTCCCGTCATCCCAGGCTGCACTTAAACACAATTTAGAATATTTAAGCATTTAAAGAAAGTTCCTAGGTAAAGCTAAGGGAAGGGTTATGATTTTCTACCAAGTTCCTAATCTTATAGCTAGTCATCTCCTATGACGTCTAGGTTCTTGTGTTTTGGTTTGAGGACAATTTTCTTCATCAAAGAACAATTAAGTTCGGTTGTTCTTATAAACATCCTATCATGCTGAGGAAGTGCTTAAGACGAATCTTAAACATCTTTTCAATACTTTTAGGATTGTTTTAAGTCCGATAGAATTTAATTATATAATGAATCAATTATCCATGAGTTCGAGTTTTGTTATCTTGCCGGTGAACTAGGACATTTGAATATCACTATGAGTGAAATAACACTTCACTTAACACTCCATTTAAGAGTTATGACATCATGTGCATTTGAGGGCAAATTAACGTTCAAGTGATTTGTGATTTAATTTAATTTCAATTAATGGGTTTAAGTTTGGAATAGTGTTCAAGTTGTTTTAGATTTATTTTTGAATTCTTTATGTCTTAAGTGATCTTATATTTAATTCAATTTAATTTAATTTAATTTAATTTAATTTAATTTGATTTAGTTTTAATTTTAATTTAATTTTATTTATTCAATTTAATTTTAATTTTATTTTAACTTGGTTTTATTTTTTTTATTAAATTTAATTTAACTTAATATGTTTTAATTAAATTTAATTTAATGTGATTTAATTTAATTTAATTTAATTTAATTTAATTTAAATTTTAATTTAATTTAAATTTTAATTTGGTTTTATTTTTTAATTTTAATTTTAATTTAATTTTATTATTTTTCTTTAAATTTTAATTTAATATTTTATTTTTATGCTTTAGGGATGATTTAATTTTAATTGTTAAAGTATTAATTTAATTGAAATTTTAAAAGGATTTAATTTAAATGTTTTAATTTTAATTTAATTTAATGATTAAGCATTTTAAGTTTTGAATTTGGATTATCATTTTAATTAGGAATTGAATATTATTGAGGTGATTAATTCAGGGATTCTTAGATTAAAGAATAAATTTCCTCCTAATAATATCCCTATTTTAATAATTCTAATTTTTCATTATTATTCCAAATTTAATTAATCATTTAATTAAGGTTTATTTTGATTACTTTCAAATTATTTGGTAGGTTTCTACCCTTTAAATACCTAAGTTTCAAACATCCAAAATCAACTTAGTATCAAATATTTTACCCACCCTTTTAATTAAACCTAAAATTTTTTATTATAGGTTAAAATTTTAATTACTATTTTGCCCTTTAAACTTACTAATTTCATAACTCACTAAATTGAGCTTAAATAAATTTGAAATTTTTATGTGGCTTCACTCATATGTCAATTAAGACATTAGAGAAGAAAATGTGATTTTTCTGTATTTAATTTATTTATATAATTATTTTTTGTGGAAAATAAGGATTTTCAAGGAAAATTCAACAACATGACTAAGGGAAAGTTTCTGTCCTTAAGAAAATTATGGGACATTTCTAATGACCAGAGGACCACTTGGACCAATTTTGGTGATTTTTTGAATTATATTATTTTTATTATAATTATTTTGAGTTTTGGAGTATTAATTAATTTAAAAATAAAATAAAGATTGAAAAATGAATTTTTTATTTTTTAAAAATCTCTCTGATATCAAGGAAACCAGAGAACCACTTTTTATAATTTTCTGATTTTTCCTTGATTTATTATAATTATTTTAGTGGAAATGCTAGAAAATACATCTTTTTAATTTGTTAAATTACCCTAGGATTTTAAAATTTAATATCACATCATAGAGACCTAAGAAAAATATGGGGTTTGTTCCTAAGTGATTAAAATTAAAAATATAACATTTTGATGAATTTTATTATTTTGTTATTTTTATTATTTTTTAATTATTAAAAATATTAAAATAATGCAAAAATCAACTTTTTTAGAAAATTGCAATTTTAATTTTCTTAAATTCCCCGATATCGAAGAGGCTCCTAAACCAATTTGGTGAATTTTTGAAAAGTATTTTGAAAGTTATGAATTTTTAAAGTTTAAGTTGGCTAAATGGCTTAATCAACCCATTTGGTAGGGCTAACCAAGTCCAATTGACTTCAAATTTTTATGGTAGGTTCCCCTGATCCTAAAGGTCAGTGGAGAATTGATTTCAAGTCAATTTGATGTGTGATTAGCTCTAATTAATTAAGGCTCTATTTTGGGTGTTTAAGCCGATTAGGGTTATTCCAAGTGGATTAATTCAAAACCTATTTTTTCTAGAGTTCATCGGTCACAAGAAACATCACCAAATTTTCCTAGGATTTATTTCACAACATGCTAATTATTAGAATTAAAATACTCAGGGTAGTGACCTAAAATTAAAAAATTAATAAGTCTTCATATTCATAGGGGTGGCCTCTGACTTTGGAAAATTCAAGGAATGTTCCCAAATTTAGAGGCTTCAAAAGCCCTATGGTCTCATGCCATGGTGAATTGTATACATGCATAGAGAATTGAAAATGTGTAGAGAGTAAATAAATTATTAAAAATCAAATACTTAATGAAATTAAATGATTTTTTTTCCACATTATTCTCCTCTAATCACTGAGCAAGAGGGTATTTTTATTTTATTTTTCTGATTTTTCTACACAAACTTATGTATTTTTGAAGTTTAGGGAATTAAATAAATAAGAAAATGCCTATTTTCCTACTTATCCAGCGAGCGCCCTGTCATCCTCGGCATCTCCGAACGACAACGCGGCGCGCTCCCATTCGACGCCGCTACTTGAGTCAGCAACCCGGGTCCCGCCATCCGCGTATCATCCACTGATCCGACCTGATCTGAGTCGTCCATCCCGTGTGTATTGAATGAACGGCATCCGTTCATCGTCCCCAAACCTCCTAGCCCGAGAACCGTCCATCTTCTAGGCTTAAGATATCGCTCGATACTTGACCAAATTAAACGTTCTTATGCTCTATGGATTGGTCTCAAGAAGACGAACACATCCATACGGTTTATGTGGCATGAAATTAACTCAATAAAAATGGAGAATGTTCAGAAGCTCGGGAAGAAGAGTGAGACCATACCTTTGCTCAGAGAAGTGTGGCTTCGATGCGACGGTCGTGTCACCTTCGATTGGGTCCAAGCAAGCTCCGGATGAAGTCTCCTGGCACTAGTGAATTGTCCAGGTATGATTTTGACCAAGCCCGATTTCAACCTTTGGAGTACGGAACGGATGGGTGGCACGGAGAGGGGGCTTTCAGCTGGGTAACTTCTCCTCTTGACCTTGTGCGGGTGTAGGTGAGTTTAATTTGACTTTGGTGGAGGATTTGGGAATGTCCTGTTCTGGCCTGAGAATTGAGCTCCAAAATTGAGCTCAATTAGTGAGGATTAGGGCAAGAGGACAATGGAGATCAAATGCCCTAGGTGTGGGGAGAGTTTGGAGTGATTTTGGCAGAGTTTCCTTAAGGTTGATTCAGCACCTCCTCATGGCCTAGAGAGGTGGGGTTTAAATAGGAGAGACTGGAGGGCCTCCCAGGGGGAGTTAGGGCTTGGGATCAGTTGCTTAGGTCGAGGGAAGAACAGCCATGGTGGCCATTGGGCATGGGGCAACTCGGCAAGGTGGAATTCCAAAGTTTGGCTCCTCCCCATGTCTCGGCCATGGCATTTTCCGGCGGCCCGGGTGGTGGCCGGTAGGCAAGGGTCACCCTCAAGGTCAGGGAGGTCAGCGGTTGAAGTTGGTGAATTCAATTGAAGCCTTACATGTGTAAAGTGGTTGGATCAAAATGGCATGGGGAGGTGGCATCTTTTGCATTTGGTTTGTTCAACCCATGGAAATGGGCTTGGTTCACCTCCCCATGGCTGATTTGGGCGGAGGGAAGATCAGATGAATCAGCTAGGAAAGGGTAGAGAAGTCACCATCCATGAATATTTTGATTAATCATGGATTAAGGTGAAGCATTAAAAGGGTTAAAACCTTTTTAAGGGGGCTTAAAAGAGGCTCCTCCTTTTGCAATTAATAGTATGATGATGTGTAAAGTGGATCCCATGGCTTCATGTGGCTTGTGCATGGCTTCGAGGCTTGCTCGTGGCTTGGCTCACTTACATGAGAAAGGGATTTTGGGATTTTTTGCATTTAGAGGTGACTTGGCATATGGCTTGATTTGGAACCATTTGATGATTGATTTAGGACTTAAGGGATGATATTAATTGAGTGGTGATGGGATGAGATTGTAATGTGGGCATTAGGATGAGTTTGGGCTTTTAAAATTTAATGAAGATGGGCTTTTAAAATGGTTTAGGGAAGTGGGCTTTTGGATTTTAAAATGGATTTTATGATGAAAGTTTGGTAAAGGCTTGGGCCAAATAATTGTTGGGTTTGGCTTAAGGATGTGTCATGATTGATTTAAAACAAGTTAGGAGTGATTTGGGTTTGAATTGGGTTGAATTTGGGTTGATTTGATAAATGGGCCTATGTAGGTCAAATTGGGCTAGTTTGGGCCAATGTTAGGCTAAGGTTGAAATTGATGTGAAATTGATGTTGGGAAATGTTTATGGGAGTGTTTGAAAGAGGTTCCAACTTTGGTTGGATTTTGATTTTGGGATTTGGGCTCATTTGGGTTAGGGTTGGATTTAGGTCAAAATTGGGCCTTTTGGTTTTAGGTTGAATTTGAGTGGGGTTTAGATCCAAATTTTGGGAAAATCATGTTAGTGTTTTGTTTTTGGGGATGTTAGGAAAGTTTTAGAAAAGATTTTGGGTTAATTGGAGATAAATTGGTTTGGTTTGGGCTAGGTTTGGGTCATGGGTCCAAATTGGGCTTCAAGGCCAAAAGTGAAATTGGATTCAAATGTCATTCAAATTGGACTTAGATTTGGTCTAGATTGGTGTTAGGAATGTTTAATGGAAGTTTAGAATTGAATTGGACAAGAATTTGGGTCAATTGGGTAGGTTTGGTTTGACATTGGGTTCACTTTGGGTTAAAATGGGTCAAATTGGCGATTTTGACAAAAGTGGGTTAAATTGAAAAAATTGGCCCATGGTGTAGTTGAACAAAATGAAATTGGGAAGATTTGGGATTTTCTGGAATTTTATGGGAATTTTCTAAATTTTTGGATTTTTGGGTCAAGAGGGGCATTTTGGGTATTTGGAGGGTATTGGGGGGTATTTTTGGAATTTCTGGTATTTTTGGCTATGGATGATCAATTTGAGTGGAGGGAAATGTTTAGGAATGATTTTGGGGAATTTTGGGTAATTTAGATGATTTTGCAAATTTTGGGTAGTTTCAAGGGCATTTGGTAGGTTAGGCGGGTCCGGAGCCCCGGGGGACAAAAATTGAAAATTTATAAAATTGAAGATTGGGTAAATGTAAGTGGAATGAAATCATTTTGGTTGAGCCATGAAGCCATATCAAGCCCACATGAGCCATGAAGGGACTCATTTGAGGTATTCACTATGTTGTTCCAACACTATTAGCGAGGGCTTAGGGGTTAAGGACCATCCATGTGAATCAACTTTATAAGTCAGGAAGTCAAGTTGGGTATTGGTGTAGTTTTAGGAGGTGTGTGAAAGTGTAGTGTATAAGTGTAAGGTGTGTGTAAGTCAGCCCTCACCAGACCAGGCCACCCAGGGCAGTCCTAAGGCCAAAGAGTCCTATAGGAACTCATCCTTTAAACTTCCACAGTTGATCTCAACCTTTTAGGTGATTGGGGGTTTACAATCAAGTTTGTGGAGTTTGCAGGGAGTTAAGAAGTGGTTTGAATTTCTAAATGGTGGGTCCCAATTCTAATCCTCTAAGATAGTCAAAGGAAAAGCCTAAGGCTAGATCCTAAGTACAAAAAAGAAGAAGAGAAGACCTCATCAAAAATGAGGTCAACAAGTGCCAAATAGAAGCATTCATATTCTTTACCCTTTGATCCAGGTGTAACAAACATTGGCTAGCCTATAGATGAGGTCCGGATGTATTGTTAGTAGAATGGGTTAATCTAGGCTTAGACTACTAGATGTCTAAGGGTGGCTATGGTCGGCCCTACTAGTGACCCTTTCCTTCTCTATAAACCAAATAACAAGAATTTAGTCTGTCACTCTAAAAACTTATTAATTCTATGCTCATTATATAATATCTTCCTATTTATTTGCACTTCACCTTGAATAACCTGCACAAGGCCTTCGATTACCCAAGGATTCATGTGATATCTACTAGTTAAGAATTCATCTCCTTCTAGATGTCAAAACTCTTCAACAGATTTTAACAATACAAGTGATCAATTTGTAAAGTAAATGAAGATCTGGTATTAATATCATCACAATGTTTTAAAATATAAATAGTTTTTAACTCTCCAACAAATTTTATATTATCTTATTTATCTATCTATAATTGAAAGAAGAAAGTAAACTAACTACTCAGAACACATTGAATTTAAACAACAAAACATGATAATAAAACTTTGAATAAAATTACAAATACTTATCTCAAGTGTTTCTCCTACTGAACCTCTGGATTCTTCTGACTCCAAAGCAAATAAACTTCAAAAGCACCAACTTTTTAAACTCTCAATACAAACTCTAAATAAACACACTAATTAATAAAAGTGGCCCTAAAATATTTCTCTAATTTCTCTCTAGAGGAACTCTAGATACAGGGGCGTATGGTGGCGTTTTTCTCTGAAGGAGTACCCTCCTATTCATAGGCTTCAAGGGTTGCCTTGAGGCACCTCTTCAAAATGTGTCCACATTCAATGAATCTTATAGTAGGTGTGTCTGGTGCCTAAGCGTCGGAATCTGGCGCCTAGGCGCCGGAATCTGGCTCCTAGGCGCCTGAATCTGCGTCCAGTTCTTCGCACCTCTTCACTTTGGATTGCACCTCTTCACGATTAAAACTATTTCCAAGCGTCCAAATACATTGTATCACATGTCCTATAAACCAGGAACAATTGTCAGTCTTCTAGAAGGTCCAATAACCGCTAACACCTTAAAAATAACTATCTGAAAGTCGTCAAAAATCTTGACAGATCCCATATCGACCTGGCGCTTAGGCACCGGATTCTGGTGCCTAGGCGCCAGACCAATAATTTTGACAATTTTGCATTTTGGCTCAATTTTTGCTCCTTTATGCTCCTTTTTCACTTTTTTTCTTCATGAACATTTTTGCATCACCTATATCCAAAACAATAAAAATACCTTTCATTAAAGCATAATATCCTTAAAAATTTGATAAAAATTAAGGCATAAAAATGGGTATTTTTTTCATGGATCATCCGATGGCGTGATCGAAGCCGCTGACGGTGGGTTTTCCCGAGGGCCCTGACATTTAATTGTACAAAGCTCACCGACAGCACCATCGAGGGCACCGACAGTGAGATCAGTGAGTGGACAGTTTTTGAGTTTGAAATGGTGGGTTTTGGCGGTTTTAGGTGAATTCTTTCCCTATAAGCTTCTAGTGACAGTTCCTAAACTCTCCATTTCTCAAAAATGAATGGAAACTCCCTTGAATTCTTCCCTAATGGCTTCCAATTCAATAGATTACCCTAGATTTTGAGTTTTCAATCGGAGAAAGTTCATCAGTGTCGAGGCACAATGACACTTCAACAAGGTGTTGTCAAAGAGGAGGTTAATTAAAGAAAGAGGTTTTCTGAGTCAAGGATTAAACAATTCTTCAACAGAGATTAAAGAAATAATCGTGAGGCAACGATGGGAAGTATTTTGCTACACTACTGTCGCAATAGTCGTTCCCGTGGTGAAGGATTTTTACGCCAATTTGCATAGAATCAACCAAGGAAGCGTCTATGTGCAAGGTAGGTGGATAACATTTAACTCTAGACGTATTAATGAATTGTATATGCTCGAGAATATTCCTATCTCCTATTATTTGAACGTTGTCCCAACGAGAAATTTAATGAATGAAATCTACCAATATTTGATGGATGAAACTGAAGACTGGAAATTTAGAAAAAATGGGTATGTTATTTTTTCTGCTACACTTTTAAATCTCGTATCAAAACATTTGCACTTTTTCATTTCTGTGAAGTTATTACCGATGATGAAGATCGGTAAAGTTACCAAAGAAAGTGTTATATTGAATTACTGAATTCAAATGGGATGGCCAATTGATATTGGATCGATAATTGTGAAGTCTGTTATGGGCTTGATCGTTCAAGGATCATCTCAGGGGCTTGAACATCCTTCAATAATTTTCTTATTATGCAGTCTATTCCAAGTTTCATATGAGATTTGGGAAAAAACACTTTTACCTTGGAAACCTTTAGACCCAACCAGAATGTTCCCAGCAAATGAAGAGGAGAATGATATGGGCGCATCAATCTTCATAGAACTCAATTCCAATTCGACCTCTTGTAACGGACAAGACGCCGATGATCTTCCATAGAATTAAGAAATTGGAGAAAGAGGTACAAAATTTAATGAATTCAATTAACAATATCTCTAATTTCTTTGATCACATTGATTGGAGGATGAAAGAACACTTTGATCATACTAGACATTTCGAAGGAAGTTTGATACAATTAATGAGAAAGATGGGATGGATAGAAGAAGATTCAATTGAAGAATTCCCATTCCGACTCTTCTATAACCTTTATGTTCAGGTTCAAGCAATGGGAGATATCAGAGGAGAAACTAGCACTGAATCAGAGGAGTAGTAGAATTTCTTTACTTTGTATATTTCTTTATGTTGGACTTGATTTGAACTATATTTGTTTGTTTGCTTTTAATGTTTGATTTTTTATCTCAGTATAGTTGAGATTATGTTTGAAATGTTTTTTTTCAGCATTAAGAGTGTTGTGGCTTAGATTACGATGCTGATTTGGTGAATTTTAGGTTGAGAAAATATCTAACTTATGTGTGTTATGTAATGTGTATTGTAACACTTGGGTTTTATATATAATTGTGATGTTTTGTGTTTTGAATGTTTATTTGTGTTAATACATCACTTATTCACTTAAATTTTATGTGTAAAATGATTGAACGGATGTTGGCGAGGCTTGAATTTAATCGAAATAGCAAAAATCAGAAAAATGATCAAAATTTAAGAATCTCACCGACGGCGCGATCGAGGCCGCTGACGACGTGTTTTTCCTAAGACTATGGATATTTAATCCTATTGAGCTCGCCTGCAGCGCGAACGACGGCGAGATCCCAAAAATTACCTTTTAACTGCGATTTTGACCAATCAACCGCCACTATTCATCGTCTTCTTCCCTTATTTACCAAAAATTTTGACCTAGGGCTTGAGAGATATTGGATTTGGGATGATTTCAACTCATTTTGACATCGGATTTGATCATCACTTGGTAAGAGCTTCCCTCCTATGTAATATTTTTTTATTTTCACCATGAATTTCTTTCACATTTAGGAATTCCAGAAAAATTGAAAATG
This sequence comes from Papilionanthe hookeriana x Papilionanthe teres, assembly GCA_022702705.1. Taxonomy (NCBI): domain Eukaryota; kingdom Viridiplantae; phylum Streptophyta; class Magnoliopsida; order Asparagales; family Orchidaceae; genus Papilionanthe; species Papilionanthe hookeriana x Papilionanthe teres. The sequence goes on from CM040424.1 coordinate 12,672,263, forward strand.
TGGAGAAAAGATTTTGAAGAAATTCGTGGAACTTAATTTAGAACTCTTAAAGTTACCTTTGGAAGCCATTTTATCATTATTTTGGAGTCTAGTTTAGATTTTTGTAAATTTTATAGATCGAAAAATGGCTCCCTGATAAAAGAGGCGACTTGAGTTTGATGATGCTCGATTTATTAATGCAAAAGCCAATCTTGATACACTTCAATCTTCCAAGGAAAGAAATGTATTCAAGATAGAGTTTTTTATAATACTGGAGGAGAAGTGGAATGAGTTATCAGAGAAAGGAGTTGAGAGCACTTCTGTTACACTATAAACAAAGCTGCTGTAGAAGTTGTAAAAGAGTTATATTCCAATCTGACTCAGCTTGAAGAAGAGCCTGTAAAAGTAAGAGGTTTTTCTGTTGATTTTAATGCTGCCAGCATTAATTCCTTTTACGAACTTCAAAATTTTTACTCTAGTGAGTATGAGACATTTGGAACTATGAAAGGTTCCTTAGAAGATGTCATTGAGTTTCTCACTGATGGGAAAGGGACATGGAAAATTAAACAGCGTGAACGGATAAATTTTCCTCTTTCAATGATGAATGCCACTACTAAAGCACGACATTATTTCATTTGCTCTACTCTGCTAACTACCTACCACCATAGTGAAGTATCGAGAGATAGAGCGGTTATGAATTTCTGTATACATAACAATAGAAGTATAAATGTGGGTAATATAATTTATAAGAATATTTTGGCCACGACAAAGAGTGAATCAAGTGGAGGACTAAGACATCCTGGCCTCATTTATGCACTTTGCGAATTATCTGGAGTGGAAGCTAGAGATAATGAAGAATGGGTGTACCCAATGAAACCTATTAGTAAAGCTAATTTGAATACATATGAATCCCATGAAGAATGGAGATCTGGGAGTAGGAGTAAATCACCTTCTACTAGTAGAGATATCCTCTCTACTAGTTATAACCCTCTTGCATCTAGCTCCCCTACTCTTTATGATTTGATGAATGTGATGACCCTGCAGCAGAGAAGTTTTGAAAAGTTAGATGAAAGACTTGAGAGAATAGATCAGAGGATTGAAGGATTAGAGTGGAGACACGATCATGATAATGAGTATCTTTAGCGGCATTCTGATTTTAAGATTTCTTATTATGATGCTCAGGCCAGACACTATAGAGGAGAGCCTGATGTTACTTTTTCTGAATGCCCCCGATATACTAATTATCAGCCCAATCCACCCGCTGACCAGAGAGATGAAGACATAGTATGGGATTTTGATGTATGATCTTAAAATTGATGATTGTGATGTATGTGTTTGTGTTTTGTTGTAGTTCTTTTTTTCTATTATTTGTATTTTGCATGTTTTATTATTTTTACGAGATATGTATTTTGTTTGTAGTGTGTATTTTATTTCTAGATGGATTGTGATGCGTAGATTGTAATTGTAATTGTGGAATCTAGGTTAAAAATAGTAATTATAATTGTGGACTCTGTGTTATTGTGTTGTGAAATGCAAATACTACTTGGTATTGTACTGTGTAGTATAATTGTTGTTGTTAAAAATTTTGTTTTATTTACTTATTTCAAAATTTCATTACCCCAGCAAATTCTCTTATCTGTTATATGTGTAGAAAATTTCTTATTATTACAGTCCAGTTTAAGTTAAAAATTTTCGAGAAGAACCTGCAAAATTTTAGAGAGATAAAAATGCCTAAAGTGCAAAGGTATGATTTATATTTAGAATTTTTCTTCCACCCTATTTTATTTCTGTTATTGAAAACTTTAAGTTTGTGGGGGCGGGAAAAAAATATTAACTGTATGTGTTCTGAATTAACATATTTTCAAAATTTATAAATATGATTTTTTTGATAAAATTTAGTTCAGTTAACTATATTTAGATTTTATTTAAATATTATAGAAGATTCAAGGAAATATTTTTGGTAATGAAAATTAATTTTGTAGATTAAGATATTTAGTATAAGGGGATAAGACTATAGTTAACTATTTAAAGTAAATAAAACTATATTTTGAAATATTAAGAATCTTAGGAATTTAGTTGAGAAAGAAAAGATTCGGGCTCAATGGTGTAAAGATTATGAATTACATATAAGGTAAAGGAATGCTTTAAGTTTCAAATTTAGGAAAAGAAGAGTGAAGTTCAAAATTATTTACAGGCTATCCAGATATAGTAATCCTCACTTGAAAAAGAATAAAAAAAGAAAGGATTGAAAAACAATCCCTGAAAAGAAAAGAAAAAATATATATATAGGATTGAAAAGCAATTCAAAAGAAAAGAGAAAAAAGTAAGTGAGGAGAAGCTTGAGGAGATGCCTTATCAAAAATTGGCTTCACTTGGATTAACCTAAAGGGAAAACTAAATACATTTCTGAACTTATATTGATGAAGTGGTATTTTTACTAGTAGTGTTCTCATGAATTTCCTATCATCTGAATACTCTAAGGGAATTGATATTACAACATATAATCATTGTTGAAATCAATAGAAGACTAGAACTCTTAGACTTGATGACTAGATAGCCTTACATCTACAGAGTTAATCTAATTACTTGAAAATCTTTCTAAGAAATCTTACTATGATATTTATTTAAATTAAAATTATAGTATTTCTGAATTAGAACTTTACCACAATGAATCATAGCTTTTATGTAGTACTAAAAATTACTTGAGGACAAGTAATAGTTAAGGTTGAGGGATTTTAACCAACTGAAAATATATTAAGATTTTCATGCCTATTTTACATTGATTTTGATGATATTGCACTTTAAAGAAAGGTATTTTTGATGTTTTGTTGTAGGTATGTAGATTTATGGACATTGGAGCAAAAAGATGCAAAAAATAGTGAATTTGGAGCAAGAAGGACCAAAATATGAAGATTTTACCTATGGCGTCGACGACGAGATTAAAGGCACCGATGGTGGATTTTTCCCGAGAGTTCAGAAAAAAATGTTACAAGGAAGTTCACCGATGGCGAGATCGAGGCCGTCGACAATGACCCTTAAGAGAGAGAGTCCAAAGCCAAGTTTTCTAGAAGGCCACCGACGGCAAGATCTAGGCCGCCGACGGCGAGTAAGTTGGTTCTCTCATGACAAGCATCGAATGTAGAAGATTTTTCAAGGGATGCTTGGGTGACTCTTGGAAACTCTTCAACAACTTTAAAAGAAACATTTAGAGGCCGAAAAAAGTGTCCACTTGTGTCCACTAGTGTCCACCGAGTCCAAAAGGGGTCCAAAGTGTGTCCACTGTTTCTATTAGTGTCAGAGTATTAGTGAGTTAGTTTAATTAGTGTTAATTGTGAGGGATTCTTTAAGAGATTGTAAGAGTGGAAGGAAAGTGAGAGATTTCTTCCTCCTTATCGCTTCGAAGGAGAATTCCATGTGTTGTAAAGAAAGTAAGAGATTCAGAGGAACTTCAAAGAGTTTGCTTGGGGAGGAATTCGAGATAAGTTGTATTTACTTATTGTAGTTTTTATAACTTTGCTTTTATATATGAAATCCAAGTTTTCTCGTATCTTCTCCATGAAATATGAGTACTTTCTCAGTCTTTCTCCTTGTTTTAAGATTTTTGTGAAATGGTGATTTGAATTAGTTGAGAGAATGTAAAGAAATTGCGATAATCTTTTCACTTTAATCTTAATTTACTTTCAATCTAGCTAATTGACTTGTTAAAATATGTTGACTTTAATAACTAAAGTGAAGACTACATCCAAGATTCAGGGAGGTCAAAGTCCTTGAAAGTAAGGTGCAAATAAATAGGGAAATATTATTTATTGGGCGTAGTATTGGAGATTTTAGAGTGATATGTTAAAATCGTTAATTTGGTCCTATCGTTTGGGTGTTGAAGTGTAGATGTTAGCCGTCAGGCGAGGGGAACGTGAGAGCCGGTATCCTCTCAGCCTAGCCGCAGATTCAGTAACCAAGCATAGGATTAGTCAATGTACTTTATGCTTGAACTAAAGGGTAAAGAATAGGTATGCTCTTATCTGGCACAACACATTTTTAAATTAATTCTAATTATTCATTAACTTAAATTTCTTAACAAAGGAGAAGGATGCTTGCTTATATATCTAACCTCACTTTATTAGTAGAAGTAGTTAATTGTTAGTAGAATTAGTTCATTAAAATTCTATCTTATTTACGATTGCATATTAGTGACAAATAGGAAATTCGATTTACTAGTTGTGATTTTGAATTAGTTTCTATAATCCTAGTTCGTAACCTCTGAAATATCCCTGTGGGATCGATATCCAGGACTCCACCAGAGCCCTGTATTACTTAAGTGATACGTATACTTGCGTTAGTAAAGGTAACTCTACGATTATTGAATATATTATACACTACATACAACATTAAGATTACACTAAGTACGCGAAGGCTGGTTCAGTAGGGTGTATAGTAAATTATACAGAGTAAACAGTTTGAGGGATTTCTCCCTCAAATCTGAGACAACCCATCTAATTAGGCAGCCTCTATCTTATCCTTCATGCTATCATTCTCTATCTCATCCACGGTGTCCTTCTTCTTAGCCTTCTATTGTGGTAGTTTTTCCGGAGTGATCTCAATCTTGGGCTTTGGAGATAGCAGATTCTAAGTGGCAGCTTGCTCCGAACCCTGCTGAATTTGATCTAGTAACTTCTTGGAGGATCTGGTCCAAACTATGCTCCATCCCTCATCTTTTACGTACGGATGTATCAGAGTGATAATCTCAGCTGAACTCATATATATATAACCTCTTGCTGGTTCTTTTAAATATTATCTTGCAATTGTGATATTTCCTCTTTAAAGTTCTTCTCTAGCCAATCCTTGAAGCTGAAGTAATTCTCTATGGTATGTCAAAGTAGCATGTGGTATGGACAATAGTTTGATAGATCTTTTTTATCGACCTGCATTGGTTTCTTTGGTTAAGGTAACTTGAACTAGGGCTTTTTCATCAAATTATGAAACATCTTTGCTACGGTGACGTCTAGTGCACCCTTAGTGTGTGTTGTTTTTCGGTGTGTTTATGTCAATTTAATTCTGATGCACCAAAAATATATGTTGTTTTTGCTATATAATTTTACTCATTTTTGGTGATATTGCACTTTAAAGAAAGGTATATTTCATGATTTGTTGAAGTTATGATGATTTTAGGTGATTTGAGCGAAAAGAAGCGAAACGGAACAAATTTAGAGCAAAAAGGAGGAAAACAGGTTCTGGCACTGCCGACGCCATTTTCTAGAGAGCTCTGAAATAATTTGACGATAGAGCAACCGCCGGCGCCAATGTCGGTGGACTTCAAATTTGAAGAGTTTTGGAGACTTTTTGAAGGGATGCATATGGAAACTCTTGGGATTTCGTTCCAAACTTTTAAGTAACTGTTTTTGGATGAAAATTAGTGTGTGTTTTGTGTATTCTAGAGAGTCTAGTGTGTTTTGAGTGTTAGGGCTTATGAGAGAAGAGTGTAGAAGTGACAATTTCAGAGGGATTCTTCTCTAAGGAGTGAAGGAGAATGAGTAAAGTGAGAGATTGCTTCTTCCTTTCCATTCTAAAGAGGGAATTGAGTGTTGCAAATAAGATAGAAAAGGATTCAATGGAACTTCAACGGAATTGCATTGGGGAAGAGAAAGAGATAAGTTTTTTTTTTTTGTTTGTATGACTTTTTTTATATATATATAATCCATGTTTTATTGTGTCTTCTCTATGAATTTTGAGTAGTCTCCTTTGTCTTTCTTCTTGCATAGAGATCTGATGATGTGTTGATGTGGATTTGAAGTGTTTTTAAAGTATTAAAGAAATTGTGATGGTTTTTCATTTCAAACTTAATTTACTTTTCGATCTGGCCAATTGGATTGTTAAAATATGTTGTGGAACATTAACTCTGAAAGGATTTAATGTCTTACAACAACAATGAAGAACCCATTCAATTTCCATGGATGAATTGGTAGTTCATGGGAATTGAGTGCAAATAAATAAGGAAATGTGTTTTGATGGACGTCATATTGGAGGTTACAAGGTGACAGGCTGAGATCCCGAATTTGGTCGTAAGATTAGTAACTAAACTAGAATGTTAGCCTTTAGGTAAAGGGTGAGTGGGAGCTTCGTAGTAGCAGTCGGTATCCTCCCCACCTAGCCTTAGATTTAGTAACTAAACATAGGATATGTTAATGTTCTTTTCTTGCTTAGAAGAGGGGGTACTCTTTTAAGGGTAAAGAATTAATTATGCTCCTATTTGGCACAACACAATAAATAATCATTCCACACATCATATTCTCATTGCAAGAGGAAAGATACTTTTCTTATATATTACAATCATTCAAATATATAGCTTAGTGTGTGTTTGATAGTTAATTTTGTTTTAAAGATATAGAAGTAATTGTAGTTTGCTTAATTGTTCCTGTTTTCTGCATCTTGGTAGTAGAAGTAAACATTAAACATTAATTGCAATTTAAGTATTGGAATTCAGTATCACATTATCAATAGTGAGATTCACCCTTCCCTGTGGGATCAATAAACGGTACTCCATTAGATCCATGTATTACTTGATACAATACGTATACTTGCGTTTGAAATTATGACTTTATAAAATCATTATAAATATATAAATCTGAAGGCCATAAATTCTTGCATAATATAAAAGGTCGTGGTCAGGTTTTTGGTACCGTTGTCGTGGAAGGATGGAATCAAAGAAATAAAGTATAAACAGTATCTATTGATAATATAGTAACTGAAAACCTTTACTTTGTAGTGTACAATTGTGTGTTTGTTTACTTTTTAAAGTATTTGTGTGCTTTTATATGTGTCGTAGTGGATCTAAAGGTTTAGTACCTGACATTTCAGAGTTAGAGCGTACTATTAGAAAAATTAGAAAACAACAAAAACAAACTGAAAATCCTTACGAAATGGCGAATAATCAAGATAATCAGAGAAATAATATTAGAAATTTGCCAAGACCTTTAAGATATTATGCTAACCCAATAGTAGATGAAATTCATATAACTATTCAAAATCCTGATGTTGCTGCTAACTCATTTGAACTTAAACCTGCTATTATTCAAATGGTACAAAACTATCAATTTGGAGGAACACCTAATTAGGATCCAAATTTACATCTCGCTAGTTTTCTAGAACTCTGTGCTACTTTTAAGTATGACAAATTGTCGAGTGATGCTATCAGACTTAAACTTTTTCCTTTTTCATTAAGGGATAAAGCTAAGGTGTGGTTAAATTCGTTAGCACCTGGATCTATTATAACTTGGGGAGAATTGTCTCAAAAGTTTCTATCAAACTATTTTCCTCCATCAAAGACTGCTAAGCTAAGAAATGATATCACATCTTTTGGTCAGTTTGAAGGGGAATCAATATATGAAGCTTGGGAGAGATTTAAAGATCTTCTTAGGGAGTACCCACATCATGCTTTAACAGATTGGTTAATAATTCAAACATTTTATAATGGATTAGTTCATTGAGATCAATTATAGACGTTGTTGGTGGATCGTTAATGTCAAAACCTTTTGATGAAGCATACGCATTAATTAAAAAAATTGCTACTAATAATTTTTAATGGTCCTCTGAACGGGTAAATCCTAACAGCGTAGCTAGTGTTCATGATTCAGATCTGATGACTATGATAGTTTCTCAAATTGCAGCCCTTTCAAAGACAATAGATCAATATGGAATGAATTATTCTCAACCACCCCAAGTGTTAGAGGAAAATTCATTTTGACAGATAACAGAGTCTCAAACACCTTATGAGACTTTGAATGCTATTAATAGATCTAACAATCCTTATTCAAATTATTATAATCCTGGTTGGAAGAATCACCCAAACTTCAAATGGAATAATAACAATGCCAATGTTAACCCGCATTGGGGGAACAGTTCTATACATCCAGTTGAAAATTCAAACAATCAAGAAAATACTTTTAGACGATCTTATCCTCCTGGATTTAATATTAACCTGTAATTTAAGGATAGAAGTTGTCTACTGAAGAAATTAATCTGAATAAGGTAAATCAATTACAAGCTCAAGGTGTTGCAATAAAAAATATTGAAAATCATTTTGGGCATATTTTCACTTAGTAATAAACCTTCTGGAACGCTTCCAAGTAATGTTGAGATTAATCTAAAAGATCAAAATAAGGAACAACTTAAGGCTATTCAATTAAGGAGTAGAAAATAATTGGAAACAAGAGTGCAAAAATAAGTTGAAATAGAAAAGGAGAAGGTGAATATTGAAAAAGGTTCAAACAAGATTTATTCAGACTTGGATTATCCTGTTGAACTAATGAAGATTACTGTTGAAAAACCACTGCCTCCATTTCCTCAAAGATTGAATCAACAAAATAGGGATAACAGATTTGGAAAATTTTTGGAGATCCCTAAAAAATTAACGATAAATATTCCTTTTGTTGAAGCATTAGAACAGATGCCTGATTATGCTAAGTTTATGAAGGATATTCTGAAAAAGAAAAGAAAGTTTACAGATCATAAAACTGTTGCACTCAGCAAAGAGTGTAGTGCAATTATTCAGAAGAAGCTTCCTTAAAAACTTAGAAATCCTGGTAGTTTCACTATCCCGTGTGCTATAGGAGAAAATTTTTTCGGAAGAGCCTTATGTGATCTGGGAGCTAGTATTAATCTTATGCCTTAATCAACTTTTAAAAGGTTGGGAATATGATAAATTTCTCCTACATCTGTGACTCTTCAGTTAGCCGATCGTTCCATTACTTACCCTAAAGGAGTGGTGGAAGATGTGTTAGTGAAAGTGGATAAATTTATCTTTCCTGTGGACTTTATTGTACTTGATATGGAGGAAGATAAAGAAATTCCAATTATTTTAGGAAGACCATTCCTTGCTACTAGAAGAGCAGTGATTGATATTCAAAAAGGAGAATTAACTATGAGAGTTAATGATCAAGAGGTGACCTTTAACATTTTGAAATCTATGATGTATCCCTCAATGGAAAAAGATAATGAATGTTTTAGGATGGAGGTCTATGAATATTCGAGAAACGATCATTTTGAAAATATGTTTGACAAAGAAGTGGAGTATGAAAATATGTTTGAAGAAGAAATTGAAAATGAAGAAAATTTAGATAATAAGAAGAATGAAGATTTGGAGTATGTTCAGGAGAGATTTGAAGTATTAGACACTATGGAAGGTGGAAATAAAAGCTTAATTTTATCTATAATAAAACCTCCTAAACTTGAGATGAAAATTATCCCTAATCATTTGAAGTATATGTTTTTAGGAGAATCATCTACCCTGCCAGTTATTGTATCTTCGGAGTTAAACGATTATCAAGAACAGAAGTTGTTGGAAATTTTAAAAAGATACAAGAAAGCTTTTGGATGGACTTTAGCATATATTAAAGGAATCAATCCTTCTATTTGTATGAACAGAATTTTATTAGATGAAGAACATAAACTGAGAGTTGATCCGTATAAGAGATTAAATCCTATAATGAAAGAAGTAGTTAAGAAGGAAATTTTAAAATGGTTGAATGCTGGAACTATTTATCCTATTTCAGATAGTTCTTGGGTGAGTCCAATACATTGTGTACCGAAAAAGGGAGGAGTTACTATTGAAGTGAATGAATATAATGAAATCATTCCGACAAGACAAATTAATGGATTGCAAATTTGTATCGACTATAGTAATTAAATGACGCCACCCGAAAAGATCACTTTCCTCTTCCTTTTCTATATAAAATGTTGGATAGACTTGCTGGACACAAGTACTACTGCATTTTGGATGGATATACTGGTTATAATCAAATACCTATTGCTCCTAAGGATCAAGAAAAGATAACCTTTACTATCCCTTACAGAACCTTTGCTTTTCGAAGAATGCCTTTTGGATTGTGTAATGCACCTGCAACATTTTAGAGATGTATGATGTCTATCTTCAGTAGAATGATAGATAATGAAATAGAAGTTTTCATGGATGATTTCTCTGTATTCGGGTCTTCATTTGAAATCTGCTTAAAAAACTTAGCAAAAGTTTTGGAGCTTTGTGAGAAAACAAATTTAGTTCTGAATTGAGATAAATGTCAATTTATGGTTGCAAGTGGAATTGTGCTTGTGCATAAAATTTCTAATAATGGTATGGAGGTCGACCCTACTAAAATTAGAGTGATTGAGAGATTGCCACCACCCACTACTGTGAGAGAGGTGAGAATCTTCTTAGGACATGCTGAATTTTATAGGAGATATATTAAAGATTTTTCTAAAATTACTAAACATTTATGCCAATTTTTAGAAAATGATAGAAAGTTTGATTTTAATTATGAATGTTTAAATGCTTTCAAATTATTAAAAGAGAAATTAATCATTGCACCTATAATTGTTTCACCAGATTGGCGGAAACCATTTGAACTCATGTGTGATGCTAGTGATTATCCGATTGGAGTAGCATTGGGGCAAAGGCATGATAAAGTTTTCAAAGCCATTTACTATGCTAGTAAAACTCGTAATGAAGCTCAAATTAATTATACCATTACAGAAAGAGAGTTACTAGCTATAGTACTTGCTTTTGAAAAGTTTAGACCTTATTTAATTGGAGCTACAAGTATTGTGCATACAAACCATTCAGCTATTAAAAATTTAATTCAAAAAAAGGATACAAAACCTAGATTAATTAGATGGTTACTTCTTCTGCAAGAATTTGATTTTATGATAGTTGATAGGAAGGGATCTAATAACCAAATAGTTGATCATTTGTCAAGAATTGAGTATGATAAATTATCTGAATTTGAGAAAAAAGTTACAGAAACTTTCCCTGATGGACAACTTTATACAATTATGGGAAGAAATTTGCCCTGGTATGCTGATATTGTGAGTTATATTGTACCACTGGATTTAACGAGGCAACAACAAAAGAAGTTCAAATATGATGCAAAATCTTATTATTGGGATAAGCCCTATCTATATAAACAGTGTAAGGATCTTATTATTAGAAGATTTATGCCACAAGAAGAAACAAATTTGATTATTCAACGATGTCGCGATTCTGAATTTGGAGGTCATTTTGGTGTTGATAAAACTGCTTTTAAGATTTTACAATCTGGATTTATTGGCCTACTCTTTTTAAGGATGTTTACAAAGATATTAAATCATGTTCTCAATGTCAGAGAGTAGGTAATATCTCTATAAGAAATGAAATGCCTCTAAATTATAATTTGGATGTTGAAATTTTTTATGTATGGGGATTAGATTTTATGGGACCATTTACCCCTTCATTTGGAAATTTATATATACTGGCTGCAGTTGATTATGTCTCGAAGTGGATTGAAGCTATTGCTTTACCTACATGTGATGCTCAGAGAGTATCAATAAAGAGAAATATATTTACAAGATATGGAATGCGGAGAGTGATTATAACTGATGATGGATCCCATTTCAGGAATAATCAAATTAAGAGATTAACTGAGAAATATAACATTATTCATAGAATCTCTACTGCTTATCATCCCCAGACTAGTGGTTTAGTAGAAGTATCGAATCGTGAAATTAAAATAATTTTGGAGAAAACTGTGGATAATCATAATTTAGATTGGTCTGCTCGATTAGATACTGCATTATGAGCTTATAGGACTGCTTTTAAGACCCCTATTAGAATGTCTCCTTATAGACTAGTGTTTGGTAAGACTTGTCATTTACCGGTTGAATTGGAGCATAAAGCATATTGGGCGATAAAAGAGTTAAATTTTAATTTGAAAATTGGTGGAGAGAAGAGATTTATGCAATTGAATGAATTGGAAGAGATTAGAAATGCATCTTATCACAATGACAAGATCTATAAAGTGAAAATGAAATTATGGCTTGATCGGAAGATATTGAAAAAGTAATTGGAATTTGGACAAAAATTTTTGTTATACAACACAAGATTGAAGTTATTTCTTGGAAAGCTCAAGTCTAAATGGTTGGGACCTTTTACAGTTGTAAAAGTTTATTCTTTCAGAGCTGTTGATGTTAAAGATCCTGATACTAAAAAGATTTTCAAGGTTAATGGGCATCCATTAAAGCCTTACTTTGACAGGTTTCAACCTGATTTCAAAGATGTTTTAGTACTGAGTCATCTCGATTAACTGAATGGTTTGTCGGGCTGACGACGTTTAACCAAGCGCTTTATGGGAGGCAACCCATATGTATCTTTGTTGTGTGTATGCTTGTTTGTTATAGTTGTGCTTTTTAGATAGTTATTTGTTAATCCTAATCGCACTTAAATACATTTGAAATGGATAAATATTGGATCAAATTGAGATATCATAATATTTTGGGCAAAACGAAGTTCGGTGAAGTTTTTAACCACTGGCGCCGCTGGCGCCTAATTACAGAGAGAATTTGCTAAATTTCAGGTTTGAGCGCCGCCGGTGCCCAAAACCTATTGACGATTTTTTATTTTCAAAATGTGAGTTTTGGCGGTTTTTAGTGTGATCTTCGTCCTTATAACTCCCTAAACTCTATTTTAGACTTCCAAACTACAGAAAAACAAAAAACTACCATTCCCAATTCGTATCCTATGGATTCCTACTTTATAGAAACCTCTCGATCTCACATTTTCAACTGAAGGAAGTTTATAAGTTTCAAGGCGCAGAGATTGTTCAAAAAAGTGATGATGAAGAGGAGGATTATAAAGGAAAGAGGCTTTATAAATCGAGGTATGGATAAACCTACTACAAGAATTGAATAGATAATTAAGGAAAGATATTGGGAAGTGTTGTGTTACACTACCGCTGTCGTAGTCGTTCCGGTTGTGAAGGAATTCTACTCAAATTTGCACGGGATCAACCAAGGATTTGTCTTTGCGCGAGGTAGGTTTGTACAATTCACTCCTGCGAGAAATAATGATCTTTTCGTGAATGAGAATGTACATATTTCCCATTATTCTAATTTCAATGCCAGAAGAGATAATATGAATGATGTGTATCGTTATTTGATGAATGAGAATGAAGAATGAGAAGTTAGAGAAAATGGATATGTTAGTTTCCCTTCTGCATCTTTAAATCTGGTGTCAAAGTAGTGGCATTACTTTATTTCGGTAAAGTTATTTCCAACTTTGAAGATTAGCAAGGTAACAAAGGAAAGTGCCATTTTGAATTTTTGTATTCAAACGGGAGGTTGATTGATATTGGTAATATAATTGTGAAATCAGTTTTGGGATTAATTGTTCATGGATCTAAATATGGGCTTGAACACCCGTCCACCATATTTCTGTTATGTAGTCAATCACAAGTTTCATATGAGAGTTGGGAAAAGGTTCTTCTTCCCCGGAGGCCTATTGATCCAGCTAATCTTTATGATTACCAAACAGTAGGAGATGATGATGATATGAATCTGATTACTGATCAACCAACTCAGACTTCACAACTGATTCAGCCTTATTTTCCTGAAAGTTCCAAAATGATACTGAAGAAGATCAAAAAGTTGGATAAGGAGGTACATAATGTTATGAATGTAATTAATAATATTTCTGATTTTTTTGACCATATAGATTGGAGGATGAAGGAACAATTTGATCATACTGGTCTGATTGAGATGGATTTGGTTAATCCAATGAAGAAGAACGCAGTGATTACTGAGGATTCATCTAATGAATTCCCATTTTGTCCCTTCTACAATTTGTTAGTGCATTAGCAATCTATTGGTGATATTAGAGAGGAAGAAAGTTCTGAGACCGATGTCGAGTGATTATTGGATTGTGCTTATGTTTGATATGTGTGTGTTTACTTTGCTTAATTCTGTTTGGTGTGTTTAGTACTTTGCTTTTCTTTGTAATTTGAATTTAGATTTATTATGCTTAATTTCATGGTGTGTGCTTAGATTTTAGTGTTTGCCTATCATAGCGTATTTGCAACACTAAAAATCTAAAGAGTTGTTGGTTTAATTTGATGAACATATTTAGTGTATATAATATAACGTGGATTTTATATATGGAAGTATGTTTTGTATTGTTTGTTTAAGAATTGTGTTAGTTATTCCTTGCATTATGAAATAGATGCTTAATGAAGTATTAAATGTCGTTGTGGAGGTCGAAAAGATTGAAATTACGAAAAAAAATTTTGGACCCAGAAAAATTTTTGGAATGGCGCCGCCAGCGCCCAAATCCAGAGAGTTTTGACATTTTAAATAAATAGAGCGCCGCCGGCGCCCGAATATAGTAAAAAGCCGAAAACCCTTTATTTCGTGATTTTTACCCTGGGACCCACAGTTTTTTCCATTGCTTTCATCTTACTCCTCCATTTTCGTGATTTTGAAGACCAAGGACTTGCTAGATTTTGGATTTAAAGAGATTTCAAAGCTTTTTGAGACCGGAGCTACACATCTCTTGGTGAGAGATTCACTTTAAGTTAAAAAAAAAAATTTTTCATCATGGATATCTCTCACATTGCTTAGATTGAAATTTTTTGGATTTTTTAAAAATTTTGAGATTTTCTATGATGAAATTTTCTCTTACTTGTTTAGAATAGTATTTGGAGTTTGATACATTATGAATTTGGGATTTATTGGAATTTTATTGCAATTTTTAGAAATTCACATGGCTCCAAGGATGAATAAAGGGAAGAGAAAATTTTATTTTGATGAAGAAAACTTTGTTAATGTTAAAGCACAATTTTGTTTTAACTCTTACCTTTACAATAAGAAGTGTATTCAGGATCGGGCTTTTGATAATCCTGAAGGATCTGTAGAATAGTTAATTACCGAATGGAATTGGGAACGATTTTGTTATTTTACTCCAAATGCTGTTATGGGAGTTGTTAGAGAGTTCTATTTAAATGTGCCCTGAACTGAGACTGAGTATGTGTTAGTTAGAGGGAAAATAGTTGAATTTACTCCTCAACGAATCAATGCTTTTTATCATATTCAGGAACCATTTGTTTGTAAATATGAAAACTTTGATACTCGCGAGGCAAATATGAGGGAAGTGATTGCTTTTCTGATGAATAGAAGAGGGGAATGGAAAATACGTCAAAAATAGATGATTAATTTCCCTACTTCCAAGTTTAATGTTGCATCGAAAGCTTGGCACTATTTCATCTCTGCAAGACTGTTACCTTCTTATCGCCATAGTGAAGTTCCAAGGGATAGAGCAATTCTAAACTATTGTATTCAAAAGATGAAGAAGATTAATACTGGAACTATTTTCTTTAAGAACATTTAGACTGTTGCTAGAGGTGAGACCACTGGATGATTAGGACATCCTGCCCTAGTTCATGCCTTGTGTGTTCAGTCTGGAGTAGAGTTCAATAGTTCTGAAGAGATAGCTATTCCACTGAGACCAATTACAATGACTATTATGTGTATTAATGAGTCTCATGTAGGAGCCTGAGTTGAGAGTAGGATTACTGATATTCCTACTACGAGTCATGATGTTCCATCTACATCTGAACCCCCAACATTCTCTAATATTATGGAGCAGCTGAGATTACAGAGTGCTAGTCTGGATAGACTCCATGATAGGATGGATGTGTATGAGGCCAGAAGTGATTTGAACGAAGATTATATGAGAAGAAGAGTGGAGTTTGATATTGCCTATTATGATGCACAGGTCAGATTCATGAGGGGGAGACTGATGTGATATTTCCTACCTGCCCCTGCTATACACCGTATAGGCCTGATCATGCTGACCTTGCTAATGAATCTATGATGAAGACTGGTAGTTTTTTTGTTTTTGTTTTTGTTTTTCTTGTTGTTTGGTGTGTTGTATTTTTGTGATGTAGTAGTTATTTGCTTTCATGTGATGTGTAAACCTGTTGATGTACTGTTATGTTGAAATTGCTTAATGAACTGAGTAGTGTTGTGATAGTTGTTTAGTATTGTAGTGTTTTGTTGAATGTTTAGATGTCTAAAGTTAATTTCTCTTTACCCATGCAAATGATTAAAATATTTATATATCACTATTACTAACTGTTTCATGCCTGCTAGTTGTAAATTTTGACTAATACCATATAGGTTTTGAAGATTTCAAGATCCCAACACAAAAAGGTTAGTTTCTTTTACTCTCTACTGTTTTAAATTTATTGAAAATTTTAAGTTTGCGGGAGGGTAGAAAAATATTAACTCTTATTTGTTCTCAATTATTACATTTTCAAAATTCATTAGCATAACTTCTGGCAGTTCAACCTCACTGTAAGTAACTAAACTTTTCATTTCAGTTGAATATTATGGAAGGATTGGATTAATTTTTTAGTAATAAAGGTTAATTTTATAGAGGTAAGATATTTGGTATGAAAGGATTTGATTATAGTTAACTATATAATGTAAAGAAAACTGTATTTTTGAAATGATAAGAGACTTAAAGTATTATGTGTTAAGAAGAGATTGTGACTTTATGATGAATAACAAAGCTTATACCTAATTATAAAGTAAGGAGGTATTTCAAGTTTTGAACTTTAGAAAAAG
The DNA here is from genome assembly GCA_022702705.1 of Papilionanthe hookeriana x Papilionanthe teres. Taxonomy (NCBI): domain Eukaryota; kingdom Viridiplantae; phylum Streptophyta; class Magnoliopsida; order Asparagales; family Orchidaceae; genus Papilionanthe; species Papilionanthe hookeriana x Papilionanthe teres. The sequence goes on from CM040424.1 coordinate 12,688,661, forward strand.
GAGAGTGAAGTTCAAAATCACTACAGACTATCAAGATATATAAATCCTCATTAATAAAAAAGAGAGAAAAGAAAGAAAGGAAAAGAATGAATGAAAAATAATCCCAAAATAAGAGAAAAAGATAAAAGAAAGAAAAAAATTTATGAGGAGATGCCTAATCAAAAATTGGCTTCACTTGAGTCACCCTGAATGGAGAACTTGATTTCATTTCTGAATTTATATTTTATGTATTGGCGTACATTCTGATAAAGTTTGCATGAACTCCATTTTCACATAATCTTTCAAGGCACTTTTAATGTAACAAATTATAGTTTATCTTGAAATAAAGAGAAGACTAGAACCCATAGACTTGATTACTGAATATTCTTATACCTGTAGTATTGACTTGAGTTACTAAATTTCTTTCTAAAAGTCTAACCAATATATTCTTTTGAATGAAAAATTTTAGTATCTTACAAATGAATAGTGCATTTGACCCAATGCTATATATATGCGTACTAAAAATTCAATCCCCGCAACGGCGCCAAAAACTTGACCCGTAATGCGCTGATGACAAATATAATAATTAATGCTTTCAAATATATGTAATAGATAATAATAGAAACTAGTGTATACAAATATAATTTTATTGAAAATATTTTATACACTAGGGGTACTACGCAAGTATATGTATTGTATCAAGTAATATAGGGCTTTGAAACAGAGACCTCGGTATCGATCCCACGAGGAGTGAGTTATGGATTTTTAAATATTTTATTTTATTTTTATGTATTTCTTTATAGTTTATAAGTTTGATATTTTTAATTTACTAGATACAATAATAAAGCAGCAATGAAAGATGCAATAATAAAGCAGTAATTAAATGATTGGTGTAAATAGCAATAAGAACACAACTTTCTTCCTTTCAATTAATCCAAGATTTTCTAAGATAATGATAATATTTGTGGAGAATATAAATTTATGCTATTCTTCCAAATAGAAGCATACATATTCTTTACCCTTTGATCCAGATGTAATGAACATTGGCTAGCCTATAGATCAGGTGCGGATGTATTGTTAGTAGAATGGGTTAATCTAGGCTCACACTACTAGATGTACAAGGGTGGCTATGGTCGGCCCTACTAGTGACCCTTTCCTTCTCTATAAACCAAATCACAAGAATTTAGTCCGTCACTCTAAAAACTTATTAATTCTACGCCCATTATATAATATCTTCCTATTTATTTGCACTTCACCTTGAATAACCCGCACAAGGCCTTCGACTACCCAAGGATTCATGTGATATCTACTAGTTAAGAATTCATCTCCTTCTAGGTATCAAAACTCTTCAACAGATTTTAACAATACAAGTGATCAATTTGTAAAGTAAATGAAGATCCGGTATTAATATCATCACAATGTTTTAAAATATAAATAATTTTTAATTCTCCATCGAATTTTAGATTATCTTATTTATCTTTTCATAATTGAAAGGAGAAAGTAAACTAACTACTCAGAACACATTGAATTTAAAAAACAAAACATGATAATAAAACTTTGAATAAAATTACAAATACTTATCTCAAGTGTTTCTCCTACTGAACCACTGAATTTTTCTGACTCTAAAGCAAATAAAAAGCACCAACTCTTTAAACTCTCAATACAAACTCTAAATAAACTCCCTAATTAATAAAAGTGGCTCTAAAATATTTCCCTAATTTCTCTCTCTATAGGAACTCTAGATAGGGGAACGTATGGGGGCGTTTTTCTCTGAAGGAGTACCCTCCTATTTATAGGCTTCAAGGATTGCCTTGAGGCACCTCTTCAAAATTTGTCCACATTCAATCAATCTTCTAGAAGGTGTGTCTAGCGCCTAGGCGCCGGACTCTGCGTCCAGTTCTTCGCACCTCTTCACTTTGGATCGCACCTCTTCGTGATTAAAACCATTTCCAACCGTCCAAATACATTGTATCACATGTCCTATAAACCAGGAACAACTGCCAGTCTTCTAGAAGGTCTAATAACCGCTAATAATGTCAAAATAACCGTCCAAAATTCGTCAAAAATCTTGACAGATTCCGTATCGACCTGGCGCTTAGGCGCCGGATTCTGGCGCCTAGGCGCTGGATTCTAGCGCCAGACCAATAATTTTGAAAATTTTGCATTTTGGCTCCATTTTTGCTCCTTTTTTCTCCTTTTTCACTTTTTTTTCTTCTTGAACATTTTCCCATCACCTATATCCAAAAACACAAAAATACCTTTCATTAAAGCATAATATCCTTAAAAATTTGATAAAAATCAAGGCATATAAATGGGTATTTTTTTCATGGATCAAAATCCCCCAAACTTAAATGTTACTTGTCCTCAAGTAACCCTTTTTACTATATAAAATGTATAACATTTAGAATGAAACATAAATATTTAAGATTCCTTGTAATTTTTGATCTTATAAAGGCTTTAGTAAATCATTAACAAAATTTCACTAACTAAGTTTAATTTTAAGAATTTAAAGAATATTCAACTACCAAATCATAAGACTTTAAAAATTTTTCATTCATTTCGAAAATAATAAAAGTTTATTATATTAAGATCACATAGATTATTTACAAGAAAAAGATTTTCATGAAAAGTCTTTCTTATATAAAGATTCATGCATGAAAATTAAGTAAAAGAATGTAACTAGTTTTCTTCATATAAGATAACTCAAGTGAAGCCAATTTTTTATTAGGCATATCCTCAAGCTTCTCCTCTTTTTCTTTTTTTCTCTTTTTTTTTCTCACTGAGGATTACTATATCTGGATAGCCTGTTAATGATTTTGAACTTCACTATCCTCAACTTATATATTGAAACTTTTACATTTTCACTTAATTATTATAACATGAATAGACTTTGAAAAAGATTTTCAATCTTTTCTTTTTCAAGTTATAATTTTTTATTTCTTAATACTTCTAAAATTCAATTATTTTTGTTATGAATAGAAAAATTTCTTAATCTTATTCTTCTTTAAGTTAAATAATTCTATTCTTAAATCTAATCAAAGTTATTAAAATTTTGGTTAAGTCCACTAAATTATTTATAATTTCAAAAATTTAAGTGATCTTAAATAGATTCTTCATTCCTTATGTTATGTTAAAATTTTCTTTTTTTAGAAAATATTAGTTTATTAAGGACAAATAAAATTTAAATTTGCATGTATTTTCTCTTCCCCCAAACTTAAGTTTTGGTATACATGAAAATAATAAAGTATGAGAGAAAGAAAAGTATAATTTAAAAAGGAATTTTATAAGCATGTAAGAAAAAAATTCTAGAAAGAAATATAATTTACTTCTACACATGCTTTTATGAATATTACAGAAATAATGGAGCATATAAAAGTAAGCAGGCTTAAAAATTTTATATAGCAGTAGTTGAATTAAATAACTATATTACTAATAGAAATAAAATAACATTACTAACTATTCTAGAATCACTAAGCGGTAGAGGTCGAAACCAAAAATAAACACAAATTCATTCAAATTTCAGTCTGCAACTAAATATCTAAAATAGTCTCAACATCAATTAATTCATACAAAGTCTCATAAACAAATCTAAACTAGTAAACAGCAAACAACAATCAGTACTAGCAAACAAAAACTAAACTAACAACAGACTCAGCACATCTCAGAGGTAAATTAGGCCACTAATCACTGTCTGTAGCCTCGTGATCGTCATCACCAAAAGAAAACTTCACATCCTTAGGATCAACATATGGTGAAAATCTAGGATAGGTGGGAAACTGAATATCATGCTCACCCTCCAAGAATCTGACTAAAGACTCTGAATACTCAGCATCATATTCACACTTTCTCTGGGTGTAATCAGATACGTGATCAATCTTCTTATAATTTTGTCCCAATACAGCTCCAATTGCAAAATCACTTTCATCGGACATTAATTCAAAAGGTTTATTCCAATTAGGTGTAATAATTATAGGTGAAGTTATTAATTTGTCTTTTAAAATATTGAAAGCATTAACACAGTCTTCATTAAATTCAAATTTAGCTTCTTTTTCCAATAAATGACAAAGAGGTTGAGCAATTTTAGAAAAATCCTTTATATATCTTCTATAAAATCCAGCATGACCTATAAAACTTCTCACATCAGTAACAGTATTAGAGGGTTGCAGTTCAGCAATAATTTTACTTTTGCTTGATCAACTTCCATCCCTTCTTTTGAAACTTTATGACCAAGTACAATGCCTTCTATGACCATAAATTGACAATTTTCTAGTTAAGAACTAAATTTGTTTCTTCACATCTTTTCAGAACATTGGAAATATTTTCTAAACAAGACTCAAAAGAAGCTCCAAAAACTGAAAAATCATCCATTAATACTTCAATTCCTTTGTCAATCAAATCACAAAATATTGATATCATACATCTTTGAAAAGTTGTAGGTGCATTACATAAACCAAAAGGCATTCTTCTAAAGGCAAATGTTCCATAAGGACTTGTAAATGTTGTTTTCTCTTGGTTCTCAGGAGTAATAAGTAATTAATGATAACCAGAATATCCATCCAGAAAACAGAAATATGAGTGTCCAGCTAATTTGTCTAGCATTTGATCCAAGAAAGGTAAAGGAAATGATCCTTTCTAGTGGCTTCATTTCACTTACGATAATCAATGCAAATTCGCCATCCAATAACTTGCCTTGTAGGAATTAGTTCATTTTTATCATTGACAGTGACAGTTACTCCTCCTTTCTTCGGAACACAATTAATAGGACTTACCCATTTGCTATCCCAAATAGGATAAATAATTCCAGCATCTAACCATTTTAAAATTTCTTTTTTAACAACCTCTTTCATGATAGGATTTAATCTTCTTTGCGGTTCAATGGTAGGTTTAAAATTTTCTTCCATTAAAATTCTATGCATACAAATGGAAGGGCTTAATCCTCTTATATCAGCAATAGTACAACCAAAAGATTTTTTATAATTCTTTAACACTCCTATTAATTTTTCTTCTTGATCTAAACTTAGTTCAGAAGAAATAATAATAGGTAAAGTTAATTAATTTCCAAGAAATGCATACTTTAAATGTGAAGGTAACATTTTTAATTCCAGTTCAGGGGCTTTTTTAATTGAGGGTAAAAGTATATCATTTTGAGTTATGTCTAAAGTTTCCCAGTTGTCTTTAATATAATGAGTTTCTTTAAGTAATTCATCTTCTTTTATTTCTTCATTTTCATCAGTTAAAAATTCAATTTCTTCTTCAGGAATGATTTTACATTTTTCTCAATAGTGTTTTTCAATTATAAAATCAAAAATATCCATTCGGTAACATTTTTCTTTGTCAGGGTACTTCATCGATTTAAGAGCATTCAATTTAATCTCTTGATCATTAACTCTCATAGTTAATTCTCCTTTTTGCACATCAATCATAGCTCGTACGGTAGCTAGAAAATGTCTCCCTAAAATAATTGGTATTTATTTATCTTCTTTCACATCAAGTACAATGAAATCCACAGGGAAAATAAATTTATCTACTCTAACAAGTACATCCTCTATAACTCCTTTAGGGTAAGTGATAGATCTATCAGCTAACTGAAGGGTTACAGTGGTGGGAGTAATCTCTCCTAAATTCAACCTTCGATAAATAGAAAATGGCATGAGATTAATACTTGCTCCTAAATCACACAAAGCTTTTCCACAAAATTTTTCTCCAATAGCACAAGGTATAGTAAAACTTCCAGGATCTTTAAGTTTCGAGGTAATTTCTTTTGAATTATTGCACTACATTCTTCACTTAGTGCAACAGTTTCAAAAGCTTCAAATTTTTGTTTCTTACATAATATATCCTTCATAAATTTTGCATAAGTTGGCATCTATTCCAAGGCTTCAGCAAAGGGTATATTTATAGTAAGTTTCTTAAAAATTTCAAAGAACTTAAAAAATTGATGATCAAGCTTCTGTTGTTTTAATCTTTGAGGAAAAGGTGGTGGTGGTTCTTCAACTTCCACATTAATAGAAATATTAGTTTGATCTTGATTAGGAGAAGGAATTTCTTTAGGTTTTCAATCTCTTCAACTTCAATCACTTTTTCACTTTCATTCTTCATTCTTTCTTTTAATTCCTTTCCACTTCTAAGTTGTACAGCTTTAACATGTTCATGTTCATTTCTAGTTTCTTTTGGATTAATTTCAACATTACTAGGAAGTATTCATGGAGGTCTGTAATTAATTAAATTAGCGATTTGTCCCATTTGATTTTCAATATTACGAATAGCAGTATTTTGATTTTGTAATTAATTACTCATTTGTAAAATTAATTCTTCTATTGATATATTTTTTTGTTGATTATTAAATCCAGGTAGTTTATAATTTGAATTTACTTGATTATTCCAATTTCCAGTTGGATGGGATTGATTATTACCCCATTGTTGTTGTTGATTATTCCAGTTAAAATTAGGGTGATTTTTCCATCCATGATTATAATAGTTTGAATACGGATTACTTTTACTAGCAATAGCTTGTAAAGTTTCAATAGTTTGATAATCTTCAATATTAGATGAGTTGTTATGTGATATGTTGATGGCAAAATTATCTAATTTCTTAATATTGATACTACTTGTGAAGCTAAGAGAGAAGAGGCTTAATATCTTGAATACTTGACATTATTTTAGGATTAATCCTTTCAAATGGCCATTGAAAATTATCATTATCCATTTCTTCAATCAAAGTATAAGTTCTTCAAATTATTTAGACATTAAAGAACCTCCAGCAGCAGCATCAATAATTGATTTTAGTGATCCAATTAAACAATTATAAAATGTTTGAATAATTAACCAATCAGGTAAAACTTGATGAGGACATTTTCTTAATAGTTCTTTAAATCTTTCCCAAGTTTCATAAATTGTCTCTCCGTCAAATTGACTAAATGAAGTAATTTCATTTCTTAATTTAGCAGTTTTAGAAGGAGGAAAATATTTAGCAAGAAATTTTTGTGTCATTTCAACCCATGTTTTAATAGAACCTATTGCTAATGAGTTCAACCACATCTTTGTTATATCTCTTAAAGAAAAAGGAAAGAGTCTAAGTCTAATAGCATCATCAGAAATATTTTTATATTTAAAGGTAGCATAAAGTTCTAAAAAACTAGCAAGGTGTAAATTTGGATTCTCATTTGGTGTTCCTCCAAATTTATTTTTTTGAACCATTTGACTGATAGATGGTTTAAGCTCAAAAGAATTAGCCTTTACAGTAGGTATTTGAATACAACTATGAAGTTCATCAACTGTAGGGTTAGCATAATCTCTTAATGGTTTGTAAACATTTTGTTCATTAATTTCAATCGGATTTTGTAAATTGTTATGTAAATTAGCCATCTCTTGAATTTTTCTTGTTTGTTTTCCTTTTTTAATTCTTTTAATAGTTTTTTTCTAATTCAGAATCTAAAGGTAATAATCCTTCAGATCCAGCACTACGCATAAAATGTAAATTAACAAGAAATATAATCTCTATATATAAAAAAATTATTTTAGTTATATTATTTTATTTTTTTGGTATTTTATATTTTTGACAATAAAAGAAAATGAATAAAATAAAATAAAAATATTTAAAATCTAAAAATTTGCCTCCGCTCCTTCCCGTGCAACGGCGCCAAAAACTTGACCCAATGCTATATATATGGGTACTAAAAATTCAATCCCCGGCAACGGCGCCAAAAACTTGACCCGCAATCCGCTGATGACAAATATAATAATTAATGTTTTCAAATATATGTAATAGATAATAATAGCAACTATGTATACAAATATAACTTTATCGAAAATATTTTACACACTAAGGGTACTACGTAAGTATACGTATCGTATCAAGTAATATAGGGCTTTTAAACGAAGACCCCAGTATCGATCCCACGAGGAGTGAGTTATGGATTTTTAAATTTTTAATTTTATTTTTATGTATTTCTTTAATAGTTTATAATTTTGATATTTTTAATTTACAAGATGCAATAATAAAGCAGTAATGAAAGATGCAATAATAAAGCAGTAATGAAATGATTGGTGTAAATAGCAATAAGAACACAACTTTCTTCCTTTCAATTAATCCAAGATTTTCTAAGATAATGATAATATTCGTGGAGAATATAAATTTATGGTATTGTGCCAAATAGAAGCATTCATATTCTTTACCCTTTGATCTAGGTATAACGAACAATTGCTAGCCTATAGATCAGGTCCGGATGTATTGTTAGTAGAATCGGTTAATCTAGGCTCACACTACTAGATGTCCAAGGGTGGCTATGGTCGGCCCTACTAGTGACCCTTTCCGTCTCTATAAACCAAATCATAAGAATTTAGTCTGTCACTCTAAAAACTTATTAATTCTACGCCCATTATATAATATCTTACTATTTATTTGCACTTCACCTTGAATAACCCGCACAAGGCCTTCGACTACCCAAGGATTCATGTGATATCTACTAGTTATGAATTCATCTCCATCTAGGTATCAAAACTCTTCAACAGATTTTAACAATACAAGTGATCAATTTGTAAAGTAAATAAAGATCTGGTATTAATATCATCACAATGTTTTAAAATATAAATAGTTTTTAATTCTCCATAGAATTTTATATTATCTTATTCAACTTTTCATAATTGAAAGGAGAAAATAAACTAACTACTCAGAACACATTGAATTTAAACAACAAAACATGATAATAAAACTTTGAATAAAATTACAAATACTTATTTCAAGTGTTTCTCCTACTGAACCTCTGAATTCTTCTGACTCCAAAGCAAATAAACTTCAAAAGCACCAACTCTTTAAACTCTTAATACTAACTCTAAATAAACTCACTAATTAATAAAAGTGGCCCTAAAATATTTCTCTAATTTCTCTCTCTAGAGGAACTCTAGATAGGGGGCGTATGGGGGCGTTTTTCTTTGAAGGAGTACCCTCCTATTCATAAGCTTCAAGGGTTGCCTTGAGGCACCTCTTCAAAATGTGTCCACATTCAATGAATCTTCTAGAAGGTGTGCCTGGTGCCTAGGCGCCGGAATCTTGCGCCTTGGCGCCGGAATCTTGCGCCTAGGCGCCGAAATCTTGCGCCTAGGTGTCGGAATCTGCGTCCATTTTTTCGCACCTCTTCACTTTGGATCGCAGCTCTTCGCGATTAAAACCGTTTTCAAGCGTCCAAATACATTGTATCACATGTCTTATAAACTAGGAACAACTGTCTGTCTTCTTGAATGTCCAATAACCACTAACACCGTCAAAATAACCGTCCAAAAGTCATAAAAAATCTTGACAGATTCCGTATCGACTTGGCGCTTAGGCGCCGGATTCTGGCGCCTAGGCGCCAGACCAATAATTTTGACAATTTTGCATTTTGGCTCTATTTTTCTCCATTTTGCTCCATTTTTCTCCTTTTTCATTTTTTTTCTTCTTAAACATTTTTACATCACCTATATCCAAAAACACAAAAATACCTTTCATTAAAGCATAATATCCTTAAAAATTTGATAAAAATCAAGGCATAAAATTGGGTATTTTTTTCATGAATCAGCATTGCCTAGAGTTATATTTTTATGCAGTAAAAGGATTACTTGAGGACAAGTAATACTTAAACTTTGGAGGATTTTGATGCACCAAAAATATATGTTATTTTTGCTATATAATTTAATCATTTTTTGTGATATTGCACTTTAAATAAAGAAATTTTTTTCATGATTTGTTGCAGGTATGATGATTTTAGGTCATTAGAGTGAAAATAAGCGAAAATGAAAGAAGTCAGAGCAAAAAGGAGCAAAAAGGAAAAAAACAAGTTCTGGCGCCGCCGATAGAGCGCTGACGAAGCTCGATACTTCAAATTTGAAGAGTTTTGGCGAATTTTTAAGGGATAGCTATGGAAACTCTTGGGATTTCATTCCTAACTTATAAGTAACTGTATTTGGATGAAAATTAGTGTGTTTCTTGTGTATTATAGTGAGTATAGTGTATTTTGAGTGTTAGTGCTTAGAAGAGAAGAGTGTAGAAGTGATAATTTGAGAGGGATTCTTCTCTAAGGAGTAAAGGAGAAGGAGTAAAGTGAGAGATTGCTTCTTCCCTTCCATTCTAAAGAGGGAATTGAGTGTTGTAAAGAAGATAGAAAAGGATTCAAAGGAACTTCAAGGGAATTTCATTGGGGAAAAGAAAGAGACAAATTGTATTTTCTTTTGTGGTTTGTATGACTTTTCTTTTATATATAAAATTCATGTTTTATTATGTCTTCTCTATGAATTCTGAGTAGTCTCCTTTGTCTTTCTTCTTGCATAGAGATTTGATGATGTGTTGATGTGGATTTGAAGTGTTTTTAAAGTATTAAAGAAATTGTGATGGTTTTTCATTTCGAACTTAATTTACTTTTCGATCTGACCAATTGGATTGTTAAAATATGTTATGGAACATTAACTTTAAAAGGATTTAATGTATTACAACAAAAATGAAGAACTCATTCAATTTGTATGGATGAATAGCGTAGTTCATGGGAATTGAGTGCAAATAAATAGGAAAATGTGTTTTGATGGACGTCAAATTGGAGGTTTCAGGGTGACAGGCTGAGATCCTCAATTTGGTCCTATGATTAGTAACTAAACTCGATGGTTAGCCTTCAGGTGAAGGGTGAGTGGGAGCTCCGTAGTGACAGCTGGTATCCTCCCAACCTAGCCTTAGATTGAGTAACTAAACTCAGGATATGTCAATGTTCTTTTCATGCTTGGAAGAGGAGGTACTCTTTTGAGGGTAAAGAAACAATTATTCACCTATTTGGCACAATACAATAGATAATCATTCCATATCATCTACACATCATATTCTTGTTGCAAGAGGAAAGATACTTTTCTTATATATCAAAACCTTTCAAATATATTGCTTAGTGTATGTCTGTTAGTTAATTTTGTTTTAAAGATATTAGAAGTAATTGTAGTTTGCTTAATTGTTACTGTTTTCTGCATCTTGGTAGTAGAAGTAAACATTAAACTTTAATTGTAATTTGAGTATTGGAATTCAGTATTACATTATCTATAATAAGATTTATTCCTTCCATGTGGGATCGATAACAAGGACTCCATTAGAACCCTATATTACTTGATACGATATGTATACTTACGTTAGAAATTGTGACTTTATAAAATCATTATAAATATATAAATCTGAGGTCATATATTCTTGCATGATATAAAAAGTCGCGGTCAAATTCCCCTGAATGGTGCCAAAAACTTGACCCGACCCATAATTACACAGTAATTTAGCTTTCAAAATAAGGGTAAAAACTTGACCCAATTTATATTTAGCGGCTAATATGTAAAATCAAAATGTCATTAACTATAGTAAATAATTCACACACTATGGGTTCTACGAAAGTGCACGTATCGCTTCAAGTAATATAAGGCTTTCTTTCAAGTAATATAAGGATTTCCTGAACAACGCATACAAATTTAAAGACTTAACTAATAAGACAAATATCAAAAATATTTTTGGTATTTGGATTTTCTAGAAAATAAATACACAGAAATAAAACACAATATATAATAAAACTATAAATTCCAAAAACTAAGTCTTACAGGTATAACTAAATTCTCCTAAAGTTCTCATCAAAGATTCTTCAGTAAAGGTGCCAAAAACTTGATGCACCCCTAGTGTGTGTTGTTTTTCTGCATATTTTATGCCATTTTAATTCCCCTGAGACGGTGCTAAAAACTTGACTGACTAAAAATTACACAGTAATTTATCTTCCAAAATATGGCCAAAAACTTGACACAATTTATATTTAGTGACTAATATGTAAAATCAAAATGTTATTAAAATAACGAATAGCTCACACACTATGGATTATATGCAAGTTCATGTATTGCTTCAAGTAATATAGGGCTTTCTCTAAAAAACCCAGTATTGAACCCATAGATAAGTAAGGTAAAAAATTCCTTAGGCTAATTCTAGTCTACTATATCAATCCTTTGTTTGGAATGTCAATTTAAAATGTTTTTCTAACTAGTACTCCTGAAGGTAAGTCTTAATTTTAAAATAACTAATAACTACTCGTAAATGAAAATACTAATTCTCGAAATAACCCTTTCTAGATGAATTGGTTTGGAGAATTTTGAGTTGTTAAAAACTACTATTCTTATATAGTGAATTGAATAATGCTTAGGAATGAGATACATTAATATTGTATGTGTCAAATAAGAACAATCCTATTCATTACCCTCTTTTGAGAACATAAATAACATTGGCCAATCGAAGGTTTAGTCCCTCAATCCGTGGCTAGGTTGAGAGGATGTTGGCTCTCACTTGAGAGCTTCCACTTCTCCCTCACCGAGGGCTAGCACTCGCTTTGGTTTCTAACACTTGGACCAAATTGGAGATTTTAGTCTGTCACCCTAAAATCTCAAATTCTACGCCCATCAAAGTATATTTCTTTACTTATTTACACTTAACCCAATGAAATACTCATCCATGAAATTAAATGTGGTTCCACTTTGTTGAGAATTACACCGACCTCTCGGGTCTTAATGCAATTACAATAAATTTTAACACTATAACGGTCTCATATTGTAATGTAAATGAAGTTCAAGTAAAAACCAGCACATTTATAGATAATAAATCTTCTAACATGCATCCCAAAATCATAAACATGAATCCAACTCATTACAAATGAAAAATAAAGAGAAAAAAAATGACCTAATCTTCTCATGCCACTATTTCCAAACAAGAAGAAAGAGTAAGAAAACACATCGCAAACAACGAAAAATACACAATTGAAAATGTCATCACATCAAAGCAAATCTACTAAGTAAGTGTTTATAAAATCATAAGGTAATGAGGAAAACAATACTTAGATTTTTTCCCTTGAAAGATAGATGAAGATCTCTCCCACAAAGTCCCTCGCTAATCCATACAATGCTAGTACATTCCCTTACAGATTCTCTCTAAATCCCCTCTCTAGTCTCTCCAAAAAGGTATAAATCTAAATTTCTACTCTTATTCTAAGATCTCTAAGAATTCCTCTCATTTTCTTAACATACACCACTTTTTCTGACAAAATAACACTATTTTATAATATCTGGACGTATTTCCAAAGAGAAGCCTTAAGCAACCTTCCAAAAATCATCCCTAAACATTGAATCTTGACCATAACCATCATTGGCACTGTTGATACTATTTTTGGGCACCATCTGTGCCGTTTCTCTAGATTTGGGCCCCATAGGTGCCGGTCTCCAGCAGCTCCACCATTTACCTCAATTTAGCTACATTTCAGCTCTGTGTCGCCTAATTTTAGTTGTGTTTTGTTCATAACATCTTTACGTACAATATCAGCATAAAAAAACATTTATTTAAATCGTAATTACATTCAAAAACATGTGAGAAGTGTAAAAGAGATTAAGCATAGAAAGACATATCAAAATGTGATAATTCAAAATTATCTTTCTTGCTAGTATTTGCTCAAAATTGCACCAATTTTTCTTATGTTTTACCAGAATTCCATTTTTTGTACTTGAAGCCAAAAATATGCAAAAAAAAACTTCCTTTAAAGTGCAATATCATTAAAATTAAGTATAAAATGTATGTGAAAAATTAAACATTTATTAGGTGTAACATCGTCTTTGAAGGAGTATACCCTGTTTAATTGGTTTATCATTGGCGGAACCTTTCTCTCATCTGTCCAGTAAGGCCTCTACTAGTCTAATTGCTGACTAGGCTGACTATACTGCTTATCGTGCTAGACCTACTGTGAACTATACTGTAGCGAACGGGGTTGACCATACTGCTGAGGAGTCTGGTTGTACTGTGGCAGAGGGTGCTCAGGTTAAATCCTCATTGGCTCGTTGCCTTTATCAACTGTTGCAACTACACTGGACTTCTTCTCAAATTCTTTGACTGGATTGGACCTCTCAGTCTTCTCTGGAGGCTCCGTATGCTTGATCTCCTCTTGCAGACTGCTAGCCTTACTGAGTATCTTTTCAAATGACTTCACGGTAAGTCCTTTAAGCATAAAAGATATCGGCCCATGGATGCTCTTGAGTGATAATTTGATAGCATACTATTCCTGCAGCTGGGGCTCACACTTCATGCTCAAATTTCTCCAATGTAGAATGTACCACCAAAGTCTCGTTGGGATTCTATCGCTCCATTATATGATCTCCAATGGTAATGAGGTGATGCACCCCAACAAACCTTTTCACAAACAAATATTCTATCTTTTGTAAACATCATAATCGATATGTTAGGTAGTTCTGCATACCTATCAAATGCAACCCCTGAAAGACTGCTCACAATGTGTCGGAAGAGCAATTCATTGTTGCCCCAGCGTTGCAGCAAGTTGCTCGAAAGTGTGCAATATACTATTAGAGGTTATTCGTTCCATCAAAGTCTTAAATGTTGGTGGTAAAAAATCTTTAGAATATGGGACAACATCAAATTCTTCCAGGTAAGGTCTACTCTTTGAAACAGATGCGCCTCCTTTCTATTTGGCTAAGGATTCTTTTACTTGTGGTTCGACTATCTGCTTCATATCCTTTTCTGCACCATATTCTAAACTGAGTCTTTCTTTAGTGGCTCGTCTTTGTTAGCAGAAGCAACCTCTCTTCATTCATCTGTAATGTGACTAATCTCAGGCTGATTCACTTTCAGAGATACTACCGATCGTGACTGAGACTGTCCGTGCAATGTGGCCATAGCGGTCATGGTGGCAGCCATTGTACGACTTATTTTTAGATTGTGTGTTGGATTTAAAATAAAACGGGTTGCCTACGGAAATTGTCGACAATTTTTAGGTTTTAAATTTAATTTAAATATATATATAATTTAGAAAGTAGTATTTGATTTTGAAAAAGATTTTAAATTTGAAAGTTTTAAGATATAAAATCAAACTGATCTCACATCCCGAATAGTTTATATAAACGAGCACCGCATCACAAACCCTGTATCTATCCCAAAGAATAGACACACTGCTTGATAATAGGGCTCAATTAAATAAACTAGAAGATTTGTGACATATGTTTGGTCTGCGAACCAATTTTATAAGCCGACAAGTTCCCCTGCTCAATATAAATGAATTAAGCAGGGTTTATATTACCTGGGTTCTTAAAGTTCTCTATAAGGGCAAGCCCCTATAGTTAATTACATCCTATGTGACGGGAATCACTTAAGAAAACTCTCGATAATGATCAGTGGTTTTGCTCTCAAGAATTTCAAAGCTTAAGGTTTTCAAAGGATTGGATTTTGGAAATTTCAAAAGGGAATGGATCAAATTCAGAACAGTTTATTTCAGGAGTCCAAAGGAAGAAAAGTAGGAGGAGCTGAGGATCCAAGAAGAATCTTGGTAACTTTCCAAACTATCCTATTGTTTGGCTTTAATTTGGGAGTTCATTTAATGTTTCATCAAGCCAATTTTAATTAATTAGGACTTATATTTGTATGATGCAGTCATGCAA
This sequence comes from Papilionanthe hookeriana x Papilionanthe teres, assembly GCA_022702705.1. Classification (NCBI taxonomy): domain Eukaryota; kingdom Viridiplantae; phylum Streptophyta; class Magnoliopsida; order Asparagales; family Orchidaceae; genus Papilionanthe; species Papilionanthe hookeriana x Papilionanthe teres. The sequence goes on from CM040424.1 coordinate 12,704,099, forward strand.
ATAGCCTCGAAGATGTGAGGGTTTATGTCGTACCGAATGACTACCTTGAAGTCCTAAGACTGGTTAGGACTTAATTTGTATAACATGATTATGCAAATTCATAACAAAGAGATGAGGATTTATGTTGCACTAGGCAAACTACTTCGAAGTCCTATGGCTTTGTTATTTAAAACTAAGAAAGGTTTTGCTGCAGTAGCTACAAGTTTTGCTGATGACGATGGCTGTGCTGCCCACCATGCTCCGAGCTCCTTATTGTTGCAGAGGTTTAGTTTCAGAAGTCATAAATCAGGAGATGAGAGAAGTGTTTTGGATTAGAGAAAATCTTAAAATTAAAGTGTTTTTAATATTTTAATTAAAACAAATCTTAAAGTTAGTTAAACAGAACCGATTAAGATCCTACGGTTCCATCATCCCGACACCGTTATTTTCATCAAATTCACTTAGTCCAGATAAATTTGCTAAACTCAACTGAATGAGTTCCACACTTTCATTTAGACCTTGGGAAATCCCGTTAGCAACACGTGGGTTACATCATCCGAGGTATTCCCGATCATTCAATGAGACGTTTTAATTTAGTTGTGATTGTAGTTTTGTTGTTCTTTTTGTGATTAAATTTTGAGTTGTTTTATATTTTGGAATTTTGTGGTGGTGAATTTTATCTTGCAATGACTTTTAATTTAGTTTTGGTTTCAGTTCAAGGACTATCCTAAAGGTTTTGGTTTTCATGCAACAGTCTTATTTAACATGCAATAAAAGTAAAGTACAGTGCATGTAAGTAAATTGCAATAAAGTAAATTGCAATTGAATAAAAGCATACCTGGAGGGTCTTCCCGTCATCCCAAGCTGCACTTAAAACACATGTTAAGGCATTTAAATATTTCAACAGATACCTAGGTAAAGCTAAGGGAAGGGTTTTGGTTGTCTACCAAATTCCTAATCCTATAACTAGTCATCTCCTATGACGTCTAGATTCTTGTGTTTTGTTAAAGGATGATTTCATTCATCAAAGAACAATTAAATTTAGTTGTTCTTCTCAAACATCTCATCATATTGAGGAAGTGCTTAGGACAAGTCCTAAACATCTTTTCAATATTTCTGGGATTGTTTTGAGTCCAAGTAAATTTAGTTGTACAAGTGAGTTAATCATCCAGGAGTTTAGTTAAACTTTCTTTCTTGCTCAGTGAACTTAGGTATTTGATTACCTGATGAATGTAGTGACATCTCACTCAATACTGTATTTAAGAGTTATAACAATTAAAGCCTTTAAGGGCAAGTTGGTTTATCGAGATTTTTAATCATTCTTAATTAAAAGTTTCTAAGTGTTTTAATTTAATAATGAGGTTTTAATTAATAATTTTAAGTTTTGAATAGTGTTCAAATTATTTTAGAGTTAATTCTTAATGATTTCATTTAGGTTTGTTGTTAAATGATTTTAATTCAATTTGATTTTAATTTAATTTTAATTTAATTTAATTTTAATTTAATTTAATTTTTTTAATTTTAATTTAATTTAAATTTATTTAATTTTTTTAATTCAATTTAATTTTAATTTAATTTAGTTTTAATTTAATTTAATTTAATTTAATTTAATTTAATTTAATTTAATTTAATTTAATTTAATTTAATTTTAGTTTTAATTTTAATTTAATTTAATTGTTAATTTTAATTATCAATTTGGATTATTATTTTAATTTTTAATTAAGAATTAAGTATTGTTAAAGTGACTTATTTAGAGATTTTTAAATTTAAAGAATAAATATCCTCTCAATAATATCCCTATTTTAGTGATCCAAATTTAAATATATTCTTTCCAAAATTTAAATTATTTAATTAATTAAAGTTTCATTTTTTATATATTTTCAAAATGTTCATTGGGTTTCTACTTCTTAATTTTCCTAAGTTTCAATCATCCAATAGAAAGTTAAAATCAAATATTTTACCCCCCCCCCCTATTTTGATTAAACCTAAAGTTTTAATTAAGGGTTAAAATTTTTAATTACATTTATGCCCTTTTAAGCTTATTTATTTCCTAACTCACTAAATTGAGCTCAAATGAATTTGAAATTTTTATGTCACCTCACTCATATGTCAATTAAGACATTAGAGGAGAAAATGTGATTTTTCTGAATTTAATTTATTTATATAATTATTTTTAGTAGAAAATAGGAGTTTTCAAAGAAAATTAAACAAACATGACCAAGGAAAATTTTCTATCCTTAAGAAAATTATGGGATGTTCCTAATGACCAGAAGACCACTTGGACTAATTTCGTGATTTTTTTGAATTATATTTGATTTATTATAATTATTTTGAGTTTTAGAGTATTAATTAATTATAAAATTAAATTAAATTTGAAAAATAGATTTTATATTTTTCTTAAATCTTTCTGACCTCAAGGAGTTCAGAGAAATAAATTTTATAATTTTTTGATTTTTCTTTGATTTATTGGAATTATTTTAGTGAAAAAGGTTAAAAACTCATTTTTTAATATTAAAAATTACATTAAGCTTTAAAAATTCAATATCTTACCCTAGGGACTTAGGAAAAATATTTGGTTTGTTCCTAAGTGATTAGGAATCAAAATATAATATTTTTAAGATTTTTAATATTTTTATGATTTTTATTATTTTTAAATTATTAAAATATTAAAATTATATGAAAAATTAACTTTTTAAAAAAATTCCAATTTTAATTTTCCTAAACTCCCCTAATATCAAAGAAGCCCCAAAACTATTTTTGTGAATTTTTGAAAAGTATTGTTTGAGTTATAAATTTTTAAAGTTCCATTTTGCTTATGAGGCTTAATTAATCCATTTGATAGGGTTAATCAAGTCCAATTGATTTCAAATTTTTATGTGAGGTCTCTCTGACCCTAAAGATCAGTGGAGAATTATTTTTAAATCAACTTGATGTGTGGTTAACCTTAATTAATTCAAATTCAATTTTAGGGGTTTAGGCCAATTAAGATTATTATGAATGAATTAACTCAAAATATATTTTTCATAGGGTCCCCTAGTCCTAAGGAACCTCACCAAATTTTCCTAGAATTTTGTTCACAACATGCTAATTATTGAAATTAAAATACCTAAAACAGTGACATGAAATTGAAAATTCAATTACTTTTCACAGAGATGGCATCTGACCTTGAAAAATTCAGGGAATGTTCCCAAGATCAGAGGCTTCAAAAGCCCTATGGTCTCATGCCATGGTGAATTATCTATGAAAATAAAGAATCAAAATACTGAAATCAGTAAATAAATTATTAAAAATAAAATACGCATCCAATTAGCTTGATTTCTTTTCCGCATTGATCTCCTCTGTTCACTGAGCAAGAGAGTATTTTTATTTTATTTTTGTGATTTTTCTATGCAAAGATATGAATTTTTGAAATTTTGGTATTTGAATAAATAGAAAATAACCCTATTTTTCTACTTATCCAAGCTGCACCACGCAATCCTCGGGCAGCTCCGAAAAGCCACGCGGCTCGTTCTGATTCGGCGCTGCCATCTGAGTCAATGTTACGGGGGCCCGCCACTCACTTACCATTGCGCTGTCCGGCTTGATCTCGACCTCCGCTCGATACACGCGCGATCCAACGGCTCCTGGTCATCGTCTACGACTGGTGTGCACCCGTGACCGTCCACACTAAAACCCTAAGAACTCACTCGATTCTCAACGGATTTTTGTGTTCTTATGCTCTATGGATTCGTCTTGAAGAGATGAACACATCCATAAGGTAAACATGCATTTAAATCGACCAAAAAAAATGGAGAATCTCTAGAAGCTCGGGAGGAAGAGTGAGTTCATACCTTTGCTCAGAGAAGTGAAGCTTCAATCTAAGGGTTGTGTCACCTTCGAATGAGTCCAAGCAAGCTCCAGATGAAGTCTCTTGCTCTGGGGAAATGCCTAGGTACAAAAGTGACCAAGGCCGATCACAAAGCTTGGAGGCCTGGAAGCAATGGCTGGCCTGGTGAGGGGGCTTTTGCTGGGGAACTTCTCCTCTTGGTGCGGTGAAGGTGTAGAGTCAATCAATTTCAGGATTGGCTCACTGTGGTGAAGTTTCCTGATTTTTGGGTGGATTTTCGAGCGAGAAATTGGGCTCGTTAATGGGGATTAGGGCGAATGGACACTTTGGGGATCAATTGCTCTAGGTTGGGAGAAGGTCCTGGAGCAATTTTGGTAGAGTTTTTTTAAGTTTTTGTTCAGCACCTTTCATGGCCGAGAGGAGGTGGTGTTTAAATAGGCATGGCTGGAGGGCCTCGCAGGGGGAGTTAAGGCTTGGGATCAGCTGCTCTATGCAAGAGAAGAATAGCCATGGTGTTCAATTGGGCTGGGACAACTCAGCAAGGCAGAATTGAAAAGTTTGGCTCACATGGAGCTCTCGGCCATGGTGTTTTCCGGTGGCTGTGGTGGCTGGCCGGCCAGGCATGGGTCACCATCTGACTCAGTGGGGTCAGGGGTTGAATTTGGTGAAGTCAATTGGAGTTTGACATGTGTAAAGGGGCTGAATTGAAATGGAATGGGGCGAGGCTCATTTTGGGTTCAATTTGGTCAACCCATGTATTTGGTCTTGGTTCACCTTCCCATGGTATGATTTTAGGCCAGGGGGATCAGTTGGGTCAGGTGCCTTTGAGTGGTGAAGTCCCCATCAAAATAGTTTAAGTTAATTTTGGGTTATGGTGTTGCATTAAAGAGGTTAAAATGGCTTAAGGAGGGCTTAGGAAAGGACTCCCTCTTCTTGCCATTAATGGCTTGGTGACAATTCAAACCCCCCATGGCTTCATGTGGCTTGTCCATAGCTTGCATGTGGCTCCATTTGGCTCATCTTTGGCTTAGGAAAAGTGGATTCATTTATATGAAAAAGGAATTTGGAGATTTTGGCAATTTTGTGAAAAATTTAGGTGGTGCTTGATTTAGATTGATTTGATGATTGATTTGGGACTTAGGAATTGATTCCAATTAAAGGGATGATGAGAAGGAATTGTCATGTGGGCTTTAGAATGGGTTTAGGCTTTTGGATTTCACTTTGGATGGGCTTTCAAAATGGTTTAGGGAGTGGGCTTTTAGATTTCAAAACAAATTTTAGGATGAAAATTTTGCAAAGGATTGGGTCCAATAAGTGTTGAATTTAATTTAGGAATGTTTCATGAATGATTTGGAATCAATTTGGTGTGATTTGGAGTAGAATTGGGTTGAATTTGGGCTTTTTAGTTAAAGGGGCCAAAGTGGGCGAAATTGGGCTAACTTGGGTCAAGGTTGGGCTAAAGTTGGATTTGAAGTAAAATTAATGTTTAGAAATGTTCATGGGAGTGTCACAAAGAGTTTTCAACTTTGGCTGGGCTTTGATTTTGGGATTTGGGCCCATTTGGGTTAGGTTTGGGCTTAGGTCAATTTAAGGGATTTTGGTTTTGGGTTAGGTTTGGGTTGAGTTTAGGTTCAAATTTTGGGCAAATCAAGTTATTTTTTTGTTTATGGGGGTGTTAGGAAGGCTTTAGAAAAGATTTCGGGCCAATTGGAGTTGAATTGGATGGGTTTGAGCTAGGTTTAGGTCATGGGCCAAAATTGGGCCTTAGGCTTCAAATTGAAATTGGGCTCAAATGTCAATCAAATTGAACTTGGATTTGGTCTAAATTGATATTGGGGATGTTGATTGGAAGTTTGGAATTGAATTGGACTAAAATTGAGGTCAATTGGGGTGGTTTGGTTTGATATTGGGTTCACTTGGGTTTAAAATGGGCTAAATTGGGGGTTTTGGTAAAAGTGGGGTAACTTGGCCAAATTGCCCCATGGTGTAGTTGAACAAAATCAAATTGAGAATGTTTGGGATTTTCTGGAATTTTTTGGGAATTTTCCGAATTTTTAGATTTTTGGGCTAAGAAGGGCATTTTGGGTATTTTGAGGGTATTGGGGGGTACTTTTGGAATTTTTGGTATTTTTTGGCTATGGATGATCAATTTGAGTGGGGGGAAATGTTTAGGATTGATTTTGAGAAATTTTGGGTAATTTAGGTGATTTTGTAAATTTTGGGTAGTTTCAAGGGCTTTTGGTATGTTTAGTAGGTGTAGGGCCCCGGAGGGTCAAAAATTGAAATTTTGGAAAAATGAAGATTGATCAAATTTGAGTAAAATGGAATCACTTTGGTTGATCCATGAAGCCATATTAAGCCCCTATGAGCCATGAGAGGACTCATTTGAGGTATTCATCTATGTTGTTCCTAACCCTCTTAGCCTGGGGGCTTAGGGGTTAAGGACCATCCATGTGAATTACCTACATGAGTCGGAAGTCAAGTTGGGTGAGAGTGTGGTTTTAGGACTTGGAATGTGTGTGAGATTGTAGTGTATGTGCAAGTCGACCCTCACCGGACACGGCCATCCGGGGTATTCCTAAGGCCAAGAAGTCCTATAGGGAACTCATCCTTTGAACCTCCACATTTGATTTCAACCCTCTAGATGATTAGGGGTCTACAATCAAGCTTGTGGGGTTTGAAGGGAGTCAAGAGGTGTTTGAACTTCTAAAAGGTGGGTTCCACTTCTAGTCCTCTAAGATTAGTCAAAGGAAAAGCCTAAGGCTAGATCCTAAGTATTAAGGAGAGAGAAGAGAAAAGGCCTCATCAAAAATGAGGTCAACAGCCATCTCTTCAATTCTCTTCTCCATGCAATTGATATGTTCATCTCATAGCAGAATGGACCTTTAAAGCTCATATGTGGTGTTCTACTTAGTAGGGGGTAGAGCATCGCGCACAGACGACGTGGCCCTGGTCTCGAAGACATTGATTTCCATGAACTCTTCATCCATGTAATCTGATAAGTAGTAATCCCCATAGACGATGTCTAATCCTTGTTCTTTTGCTAAAACTAAAATCTCAGATCAGAGATTCTGAACTTTATCATCGACTGCATTCTCGCTTATCAAGTTGAGGTCTGTAGGCTTCTCTTGAACATCTTTCCTTTCTGCAATGGATTCTGAGGCAACGTCGGTAGTGGCAACGGGAATAACGGACTTATGATCCATTTTTTGAACGTAATCCACATACTTCTCAGAGCGTACTAGTGCAATAATTTTTGGTATCCACACTTTCCTCCTTATAGTTAGTGCATTGAGATGGAGTGTCCCGGTAGGACATTGGAGTGATGAGAAGAAGTGTGGTCCCTAGGGTGTAGACTAGGAACAAGGGTAAACAATCCTTTCATATTATCCTTCCTTAAAAACTCTTCATGATTGGTGGTAGATGGTACTCTCGGACCTAGACGATTCTTGACCAATCTACGCTTTGTGAGTGTCGGTGTGGCGGTGGTAATATTTACAATGGTAGTGACAGTTTCTACTCGTTTCCCCAAATGGAGTCTTGTGGAAATACAAGCTGGCGATGTGTCTAGTGACTTTTGTATCTGATGGGTAGGCCTGCCTCCCCTCAAAATCTCGTTCTTCATCTTCAGAGAAACTGCGCACCCCATCCTCTTAAGTAATCCAGTGACGAAACATCCTTCTTTGTCAGCTAACTTGTGGAACACAGTATGAATCCTGGTGATGGGAGTGGGCTTTTCCTTCCTCTCATTATGTCCATGAAGTGGTGGTAAGGCAGTAGCAATCATATAGAGACTCTCATCTCTTGTAGTATTTGACAATGGGCGGAACCTAATCCTTCGAAGCGGAAGGGAGGTCTCCAGTACACCGAGTTCTTTCTGCTGAGAAATCTCCTCAATAACGGGCAGACTTGTAGCTGGATCCTTAATGGCTCTCAAAACCTTGCGGTTGCGTTCCTCCTTTGAGACTTATTTGGTGGAGCAACTCGGGACTAGAACAAACCTCGACACTAATGGCTGGGCAAGAGATGCATTAGTGGAATCTTCTTCATACAAAACCTCCTTCCCTTTTGCAGACAAGAAGCTTGGTACTGTGACAGTAAATTCAGTTGCTGTAGGGGTAACAATCCTTCTTGGTGTAGAAGCAACTGACTTAACAAGGGTGGCGGTAACCTTTGCCTTCTTAATGGAGGGACGTCTTGGTGGGAGTTCAGGTCGAATTGAGCGGAAGTTTCTAGAACTTAAGGGGCAGGGATTTTTATGACGACAAATTGTGCTTTACCTAGCACAACTTCAAACTCGCTAAAGTCTGTCCCGAACTGGATTGTGCGTGCTATGAGACAAGCTTCTCGTTCGAAGGGCAGGTAACAAGAAAACATGAGTGTTGGGGTCGATATTGTAACTATCAATTCAATAAAAGCTCCAAAATTTAGCAATGGCCTATACATTGTAACATCCTCATGAATCGGTAATGTAATGTCTCTCTTTCCCATCACTCTGGTTGCAGAAGGTCTAGTGAAGATTTGATTTGCTTAGTCCACATTCAAATGTTTACCAAAAATTGCTTCAAGTGAGTAAAAAACTTTCTAATTGAAGTAGTGCACCATAAGTCGAGGGAATGCAATCCACATAGGGATGATGGGGGGATGAAAAGAGGGGTCGAAATCTTGAGTCCACTTGAGAACATTCATGTGCTTATTTTCAAAATACCAAGTTTTATACAGATCAATCTAGCATAGTCTTCTTCTCTATCAAATTTAATTAGGACATGTTTACCATCAAGTGATTTGACTTGCCAATTACCAATAAGCTTGAGATTTTCAAAAAACCTTTGAATTATGTTCATTTTTTGGATGCCCAAATGTGAACTTACCAACTGAAACAAACTTGAGATTCTCCACAAGCTTAGTCATCTTATGATCAGTGAAAAATAGTGCATGTTTGCCTCCTTTCCTACCTGCTTTTTTAAAACCATATTCAAGGTGTAGTTGTTGAGGGAAATTAAGTTAGAACTGTCAACTCCTTTGCTACTCTTCAAAACAGGTGTGAAAGTAGGCGTCGCCATGATAGAACAATAAAAGCACAGCCAGCCAATAAAATAGTACAACCGGTAATGTAACAGTTACTTAAATAAATTCGGGTCAAAAATATATTAAAGGACAGCATGAATCACAGTAAAAATAAAAAGTATAACAAAAAAATATTAAAAGAGTTGAAAATCAAGAGAAAATAACAGAGTGTGCTGAGCAACTCTATCAAAGAGGAGGAAGCCACAGCATCTTGAGAGATATAAGTTTGTCAAGTATATATATATATATATATATTTGTATATGTGTGTGTGTGCGCGCGCGTGTGTTATCTATAATTATTGAAAGAAAGTACAAAGAACATAATAAAAAGCTATAAGATTGAAATATGTAAACACTCATTAAGCTTTATTAAAGGTTTAAAACTTCAATTTTCTTCTGTAAAGCTTTCTCTTTAAATTTTATTTTTTCAAAATCATACCTTTTGACATTATCCTAGATTCCATAGAATACATTCCCTTAATGAAATATTAGATATTAACAACAAAATATGTTTTTTATGTCATGTGTAATTGTTTGAAATTTGTATGCTTAATTAATGCAGTCATGTTAGATGATTACAAATATTTATTACCTTCTATTATTCACTTTGTAGCGCAATATAAATAGTTTAGATTTTTCATGTTTATTCAAATTTAAGTTATTTATAAAATCATATTGTGGCTACTAAAACGATCACCATTTAATATAGTAAGGACATTCTTATCTTATATATAGTTATAAAAGTAAAATATATAAAATACACAGCGAACATTTAAATAACATTGTATAATTATATTCCAGAAGCTTTATTGAAGGTTTACAAATTCAAACATTTTGTCTGATACTTTTTCTTGAAGTCCAAAAATATTTTGCTACTAATTTCTTTTGTTGCAAGTGGACTCGTTCATCTTGTAATGTCATCATAGTGTAGTTATATAGGAAAGCACTTGAGATACTTGACTACAAAAAAATAATATAGAAAATGCCTCCATAAACTCAAAAATAGGCAACAGTACAGATCAGAATAGTTGTTATATGCAATGAAAGATTATTATTTCTTTGGAGAGACTCTAATTTTGGGGCATCTGACTATATTAGTAACATAAAAATACTAATCTATTTTCTTTAGGATACTTTAAATATAGCGATACCTAGACGATAATAAATAATAAAAAATTCAAATGAGTCGTCAATGTTGGATGAATTGACAAAAGATAAAGTTAGCATTGGAATTATGCCGACAAGTAAATTGCAATTTTTTTTACACCTTTGTTGTTGTTTAGATTTCTAAAATTAATGGTTTAGGTTAGATTTAGAGTTGCATTTGAACAACATTTTCTTAACTGACATTTTTTTTAAAAATGCCTTTCTTATTTTCTTGTTTCATTTTTTTTCCAGGGCCTTCATAAGTGTCTGTATTTATCTTTTTATTTTGGTCTTCATAGTGGCTACGAAATGTTTGAATGATTTGAGATTAGAGATATTGTGACATGTTTTATATCACCATATGGCTAATCTTATTCTACGTAGTGTTTAATTTATGCAGTATAAATGATCACACAATAAGACTAAATTACTAAGCACCACAATAAAATTTAAACGACAATTGCTCTTATAAATATAAATGTATATATAATTACTAAGCAGCACAATATCACAATATGGCTAATTTTATTCTACTGTGTAATAGTCTACTCATTTGAAAAAGTAATAATTGACACAAGATCATATGTTCGTCCTAAGATAAGTTGTAACTGAATTTTCTTGCGATGAACTTACCCAATTTTTTGTTAATGTGATAATTTTATCTTTTTGGGATGTGCTGCTCTAAATTAGTTTAAATGAGTAATGCTTTTATTAATCATAGTTGAGAATCATACAAAATAAATTTGGCACTTCATTTAATATGAGATCATTGTGATAAGTATACCTATTATGGATCCATATCACTCATAAGACATGAATATTTTGGATGCAAATCAAATTTTAGAAAAGGAAATGTTTGGGAACATGTGAAAAGGCCAAGGCTAAGGGTTTGTTTGGGGCAGCTACAACTTATTAATAAGTTGTTGTGCAGCAGCTGCCTCTGAATATTGCTACGTAGAAGCTGTTGCGGATAAGCTGGCTAGCTGCTTATTTATTCTTATTTAAAAACAGTTGCAGCACTACTGTTTCTGGTCAAATGACCATTTTTTCCCTGTGCAGTAATGCTATTTGCAACAGAACTATCATAACAATTTATTCGATACTCTAAATACAAAAATCCACTTCACAACAGTGCAAAAAATAATACATGCACCTCACTTAACAGTGAGTGTCATGATGATTAAAGGAAAGAAAAGGACTATTAAAAAAATAATTAATAATATTATAATATTATTTTTCAAATGAGGACAACATATGTCACAAGCCAGGCCGCCCTCCAAGGATAATATACATTCTCGAGCACTCTATGTGATTGAATCTTCCAGCTTATCTGCTAAAATAATCATAGCATCCACTCAACACCACAGGCACCACAACCACCTCCAACCACAATCAATTTTAATAATTATTTTATAAATACATTTTTCTCATTCCATAGAGTCAATCACAAGAAAAGATTAACCCATTTACAAACCTACCACATTGTCCAACCCCTATTCAAATATAAGTAGGAAACAAATCAAACTTTGTCTAATTTACACCTAATCCACAGCACAGCCACCACTAATTTCTAAATCAAACTTTGGAAACAACCCACACCACAACACAAGATCCCGATATTATGAACCCAATTTCGAATGAATGTCCATTCGAACAAATTACCCAAACCATTCTAGCGGGAAGAGACTTCAACCTTACCCCCGCCTCAATACTGTCGGCCTCCCCACAAGAATCACAGAGGCTCTTCATGAGAGGGTCGAAGGTTTTACTTTGAAACCTTCCACAAGGACCAAAGGGGTATTTTATTCAAAGGAGTGAGCTACAAGTTGGATTACAGTGCTTCAACATCAGCTCGACAGCCTAGCCTCATGGTGATAATAAGAGTTCACCATCTAGGGTGAAGTATTAATTACAAGGTTAGAGCATCCGGTCATCAGAGCCCAGTTGATTGAATCAAGTATGGAAGAAAAAGGTAATCAAGTGTGGACCGATAGATTCAAGTCATTGAGCAAAAGTTCAAATAATTTGAGTCAATCTTCAAATCTATCAGTAACCCCCAGTCAGCATGGATTGGCGAACGAACCTTGCCAAACAACATCCTTTGACATTGAACGATTGAGAGACAGGGTAGCCATACCGTTGGCCTAATTTTGTAAAAATACCTAAAATACCCTAAAATGTCTCCCATAAAAGTAAGGTTAGGTATGCAATTTTACATTTTTGTACTCCTCATGTCTATAAAAAAAATGTTTATTGGGTAACCGAAAAATCATTATCACGGTTAATTATTGTGCACTCTCTTCCCATTCCTCTCTTCTTATCTCTCTCTCCTGCTTATACTCTATTCATTGGATGTGTCCCCCAAACAATTTCATATTATAGTGTGTATGTGTGTGCACGTGAGTGTGTGTATATGCTTAAATATTATTGAACAAAAATATAGCATTTTATCTTTGAAATTGTATGCTAATTGTTTACAAAAAATAAAATAAAAATTAAGATAATTTTTTTTAAAGTAAAAAAAATTGTAATTACAGTTACCTAATTAACATATAAGGTGATAATAGTAAATTTCAGGGAATTGTTAGGACATGTATGATATAAATAGTCTACTATACAACAAGTACTTTCCATAAAAATGATCAAATTTTGGTCGCTTAAGAAATAATGGATTATGAAGTAAAGAGACAAGACAAATAAAATATGTTGAAACTATGTAATAATTTTATAAAAATAAAAACATTTATTTTGGATGACTAGAAGTGATGAATAATTTATTTGAGTTTGTACTCATTCTCTTTTACATTAATAAACTTAAAAGCACACTAATATTTAAGCAACCAAGCACAAATATGCTAAGCTAATCACACGTCAATATTTAATTACAAAATTTAAGAATTTTGATTCTCCATATTGAGCTTATTTATAAGTTTCGAAGATCTTTAAGTAGACGTGGTGAAAATGGATTTTATCAACATGATTTAGCTATGTAATAGTTTCTATAACAAAAATAAAATGTCTTTTGGATGAGTATAAATGACTTATAATTCAACCGGGTTTGTGTTCACTCTCTATATAAAGTAAAGAGTGTGTTGAATAAAAGGTTTAAGCATCCAACCACACATATACTAAACTAATCTTCTATCAATATTTAATTACAAAATTAAGGCATAATTCTTCATATTGAGCTTAATTAGAAGTTCCAAGGATTTAAAGTAAACCTAGTGAATATCTTAATTATCAGCATGATATGGCTAGTAAGATAATTAACCTGAGAGAATACTTAATAAGCTACTAGAATAAATCTCCTAAGGTTTGGTAGCATCAAATAACTAATGAATAATCCTAAAACAATTGATATACACTAAAACTCATAGTATGTATGACTATGTGTATGTGGGTGTGTGGGTGTGTGCACGTGCAAGTGTGTACATGCTTTAATATTATTGAACAAAAATATATCATTTTACCATTGAAGTTGTATTCTAATTTTTTTAAAAAAATAAAATAAAAATTAAGATAAATTCATTTTAAAGTAAAAATTCTAATTATAATTACCTAATTAACATATAAGGTTATAATAGTAAATTTCAAGGAATTGTTAGGACATGTAAGATATAAATAGTCTACTATACAACAAGTACTTTCCATAAAAATGTACAAATTTTGGTCGTTTAAGAAATAATGGATTATGAAGTAAAGAGACGAGACAAATAAATTATTTGAAACTATGTAATAATTGTTATAAAAATGAAACATGTATTTTGGATGAATGGAAGGTATTAATAATATATTTGAATTCGCATTCATTCTCTTTTACATTAATAAACTTAAAAGCATACTAAATCAAATATTTAAGCAGTCAAATATGCTAAGCTAATCATCTGTCAATATTTACTTCCAAAATTTAAGAATTTTGATTCTCCATATTGAGCTTATTTAAATGTTTCAAAAATCTTTAGGTATACGTAGTGAAAATTGATATTATCACCATGATTTAGCTATGTAATAGTTTCTATAACAATAATAAAATGTCATTTGGATAAGTATAAATGACATATAATTCAACTGGGTTTGTGTTCACTCTATATATAAAGTAAAGAGTACGTTGAATAAAAGGTTTAAGCATCCAACCACACATATACTAAGCTAATCTTCTATCAATATTTAATTACAAAATTAAAGCTTAATTCTTCATATTGAGCTCATTTAAAATTTGTAAGGTTTAAAGTAAACCTAGTGAATATCGTAATTATCACCATGATTTGGCTAGTAACAAAATTAATATGAGAGAATACTTAATAAGCTACTAAAATACATCGCCTAAGGTTTGGTAGGATCAAATAACTAATGAAAAACAATTGATATACACTAAAACTCGTAGATGAACACAAGCATTATAAGATAGCCCTATAACATTGTTATTGATTAGATCTCACTTGAAGTTACAAAACAACCTTAACAATGAAAGCTTAATCAACATGACCAAGTACTTGAGCATTTTTTGTTGTGCATGTCGATCAAATTTAGTATGCATATAAATCTGGGCTACAAAACGAGTCAAAACTCTCTTAAGCATTTCAATCAAACATGATGAATTACAACGATAGTCATGGGTGATAGGAGGGTGCATCCTAACTGCTTGAATTCTATTCGACAAATTTGGCTTGAAACCAATAGTCACAACTTTTTTTCTCCAGCGCCTGTATTCTTCAAAAAAAAATTGAAAAAAAGACCAATCATTATATAAAGTTTAGTTCACTCGTACTCATTCTAAGATCTTCTTTCTGATTTAACCAAACAGAACTCTAATTTGCTTCATCAAATATACCAAAAATTCATTCAATTTTTCTTGAACATAACATCATGTTTGTCATTCCATTTTTAGCCAAATTTGTATTGATTCAATTAAATAAAGTTTTGATTATTTTGTTACTGTGTGTGACCAAATAAATTCACTAAGAATCCAACATAGATATTCATAAACAAATGATAATTTCTTTGGAAATTTAAAAGAAAAAATTTATTAATTAGAAATGAAGAAACACAAATATTGATAATATAAAATTTAATATAATGATTATTCAAACTCATTTTTATTAGATCGTATGACTACGAAGCTTGAATCATCACACACACAAAAAAAAGGTTACATTATTTATAGTAATCTTGCACTCTATCCAAGCATGAATAGAAACAAAATTACAAAAAAAAAAAAAAACTGTTTTATTAATCTTATTTTTCTTCTCTTGACTTCTCTTGAGATCTATTTAGGGTACGGGAGCCCCAACTTCTCATTCTAGTAGTTACTTAAAAAAAAAAACAAGTTCCTGAAAAGCTCAGAACTTGCAATTAGAGTTCGTCTCTTGGTGAGAAGATAAGATAGCATCAATGGCCTCTTTCACATGAGAAACTTCAGGTGCCTTCCCTCCTTGAGCTGGCCAAAACTCATCTGTTGCCAACACCTGCACGAAAAATCTAATGCAAATTGTATTTTCCTCCAATGATCTACATTATAAGAAGAAAGCAATTAAATTTGATATATTACCTTAACTTGCAATTGAAGGAATTTTACATAGCTAATGGCTTTCTCTAGCATGGTAACCAAGTCAACCTGAAATAACATTAAAGAAAAGGGCTCTAACTCGATAAATATTGCATAAATTTTGGTTGGTCGTTGACTAATATAGAGCTTGCGTTGGTGTTAAAATATAAGCTGAATAGTGTGACAGTACTAACGTGGTAACAACCTGCAATTATCCAATTCTAGATAAAAATGAGAAGGGTTCTAATAACATTGTGATGCATATGCTTCTTTGTAAAATTATATACATCCATGTATGTGTTCTTATATGGCTGTTTTTGCACATATACATACATAGAGATTAAAGACGGGTAGAGAAAGAGAGAAAAATGCTTTATTGATATCTCACATATTCAACTTCATTTGGGAATAAAAATAAACAATTTAGGCTCACTATCACAGTATTCTTCTTGAACTGATGTCACGGAGGTTGTGTTGAGAATTTGATTTTTTTTGGCATAAAATGTGTTCTATCATCTATGTAACAAAAAAGGAGTCTAGTTAATCATAAGTAGTGCCTGGAATATGAGATCAAGATGCATGCATATCATAAACCTAATCACAAGTGGCTGAAAGACCTACTTATAAATAAAAAAATAAAAACCCTAAAACCAAGATTCTTGCACGAGTGCAAGCAGTACTGTGGAAGAAGTATGACTGTACAAATAGAGGTGGAAGGAGAATCTCACCTTTGAGCCATTTGGAACAAGGTCTTGCAATATTTTGAGCCGTTCACTGATCCTTTCTCTTCGAATCTATGAAATGAAATAATAATTTAGGCAGCATTCAATATAAACAAATATTAATGGAAACAACCTAGCTATTTCCTAGAGAAGTGAGTAAAAGCACGAACCTTTGCTGCAATACTTTGTGGGTCTTTTGATGTAGCAATAATCTTAGCCTTGGATTGCTTCTTGTTATTAACACAATGCTTTTTTGAACCTTGAATGTCACTTTCCTACAAAAATATGAGCACATCTGATGAGCTTAGAATTTTAGAAAAGAATGATTTGTTATATTCAAAAGGTTTTACAACAGTTTTCGAGTAACTGCATCCAACCAAATAAAAAGTCCTAGCAAGACTTTGACATTTATATACAACGAACAACCAAATAAGCCTTGTACTAAGAATTTGAAATCATTTTATCGTGTGGCCTCATACAGGAAAGATTACGATTCTTTCTTTTATAAAATAAAAATTATTAAAAAATAAAAAATATATATATGTATTCCTATAGAAGTTCAAAGGGTAGATCCATGCATGATTCATTAATATTCGCTCAAATTTTCACGACGGAGCTATTCGTCTCCTCAGAGAATGCATTGTAATCGTAGTTTCCGAGTAGCTTCATCCAACCAAAATGAGCCTAAAACTAGAAACATGCATCCTTAAACCATGCACCCAAACACTGGAGTTTCTTTTTTCAAAATAATACTGCAATTAAACCCTACAATATAACGTAAAAGCAAATGTGGATCCGTTAAGAATATAAACTTACCAAAAACTGGCGCTTTTGCAGGCCGTGCTGCTGCCTGCTGACGCTTTCAAAGTCTTCCCCAGAATTTATGCTCGAATAGAAAATCTTGAATCGGTTTTGGCATTGTTGATTGTCCATTAAACCATAATCAGCTGCCTCCATTTCACAGGAATCACTTCCACTCCTCGTGTTCAGGTAGAGGTTCATTTGATAGTCATGATTATTAGGTTCAATCCAATTAGTACAATTCTCCCCATAGCCAAACTTTTGTCCAAAGCTAAGAACAGTAGAGTTTGAATGCATCCAATGCTCCGCACCAGCCTTGAAGTTGAAAGCCGATTGAGCTTCTTGTGAAGAAGCGATTGCTTCTAAGAACACGAGAGGACTGTTGCTACACATGTTGCTTTGATCTGAGAGAGCTGGGAGAGCTGAAGGATGATTCTTAGAGCACCCTTCATCCTCAAGCATAAAGTCACGCTGAGATTTGAAGCTTAACTGCTCAAGATATGAAAAGTCAAGCCCATGCGCTTTGGCAACTGCCATTAGAGAAGACGAGAAGGATGAAGGGAGAACAAAAGTACAAGAGATACACTTTTCGTTTTGTATGGAAGGTTTACAACTATATAAAGGGAAACTATAATATGATGTCTTCAAGCCCCGGAGGTACTGTAATACTCCATAATTTACCACCTTAAAGAGATTTATAGGCTGATAAAAGAGTAAATTTTAAATTATATTATAAGAGGAAGAAAGTTTTAAGTAGAAGAGTTATGAGAACTACTAAATCAGCTTGCTAATGCAGAGCAGATTTCCTTTTAAGAATATGAACTATTCTATTACTTTATTTTATTTGCCCAAGGGCAGTCCTCAAATAAAGATTATGTAAGATGGGCCTAAGCAATAGTTATAGAGATAAAGCCAGGAATGAAGAAAATTAGAGACATATAATCGGCAATATACCTAGATGAGTTTATCGTAGTTGCATCCAAGATGATATAATAATATAAGCTTCACAAGTAAAAAATTATATAAATACTTCCTCTAATGATGTTTGAAAGAGAATTTTCTACTATTCTTTCAGTTCCAAATTCCTAAATTTATCTTGATGTGAAGTGAGGTTCAATATATAATTCGAGTTAACCAATCCGGGTATCTGTCTTGATCAAGACCGTTCAAATTTTTTCGGGGCAAAATCAGAGCGTAGATATAATATATGAATAAGCAGCTTTTTTGTCGGCACTAGCGCTGCGTTTCTTCTTCTTTTTTTTTTTTTTTTTAATTTTTAGCTGACACTAGACATAAAGAAATATAGAAGAGAATGGAGAGAATTTCGAAGGCTAGAAAGAGAAGAGAGCAAGGAGGCAAAAGAGCCGCCGCATCTCTCGCACAACCACATCTAAGATTCCTTATTTCTTAACTCCTCGCCCGTCTCTGTTTCTCCTCCTGCCCTTCTAGCCCCCGTTGATCCCGTTGCCTTTATTCTTATTTGAATATTTGGCTTGGTTTTCCCCTAATCTTATTCTCATGAATGAAATTTTGCTTAGATACTTGGAAGCTTTCAATGTTATTATTATATTAGCTTATCACTTCGACGGAAGGAGCAACTCATTAAAATGTTTCTCTTTTACTTATGAGCTAGTCAGATCCAAATGCTGAATAACTTCTATTAAAATAAGATTAAAAATGTTCATTTTATCATTCCGTCAGTCGGATGGAATACTAATTTAATTATTCACATTGAAAATTATTTCAAAATCAGTGAAACGAAACCATTATATTCTAAATCAAATTAATTTTCTATTTCCGAGCAACCAAAGGAGACAATAGAATTGATTTATATTTATGTGGATGTGAAGTTTTCAATGCATGAGTTGGGCAAGAGAGAAAAGAGATTAAGAAGACATGAATTAATGAGTAGGTTACAATGTACTGGATACAACTTAAAATATTTATTAGAACTACATTGAAGGGTTGAGAAGATCAACGGTTGAGAAAGAGCTGTCATTTATGTTATGGTTAAATTTATGGTTAGGATATAAGTTTTGACAAGTGAGTCACTATTGCAGATCAGTTGATGATTAATTTATGCGATGATGACATCAACATGGCACAATTAACTAATCTCGTGCTATGCGAAGAAACCGACAGCTACAAGAATCATAATATCTCGCAATAAATTTAAGCATCTAAGACATTTAAAGAACTTTACTGTGCTTGTAAAATTATTTTGGTTCCCAAGTATGATAAACGGACTTGAAGATAGAAATAACTTTTTTAATTATGGGCATATAAGTAGAACATTTCTAACAGGGGAAAAAAATAAAAAACAGCCACATAAGTAAAAATAAAATTTGATCAATTAATCTACAATTAAGATTGGCCATTAATAGAAATAAAAATAATAATAATGTTGAATCTAAAAATATTTATGAATCACCATCAACGGTTAGAGTGTGAGACGAGACTTGGAAGAGAGAGAGAGAAATAAATGATTTCTATCTCGAGATATTTTCCCACTCGATATCGACAAGATCTATCGAGATTAAGGCGCAAATCATCTTGGCAACAAGTTTCGTCGAATATCCCGTATAGGTAGCGACAAGATCAGCCGAAGACCTTGCGAAGTGAGATGTTCGGCCGAGAAGACGAACTTAAAAAACAAACGAAGACGTCGGCTTTGTATGACTTGAGCCATAAGACGAACGATACATGACTCACCCGATGAAACAAATTGACCCGTCAGCCGATCGACCGACCAGGGCATATGTGATAACCCTCGACCATGGCTAATCGACTAACCTACTTTTAACCATGACGAACGAGATCAACACTCAACCGGATGCCTAAGTCGACCAACACAAGACAAGGTCGCGGCTCATATTGTCGTCTCAACCTGCTGAAGTCAAGCAAGTAGACCGTTCAATTACTGCCATGTTGGACTTCAAACTGTAATACAAATAATGTATAAAATCTATTTAATTAATCAGAGCATTGATTGCATTATGAATGGTTTCCATAACTGTTTTCCCCTTTTTGTAATTGTACAAAATATGTTTCTATATATAAGAGACCAAAGGAAGACCAAAGGGAGGCAAACCATTTGGACACTTCCCCCAAGTTCCCTCGACATTGAAGACTTAACCCACTCGACTTTCTTCTATCTCTTTCACTTGACTCTAACACTTGAGGCATGTTTACAAGGAAGAAATGAGGATTCAACATCCCGAAAGGCTATGCGGTGAGCGTAGAACATGTTCCAGACGAGTGGAGCTAACTACAAACGAGAAACTTCCAAAAGAGACATAACATGCCTCATAGAGTTGATATGCAACCAGAAGTCCGTGCGCAGTTCCAGGGCTTAGAAGCCGAAATGACTCTAATAATGGAGTAGTTTGAGGTCCTGGGTAGCAATCACCCAGTGGAACGACCAAATGCCTCTTCTAGAAGCTGAACCCCAGGGGGTTTATCCCCAAATGCCTCCATCAAGGAACCCATTTTTCTTGCACAATCAGATCAGCAACCAACATACAGAGGGACAAGGTGAGTCTCCAAACACTTACACAGCCGCATATGTACAGGAGAACAGGTAATGGGAAGAATGAAGGCAAGTGCTGATCTACCAAAAATATGTTAGATTTTTGTTATACAATTTGCACTCATTTTTGGTGATATTGCACTTTAAAGGAAGGTATTCTTCATGTTTTGCTGCAGGTATGAAGATTTAGGTGATTGAACCAAAAGAAAGCGAAAAGGAACAAATTTTAAAGAGGCAAAATGGAAAAAAATAGTCTTCTTGTGCTGCCACCACCCAATTCCAGAAAGTTCAGAATTAAAAAAAGGCCTAGCGCCGCCGGCGCCCTATCTAGCGTCACCGACGCCCAATGTCGGTGGAAATTAAAATTCAATGTATTTGGACGCTTTTTGAAGGGATGCTTAAGGAAACTCTTAGGGAATTCATTTCTAAACTTTTATAGACAGTTATGGATGCCTTTTAAAGAGGGGGGAGAAGAGAAAAAATGTGGGAGAGAAGTGAAGAGAGTGTGTTAAGGTTTGTAGAGAGTGTGTGTTAGGTGTTGTTTTGTGAGGGATTCTTCTCTAAGGAGTGTAGGAGAAGGAGGAAAGTGAGAATTTGCTTCTTCCTTACTATTCTAAAGAGGGAATTGAGTGTTGAAGAGAAGAGAGAAAATGATTAAAAGGAACTTCAATGGATTTGCTTGGGGAAAAAATTGAGATAAGTTGTATTTACTTTTGTGGTTTGTATGACTTTGCTTATATATATATATGTTGACCTTATTTTTGATGAGGTCTTCTCTTCTCTCTTTAGTACTTAGGATCTAGCCTTAGAGGCTTTTCCTTTGACTATCCTAGAGGATTAGAATTGGGACCCACCACTTAGAAATTCAAACCACTTCTTAACTCACTGCAAACTCCACAAACTTGATTGTAGACCCCTAATCACCTAGAGGGTTGAGATCAAATGTGGAAGTTTAAAGAATGAGTTCCTATAAGACTCTTTGGCCTTGAGACCTGCCTCGGGTGGCATGGTCCGAGTGAGGGGTCGACTTACACACACACTACACTTATACACTACACTTTCACACACCTCCTAAAACCACACCCATACCCAACTTGACCTCCTGACTCATGGAAGTGATTCACATGGATGGTCCTTAACCCCTAAGTCCTTGGCTAAGAGGGTTAAGAACAACATAGTGAATACCTCAAATGAGTCCCTTCATGGCTCATGTGGGCTTGATATGGCTTCATGGCTCAACCAAAATGATTTCATTCCACTTACATTTACCCAATCTTCAATTTTCTAAATTTTCAATTTTTGACCCCAGGGCCCCAGACCCACCAAACCTACCAAATGCTCTTGAAATTACCCAAAAATTTGCAAAATCACCTAAATTACCCAAAATTCCCCAAAATCATTCCTCCCAAAATCATTCCTAAACATTTACCTCCACTCAAATTGATCATCCATAGCCAAAAATACCAAAAATTCCAAAAATACCCCCCAATACCCTCCAAATACCCAAAATGCCCCTCTTAGCCAAAAAATCCAAAAATTCAGAAAATTCCCAGAAAATTCTAAAAAATCCCAAATATTCCCAATTTCGTTTTGTCCAACTACAACATGGGCCAATTTTGTCAATTTACCCCACTTTTGTCAAAATCCCTAATTTGACCCATTTTAACCCAAAGTGAACCTAATGTCAACAAAACCTACCAAATTGACCCAAATTCTGGTCCAATTCCATTCTAAACTTCAATTTAACATCCCAAATATCAATCTAGACCAAATCCAAGTCCAATTTGATTGACATTTGAATCCGATTTCACTTTTGACCTTAAAGCCTAATTTGGTCCCATGACCCAAACTTAGCCCAAAAGTAACCCAATTCAACTCCAATTAACCCCAAACCTTTTCTAAACCTTCCCTAACATCCCCACAAACAAAACACTAACATGATTTGCCCAAAATTTGGACCCAAACCCCACTCAAATTCAACCCAAAACTAAAAGGCCCAATTTTGACCTAAACCTAACCCAAATAAGCCCAAACCCCAAAATCAAAACCCAACCAAAGTCAAAACCTCTTTGAAACACTCCCATAAATATTTCCCAATATTAATTTTACATCAATTTCAACCCTAGCCCAACATTGGCCCAAGTTAGCCCAATTTGACCTACATTGGCCCATTTACCAAAGAGGCCCAAATCCAACCCAATTCAAACCCAAATCACTCCAAACTCATTTCAAATCACTCATGACATATCCCTAAACAAAACCCAAAAATTATTTGGCCCAAACTTCTACAAAATTCCCATCCATGAATTCATTCTTAAACCTAAAGGCTCATCCCCTTTAGCCTTCCTAAAAGTCCATCAAAAATAATTTCAAAAGGCTCAAAGCCCACATGACAATCCTCTATCATCATCATCCATTTAATAAAACCATCTCCTAAGTTCTAAATCCATGATAAAATAAATCCAAATCAAGCCATATGCCAAATCCCATCAAATCACCCCTAAATTACCAAAATTTTTAAAACCTTTTTTCATGAAATTAAACAAACTTTTCCCCAAGCCAAAGGTGAGCCATGAAGCCATGCATGAGCCCTATGGGAGCCATGAGAGCCATGGAATCTACTTTCCACCTCACCAAACCATTAATGGCAAGAGAGGGGATCTCTTTCTTAAACCCTTTTAAACCCTTTCTTACCTTAAGCATGTCACACACTAAACCATGCTTAGCCACCTCACCATGGATGGAGACTTCACCACCCCTTCTAAGCTGACCTAAATGATTCCCTCAGCTCAAAATCAGGTCTTGGGGAGGTGCACCAAGCCTATTTCATGGGTTGACCCAAACCAAGCCAAAAATGGCCTCTCCCCCATGCCATTATAATCCAACCCCTTTACACATGGCAAAGCTCAATTGCCTACACTAAACCCCAGCCCTGACCCACCTGAACTTGAGGGTAACCCTTGCCTGCCAGCCAACCACCTGGATCGCCGGAAAATACCATGGTCGAGACCTTGGGAGGAGCCAAAGTTTGGAATTCCCACCTGCTGAGCTGCCCCATGCCCAATGGCCACCATGGCTGTTCTTCCCTTGACCTAAGAAGCTGATCCCAAGCCTCAAAGCCCCCTGGGAGGCCCTCCACCTTCTCCTATTTAAACCTCACCTCCTCTCGGCCATGGGAGGTGCTGAACAAAACCTTACTGAAACCTTGCCAAAATTGCTCCATACCACTCTCCACACTTAGAGCAGTTGATCCCCAGTGACAATTTGCCCTAATCCCCATCAACAGAGCCCAATTTCTCAGCCAAAATTCCACCCAAAACTAGGACATCTCCCAATTCTCCACCAAATTCAAATTAAACTCACCCACACCTGCACAAGGTCAAGAGGAGAAGTTCCCCAGTGAAAGCCCCCTCTCCAGGCCACCCATCCGTTCCGGACTCCAAAGGTTGTGATCGGGCTTGGTCAAAATCATACCTGGAAAATTCACCAGGCCAAGGGACTTCATCTGGAGCTTGCTTGGATCCAATCGAAGGTGACACAACCCTCAGATCGAAGCCACACTTCTCTGAGCAAAGTTATGGTCTCACTCTTCTTCCTGAGCTTCTGAACATTCTCCATTTTTATTGAGTCAATTTCATGCCACATAAACCGTATGGATGTGTTCGTCTTCTTGAGACGAATCCATAGAGCATAAGAATGTTTAATTTGGTCAAGTATCGAGTGAGATCTTAAGCCTAGAAGATGGACGGTTCTTAGGCTAGGAGGCTTGGGGACGATGAAAGGATGTCGTTCATTCAATACACGCATGGACGGACGGCTCAGATGGCGTCGGACCAGGAGATGATACGTGAACCGCGGGCCGCGTGGGTCTGAGTAGGAAGGCGGCGCCGAATCAGGAGACGACGCGTGTGCATTCGGAGCTACCGAGGTTGAGCTAGCGCCGCGTCACTTAAGTAGAAAAATAGGATTTTACCTATTTATTTAATTAGCAGAACATGAAAAATTCATAACTTTGTATAGGAAAATCCTAAAAATAAAATAAAAATACCCTCTTGCTCAGTGAACAAAGGAGAATAATGTGGAAAAGAAATCATTTAATTTCATTGAGTATTTGATTTTTAATAATTTATTTACTCTCTGCACACTTTCAATTCTCCATGCATTTATACAATTCACCATGGCATGAGACCATAGTGGCTTTTAAGCCTCTGAATTTGGGGACATTCCCTGAATTTTCCAAAGTCAGAGGCCATCCCTATGAAGAGTTATTGATTTTTCAATTCTAGGTCATTATTCTGAGTATTTTAATTCCAATAATTATCATGTTGTGAAATAAATTCTAGGAAAATTTGGAGAGGTTTCTTATGACCAGGGGACCCTAGGAAAAATAGGTTTTGAGTTAACTCACTTAGAATAACCCTAATTGGCTTAGACACCCAAAATGGAACCTTAATTAATTAGAGCTAATCATACATCAAATTGACTTAAAATCAATTCTCCACTGACCTTTAGGATCAGAGGAACTCATCATAAAAGTTTGAAGTCAATTGGACTTGGTTAGCCCTATCAAATGGGTTGATTAAGCCATTTAGCTAAACTTAAACTTAAAAAATTCATAACTTTCAAAATACTTTTAAAAAATTCACCAAATTGGTTTTGGAGCCTCTCTGATATCAGAGGAATTTAAGAAAATTAAAATTGTAATTTTCTAAAAAAGTTGATTTTTTACATTATTTTAATATTTTAATAATTAAAAAATAATAAAAATCACAAAAATAATAAAATTCACCACAATATCATATTTTGAATTTTAATCATTGAGGAAAAAACCCCATATTTTTCTTAAGTCTCTATGATGAGACATTAAATTTTAAAGCCCTAAGGTAATTTTAAAATAAAAAAATGTATTTTCTAGCATTTCCACTAAAATAATTCTAATAAATTAAAGAAAAATCCGAAAATTATAAAAATTGGTTCTTTGGTTTCCTTGATATCAGAGAGATTTTTAAAAAATATAAAATCCATTTTACAACCTTTATTTTATTTTTAAATTAATTAATACTCCAAAATTCAAAATAATTATAATAAAAATAATATAATTCAAAAAATCACCAAAATTGGTCCAAGTGGTCCTCCGGTCATTCGGAATGTCCCATAATTTTATTAAGGATAGAAACTTTCCCTTGGTCATATTACTAAATTTACCTTGAAAATCCCTATTTTCCACCAAAAATAATTACATAAATAAATTAAATACAGAAAAATCACATTTTCTCCTTTGATGTCTTGATTGATATAAGAGTGAAGTTACATAAAAATTTCAAATTCATTTAAGCTCAATTTAGTGAGTTATGAAATTAGTAAGTTTAAAGGGCAAAATAGTAATTAAAATTTTAACCTATAATTAAAAATTTTAGGTTTAATTAAAAGGGTGGGTAAAATATTTGATACTAAGTTGGTTTGGATGTTTGAAACTTAGGTAATTAAAGGGTAGAAACCTACCAAATAATTTTGAAAATAATTAAAATAAACCTTAATTAAATAATTGTTTAAACTTGGAAGAATAATAAAAAAAATTGGAATTATTAAAATAGGGATATTATTAGTAAGAGATTTATTCTTTAATTAAAAAAAATCCCTAAATTAATCACCTCAATAACATTTAATTCCTAATTAAAATGATAATCCAAATTCAATATTTAAAATGATAAAAGACTTAATCATTAAATTAAATTAAAGATTAAAACATTTAAATTAAATCCTTCCAAAATTTTAATTAAATTAATACTTTAACAATTAAATTAAATCATCTTTAAAATATATATAAAAAAGAGATATAAAATATTAAATTAAAATTAAAAATTTAAATTAAATTTACGTTAAATTAAAACATACTAAACTAAATTAAATTTAAATTAAATTAAAACATATTAAACTAAATTAAATTAAATTAAAACATATTAAATTAAATTAAATTAAATTAAATTAAAAAAATATTAAACTAAATTAAATTAAATTAAATTAAATTAAAAGTAGAACTAAACCAAATTAAATTAAATTAAAATTAAATTAAATTGAATTAAATATAACATCACCAAAGACATAAAGAATTCAAAATAAATCTAAAACAACTTGAACACTATTCCAAACTTAAACCCATTAATTGAAATTAAATTAAATCACAAATCACTTGAACATTAATTTGCCCTCAAAAGCTCACGTTGTCATAACTCCTAAATGGAGTGTTAAGTGAAGTATTACTTCACTCATAGCATATTCAAATGTCCTAGTTCACAGAGCAAGATAACAAAACTTGAACTCCTGGATGATTAATTCATTTTGTATAATTAAATTCTCTTGGACTTAAAACAATCCTAGAGGTATTGAAAAGATGTTTAAGATTCGTCTTAAGCACTTCCTCAATATGATAGGATGTTTATAAGAACAATTGAACTTAATTGTTCTTTGATGAAGAAAATCGTCTTCAAACCAAAACACAAGAACCTAGACGTCATAGGAGATGACTAGCTATAGGAGTAGGACCTTGGTAGAAAACCATAACCCTTCCCTTTGCTTTGCCTAAGAACTTGCTTTAAATGATTAAATATCCTAAATTGTGTTTAAGTGTAGCTTGGGATGACGGGAAGACCCTCCAGGTACGCTTTTATTTTATTGCAATTTATCTCTCTGTAATTTACTTTATTGCAAAATGCACTTTACTTTTCTTGCATGATAAACAACTGTTGCATGAAAACCCACACCTTTAGGATAGCCCCTAAAACTGAAACCAAAACTAAATTAAAAGTCATTGTAAGATAAAATTCACCACCACAACATTTCAAAATATAAAATAACTCAAAATTTAATCACAAACAGAACACAAAACTACAATTGTAACTAAATTAAAATGTCTTGTTGGATGATCGGGAATACCTCGGATGATGTAACCTACGTGTTGTTAACGAGATTTTCCACAGTCTAAATGAAAGTGTGGAACTCATTTAGTTGAGTTTAGCAAATTCATCTGGACTAAGTGAATCAGATAAAAATAACGATGCCGGAAGGATGGAACCGTGGGATCTTAACCGGTGTTGTTATAATCAATTTTAAGATTTGTTTTAATTAAAACATAAAGAACACTTGGACTTTAAGATTTCTAAAACCAAACTCATCTCTTCTCTTTTGATTACAATCTTCTAAAACTAACCCTCTGCAACAACAAGGAGCTCGGAGCATGGTGGGCAGCACGGCCATCGTCATCGCAAGAAACTCGAGTCTACTTCAAAGAAACTTTCTTAGAATTAAATGACCAAACCATAGGACTTCGAGGTAGTTTGCCTAGTGCAACATAAATCCTCAACCTTTTGTTATGGATTTGCATTGCAAATTAAGCCCTAACCGGTCTTAGGACTCCGAGGTAGTCGTTCGATACGACATAAACCCTCACATCTTCGAGGCTATTTGTATGATCATGTCATGCGAATATAAGTCCTAATTAATTAAAATTGGCAAGATCAAAACATTAAATAAATATTAGGACTTTCCTAAATTCAAGCCAAACAATAGGATAGTCGGGAAATTACCAAAGCTCGCTTCGAATATGTAATTTCTCCTACCTTTCTTCCTTTGAATTCCCAAAACAAAATGTTCCAAACTTGATCCATTCCCTATTGAAATTCTAAAATTCAATCCATTGAAAACTTAAACTTTGAGATTCTTGACAGCAGAATTATTGATTATTATCGAGAGTTTTCTTAAGTGATTCCCGTCATTTAAGATGTAATTAACTATAGGGGCTTGCCCTTATAGGGAATTTTAAGAACCCAGGTAATATAAACCCTGCTTAATTTCTTTGTATTAAGCAGGGGAACTTGTCGGCTTATAAAATTGATTCGCAGACCAAACAGATGTCATAAATTTCCTAGTTTATTTAACCGAGCCCCATCATCAAGCAGTGTGTCTATTCTTCGGGATAGATACACGGTTTGTGATGCGGTGCTCATTTATATAAACTATCTGGGACGTGAGATCGATTTGATTTCATATCTTAAAATTATTTTCAAAATCAAATACTACTTTCTAAACCATATATATATATATATTTAAATTAAATTTAAAATCTAAAATTCGCCAACAATTTCTGTTAGGCGACCCCTTTTCAAAATAAAACACATAAACTAAAAATAAGCCGTATAATATAATACATGTTTGGTTGTATCTTCCTCATAAATTCTGAGTAGATTTCTTTGTCATTCTTCTTGCAATGTGATGTGGTGAAGTGTTGATGTAGATTTGATGTGCCATGAAAATGTTAAGAAATTGTGATGGTTTCACTTTGAACTTCATTTACTTTTCTATTTAGCCAATTGAATTGTTAAAACTTGTTGTGAAACATTCAATCTAAAAGAACTAAGTGTTCTACAATAATAGTGGAGAATCCATTCAATGTCCATGAATGAGTTGCATAGTTCATGGGAATTGAGTATAAATAAATAGGGAAATATGGTTTGATGGGCGTTGAATTGGAGATTTTAGAGTGAGACTAAAATCCCCAAATTGCTCCTAAAGTTTGGTAACTAAAGATAGGGTTAGACTTCAGGTGAAGGGAAGTGGGAGCTCTGAAGTGAGAGCCAGTATCATCCCAGCCTAACCTTAGATCTAATGACTAAGCCTAGGATTTGCCAATGTTTTTTTCATACATGGAAGAGGGGTAGTTTGACGAGGGTAAAGAATATAATTGCTTCTATTGGGCACAACACAAATCTATTATCAATCTATATTAACCACTCATCACAGAATCACTGCAAGGGGAAAGATAATTTTCCATGTTAGAACCTTTCAATACAAAACTCAGTGTGTGTTAGTTAATCTTGTTTAGAAATTTAGAAAATAATTGTAGTTAAATTAATCGCAGTTATCTTTGCACTAGCAACTTAAATAGTACTTGAACTTGCATTATGAATTGAGCATTGGATTTCAAATCTTTGTTATATTTTGATAAACTTTCTACCTTTCTCGTGGGATTGATAACCAGGACTCCACTAGCACCTTGTATTACTTGAACGATACATATACTTGCGTATATGAGTTTCTGCATAATTATTAAATTGATCTTTTTGTGAAACTGAACTGAAACTATCCTTTGAATATTTACTTTAGAGGCAGCGAACCCAGAAACCCCGATTCAAGTTTTTGGCACGTTGCCGGGGAAGGTATAAAATGGCAACTGTTATAATTGTTGTATTTAAAAACCTCTACTTTGTAATTTGTAATTATGTGTGTGTGCTTGTTTACCCTTTATGTGTTTTGTGTGATTATAAATGCCTAGGATTGGATCCGTAGGTTTAGTGCCTTACGATTCAGAATTAGAGCGTACTGTTAGAAAAATTAGAAAATAACAAGAAAAATTTAAAAATCATCACAAAATGGTGAACAATCAAAATATACCAAGACCTTTAAGAGATTATGCTAACCCAACAGCAGATGAAATTCACTTAACTATCCAAAATGCTGATGTTGCTGTTAATTCATTTGAGCTTAAACCTGCTATTATCCAAATGGTATAAAACAATCAATTTGTAGGAACACCTAAAGAAGATCCTAATTTACATCTCGCAAGTTTTCTAGAACTGTGTGCTACTTTTAAATACGATGGAGTGTCAAATGATGCTGTCAAACTTAGACTTTTTCCTTTTCATTAAGGGATAAAGCTAAAGATTGTTTGAATTCGTTAGCACTCGGATCTATTAGAACTTGGGGATAACTTTCACAAAAATTTATGTCAAAATATTTTTCTCCATAAAAAACTGTTAAGCTAAGAAATGATATTACATCTTTTGGTCAGTTTGAAGGAGAATCAATATATGAAGCTTGGCAAAGATTTAAAGATCTTCTTAAGAAGTGCCCGCATCATGCTTTACCAGATTGGTTAATAATTCAAAAATTTTATAATGTATTAGAGAGATCTCTGAGATCAATTATAGATGCTGCTACTGATGGATCATTAATGTCAAAACCTTTCGATGAATCATGTTCGCTAATAGAAGAGATGACTACTAACAATTTTTAATGGCCCTCTGAATAGGTAAATCCTAAGAGAGTAGCTAGTATTAATGATTTTGATGCTATAACTATGATAGTCTCTCAAATTTCTGCTCTTTCGAAGAAAATAGATCAATACAAAATGAATTATTCTCAAACACCCCCAGTGTTAGAAGAATAATCATTAGGACAAACAATAAAATCTCAAACACCCTATGCGACCTTAAATGCTATAAAAAATAGATCCAACAATCTTTATTTAGATTATTATAATCCTGGTTAGAAGAATCATCTGAACTTTAACTGGAATAATAAAAATGCTGTTAACCCGCAATGGGGGAGCAATTCTATGAACCCAATAGAAAATTTGAACAACCAAGGAAACATAAATTTTAGACCTTCTTATCCTCTAGATTTTCATAGTAACCCACAATTTAAGGAAAAGAAGTTGTCTACTGAAGAATTAATTTTAAATATGGGTGATCAATTACAAACTCAGGGTTTTGCGATTAAGAACATTGAAAATCAATTAGAACATATTTTCACTGCATTTAATAATAGACCTTCAGGAACTTTTCCCAGTAATGTTAAGATCAATCCAAAAGATCAAAACAAAGAGCAAATTAAGGCTATTCAATTAAGGAGTGGAAAAGAATTAGAAACGAGAGTGTAAAAAGAAGTTGAAACTGAGAAAAAGAAAGTGGAAATTGAGAAAGGGACTAATAAAATGTATCCAGACTTAGAATATTCGCCTGAACTAATGAAAATTACTGTAGAAAAACCACATCCTCCATTTTCTCAAAGATTGAAAAACAAAATAAGGATAACCGATTTACAAAATTTTTAGAAATCCTCAAGAAATTAACTATGAATATTCCCTTTGTTGAAGCATTAGAACAAATACCTGATTATACGAAGTTTATGAAGGTTATTCTTAAAAGGAAAAAAAATCTCATAGATCAAGAGACTGTTGCACTTAGCAGAAAGTGTAGTGTAATTCTTCAAAAAAGCTTCCCGAAAAACTTAAAGACCCTAGTAGTTTAATGATACACCTAAAATATATAATATTTTTTATGCAAATTTTTATACCTTTTTTTGATGATATTGCACTATAATGGAAGTTATTTTGTGTTTTTCTTACATATATAATGAAAATGAGTGATTATGGTGAAAGGAGCAAAAATTGGATCAAATTTGGAGCAAAAAATAAAAAAAAATGAAAAATTGGACCTTGGCGGCTAAGCGCCGCCTGGTCGGCGCCACAGTTAAAAATAAAATTTTCTTCTTTTTTGGTGCCAATTTCAAGGGGTGTTTGAAGCAACTTTTGGTGGTGACTTCCTTAACTTCCCATAGGCAGCAAATTTGAATGAAGGGATGCATCTTTTGGTGGATAAATTGAATCAGGGCATGATTTGAAGAGACACCAAGGCACCTTTTGGATTATTATTAAAAATATGTCATGAGTATATATGTGCATGTGTCATTAGTGAGAGTTAGTATTTTAGTATAGTTTTCAAGAGTTTCTTCTAGTTTTCAGTTTCATCTTCTAGTTTAAAGAGATTTACTTTCAGTCTTTTATTGCTTAGAGTTAGTTAGTTTGGTGTGAAACTTTCTTTCCACCAATTTACTTCCATCCATTAATCTAGTTTTTATTGAAGTCTAAAGTCGGATTTGGAGTCAACAAAGTTGGGCACCAACCTCTGTAGTGTTGTCCTGTGAATACTCAAGTTTGAAAGGAACTTCCGGAGTCTTGTGGAGAGGATTTTCAGATAATTGTTTACTTCTATTTTTAATATTTAATTTTTATTGTTGTGCTTTCTTTATGATTTCTATTTTCAAATCAATGTTCGCTTGTGTTTTCTCCATGAATTCTGAGTAGTTTTCTTTATCTTTTTCTTTCTTAAATAAAGAAGTAATTAAATTATGTAGGATTGTTGTGGAATGTATAAGTGTTTAAAGTTGGAATACGTTGTGAAGATTTAATTCCATGAACTTAATTTACTTTTTAATTTGGAAAGTTAAGATGTTAAATTTGTTGTGAGATTATGTAAGATTCGATGTGGTATTGTCTCAAACAACAAATGGTATAAATAACATCAAATTATATAGATGAGAATTATAGTCAATATATTTGAATGCTTAGGAGATCTGTTTTAATGGGGAGTAGAATTAGAGATCTTTAGAGTGAGGCTAAAGTCCCCTAATTTGGTTTGATATTTTAAATTTTATTATGAGAAGTTAGCCCCAAGGTGGAGGGAATCGAGGGAACTCTAGAGTAAGAGCTAGTATCTTCCCTGCTTAACCATGTTCAAGATTTTAAAATATCAAATTAACCAATGTTCTTTATAGAACTAAGTAAGGGTAAAGAATAAATTTGCTCCTATTTATCACAACACATTTAAATACTTCCACAACAATACTTTCATATTTATTACTGCTTTATAAGAGAAAGAAAAAGATATTTTATTTCCTAGTATTTTATACCGCATTTTAAAGTTCTGATAATTTTCATTTATTGCTTCGTTTTAATTAAAAATACAAAAAACAATTTTCATGTTTTTCAAATCAAAACATACTTTCAAAAGTCATTAAAAAAGGTAAAAGTATAATTTTCTTAATTCTTTAAAAAATTTTTTCATTTCCCTGTGGGTTCGATATCTCGGGGCTTAATCAGAAAGTCTTATATTACTTGATAAATAATACATATACTTACGTAGTATCCCATATTATAAAATAATAATTTTCATATCTAAATCATCAACACATATATTTGGTGTGAAGTCAAGTTTTTGGTGCACATATATTTATCGGGGATCAAGTTTTTAGTGCCGTCGCAGGGGATATTAACTAAAACTGCATTTTTATAGAAAATTAAGAAAAAATTAAATGTTTACTTTTCTTTGTTTTTGTTATTGTGTTGTGTTTTGTTTTATTTTAATGTTGTATGCGTAGTTCAGGTTCTGAAGGACTTGTGCCTTACAATTCTGAATATGAAAGAACTATTAGAAAAATCAAAAAAATTAAAAATTCCGCAAAAGATAAAAATATTCAAGAAATGACAAATCATCAAAATCAAAATGTTGGCATCCATTAAGAATTCAGACCTTTAAGAGATTATGCTAACCCTACACTGGATGAACTTCATGGTAGTATTCAACACCCTGTTGTAGCTGCTAATTCCTTTGAACTTAAACCTGTTATTATCTTAATGGTGTCTAATAATCAGTTTGGGAGAGCAACAACTAAAGATCCTAATTTGCATCTTGCTAATTTTCTAGAGTTGTGTGCTACTTTTAAATATGATGGTGTTTCGGATGATGCTATTAGACTCAGACTTTTTCCTTTCTCACTAAGGGATAAAGCTAAGATATGATTAAATTCGTTAGCACCTGGATCTATCAGAACTTGGGGTGATTTAGCACAAAAATTCCTTGCTAAATATTTTTCACCATTGAAGACTGCAAAGTTGAGAAATGATACTACATCTTTTTGTCAGTTTGAGGGTAAATCAATATATGAAGCATGTGAAAGATTTAAAGATCTCCTCAGGAAGTGTCCACATCATTCGATACCAGATTGGTTAATAATTCAAACCTTTTACAATAGATTAGTTGGATCTCTTAGATCAATTATCAATGCTGCTGCTGGTGGATCTGTCGGCATATTTTTAGGTTGAGTGTTGTATTTTGAAAAGGGGATGGCTACAGAAATTGTCGGCGAATTTTAAATTTGAAATTTAATTTAAATATATATATAATTTAGAAAGTAGTATTTGATTTTGAAAATAATTTTAAATATGAAAATTTTAAGATATTAAATCAAACCGATCTCACATCACAAATAGTTTATATAAACGAGCATCGCATCACAAACCGTGTATCTATCCCGAAGAATAGACACATCGCTTCGATGATGGGGCTTGATTAAATAAACTAGAAGATTTGTGATATCCGTTCGGTCCGCGAACCAATTTTATAAGCCGACAAGTTCCCCGCTTAATATAAAGAAATTAAGCGATGGTTTATATTACTCGCTATCTTAAAGTTCCCTATAAGGGCAAGCCCCTATAGTTAATTACATCTTAAATGATGAGAATCATTTAAGAAAACTCTCGATAATGATCAGTGGTTTTGCTCTCAAGAATTTCAATGTTTAAGTTTTCAAACAATTGGATTTTAGAAATTTCAATTGGGAATGGATCAAATTTGGAACAGTTATTTTCAAGAGTCTGAAGGAAGAGAAGCAGGAGAAGTTGAGGATTCAAGAAGAATCTTGGCAACTTCCCAAACTATCCTATCATTTGACTTCAATTTGAGAATTTATCTAATGTTGTAATTCTGCTAATTTTAGTTAATTAGGGCTTATATTTATATGATGTAATCACACAAATAGCCTCGAAGATATGAGGGTTTATGTCGTACCAAACAACTACCTCAGAATTCTAAGACCGATTAGGACTTAATTTCAATAAAATGATTATGCAAGTGCCTAACGAAGAGGTTGAGGATTTATGTTGCACTAGGCAAACTACCTCGAAGTCCTATGGCTTGGTTATTTAGACTAGAGATTGGTTCTGCTGAAGTAGACCCGAGTTTTGCTGAAGAAGATGGTTGTGCTGCCCACCGTGCTCCAAGCTCCTTGTCGTTGTCGCAGAGGTTTAGTTTTAGAAAATGAAAGTTAGGAGATGAGAGAAGTGTTCTGGTTTAGAAATCTTAAAGTCCAAATGTCTTTTAGTGTTTTAATTAAAACAAATCTTAAAGTTGTTTAAACAGAACCGATTAAGATCCCACGGTTCCGTCATCCCGGCACCATTATTTTCATCGAATTCACTTAGTCCAGATGAATTTGCTAAAATTAACTGAATGAGTTCCACACTTTTATTTAGATCGTGGGAAATCCTGTTAGCAACACGTGGGTTACATCATCCGAGGTATTCCCGATCATTCAACGAGACATTTTAATTTAGTTAAAGTTGTGGTTTTGTTTTTCTGTTTGTGATTAAATTTTGAGTTGTTTTATATTATGAAATATTGTGGCGGTGGATTTTATCTTGCAGTGACTTTTAATTTAGTTTTAGTTTTAGATTAGGGACTATCCTAAATGTTTTGGTTTTCATGCAACAGTCTTGTTTAACATCTAATAAAAGTAAAGCACAGTGCAATAAAGTAAATTGCAATAACATAAAAGCGTACCTCGAGAGTCTTCTCGTCATTCCACGCTACACTTTAAAACACATGTTAAGGCATTTAAATATTTCAACAAGTACCTAAGTAAAGACTAAAGGAATGGTCTTGGTTGTCTACCAAAATCCTAATCCTATAGCTAGTCATTTTCTATGACGTCTAGGTTCTTGATTTTTAGTTAATGATGATTTTCTTCATCAAAGAACAATTAAGTTCAATTGTTCTTTAAAACATATCACCATATTGAGGAAGTGCTTAGACGAATTCTAAACATCTTTTCAATACTTCTGAGATTATTTTGAGTCCAAATGAATTTCATTGTACCGGTGAATTGATCATCCAAGGGTTTAGTTAAGTTTTGTTCCTTTGCTCAGTAAACTAGGATGTTTGATTATCCTATGAATGAAGTAACATTTCACTTAACGCTTCATTTACTTGTTATAATAATTTAAAGCTTTTAGGGGCAAGTTAATTTGTTAAGGATTTTTAATGATTTGAAGTTAAAATTGATGATTTACTTTATTGTGATTTAATTATAAAATTTTAATCAATGATTTCAAGTGTGGAATGATGTTTGATTCATTTAAATTAAACTTTTTTTTTATAAATGATATCAATTTTTTTATGTAAATTTAATTTTCTTTAGATTAATTTAGGTTAAAAGAGGTGTTCAAATTATTTATTGAATTTTGATGATTTAATTTGAATTAATTAATCATGTTTTAAGATAAGTTGTTTTAACAATTATTTAAAATTTGTAATTTTGATTTATGTTTGTTTTGGAATGAGTTTTTAGATTAATTTCAAATATTTTAATTTACTTTTTTAGTTATTTAACATTTTAGGTTTTAATCAATTGTTAAAAAAAAATTTTAAAGATGTAGGTTTTAGTTAAGAATTATTTAATTATTAATTTCACTTGTCCTCTTAAATTATATCCCCATTTTAATAATCCAATTTTAATTAATCTTCCAAAATTCGAATTATTTAATTAATTAAGGTAACATTTTTCTTTTATTAAAGTGATTAATGGGTTCCTACCCTTCAATTTCCCAAAGTTTCAATCATCTATGAGAAGATTAAAATCAGATATTTTACCCCCATGTTGATTAAACCTAAAGTTTTAATTAAGGGGTTAAAATTTTTTTATTACCTTTATGCCCCTTTAAGCTTATTTATTTTATAACACATTAAATTAAGCTTAAATGAACTTAAAATTTTTATGCCACTTCACTCACATATCAATTAAGACATTAGGGAAAAAAAGTGATTTTTCTGAATTTAATTTATTTATATAATTATTTTTAATGAAAAATAGGGATTTTAAAAGAAAATTCACCAACATGACCAAGGTAAAGTTTTTTGTCCTTAAGAAAACTATGGGACATTCCTAATGACCAGAGGACCACTTGGACCAATTTTGGTGATTTATCCAATTATATTTTATTTATTATAATTATTTTAAGTTTTGGAGTGTTAATTAATTATAAAATAAAATAAAAGTTGAAAAATAAATTTTATATTTTTCAAAAATCTCTCTAACCTCAAGAAAGTCAGAGAAACAAATTTTACATTTTTATAGTTTTCTT
This sequence comes from Papilionanthe hookeriana x Papilionanthe teres, assembly GCA_022702705.1. Taxonomy (NCBI): domain Eukaryota; kingdom Viridiplantae; phylum Streptophyta; class Magnoliopsida; order Asparagales; family Orchidaceae; genus Papilionanthe; species Papilionanthe hookeriana x Papilionanthe teres. The sequence continues at coordinate 12,741,527 of CM040424.1, forward strand.
TGATTTATTAGAATTAATTTAGTGGAGAAGGCTAGAAAATACATTTTTTAATTTAAAAAAATTGTTTTTAGGCTTTGAAATTAAATATCTTAACCTAGAGACTTAGGAAAAATATTTGATTGGTTCCTAAGTGATTAGGGGACCAAATATAACTTTTTTATGATTTTTATTATTTTTGTGATTTTAATTATTTTTTAATTATTAAAAATATTAAAATATGCTTAAAAATGAAAATTTTTAGAAAATTCTAATTTTATTTTCTTAGACTCCCCTGATATCAGAGAAGTCCCAAAATAAATTTAGTGAATTTTTGAAATTTATTTTCAAAGTTATGAATTTTTAATGTTTAATTTTGATTATGTGGCTTAATTAATCCATTTAATAGGGTTAAACATTTCCAATTGACTTTAAATTTTTATGTGAGGTTCCCCTGATCCTAAAGATCAGTGGAGAGTCATTTTCAAGTCATTTTAATTTGTGATTAACTCTAATTAATTAATGTTCAATTTAGAGTGGTTAGGCTAATTAGGATTATTTTTAAGGAATTAAATCAAACCATAATTTTCCTAGGGTCCTCTGGTTCTAGGGGACTTCACCAAATTTTTCTGGAATTTTTTGAGCAACATGCTAATTTTTGGAATTAAAATGTCAAAAATAGTGACATAAACTTGAAAAATACATAACTTACCACAGGGATGGTCTCTGACCTTGAAAAATTCAGGGAATGTTTCCAAGATTAGAGGCTACAAAAGACCTATGGTCTCATGCAATGATGAAATGTATACATGCATGGACAATTAAAATGCTCAAAATAGTATTAAATTAATTAAAAATAAAATACTCAACAAAAAAGATCAATTCCTTTTCCACATTATTCTCCTCTGTTCACTGAGCAAGAGGGTATTTTTATTTTATATTTACAATTTTTCTATGCAAAGATATCAATTTTTGAAGTTTCTGGTATTTAAATAAATAAATAAATAATCAGGTTTTCTTACTTAAACCAGTCAGCGCCGCGTCAACGTCGGCAGCTCTGAAGCTCTACGTGTCGCACTCCCATTTGACGCAGCCAATTGAGACAGCTGCATGCGGCCTGCGGTTCACGCTCTATCTCCTCGTTTGACGCCATCTAAGCCATTCGTTTGATACACGCGCAATCCTACGGCGGCCGACCATCGTCTCTGACTGGTGTGCACTCGTGACCGTCGACCTTCTAACCCTAATATCTCTCTCGTTTCTCAACAGATTTTCGAGTTCTTATGCTCTATGGATTCATCTTGAGAAGACAAACACATCCATACGGTAAACATGCATTGAAATTGACTTAAATAAAATGAAGAATCGCTGGAAGCTCGGGAGGAAGAAGAGGGCAATACCTTGGCTCGAGAAGTGAAGCTTCTGCGAGAGAGGCTCGACATATTTGTTGGAGTCCAAGGAGGCTAGGGATGAAGCCTGGAGCTGTGGTGAAATGTCTAGGCTTGACATCCACCAGGCCCGATCACAAAGCTTGGAGGCTGGAACAACTGGGTGGTCTGGAGAGGGGGCTTTCACTAGGGAACTCCTTCTCTACCTCTGGTGAAGGTGTGGGAAGAGTTAATTTGGATTTGGTGAAGTTTCGGAAAGTGTCATATTTCCGGCTCGATTTTCACCGAGAAATCGGGCTCTGACTGAGGGATTCGTGGCGGGAGAACAGTGTGGGATGAACTTCTCTGGCCGAGAGGAGCTCCGAGAATAGTTTGGAGGACTTCGTCGAGAAAAATTTCAACACCTTTCAAGCACCTTTTTCATGGCCGAGAAGAGGTGTTTAAATGGCCAGGGCCATTCGAGCAAGGTTTGGGTTCAATCGGAGTGTGAATTCCACTCGCTCGGTGGAGGGCAGAGAGGCTCCAAAGTTTGATTTGGCTGAGGTGCCCAATTGGGTGAGTTTGGGTTTGTTTCACTTGGTGATGGCTCTTAGTTTTGACCACCTCCAGTAGCTAGGCCAGCCGGCAAGGACAAGGTAGCTGGCCATGGGTCAGGTCAACCAAGGAGTAGGGTTTAATGGTGATAAACCAGGCAAGGGTGGATTTGGGGTGAGGCAAAAAGTGGATTTGTCCATTTAAGGGAAGATATCCCTTAAAATGGGGAACCCTTGGTCCATGGCTCAGTTATCTTGGGCTAAGTGGATCTAGGGTGGTTCCTAGGGTTCACTTAGTGGTTGTGGATAGGTTGGTTTAGCCACATTTGGTTCAATTTGGTTTGGTTTGGTCATGGGTTCAAATTGGCTCATTTGGGTTTGGGTTGGGCTAACTTGAGTTAGATCTTAATTTGGGTCCAAATTCCTTGAGCAATTTTGAAGAGATGATTTCCATGCAGAAGTTTCATGAAGACATGGGGAGGTTTTGAGTTCAATTGGAAGGTCAATTTGGTAGATTTTGGTATTTTGGTTAATTTGGGGGGGGGGGGGGGTTGAATCAACTTGGGTCCAAGTTGGGTTAAGGTGGGGTTTAGAGCCAATCGAAAGTTTCAAATAGCCTGTGGGAATGTATCAAGAGTTCCCAACATCAATTGGGAAGAAATTTTAGGGTTTGGCTAATCAATTTGATAGGTTTAGGGCATGAATTCACTTTAGGTAAAATGGGGGTGTTGGATTTCAAATGGAATTCAACTCAAATGTGAATCAATTTAGACTTGGATTTGGTTTAGATTGATAGAAATGATGTTGAATTAATGTTTAGAATTAAAATTGGGCAAAATTGAGGTTAAATGGGTTGGTTTAGTGTGACATTGGGTCCATTTAGGTTAAAAATGGGTCAGTTTGGGGATTTTGATAAAAGTGGGTTATTTTGGCAAAATTGGGTTATGGTGTAGTTGAACAAATTGAAATTGTGAATATTTGGGAATTTTTGAAATTTTTTGGAAATTTTTGGATTTTTTGGAATTTTGTGCCAAAAGGGCATTTTAGGGTATCAAGAGGTTATTTGGAGGGTATTAGGGGGGTATATTGGTGAATTTAAAAGGTGGGGGTTGTTTCAAAATAATCATTAGGATTTTTGAGAATTTTGGGTAATTTTTTGGGGAATTTTGGAAAAGTTGGGGCAATGAGGTAATTTTGGGTAGGCTTGAAGGACCCAACATCACAACTAGGCATTTGGCAAAAGTTGAATTTTGATCATGATAAAGCTTAAAGTGAGTCGTGGACCAAGAAATGTCCATCCTGAACATCTCATGGGTTGTTCCCAACCCTCTTAGCCAAAAAGCTAGGGGTTTGGACTTAGTCACCTGGGTGCTCAAATGAACCAGGGGGGAGAATTGGGTAAGGATGGTGCGTGTGAGAGTGCAGTGTGTGTAAGTCAGACCTCACCGAGACTGTGCCACCTGTGGTAGTCTTAAGGCTTGAACAACCTTATAGGAGCTCACTATTAGTTCCCCATATTCTGGTCTTAACCTTCTAAGTTGATTTAGAGGTTTGCAACCATCCAAGTGGGATCCCAAGATGAGTCAAGAAGTAGCTGAATTGCTAAAGGGTGAGTCCCAATTCTAGTCTTCTAGGAAAGTCAAGGAGGAAACCTAAGAAGTAATAAGGAGAGGAAAGACCTCACCAAAAATGAGGTCAACAAATGGACCCCTAATAGGTGTGGTGTGCTAACAGAGCACACCGCGCGTATTGGCGTTGACCTAAGAGATTAACAAAACCAACACAGACGTCTAAGTGACACACTTACAACAAAGCGTAGAACAATTCTGTTGGGCAGTGTCGGGTAAATCTCCAAGACTGAAGATTCCTGAACTCTCGCTGGGGAAAAATGAGGTGAATTCCAAATCACAAGACTTGGAGAAATTAGATTTTAGATTCATTTCATTTTTATTTCAAGTTTCAATTTTGAGTTTCAAATTGATTTGAGTTATAATTTTAGTTAAAGTTTGATTTAAGATTGTTTTTTAGGTGGATTTCGTTAAGATTCAGAATTTGCAAAGAGAATCGGAACCTAGGTTCTAACCTCGGAAAGAAGATCAAAATTTAGGTACTGATTGAAAGGAATGTGGATCAGAATTTAGTTACCAGCCTTGGAGAGAGAATCGGAATTTAGGTACCGACCTCACAAAGGATGAGAATCAGAATTTAGGTACTGATCTCGAAAGGAGTGAGAATTGAAATTTAGGTATCAAATCTCAAAAGGAAATTCAAAATTTAGGTACCGACCTCAAAAGGAGAGAACTGAAATTTAGGTACCATTCTCGAAAGAGAATCAAAATTTAGGTATCGATCTCGGAAAGAGAGTCAGAATTTAGGTACCGACTATGGAAGGAGAGAACTGGAATTTAGGTACCAGTCTCGGAAGAGAATCAAAATTTAGGTATCGATCTCAGAAAGAGAGTCGGAATTTAGGTACCGACCTCAGAAGGAGAGAACTGGAATTTAGGTACCAGTCTCGAAAGAGAATCGAAATTTAGTTATCGATCTAGAAAAGAGAGTCAGAATTTAGGTACCAATCTCAAAAGGAGAGAACTGGAATTTAGGTACCAGTCTAGCAAGAGAATCAAAATTTAGGTTTAGCTCTCGGAAAGAGAGTCGGAATTTAGGTACCAATCTCGGAAGGAGTGAACTGGAATTTAGGTACCAGTCTCAAAAGGTTGACGATTGATTCGTGATGGTTTCAATGATTAGAAGCGCAATAGAAGATTGAAATGGGACATGAAAGTGTTTCACGTCATGGAGGATTTCATCAAAGGTTAAAAATTTGGTGAAGGAAGTGAATCCACACCATCATAACCAAATCGAGGATCTTGTGATTTTGTGTCAGTAGACTCATCGACCTTCTCAAAAGAGGGGAGAAGCCACAGCGAGTCGAAAAGGTTTCGAGAAAAGCTGGAGGCTGGGGATATCGGATTTGGGAATTTCTTTTCATTATTCATTGCTTTTAGTGATTTGATTTTTTTTTTAAGTTTCGTTTTCGATTGAAATTTCACTTTGATTCGGATTTTAATTGATTTACTTGGTTCGCATCTTGAAGTTTTAAGTTGATATGTTTTGAGTTTTGGTTTGTGTTTTATTCAGACTTTGAATTCAAATTTTATTTTGTTGTTATTATTTCATTCAAATCATTCTTCGTCCAACTTTCTTTTTTTTTGGACTAAGTTAAACTCAGATCTGGGGGCATTTGCAGTGAATTGCACAAAACTAAAGGCAAAACACAAAGTTCATTTATTTTAAAATGTCGAAGATACATCAGGTGATTCCATCAAAACATTTCTGATGACATCCTTCTGAAAGCAAACTTTGACAAAAGTTCATATATATATCTGAACACGATCGCATCGATATCTCCGTGTACTCCGACAAAATTGTCTGTTTGATTTATCCATGTCTGAAAAGTAAACTACATAGGTAATAACATCACCTTCCAAGACACTTTCCGGAGGAGAATCCCACGTAAGTGTATTTTAGAGGTGTGCTACTACTATGTAGCGTACAACTCGCAGGGCTGTAAATTCTCTAGTTCTGGATCTGGCTGGAAGTAGACCGGAATTTTACTCTCGTCCATCCTTCTGAAAGTGATGGATATTCGTTTGAATGGAACTCCCGGTATGCAGTGATTCGCTACATCTGCACCATTTCCTTGTAGTGCGAGAACAGAGCCTACCGATAGAGGTATCTCCACCGGCCCTCAGAATTCTCTGGGGCCAATTATCAGGAGTTCTGTCCCGATCATAATGTTGCATTGGTTGATGAAGGAAATAGTACAAAAGGGCCTTAACAAATCATGATGATCTGTGGGAGGTGGAATGCAGTCTCCTTCTGCATAGATGTTGGTAATACAGCTGTTCGGCACGCAATCAGCGGGTAGGACTCGCCAAGCCACCGTCCTTTTTAACATTTTCTTAATTAAAACTGGCATTGGATCCACTTCATCGTAGAGGAGTATCCCTGGCGGTTTTCCTTTCCTGTCATCAGCGAAGTTGTAGCAGCATTGTAATCCTCCCTTTACCTCTTTTCCATTTCTTTGGCTCGGAGTAGGTCCTGCTACGTAATCGTCCTGGACAACCTTGTTTCTTCAGCTCATTGACGTAGTCTACAATCTCACTCTGCTCATAGTGAGAGAAAACATCTGTATGTAACTCTAGTCCTTCTAGGATGTTGACATATTTGCCTCTGATACTTTTGAAGTATACAAAATTCTGCTTCCACTCCCTCTGGATCATCTCCAATTCGTGCTCTGAATTTATCTGTAGCTGTTGGGGTACATTGACGTACTGTGGGATATATGGCTCCACACCGTCATGCTCTCCTGGGATCATCACTATCTCAACTGTAGGCTCTATAGAAACCTCCTCCGGAACAACCTCTGCTATGGTGCTCCTGAGGATTGGCCTCCTTGGGGCAACTGCTACAGCCATCGGGGTTTCTTCCTTGTTTTGTTCTTCTGTTAATTTTTTCAGCATCTTGGCAATACAACAATTCTTCTTTCTTCTCTGAGTTGAGGTTAAGGCAGCTCTCCTCTCTCCCTGATTCTTAGTAGGAGCAGCACTGACAAGCTTTCCTCCTGCGGATGTTATCACTGATTTCATCTTGTTTTCCTCGATCATATTGATCTTCCTCTTCTTGTTCGCATCTTGGGGAGCCTTCTCGTTGAGCCTCATCACTGTCTTCCCACGGGACTGCTCGGGATCCACAGCAGTCCAAGCAGTTTCCTCATATTCCAATTCTAGCTGTGAAAGGTCCGAGCCAACCTCTATAACAGCGTCAGCTTTCAGCTCTTCTTTGTTAAGTGCAAGACTAACTCCATCCTTAAAGTTCAGGAACAACCGCCCGTTCGACATTTCCCTGAAAAGAAAACAAGGAAAGGATCAGGGGCTGTACTCAGAATGAGAATAATAAGAAAACTTACTCATTAACGAAAAATTCTTATTTAATTATTTCAAATTTTATAAGAGTAAGAGAAGATAAGAAAAGATCGTGAGTGAGCTCATCTTGAAAGGAAGAGTCAAAATTTTATTATTATTTCAATTGCATATGTTTTCCTTTAACACACATTTTTTCTTATGATTCTTTATCATTCATTTTCTTTTCATTTTATTTCGGGTTCGGACCCAGTTATAAGTGATTACTCTACCCGTGCTTCTAGGAATGAAATTTCATTCTTCGAAACATCAGGTTGTGTAATACTTCTTCAAATATCGTCCATTGATTGGAAGCATAAATCGTTCTCCATGGCAATTCACAAGCTGGTAAGAACCTCTTGAGTAGACTTTCTCGACCACGAACGTCCCCTCCCAAGTTGGTTCAAATTTACCTCCTATCTTGCGGTGTGCAAGAATAGGCCTCCTGAGAACTAGGACGAAGTCATGACTTTGAACATCCTTGGGCGGACCAGTTTGTCATGGGCATGGATCATCTTAGATTGATACAGTTCCAGATTCAGTTGCGCTGCAAGTCGTTTCCCTTCCAAGTTTTCCAATTCTTCCAGCCATAATTTGGCATTTTCTTCTGTAGTAATCTTGTTTGCATTTACAATTTTGAGTGATGGGAGCTGAACTTCCAATGGTAGAACTACCTCGGACCCTTACACTAGAGCGTAGGGCGTACACTGAGTAGGAGTCCTGAAAGTCGTTCTGTAGGCCCATAAGGCTTCTAACAACTTCTCATGTTAATTTCTTTTGTTGTCGTCCAAAGATTTCTTTAGGATTTGGACGAGAGTTTTATTAAAATCCTTGGTCGAGCCGTTTGCTCTTGGGTAGTAGATCGTTGAATAGCGCCAATCAATCCCGTGCCTTCTGACAAAACTATTGATTTTCGTACTTCTAAACGCGGACCCATTATCTGAAATGATTCTGCGCGGTACTCCAAAGCGGTAGACGACCTGATTCTTGAAGAACTGTAGCTCATGATGTGCTTTCACTTTCCTGAGCGGTACTGCTTCCGCCCACTTTGAAAAGTAGTCTGTAGCTGCAAGAATGAAGCGATGTCCTCTTGAAGAAGGCGGTTCTATCGGACCCACAATATCTGTGCCCCGACATTCAAATGACCACGACGCGATTGTCGGATGTAGCACATTTGGAGGTTGGTGTAGAACCACTCCATGCTCTTGGCACTGGTGACAACTTTTGGAAATCTTCATGCAATCAGTCATCATCGAGGGCCAGTAGTACCCTAGTCTCTTAATCTTCATTTTCATCTTCAGACCTGACTGATGAGCGCCACAAAGTCCTGAGTGTACTTCGTTAACGATTCCATGAGCCTCGGACCCGCTCAGGCACCTTAGCCACATCTGATCGAAAGATCTTCTATATAGCGTATTATTTATTAATGCGTAAGACAGAGTTCTTTTCTTGATTTGATGGGCTAACGACTTATCGTCTGGTAGGTTTCCTGTTTGCAGATAATCTATTAATGGCTAACGCCAGTCTTCTACATTTTCTGTTACTGCTGCAATTAATTCTTCTTCTTTTTCTGATCTGTGTATTGTATCCATGTCGAGCCGCGAGATAACCTGTCACCCTTGAACTGACACTTCAATTGATTCATCCTGTAGGCAAGCATACTTTTTTCCGAGGAAGGCTAACGCATCTGCAAGAGCATTTTCTTTTCTGGGAATCTTGTAGATTATTACATTCAAAATTTTCTCCAATAGTTTCATGGCATACTGAAAGTACTGCTCAAGCCTCGGTTTCAGAATTCTATACTGTCCGGCGATCTGTTGAATGATCAACTGCGAATCTCCGTAGATGTTGATATCTGTTATACCTATCTGAATGGTTAATTCCAATCCTATTACGAGGGCTTCGTATTCTGCTTCATTGTTCATACAAGGTTCTGTTAGATGGTAGGAGTATCTTAACATCCCCCGCTCCGGTGTTATAAAGATTAGTCCGATTCCTGCCTTACCGGGCACTATATTTTGCGATTCTTTGTCTTTCTATGCTGAAGATGCTCCATCGAAGTACAGTTCCCAATGCTGGTCATCGGGGTCTTCTAAGCTCATTACCTACTCGTCTGGCAAGTCATCATTGAGAGGCAATTCTGCCGGCAAAGGATGTGCTGCGAGGAAGTCTGCTAGGACTTGCCCTTTTGCTGCAAGAAGTGGAACAAAAGTTATGTCAAATTGCAATAGTATCATCGACCACCTAGCAAGTCTGCCGGAAAACATCGGACGGGTCATCGAATATTATAACTGATTAACATTCGAGATAAGGTTGACCTTATGAGAAAGCCTATAGTGC